>CM055880.1:33586504-34786504 GCA_029582165.1 Portulaca oleracea | reverse complement strand
GGGTACTATATCTTGAGATATTAGTTTTATCGTTGACTCCTATGTTGCCCTAACTCGGGTATGCGGGTGTCGGACACGAATGCATACCAGAATGTCGTGCATCTATGTTGCAAAAGCCATGGATACGAGGATTGTGGTTGATATTTGGACATGGGTACAGGGATACAAGTATCTATGAGAAAACCTAAAAGAAAAATATTTTCAGAACATCTGTTTTGGCCTAACAAAATAATGACAATTACCCTTGGCTAAAAATTGGAAATAGAGATGCCAATTTCCCACCTTCCAATCCCAGTGTTCATAGTAGATCTTGTGCGTCATGCTATTGCCTTTTCTACTTTCCATCAATTTTTTTCTTTTTAATTTCTTACCTAATTAATTTGCTTGGGTCCACATTCTTAATTCCCTTTTGCCTCCAATTATCCTAGACTCCCTCTCTTATCTCAGGCTCTTAGACTCCCCTATCCTCCCCCCTCCTCCCTCCTCCCCCCCCCCCCCCCAAAAAAAAAAGATCCTTAACACCGACCAACGACAACCTCCTCCAACCGCACTTTTACTTTGTTCCACCGCTATGATGGCCCTTTTCGTATGTCTCTTGATAGCGATGCTGGAGGTCTTGTTTTCTTTCGTCCCACTGTGATGGTAAGGCCCTGTTCTCTTTTTATCCCATTGTGTGTGTTTCCTCTATGGCTCCACTGTGGCTCCTCATTGTGACTAGCATAAATTATCGGCTATTTTCTTGGCTTAAGTTTTGCCTTAAGCCCTTGACCTAACTAGCCATGTGTAGTTGCAATACTAGGTGTACAAACATGGTACCCCGTGTCATGCCACTGGTGCAGCTCCCATTTGCACGGGTGGGAAGCATCATATGTTGACTCACATCCTCCTGGAAGTGTATAAGGTCTAGACAAATTAGGAGGTATCTAAAAGCATAATATCTGAAGATGTTAAGACTTTGGGTTATTATTATTTGAAATTCCTAGTAGGAACTTTTAACCAATAAGTATCTTAGTTATCGTTTTATTTCAAAAGTGGAGTATGAAATAAAGTTGATTGTTTTGTTTTTGTGTGGTTTATCATTTGGCGATAAAGTGGATTGTTTGCCATTAGAAGTAGTCCCTCAGGACTAATTCTAGTTTATATTACTCTTTTAGATCTTATTAGGAGTTTCAAGCCATACGTATCCCGATTGTTGTTTTTTTATCCGAAGTGGAGTATGAAATGAAATTGAACGGTTAGTTTTGGAGTGGTTCTTTATTAGTTTGGTAATAGGGTGGAACTTGTGCCTGTAGAAGCCATGCGTTGGGACTAATTGTGATTTCTAGTTACCTCATCAATGATTTAATATCTTTTATTACTATAGTGTCCATCATTACAACATCAGTTAAGATGAGTCCAGAAGCCTCCAACTTCTCAGTACAAATTTTATTTTTGTTTTTTTCCAAAACCTTACTTTGATTGCCAAGCCAAGATGGACTAATGTCTCTGAACATCATAGTGTTTGGCAAAGGCTTCTTAGTGCTCCTTTTGGACAAATTTGATGAGAATATTGTCTACAAGTTGATGAACCTATGGTTGAATTGAATTGAAAGGTGGAATGATAAGCGTTTTAGTGCTTCTTCTGGGAAAATTTGACGAGAATATTGATTGGATGCTAGGTAAAGATGTAGAAATGCTCCTAAGCATGTTTTGAACTACAGGTAGTTGAACCCGTGGTTGAATCAAATAGTGGAACAGACTAAGGAGTCTTTTCAAGGGATTCTTCTCACCTCACATTTTACAAGTTGTAGGTATCCTATGTTGGAATCTTTAAGAAACAAGGCAAATCCTGTTCTGGTACACAGTGGGGAGGATGATGGTGTATGGGAAGGTATGCTTTCTAATGGGGGTAACAATTAGAGTTATAACTTCTAATGTAAGGAGGCTTAATTGCCCTATTAAGAGAGGGGATGTAGAGTGGATTTTACATAGGTTTGCTTGTGATGTTACCCTGTAAGAATTGGGACAGAGGTTGTATCTTCCAATGTTACTATTGGCCTACTCGTCATTCTATTGAGTGGTTGTTTTTAGTCGATTGTGTGGGAGGAATTATTGTTATTTGGGAATTGTTGTTTGGGACCCTTACATGTTGTAGCTTACAGACTTTTATTTTGGGATGTTTGCTTTGTGCTGTAAGTTTAAATATGTGGAGGACAATTTTGTGCGAGGTCTTATTGGGGTTTATGGACAAAATGGTGAGGATTTTCGGGATGTTCACTTCAATGAGCTATCATCCTATATGTCTCTTTGGGATTTTACATGGTGCTTAGGAGGCAATTTCAATGTTAGGTATCCTTTGGAGAGGTTTTCTCATAGATTAAAAAGCCTAAGGTGATAGTAGGCGCAAAGAAGTCCTAGAGCCTAGGTGCGGATTCCAAGGCGAAGGGGCATGCCTTTTTGACATGGAGCACACTTCATATATATACTTTTTCCTTGCATTACATAATTCCTACATGAATGGACTAGAGAATAGTAGAAGTTGTGAATTCTGAAGGCTTTTTAGGGTTGAGGGGGATTGAATTAGAAGGAAGCAAAGCAAAAATAATCCATTCTATATATTTTTTCAGTAGGATCCAAAAGATGCAGAAAGGCACACAAAAGTTGCACAGGTACGGAAGGTGCTCCTTTCATGGGCTTTTGGGATGAGCCCTGCCTCACCCTTCTAAGGCGCTAAAGGTGAGCCTTGCGTTTCACTGGGCTAAGGGGCGTGTATATAAACGAAGGCTTGACTCTTCTAGAGGGAAGTCGTCTGTAATGAGAGCTTTCTCCTCTTTTATTGAT
Source organism: Portulaca oleracea (assembly GCA_029582165.1). Taxonomy (NCBI): domain Eukaryota; kingdom Viridiplantae; phylum Streptophyta; class Magnoliopsida; order Caryophyllales; family Portulacaceae; genus Portulaca; species Portulaca oleracea. Next base: position 34,783,684 of record CM055880.1, on the reverse strand, counting down.
TCTAGTACCTTGATTGATCCTTGGCCGAAAGATGCCTGTTTACAATTGGTTTAGCCACGAGGAGATTCCAATTTTATATTGCATTGGTTGCTTTTTGTTCATTTTAACGAGGAGCATCACTTCCAAGGAGTGCGTCAAGTGACCCTTCCTAATGTTGCTAAGATTGCTTTTCTGTTCTTTTACATGCGGCAAATCTCCTTATTGTAGGCATCCTTTCAGGTTTTTAAAATATGTGGCTTGAGGTAGATGGTTCTTGTGAGCTTTGTCTTCTTAGGTGTTGGTGGGAAAAGTTGACTGGCAGTGGTTATTGGTCACCCTAGCTTTATTATGCCAAAAACAAAATAAAAATAAGAATTGTAAAGGGTGGACTCAAATTTTGGAACAAGGAGGTTTTTGCTCATTCTAATTCTAAAATGGCTTTATTGGTGGATAATGTGAAGTGCTTCCATGAGGAGCATAATCTCTCACGTTTGCTCATTTGAAAGATTAGAAGGTAAGAAAGAGATTTGCTTGGTTTAAAATCAAATTGACAATTTCTGGCGTCAAATGAGCTAAGCAATAATAGGCTATTGATAGTGATCGCAATGCCAATTTCTTCGATCGAGTGGCCAATAGAAAGTCAAATGCCATTGCGGGCATTAAAGTGGATGGTGTCGTGTTCTTTGATGCGTCCTCGACAAAGGACGTCATTGTTGATTTCTATGATAATCTTTATCATGGTGAGATGAGCTTTTCAGGCTTTTCTTGATGAAATATCTTTTGATTTTGTTGGCATGGTTAGAAGCTTCTCTAAGGAGGAATTATGGAGGGCAATTGTAGAGTTAGGCATGGAGGAAGCTCCTAGATTGATGATTTTACCATATAGAGGTGTTTTTGAGAAAAGCTTGAATGCTACTTTTACCACCTTAATTTCCAAAGTAGCTGACGACATCAAGAATTTTCAACCCATTTGCTTGGAGGGGAGTGCACATAAAATTCTTGCTAAGGCCTTCATGTAAGGTCGAGGGTGTTGGTTGTTAAAGTGTTTGTTCCAACCAATATGCTTTCATTCCAAAGCATCAAATTTTGGATGCATCCCTGTTTAATTAATGTGTTAATGCCGCATCAAGTCTGGAGAGTAAGCCATTCTATACAAATGTGATAGTGAGAAGGCATATGATATTGTCTTCTAGAGTTTTGTCTAGGTCATTCATGAAAAGACGGGTTTTCCTCAGAAGTAGTGAAATTGGGCGTCTTTTTGTATTTCCAGTTTGTGGTTTTCGATTTTGATTAATGGTGAACTGTAATTGGAAGGGTTTGTCTTAAGTTCTAGAGGGTTAAGGCAAGGTGATCTTATGTCACCATTAATTTTCATTTCCATGATGCATACATTCAACAAATAAGTGAAGACAACAGTTGAGGTGGGTTCTAGAATGGGGTCTCATTAGAAGTCCCATCAGTGGAGATCTTTTAGTCCCCCATTTGCTTTTGGCAAATGATACTCTTGTTTCTTGTAAACTTGACTATGACAACTTGGATTGTTTAAGATGCATTCTCTTTTTTATTTCTAATTCCTTCCGGCTTAATAGTAAACTTTTCAAAATCGATGCTCATGCCTGCTGATGAGCTTCCTCAGATTCAACACTAGCTTAGTTTTTTTGGTTTTAGGTATGGAGTTGATCATATCTTTCTTTGCTTACTATCTTGGTCTTCCCCTGGGGGCATGTTATAAGAGCTTAGCGGTGTGGAATCCTACTGTGGAGTGGCTTAACAAGAGATTGGCAGGATGGAAATTTAAGCTTCTATCTAGCGAGGGTCGTATCACCTTTATGAAAAGCACTATGTGGAGTCTCCTTGTTTATTCCATGTCTCTTCACTACTCCTGCCATCGTTGTGAGGCGTTTAGAGAGGATCATGAGAGCTTTTCTTTGGTACAACAATGCTAATAGTGGTTTTCATTGGGTCAATTAGGATGATATCTACTGTCCTAAGTTTGAGGGAGGTCTTGGCTTTGGACTACTCCATGTGATGAATGGAGCTCTAAAGTGCAAGTGGTTGTGGAGGTTTGCTATGGAGGATGATGACTTTGGAAGGAAGCGATCAAGGCTACATATGGAGGTGATGATTCAGGATGGTGGAGTAAGAAGAGCTCGTATCCTCATGGGATTGGCTATTAGAAGTCTATTTCTACTACTTGAGTGGTCAAATTCCTAGTGCATTTTGAGGTAAAGAGTGGCTCAAGGATCTTCTTTTGTCATGATGTTGGTCAAGATGAAGGAGGCAATGTTTCATTGAATTGCCTCACCGAATGAAAATTTGTCCATTAGATTTTGTCCATTGGGATTTGACTTTAGTGAAATCTTTTAATGATTGGGAAAGAGTACAACATTTGTAGGGTGTTGGCTTTATTGCTTGAGAGGGTAGTTTTGCATGAGGGTAATAATGAGATTGTGTGGCCTCACGACTCTAATGGATATTTCAAGGTTAGAGCTTTTGTAGTGCTTTTGTTGGCCGTGGCTAGAATGGAGTCGAGTTCCCTGCAAAGTCTATTTGGAATTCTAAGGTGCCCCTAAACCTTGTTTCTTTATTTGGGTAGCAACCAAAGAGAAGATGCCACCAGAGGACATGCTCAAATGTAGATTTTTTAGCGGTCCTAGTCGGTATCCTATAAGTTGTAAGGAGGAAGAGTGGCTATGGATCATTACTCGTGTGTTGTTAACGAGCTTGTTTGCTTTGGAACCCTGCTTTTTGGTTGATGGGGGTTTCTTGGCTTCAAGCAATCAATGTGGATGATATGTTGCTGGTTTGGAAGAGGAGAATGAAGAAAGGTTGGGTTCTTAGTGTGTGGAATTTTGTTCCTTTAGCCATTTGGTAGGCCACATGGAAGGAAAGAAATTGACGGATTTTCCGGTAAAAACTATTCCCCTTGATTTTAGGCTCTATTTTTTGAGGATGTTGTATGGTTGGAGTGTGGTGCTTAAGGATGATGGAAACTTAATTTTTTGGATTTATTGATAATATTATTAATGATGAGATCTGGAGTGCTTGATTGTTTTTTGTACTTGCCCTTTTTTTAAATGGGGGTGAGTGAGTGGGGTGACTTCCCCTTGGTGCCTTTGCGATGCATCTTTTGATTAGTTATCCAAAAAAGATGTATACAGGAGGAAAAGGCCTAACTTGAATGCTCAATGTGAGTTCTGTTGTATTTGAAGTGAATGACATAATACAAAATGATGAGGTTCCCAAGATTGAAGATGAGAACATGGTGAAGCCTAGGTAAAGAAGGTAGTTGTTGAGCATGCCTATGTCAACTATACATACTTTATCCTTGTGCACATTTGAATTCAAATAGTCTAAGCATGTAGTATTTGCTCCATGTATCTTCTTTAGGTTCGTCTTTCCAAACAGTCTCTAGTTCTTCACAATTGATCTTGTTTTTAACACTTATGGTTTTCAACGTGCTTGGGGAAGGGGGGGGGGGGGGGTGGGGAGAGTTGCTGTGGTTGGCTACAAAAGAGACAAGAGTTGTGATTTACAATATGAGTTCCAATTGTAGGATGTATTTGTTTAGTTGTTACATTATGTGAGATTTAATTTTAGGGGGCATTTTCAGAGTAGTACTTTTCTGAGATATTAGCTTTATCGTTGTCTAGGAAGGTATTCCCATAGGATTTCTAGGTAGTACCTTTCTATTGCTGTTTTATTTAGTGTTCAGTTTGGGGTGACTTTCTGTCAGCTTTGACTATAAACTATTGTTCTGTCCTTTATGCATTCCCATTGTCATCGACCATTACCCCCTTGGTTGAAGCTTAGCTATATTAGTCTTTTCTTGTGAAGACTAGACACCTTGTCATGATAGGAATTGTACCACCCAATTGCATGTGATTGGTGGAGCAGGTGTGTATGTGTCGGAATGATGGGTTTATGAAGTTTGCACTCAATGGATTCTTTAAGTTTTTGTCTCATGAAACAGTGTATGTTTAGAACAGGGCGGAAGCAACTTTAACTATATAATGCCCTATAATACTGTAGTAGATAGCTTGCTTATGCTTCCATCCTGATTTTTCAGTTAGACTTATCAACTTTTTCTTTGTTTATGTGTGCTAATGGCTAGATACACGAAGGCTTTGGAGGTCATCAAGAAGCTTCATAAGGAGCAGGCACAAGAAATTAAGACATATAAGTTGAAGTTAGAGCATTTGCAAACATTAAAAGACTCTGCATATAAGGTTCCACTTTTGCACTACTAAAAGCCTTATGTTCTGTTCTACTTTTCTTGGTTTTGGTTTGTCTATATTTGTCTTTTTGGTGCTATAACTAAATCCTTAATTCCTTAGAAGCTTTTTAGGCTTACATGATTGGTCTATTTTTGTGCTTACCATGTTGATGTATCTTCTAAAAACCAGCAGTTGTGGACGTCTTCTTTTTTAATCCTTGTGTTTGGGAAATATTTTATATATGGTATGGTTAGGATGAACTACTATTTAGAATCTCACTTGCGAAGATAAATTTTGATGTGAAAAGTGGTTCTAGGATGTTTTGGCATAATGTATGGTATAGGGAGCAACCTCTTAAGGAGCGATGCCCTGTTCTTTATGGGTTGACATGGTTATAGGAGGCTACACTTCAACAACTTGCTTCTTGCAATGTGGACTTACTCAATGGGACTTCACTTATGTGAGAGCTCTTAGTGACTGGGAGGAGGATATCATTTGTGCTCTCGTGGGTTTACTTGTTGGGATGGTGGCTTCGCATAATAGTGATCGCAGGATTGTTTGGCTTTATGACTCTTAAGTGTTTTATTATTATTTTTTTGGTTATGAGCTTTTGTATCACACGCCTTAGGGTCTTGAATGGAATGGCTTTCCTTTCGAAGTTCATTTGGAATTCTAATGCTTCCCCTAGAAGCTTGTTTCTTTGCTTGGTAGCCACCAAAGGTGGATGCCAACGGAGAATATGTTCAAAAGAAAACAAAAATAGTTGTCATAGTAGTTGTTCGATGTGCTATCCGGAAGAAGTGTGAATAATCAACTTCTACATTGTTGATTGGCCTTTTAGCTCTGGCATGTTGTCCGGTAGTTGATGGGCATTTCGGTCCAATGAAGGATGTGTTGGTGGCTTGGAGGATAAGGCTGAAGAAATGGTAGTTTCTTGGAGTTTGGAATTGGGTTTCTTTAGCCATGTGGTGGATCACTTTAGACAGTGAGAGATTGACGTATTTTGGAAGACAAATTTGTCTTTGTGATTTGAAGATATACTTTTTGTGGATGATGTATAGTTCAAGTGTGGTACTTATGGGTGATAGAATTTGAAGTTTTTGGATGATAAGGTTAAGCACCGAAAGCCGGAGGGCATAGTGTTTTCATATTCTCCCCTTTTGTTAATGGGTGACATCCCCTTGCTTTCTATTTTAATACATATTTGTATACTTACCAAAAGAATCTTTCCTCTAACGGCCCCACCAAGCATGAAAACATGTTTTGTTGTAGAAGCTCTTTTGGGGTGAGGAACTTCTACAATTCTACTATGAGTACTATTGTCCAATGTTAACATTGGAGTGTGTTTAATCACACCATAGTTCATGTTATGTATATTCCTTATCACTGGGAAGCTTCAAGAAGCACAATTTGCAATTTCTTTGTCATCAACTTCAATAGATTACTTTGGGCATTTTGATTTCATTAGTAAAGTGGAAAGAAAGAGAATAAAGCGGACAAATATCTGAAAATTAACCCATTTCACTTGTTTAGGGAATAAAATGAGGGGGAAGGTGGGGAAGGGGAGGAGAACATTTAAACCCAATCCCCCTCCTTTTCCCCCCTTTTTATTCGCCCCCAAAAGGAGGGGGGAATGGGGGTTTTCGTGGGGTTTTTTTTGTTTGTTTGGTTTGGGGGCATGTACCCAAGTTGGGCCCTCAACACTTGGACATGGGTACAGACACTTGACCCTCCAATTTTTTACCAAAAAATGCATAAAATTAGTCCGAAGGACATCCGTGTCGTTCTCTTGACACTTGGATTATGGCCGAGAGCAATAGCATAGACTATTAGGGAAGAAAGAAAGGAAGGAAGAAGAATAATGAATAATGGATGCTCAAAGCAATGATTTGTATTGTTTTAAAGTTTAAACTGAACAACTAACAATAATTTTTCCATTGACAGCCTATTTGTATGATTAGATACTAGGAAGCCAAATAAGAAATATCCTAAAGCAAATCCCATGGACTAGGAAAACTGATATAGCTGAAATTATGTATTACAGGATGTCAGTTCTTCTATAGTGGCCAGGTACTAAAAAAACCTTGGAAAATCCATATTTTTTGCCATGATCTTTCACTCAAACACCCACTTTAAACACCCATGCTATGTTGATTTTGTTGATGTCAAATGATAATGGTTTGTGGCTTTAATTTGTGTTATCTGGCAGCTCCGTGAAAGTATTGCCCAAGATCAGGAGAAGGCAGAACTGCTGAGAATTAAAATGGAGGATCTGGAAAGGGAAATCCAAGACGTCGAATCAAAGATTCATCTTACCGAAATCAAGCAAAAAGATTTGCTTAAATTACAGGAGAAGATAACAGAAAAGAGTGCTACAAGAAGTGCTTTGTTTGCTGAGAAAGAGAGTAGATATGAAAAACTTGACGAGGAGATTGAAGGTTTTTTTCTCTTTAGCATGAAGCAAAGCCACTATTTTCTCTGTTTACTTTTTACTGCTGTTTGCTTTTTCTAACATCAAGATTGGTAATAGCTGTTGATTACTTCAATTTTGGTGAGGCTAGATACTGATGAAGAATTGGAAGAGTGGAAGGTCAAGTTTGATGAGAAGGCTGCTCTACAGGAATCCCAGATTAGCAAGTTGGAAAGAGAGCAGGATGACCTGACAGTAATGGAGAAGAGTCTGAATGAGAGAATAATCCAGTGTATCACAGACATCAGCAGGCTTCAAACTGAAGCAGATGTAGGTCTACAACTTATGAACATGGAATGTGGTATAACCTTTGTGATTTTCTGTGGATGGATTGTTTCACTTTTTTCTTTTTCATTTTTCTTTTCAGGCTCATTCATCACTGAAAAGTGAGAGGGATTCTGCGATCCGAAAGCTTTTTGCTAAATATAACTTAGGTACTCTTTCAAGTAGTCCTTTCAGTGATGAAATGGCTTTGAACTATATGAATCGTCTAAAAGAAAGAAAGAAGGATTTGGAGAAGGATTTGTTGGACAAAAAGGTGAAGTTTGCTTCTACTGTGTTTCACATCCCTTTGTTGGCCATTCCTTGACGATTTGGGTGTGTGTTAGTACTATTTCTATGGTCCTAGATGTTTTGTCTTATATTGTCTTATTCCATTTCTACTTCCTTTTCTATTGATGTGTATGACAGTTTAGAAAGACATCTTGATTCAGTCCTTTATAATCAACTTCAGTTTGCAACAGCAAATTGTTTTGTAATGCTTTTGAGGGTTCACTGTCACATATCCTCTGGAAACCTTTTGTGTAACCTTGAAAACCTGTATGATTGACTTTTTGGGTGCTGGAAAGAGACTTCAACATATGAATAAATGGTTGGATCAGAAGGATTTTCAAGCATAGCAGATTGCTTTTTCACTCTGTAGCGACCGTGGTTTGCTATGCGATTTTCTTCTTTCGATGATTCTCGATGTTGTGTGTTGTCACAACTGTGATCGTTACCACATTTCTAATCCTTGACCTATCCTCATTTACTTTTTTCATTGTGAATACCTTTGCATCATCTTACATTTTTTTTTTTGGATATGAAATCATCTTACAATTTTTTTTCGAGGCATAATTCTAGGAAGGTCTGAAATGAGCAAAATGTGCTGTGTTTATACATGATGCCTTCCATATCCATAATTAATCAAAGAAGATAAACAGAGGCACATCATTACCAATTGAGAACTTCTGGTCTTTTCCCGAAGCTTCCTAAAGCTTTGTGCGATAGTTTCGTACTCAGAGTCCATGAGGTTTTGCCAATTTACCCTCAAAATTGTGTAGAGTGTTATGAATGCCCCTAATTAATTACAGGTGTGCTGTGTTATTCGTTTGTTGGCACTATATCCTGGACATGTGATCAGATGTAACTTAGGAACAATCTAGAGGTGACATAAAACTGTATGAATCTGAATTGTCATGATTTATTGTTGAAGACAACAAAACAAGTTGAGTTTTCAACATTGTATTATGCAATTTTGCTAATGTGTTAGTTGGGTTCAACCATTAGAGGTATGATGTTCTGGTGGCTTGGAGAAGGATGAGTTGGGTTAAGGGGTTTAAGCAGTGATCCCTGTTGCTAATTGGTGAACTGCTTGGAAGGAAAGAATATGACCAGTTTTTGACGGTCGAGTGTCCTTATAAGACTTCAAATTTGGCATTTTGACAGCTTAAACTTTGTGCTGTTCAGAGTCAAGTATATTACAAATGAGAGCTTGAGGTTTCTTTGGATGTTTTAATGGGAGGGTAATCACATTTCTGTACATGGTTGACATCCCTTCGTGTTATTTTGAACCTATAATTCATTGAGTTTGCAATTTTAGCATGCCGTTGCTCTTGCATCTTCAAAATCCCCCCCCCCCCCTCCTGTGATTTATTGGACTACTTGGGAGATATCAAATGGCGTAACTTTTTTCAGAAGGCAAATCAAATAGAACTAAAGACTGCCTGGGAGTGCTATAAGAATGCTGATAGCCGTCTGAAGGATTTTGAAGCTCAAAAACGAGCCAAACTAGACACAAAGGTAGTTATGGGAAGATCCACCTTTATTTAGTTTTGCTAGGTTTTTATTCTTTCAGCTTCAACTCTTCTAAAAAGAAAGCGTTTTTCTGGCTTCTTGGTTGCAGAATGGCATCTTGAGACGCATTCAAGGCAAGAAGAGTGAATGTGAGTGCTGTGAACAGGAGATTTCTGAAGTTGATTTCTCTCTCATAGATGAGAAAGAGAAAAATATGGTAATGTATAAACTGAGTGGCTTAATACATAGCATGACTCTTTGCCCTGCTGGATGCTCTCTCCCTTTATGTACTTCAAATTTTGTGCACTGCAGAAACTTGATTTGGAGAGGAAGACAAACCAGCTTGCCATTAGAGATTTTGAATCAAATATACGCCAAAAACAAAGTGAAAATTACAGTATAGAGCAGCAAATCAAGTCTCTGAACCGAGAAAAAGATGTCCTGGCTGCTGATTCTGATGATAGAGTGAAATTGTCTCTGAAGAAAACCGAATTGGAGAATGACAAGAAGAAGTTCAAGAAAATGTCAGTTAATAAAGACATATTTGTTTCTACATGAGATATTCTTTTCGTAACTGGCGTAATTTATGTTGTTTCAGAGTGGATGAGAACAAGGATAAGATCAAGGGAATACTAAAAGGGAGACTTCCTGCAGACAAGGATTTGAAAAAGGAAATCACCCAGGCTTTAAGGTTGTTTCTAACTTCTTTTTTCTTTGTGGATATGAAAGGGTAAAACCTTAGCATCTATAGTTCTTTCGTTTTATGTATCTTTAATTTGCATCGGACCTAGATGAAAACTAGGGTGGTTTGCTCACACTTATTGCTTTGTGAATGTCTTTAGTCTGATTAGTGTATTCTACGTGCAAAAATGTTGGATAAAAGATCACCTACTTATAGATTTACGATATCCTGAATCTAACCATTGTTGATGGCTCTAACAAAAGCTGAGGGATTTCTGCCTTGCAAGAAACCTGTAGTAAAAGCCATCATGTTGGGCAGTAATATGAGAATCCATAAGCAAACATCTGTCCTTTTTAGCCGTGCCCCCATACTCTTGGCTTCTAAAGGGATTGGGAAACACACATCACTTGTGTATCCTAAGATCACTGAGCATGACCACAAGTTCTCCCATACGAGAGTAATTTGTGCCTTACATTATTTGAACCCAATAGGCCAATGGTGGTACATAGGCACATTACGGAAGCCAAGTGTTTCTACTTTGCCAAGGGCTGTTTGATTAGCAGTGTATTGACATGTACAATACATGTATTACTAAGTTCACAGCCATGATCCGGTTATTGAGAAACACTTTTGAAGGCTTAGGCATGAGGGCACTAAGCAAGTTCTTCTATGTCTAGCTCTCATGTGTGGTTGTCGATCAATTTTTATTTATTTATTTTTTGGATAAGTAATCCAAATATGGTTCCCAATCAGCTTACTTGGAGTGAAATGAAACTCCCTGTATTCCTAGGGACAGAATACAAATTTCCACTACACAATTTGATGATGTTCATTATCATATCTAAACTTAAGTGTATCATTGACTTCCAAGTGATTCCCAGTGCAGGTCTGTGTGTAATGAGTTTGATGACCTTAACTTGAAGTCTCGTGAAGCTGAAAATGAAGTTAGTAAGTTACAGATGAAAATCCAGGAAGTCAGCAAGAACTTAAACAAATTTCAGAAAGATATGGACTGTAAGTTTGATTTTGCATCTTACTGGGTAGCATGGTAGATGGTAATAATTTATTAATCTGTACACTATGGTCATACACTGACGTAACTAATGGCTGTAAAGTACCGGCGCTCTGGCATCATTGTTGGGAAACTTTACTTGTGTAGGCATTATTGGTAAACTTACATGTGCAGGTATTATTGTGTCTGATCCTGTTTATACATGTCCCCAGAATGTTTTTTGGGGGGGGGGGGGGGGGGCATGTCAGTCGCAGCTATTCAACCCCATGATTTCAGTGGCGTTGATTCAGGCTTGAAGTTTTGGCATCCAATACTGTGCTGAGAAATATTTTTTAGAAGAGCCTTTATAGATAAATATGCCGCTGATTTAATTGCTGGTAGATCTATCAGGATGCTTCTGGTGATTATTCACTCTTGAAAGTGCAGTTTCCTTTGTGTATCTGTTAACTATATGATCATCCATTTTATCATGTCCTGAGTACTCCTGACACTTGTGACTTATAATAAATGCATTTGCTTGTGTTTGTAAGTTGCTTTCCTTTGTTTACCTCCTCCTATTGCATCTCATGCAGCTAGGAGGAGGTTTATTGAATCAAAGCTTCAGTCTTTGGATCAGCAAACTTTTGTGGTTGATTCCTATGTTCAGGCCTTGGATACAGCAAAGGAGAAAAGAGATATCCACAAAAGGTGCATTCTTGACTATGCAAACTTGGAAGGCCTTGTTGTGCTTATGCTCTAAACACACTTAAGCACCTAAATTAATTTTGTGCAGCAAATACAACATTGCAGATGGAATGCGTCAAATGTTTGATCCCTTTGAAAGAGTAGCTCGAGCTCATCATGTTTGTCCTTGCTGTGAACGACCATGTTCGGCAGAAGAAGAGGATGAATTTGTCAGAAAGGTAACCTCGGTTCTGGAAAGAAAATTTCTCAGCATTTACTTTTACTTGACAGGGCTAGATCTTTTTAAAGTAATGACTGCAGTTATTTATTATTGTTTATGAGGTACCTTCTTTTTATGTTTGTGCAGCAAAGAATCAAAGCTGCTAGTTCTGCAGAACATATGAAAGCTTTGGCTGCAGAGTCTGCAAGTGCTGACTCAATATTCCAGCAGTTAGACAAGCTCCGGGTTGTGTATGAAGAGTATGTAAAAATTTCCAAAGAAACAATCCCTCAAGCAGAGAAAGATCTAACTGAACTAACCGAACAGTTGGAGGAGAAAACACAAGCCCTTGATGATGTAAGTTGCTGTTTTGCCACTGTATATTTGAGTGACTACATTGGGGCTCTTTTCTACTAAATTGCTTTCATTTGTGAAGGCTGTCAACTGTAAGTTCATTGTCTATCCTGGGAAGCTTTAGTTCTTTCATATGGCTGCAAGATGACAATAGCAAGTTTATTGATGGATCAGTACATAATACCAAGTCATGGACGAGTCACCCTAGGTGGCATGTATCTTAGTTTCTGATAGGGTTGAGTTGAACTTGTTTGACTGGAAGATAGATTCCTGAGATCTATTTGGACACATATTTTGCGAGGATACAATCAATTCCACACTCTACCACATTGGATTTTAGATTTGATTATGTTTTACCTTTCGATTTTTGTATTCTTGATGACCTATTGTGGTGGGACCAATAGGAATATTTGAACTCCCTCCGTTGTAGATTGTATGGTTCAGTATAATGACCTTTCTTTTATTATTGTTTTGATGCAGATCTTGGGTATTGTTGCTCAAGTAAAGACTGAAAAGGATTTAATTGAAGCATTGGTACAGCCTGTAGACGAAGCAAGCAGGCTCTTTCAGCAGATACAGATCTTGGAAAAGCAGGTTGATGATTTGGTGAATAAACTTGATATTCGAGGACAGGGTGCTCGATCTGTAGAAGAAATTCAGTCAGAACTCAATACTCTGCAGAGCACAAAGTACATAGTGCAAATTCGATGTTTATTAGATAATCAAATGATTATGTTAACATGGTCTACAATATTGGTACCTAGTGTTTTATGAGCTCCCATATAGATGAAACCGTTTCGTAGTCAGGAGCTAACAACTACAGACCATATACATTCTGGCCAATTAAGGAAGTCATGTAAGATTTATATCGGCCTTACTGGGGCCTGCTGTGTCTGACACATCTTATAATTGGCAGGGGCATAGGTGGGTGTGATCTTAACCACCTAATACTTTCCTTGCCTGGCATAGCATAAGGGATTCAGGCATGCGACTATAAATAGATTGCTTCCATTTGGACTACTGGATTTGGTCTTTGGGGTTAGTCAAAACTATGAAAAGATTGCTTCCTTTCGGACTTCAGAATTTACTCTTTGGGGCTAGTCTAATGTTAGAATGACAAGTTTCTATAAGGAAGATAGTTTCATCCTGGCTATGGCTATGCAAGTGTGTAAGATATTTTGAAATTTGATCATTTGTGTCAAGTTGAAGGGGAGCTTTGACACAATGGTTGAGTTGCTGTGTGATCTTGAGGTTACGGGTTCGAATCCTGGAAGCAGCCTCTTGTAGAAATGCAAAGTAAGGCTTGCGGGAACACTTTTTGCACCTGGCTGCCCTTTCGATCATTTGTGTCAAGTTAATAAACTAATCTAAGGCTGGCTACTGTGTCTAGTCTTGGGTATCAAGCAGTAACTGGTACATTTAATAATGGGTTAATATGATTATGCTTCATGATTGATCCTCATTTCCCTCCTGTTTCAGGCTAATGTGCAAAACATAAGGATATTTGGGCCAATTTTTCTTCCCTAATTTTCTTTTTCTTTATGCATTGTGTGTTGAGATAAGTAGACATCTTTATGTTTGAATGTTTTCTGTTAAAATCATTAAAAGTCCTATTGTTTTTAGCAACTGGATGTCTAGGGAATAGTTGCTCCATGTTTCAGCTCCTTTATTTTATGCTGTCTGCAGCCATTTCTTTCACACTTATGTTCTTGTTGTTTATCTGGTCACTAGGGATAGTTTGCAAAACGATATTGAGAAGTTAAGAGATGAGCAAAGATATTTGGAGAACGATATCTCCAGCCTACAAGTGCGGTGGCATTCTGTTAGGGAAGAGAAATATAAAGTAGCTGCTCAATTGGACCGTATTAAACGTATCCAGGAAGAACTCGAATGTTTGGAGGAGGAGAAAAATCATGTGGAGCTTGAGGAGAAGGTAAGCTTTCACCAATGCTGTACGAGTTTAAGATATTTTACCAACTAAAATGCATCATTTTGCACATGTGATGCCAGTGAAACAATTGTTGCATTTACCAAAATCGGGAGATTTAAGGGAGTATGAAGAGTTGAAAGCAAATGCAGTGTCTTTCAGTTGGGGTGTGCCTCGGGATGGAAATGTTAGAATTTGGCTGGTTGTTAGGCACCTTGCGAATGTTGCAGCTTTTCTCATCAGTTGCTCTGAGACACCATCAACTTCACGGGAAGCTATGTCTTGAAAGTAGAGGAGGACCTTGTTCCCAATTGAGATGAGAGTCTGAGGCGTACTTGAGAAGAAGAAGAAGAAGAAGAAGAAGAAGAAGAAGAACAAGAAGAACAAGACAAGGAGAGGAAGCCAACAAAAAGAAAAACGAAAGAAAACAGGAAATGAAAACGAGACCTGAGAGTAGAGACTTGAGTGAGGACGAGAGCAGCAGCAGGAAGAGAGGAAGTCTCAAAGAGAGGCAGAGAGCAGAGCTGTGCAGTGCACAGGCAATGGACTATGGTTTTAGTCAAGCAATGTAAAGAAAATCCTTAAAATATTTTATCGTTGCTTTTCCTTTGGGATATTTGGAGGCGGCTATTGAAGGATGCAAAAAGCACGCTTTTGCCAAAGCCTCTTGCCCTGCTGAAAAGCCAAGGCTTCAGGATTTGGCCGGGCCTCAGTCTGAAAAAGGTCCCTGGGTTGAACCAGCACCTTTTTGCTCCCCGGGCATTCTTTTTCAAACTAAGGTTCCTGTGTATGTGAGTATCTGAAGATCGAGAATAGGAGAGTGAGTACATGTGTGTGTAGTGCTCAATTTTTTTCATGTTGAGTCCAAAACTACATTTTTCTATGTTTGTTGAGTGTTGTTCATGTGGTTGCCACTTCTCTGTGAGTTCGGCTCTGTCTTCTAAATAACTGAGAATCTGGCTATGATGAACCAATGATCGCTTGTTTTTCTCTCTCTCAGCAATTTTTGACATATCATTGTTGGATGATTGGGATTGCTTGTTTTTGGTGTTTGCAGCAACTCACAGAGGCTCTTGGCCCTTTAGCCAGGGAAACGGAGAAACTTGAAAAGGAGCACAAATGTATGGAAGACAGGCATCGTAAAGAATTTGAAGAACAGAATGATATAATAAGAAAGTATGAGAAAGATAGTGAAGACCTGGACAGACTTAATTCCAAAATCAAGGAGTATGTATTTGAGGGTTGCCACTTTGTTCTAAGTTCGAGGGTTGCCACTTCGTTCTAACTTCTTTTCTGGAAGGGCTTTTGATCATTCTTCGTGCACAGGTATAATGAAATCAAGAAAATAGAGCGTTTAAATGAACAGAAAGAGAGAAAGTCTAGATCAGAATTGCAACTTCTTGACTGCAATCAGAGGAAGCAGGAAATCGGTTCTAAACTGGAGAAATTAAGGAAGGCCAAGTCAGAACACCAGAATCTGAAACGTAATATTGATGACAATTTTGAGTATAGGAAAGTAAAAGCTCGAGTACAGGAGCTTGACCAAGAGCTGGAGTTGTTGGAACAAAGACGAGTTGAGATTGGTAGTACTTTGGTAATTGAGTCCGAGCTGTTGAAGTTAAATCAGGAACGGGATAGGCTTTTTTCCGAGGTAATATGTTTAGTACGTGTAGTAATCTCAACTTAGTTGGGTGCTATGCTGTTTGATAATGTACTGGGTTAAGTGTTCAGTGTTTTCTCAGGAACAACTATTGAAGTGAAAAAAAAATGAGCTTCTGTTTGTGATGTTCAAATGTTTTTGAGTGTGTGATGCTATCCCTGAGCGAAGAATAGTGACTTCTTTGTTTACTGTCACTCCTGCTGCTTTGTTAGATCGTACATATATTCGTCTACAGTGTTCATAGTTGATGGATCATTATTCTCCTCTCCCTACACCTTCTTGGGGCTTTGAGGCCCTCTCTTGCACTTCTATAGAAATATGCCATATCAAATTGTGGATAACATTCGTGATTTGTGAAAAATGAATGTTTCTCTTGGTGATTTGCTTTGTACCAATTTTATGTTGTTGGTGACAATGTAACTGCAACTATCAGGATTTAACATATTTGGGGTACCACTTTTTCTGGAATGTGCGTTTGCGATAAGTTCGCATAACAATTGTCGACAATTGCATCATTCTGATGTTGAGATTATGACCAACTCCAAATTTTTCTATCACAGTTGAACAGATGTCGGGGAACAATGTCTGTATACGAGAGCAACATATCAAAGAACAAGATAGAGCTTAAACAGCCTCAATACAAGGATATAGACAAACGCTACTTTGACCAACTGATTCAGCTCAAGGTGCCATAAACTGTCATTTGTGTATCCTCGCTTCATTTTTATTTTGCCGTCTACTTGAACTATCATCTTTTTCTTGGCAGACTACCGAAATGGCAAACAAGGACCTTGATAGATATTACAATGCTCTGGACAAGTGAGCTTTCCGGGTTAATTTAATCTGCAGTTTGTTTGGCTCATAGCTTTCTTTTCTTTTCAAGACTTGGCATTCCTGCTTTTATTTGGCAATATGATTTTCTTTGTTCCTGTTTTCCTTTTTTGTTGTCTGGTTATTTATACTAATCACACTCATTTCATGTTGGATGTAGTATTCCAAAATGCAGCTTAATTCAGAAATGCAGTTTACATTCTGATCGCACCCCCACCCTCCCCTTTCTCTTTCCAAAATAAAAGAAAAGAAAAAGAAACTAGAAGACATGTTGGCAGATCTGAACTTATTATCCCATTCCATACTCATCACTGTTTTTATGAACAATTATAGCGAATATTTATCCTCAGTTCTGTAGTTCAACTAGCTACTGACATACCGTTATTGTGAGCCACCTTTGGCAGTTGCAATTTTCAGGTTGGGATTTGGGATTCCCCAGGGCCCTACACAAACGGGATCCATGCTGCCTGCCGCTGGGGGGAGGAGGGGATGATGTATTTTGCGTCACCATAATAGTCTAACTTCTCAGAATTTGGCAAAAGTGTGGGGGTTGTGAGGTTGTCCATTGTCCATAGAAAATTAGCAACTGAAATGTGGGGGAGTTGTCACTGGAAAATTAGCAACTCTTCAGTCTCATTCCCCGCCCCCCTCTGCCAAAAAAAAAAAAAAACACACACACACACACTCACACAAAAATGGATAATAATATACTGTTCCACTAATCATTGGAAGATTTCTTGTAGTCGTTAATTGTTTTTAAGATCAATCTATGCCTTGTTTCTTCCACAGGCTTCCTGTGATGCATAATAGCCTAGCTATATACATCAAGGCTAGCTAAGAGGACTTTGATCTAGCTTCAAGTTACAAAAACATCAACGACATCATCAATTACAATGGTTTATTAAGCTCTATACATCAAGGAAGCAAGCATGAAGGACCTTGATGTTATTCTAGCTTACATGGAGTTACTCTCATATATGGAAGTCATCAATGAGCTCAAAATACTCTCGTGATAAGAGTCCTTATTGAATTAGCAGATGGAGGACCTTATCAAGTCTGATTCGATATTTTGCTCTATAACTCTAGATCCATACATCTATTGAGGAAATCATCAAAAGACAATTGGAGCTCTTTCAATAAGCTTTCCAATGGTTTTGAATCAATGAAACGGACAAGTATTGAATGTGTTGTAGAAATTTCTGTCTAGAGTTGCATTTTAGAGTTTATGATGTCATATATAGGATATATGATGTAATAGTTTATTCTTGTTTTCTTGAACCCTTGGTACTCGTCCAAGGGGTCCATAAAGTTGTATAAATAGACCCACTAGGGTGCCATTGTATTCATTCAATTCAAGTCATTCAATAAATCAAAACAAACACAAGGTGTTGTTTTCTCTAGCTTTTGTGCTAGTCTTTTCGTTTCTCTTGAGGAGTTTGAAGTTATCCCCTTCTTCTATTCAAGTGGCATCCTTGAAGGTGAAAGGAAGGAATCAAGAGTTCTTTGAGGTGGTGTGTATCCTCATCGATCCTTCAAAAGCCAATCTATCCAACTATCCATTCCATCTGGCCATTCACTACATTCATCCATCCAAACAACATTCATCAAGAATTCATCAAGAATTTATCAAGAATTCAACAAGAATTCATCAAGAACCCAAAGCATTCAAACCGTCCATCATTCGTTCATCATCATACCTTCATTGGTAATCATCTTTCATAGTTCTTTCTATCCATTTCCATTCCATTTTCGCCTTAAGAACTTTGAGAAGGGAGATTCTTATCTTCGTTTTAAAGATCCTTAATCCTTTGTGTAATGTGATCTTTTGGTCCCATTATGCATCAAAGTTGGTATCGAGCTTAGAGATTGATTCTCTTAGTTCTTGATCCACCTTTTACCATCTTTCCATCACAAACCCATCCCCACCATTCCCATCAAAGACGCCACCCATAAGTTCTCCCAAGAACTCATAAAGAACTCATAAAGAACCATAAACTCCACAAAGAACCCATGCCCAAACACAATCCGCCCCAAATACAAATCTCTCGTCCTTTACCCATCCAAAGCCCCTAAACCATGAATCTTGCAATCTTTTGCACCAAGATTGATCAAGATGGACGATTCTAGCAAGAATTCCCAGCGTGAGCTACAATGTCAAGCAACAAATTGATGATCTTGCCAAGCAAATGGAAGAATGTGGAATTCTTCCAAAGGGATCAAGAAGCGCAAAATCACGTGTGGTTCACTCTTAATGATGAATATGAAGCTCCTACGAATGGAGCACGTTTGAATAAGAAGAAGGGATATCATGTCCAAGAAGAATTTTCGCCAATCAAAAGAGACCACATCATCAAACTTGCAAGAATGAAGCAAGGAGCGTGGGCGTGGTTCCATACACGATACAATTGAGAATCTGACTATGGAAGTATGCTCTTGAGGAGGATGACCCCAAGTCTTGGTATGTTACTTAAGTGGTCTTAATGATTACATTGGAGATATTGTTGTATGTCAATTTTATTCAAACTTGGAAGAGTTAAGTTCTTTGGCTTTTAATGTTGAGATGGAGGCAAAGATGAAAGAAACTTGGGGTGAGAACCATCTACAACTAAAACCAAACATACCAACCACAAAACCCCACGCCAAGAACATCCCAAAACAGCCCCCAAATCAATCCCAAACCTCACGTCGAAAGACCTACAAAACAGCCCTACAACATCCTATCCATAGCTCCACAAAACAAGCCTTAGACTTCTATACCTACGCCCAAAACTCCTCAAATCAGCCCAAAACCGTCCACTCCTATTGTCAAGAAAAGGAAATCATTGTTCCAAGTACATGTCTACATTGCAAAGTTTTGATCATATTGAAAGTGCATGTCCTAAGGAGGAAGAAGTATCTTTGGTTGATTGTCAAACATCATTAAGCATCTGACTGAAATTGAAAGTGTGGTATTTGATGTATTTGTGAGCATGAGGATGTTCATAAACTTCGCATGAATGTGGTATGTAGCGTGCCTCATGAAGTACGAGGAAGAAAAAGAAGAGGATATTGTACTAGAAGCGATGTATGTAGAAGAATTAAGTGGAGAAGAGTTGCTTGTTGTAAGTAGAGTCCTGAAAGAGACTAGTGTATCAAATGATCTACAACAAAGAGAGCCTATTTCTTAATCTCAATATACCATTCAAAAAGAAGTATGTCCATTGAATCAAGAGGAGAAGATTGTACTTCCCATTGTAGTATTGACGGGCATTGATCTTGACATTGGCGTTTCTACAAAGAGGATCAAAATGAAGGATTTGGAGAGCTATTCACTTCCTACTCTACACGTTTATGGCGACAACGTACACCTTGATCCAAGAAGTTTAGTAAGTCTTTGTTTTACAAGATTTGCAAAGATTCATTATATTGTAATATTACTTCTGGATTTTGTTATACTTTGTTTGGAAAATCAAAGTTGTATGATTAGTATCACGCTCAAGAGACGTCCTTATTACCCTCTTGTAACTCATGGCCCACTGAGGATCAGCATTCTTATGACACTTATGGAGAATAAGTATCATGAATTTGAAGAACCAAGGAGTCTAATTCTTACACCAACGAGGTTGGAAACCGTAGCGTATAAAGGATCAAGATCCTATGCCATCACTTGTTCTCATTTGTGAATATTTGGATGAAAGACAAGCACCATCGACAAGTGACTTCTCTCACTTATCTCTTTGGGATCAAGCTCAATTCGTGCATAACTACATCAACGGTTTTGATTCTCATAGTATCTGACATATTTTGAAAGAGTATGTACCATTACAATGTAAAAGATTGTATTTGTATACTTTGGTAACATTTTTGTATGTAGTAGAAGTAGAAAGGAGTATGTAAATCCTTTGGAGTTAGTCTTGATCAAGACAAAGCACGAGGAGCCACAAGGAGAATCGAGAAGTACTTGGAGAATTGTCCTTACCTCTCGCCCAAGAATGAGCTAACTCAACATATCTCATCAAATGGAGTAATTCATGACAAAAGGAAGAAAGGAAATATTCAAGAAGGATCCATACTGCATCTATACTTGAGGTACTATGTCTCTTAAAGGATGCTAAAGATCATCATATTCTTTTATTTCCTATTCTCGCATCATATTTGTTCATTCTGAATGGAGTTGAGAAAGGTGAAGTCCTATCTCAAGGAAGTTGTCCATGGATTATTTTGGTGATATACTAATTGGAGAAAAGGAGAAGCACGCTTATGGCTTTACATTCATACTTGTTGTTATCACGAGGATATTTGAGCAAAGGATTGTTATCAGAGGATTCATCCTTAAGCTTTGTGATTCTTACAAAGTATTGGAGTATGCTTCATATGATAAGGAGATCGAGCCATCGTTATACTTTGAGATGAAGTACTTGATTTGTTCATCAAAATCAAGTCACTTGGAAGCAAGTCCTTTGACTAAAGGAAGTTTTCTAACGAGGAGATACATGTTTGATTCAAAATTACTCGAGCTTGGATATATCAAGGAGTTATATGAAGATGACGATGATTTTAAAGAAGTATTCAAGGTATGTGAAGCATCATCAACAACCCTTTCATATTACTCATGGATTTCTTTTCAAAGGGAATCAATTGTGTATTCCAGTGGAATTCGTGACTTCTTAATCATGGAAGTGCATGGAAGTTCTTTTGATCATTTGGGTCTTCTCAATACGATTCTGAGATGAAGGAGTATTATTTACGCCAAGCATGATCGTTGACATTGAAAACGTTACAATGTTGTGATATTTGCAATCCTTCTATACTATATGGAGATGAAAGCTTGAATTCTAAGGTTGAAGTATCGTGGATTCAAGGAAGTCTTACTATTGTCTTCATCGAAGTTACGAGCTTATGAATCTATACTTTGAAGTTGAGAAGTTATATGAGGTTTCTACATTCTCTTAAGAAAGCGAGATTTGAAGTTCCATAATGTCATTGGATTAGTTATGAGAAAATTTGGAAGAAAGTGGAAGTTCAAGTCAGCATCAAAGGAATCTATGATGATTTCAAAGCGTTTAAGAAGAGAGTTTGTAGTCTCTTCAAGAAGCAAGTTGTGAACAACACATATGGAAAGACATCTTACAAAGAAGGAAGAAGGGCTTTGAAGAAGAAGTTTATATATGATCACTTGTGAGTACGAATCAAAGAAGTTTTGTGATTAAAGTTATATGGTGTTTTTCTTTAAAGAAAGTCTTGTCTAAAGTTTGAGGCAAACTTTTTCAACCGGAGAATGATGCATAATAGCCTAGCTATATACATCAAGGCTAGCTAAGAGGACTTTGATCTAGCTTGAGTTACAAAACATCAACGACATCATCAATTACAATGGTTTATTAAGCTCTATACATCAAGGAAGCAAGCATGAAGGACCTTGATGTTATTCTAGCTATACGGAGTTACTCGTATATGGAAGTCATCAATGAGCTCAAAATACTCTCGGCAATAAGAGTCCTTATTGAATTCGCGGCAATGGAGGACCTTATCAAGTACAGTTCGATATTTTGCTCTATAACTCTAGATCCATACATCTATTGAGGAAATCATCAAAAGACAATTGGAGCTCTTTCAATAAGCTTTCCAATGGTTTTTGAATCAATGAAAACGGACAAGTATTGAAGGAGTTGTAGCAATTTCTTTCTAGAGTTGTATTTTAGAGTTTATGATGTCATAAATAGGATATATGATGTAATAGTTGATTCTTGGTTTCTTGAACCCTAGGTACACGTCCAAGGGGTCCCTAAAGTAGTATAAATAGACCCCCTAGGGTGCCATTGTATTCATTCAATTCAAGTCATTCAATAAATCAAAAACAAACACAAGGTGTTGTTTTCTCTCTAGCTTTTGTGCTAGTCTTTTCGTTTCTCTTGAGGGAGTTTCGAAGTTATCCCCTTCTTCTATTCAAGGGTGGCATCCTTGAAGGTGAAAGGAAGGAATTGAAGAGTTCTTTGAGGTGGTGTGGCTGTATCCTCATCGATCCTTCAAAAGCCAATCTATCCAACTATCCATTCCATCGGTCATTCACTACATTCATCCATCCAAACAACATTCATCAAGAATTCATCAAGAATTCAACAAGAATTCATCAAGAACCCAAAGCATTCAAACCGTCCATCATTCGTTCATCATCATACCTTCATTTGGTAATCATCTTTCATAGTTCTTTCTATCCATTTCCATTCCATTTTCGCACCTTAAGAACTTTGAGAAGGGAGATTCTTATCTTCGTTTTTAAAGATCCTTAATCCTTTTGTGTAATGTGATCTTTTGGTCCCATTATGCATCATCCTGGAAACTCATTAGGAGCTTTGTCTAATAATTCATCATTTCTCTTCTGCCAGAGCACTCATGCGTTTTCACACTATGAAAATGGAAGAAATAAATAAGATCATCCGGGAACTCTGGCAGCAAACTTATAGAGGCCAGGACATAGATTACATATACATACATTCTGATTCTGAAGGTGCTGGAACTAGATCGTACAGCTACAAGGTAATTTTATGCTCTTTGAAAATCCATTTGATGTATTTAGTTGAGGCCGGGGAAACCTATATGTAGAGTTCTGCAATTGGCTGTTCAGGTGCTCATGCAGACCGGTGATGCAGAGCTAGAAATGCGGGGAAGATGTAGTGCAGGCCAGAAGGTGAGTTAATATAGCAAAGCTTGAGCACCCAAATATATAACTTACTGTACCTCTATAGTGTTATTATTTTTCATTTGAACTTTTGTTCAGATATCTTACTTAATATACTGTCGCCACACTGACTCTTCACTTGAATAAGATGTACGGATTTGTGTACCAACCAAATTTGCAATATGATAAGGGAAATACAAATTTGAAGAGTTCTCTTTCTACACTTTTCGAACTCAGAACTGAAGATGCCACAGTGTAAGGACCAAGGGAGGGAGAAGCATACACTGGAGAATGTGACGTGTTGTGTTGTTGTAGGACAACTTTGTATGCACAAAGAGAGAAGAAATAAAAAAAAAAAAATTCCATTGTTATTGGTTGGGGACCAAACATATATGATTATGAGATCAGCTGCAATTAGTGTAGCCAGCTATCCACTGCTGGTATTCAGTTGATTTAGAGAGAGGGGAAAAAAAGCTGCTATGGCTTTGTTTCTATCTCAGCTCAGTGGTGTAGAAGTTTGGTAGTTTAGTGACACTGATCCGACCTCTGTGGCATCTGTGTGGCATAGGTCCTTGCTTCACTTATCATACGTTTGGCTCTGGCGGAAACTTTCTGCCTCAACTGTGGAATATTAGCTCTGGATGAACCAACAACAAACTTGGATACTCCTAATTCTGAGAGTTTAGCAGCTGCCCTTCTGAGGTATGTGATCCGAGCATGTATCCAAATGCATGCCTGGTTGTTACTGCTGCTTTTCTTACATTCATCTTCTTTTCTGCAGAATCATGGAGGATAGGAAAGGCCAAGAAAACTTCCAGTTAATTGTCATTACTCATGATGAACGATTTGCGCAACTTATTGGGCAACGACAACATGCAGAGAAATATTACCGTGTCTACAAAGATGAGCAGTGAGACTCCTTTATCCCTTGGATCTTAGTTTCACTTGTCACTGCTTTGTTTGTTTGTGTGTGTGTGATCTGTTTTCCTGATAAATTACAGTCAGCACAGCATAATATCATCCCAAGAGATCTTTGATTGAAGCCCCCATTGTGAGAGTTGAGGTATTTTTGGAGATTGTCAGAATGCAGCAAGTGTCTGAGCAAATTCTCAACATTGAACATCAAGAGTGCTGCGTCTCCTCTGTAGCAAGTGCCTGAGTTGTATGTATATATATATATATATATATCTATCTTGCTGTCAGGGTTTGCATCGTTTTATTGGAGGATGAGAAAGTAGGGGAAAAGGCATTTTGTTATGGCATAATTTAACTGGATAGCGGTTATACGATGATGGGTCCAATGCGGTTTGGCCGTTTGTGTCTGTTTATTATATTGGACAATGATTCTTATCTTTCATCGAGATAGTTAATAAACATTTTGAAGTGCCTATAATTAGGCTATCAAAAAATGTTTGAACCGAAAATTCGGTTCAGTCCGACCCATAAAAAAGTAGGTATAGTCGTAGAATTTCCGTTTGAATTTTTACATTGACTGACTTGACCGAAAATTCGAAAACAATATTTTCCAAATTCTATTGTTTGAACCCGGTTTAGTCTTGAATTCATGTTTGTCTTGTTCGTCCTGGAAAATGTTCCAAAAAACTAGGTACCGGATATCAAGTTTTCGTCCAAACCCGGATTGACCCGAACCCGAATTTTTAACAACCTTGCCTATAATTCACATTTTTGTAATTTTTATTAATATTTTCTCTAATATATATATATATATATATATATATATATATATATATATATATATGAATTATAAGAGTATAACACTTACTAGCTTAGTGAACAAATATAAATAATAGCTTTATTTCATCAATCATACTAGATAAAGCAAATTTCATAGTTTTATATTTATGTGAATATAAATAAATAAATATTTTTATGTAGCTTAGAAGTCATAATAACCCTTAAAAGTGATGAAATAAAGCTTTACAATGATTTCAATATTCTAACATTTACTTTTTTGAGTGATTTAAGTAAGTGGTTAAAAATGGTTATTAACCATCATGACTTAGGCACTATTCTTTTATGTAGTACCGCAACTGACCGCAATCTACTATTTACCTTTTCACTAATATTAACATCCATTTATTATTTTCTACTGTAACTTACCACACCGCAATTTACCGTACCTCAATTCCATTGTATAAAAGAACGGTGACTCGAGATCTTTATCATTTTCTATTGTATTTTGGTTCTGATACTTTTTCTGTTTGAGAATCATAAACTTGAACTGTAAATTGATTTTTTTTTTTCCAGTTCGATTTTGGGTTGCTGCATGTATTATGAATTTATGATTGTACTATATCTTGCTGTGATTTCCATAAGATCATGATTCATCATTATAAATTAATGGTATATTAAAATTTACTACACCTGATATGTTCGGATCCATAACAAAAATCACGGTTCATGATTAGTTAGACTTGATTACCTTACTGTCATTTCCATAAAAATCAGGGTTCATGATTAGTTAGAATTGTAAAGTGGGTTTTCTTTTATTTTTTCCTTTTATTTAAAAAACACAAATTTACCCATATAAATTTACTCAAATTTACCAAAAGTTACCAAAAATTATCAAATATTACCAAAATTCATCATTTACCTAACCCCAACATACCCATGAAATTTACAGGCCCTAAGAAACCTGATATTTTCTGTTTTTGTATAAATAATCTTTACTTTGTTTTGTATACCTTAAATATCAAAGTTTTTGACTTGCATTTGTTTCAAAATTTAGCACAACATTTCTCACGATTTTTAATAAATTTACAACATTTGTCCCAATTTTTTAAATTTTTTTCACTTGTATTCCATTATAAAAAAAAATCATAATAATTTATCATATTCTCAAAAAAAAATATTTAAAAAATATTTAATAATTACATTTCATAACATTTCTGAGGGCAGGAATGAAAAAATAAAAACAATATGGAGCAGAAATGAAAAAGAATTTAGAGGTAGATTTGCTACAATTAGTATACAATTTTTATTTGGACCATCATAATACAAAAAAGAATTATTGGTATATAAAACTGAAAGTAAAAATTATTAGAATCCAATTTCCAAATATAAAAGGTAAAAATAATGATAGGATTGGCAGGTGCTGTCTAAGTCATTCCAATATTGTGACAGTCAGAGTACATGAACTATCCATGACCCATTCATTTGCTATGTCTGGACAGGAGGGGAAAAAAAAGCATGTTTCCACAAATTACTTTGGGTTATTGATTAGAAGGTCCATGAGACAAATTGACAGTTATAATGGGGAGGAAGATGGAGTCTCAATTTATAATAAAAAATGGGGCTCAGGTCGCTGAGTTGGTAGTGACATTTTTTTCCGGTCTTTAGTAGTTAGTTTAGTGGTTCTTTGCAAAGAAGAAGAAGAAGAAGAAGAAGAAGAAAGAGAAAGAAAAGAAAAGAAAGAAGAACAGAGTTCTAAACCTATTAATATTAATAATGGACTAATTCTATGAAATTTCTTCTTCTTCTTCAATTCCGTTATATATGTAATCCTAGGATATTAATATGGTAATCCATGGTTGATGGATTCATCAAGGGTATGTCATAACGAACAAAACACAACCATGGATTACCATATTAATATCCTAGGATTACATATATGACGGAATTGAAGAAGAAGAAGAAGAAGTTCCGTAGAATTTGTCCATTATTAATGTTTATAGATTTAGAGCCCAATTCTTCTTCTTCTTCTTCTTCTTCTTCTTCTTCTTCTTCTTCTTCTTCTTCTTCTTCTTCCTCCTCCTCCTCCTCCTCCTCTTTGTAAAGAACCACTAAAGATTGCAAAAAATAAAAAAATAAAAAAATATGTCACTGCCAACTCAGCGACCTGGACCTTTTTTTTATTACAAATTGTGACTTCATCGTCATCCCCATCCTTAATTGTCAATTTGTTTCATGGGATATCCTTTATGGTCAATAATCCAATTACTTTTAGTACTCAGCAATCCCAAGGAAATATGCAAGTCATATAAAAAGTAAGTAGCATGAATTAGAACGGTTTGATTGATTAACATTTTAGATCAATCCAATTTGATTTATTTTCTATTCTGTTTACAAGTTCTCGATTCTTTTTTTTTTTTTTTCCTCTTCATTCTTAAACATCGACTGTGGATCAAACATATTTCACTCGATTTTAGTTTACTACATCAATAAAGTCCCAGCAACATGTAGCGAGCAGGGCAATCAGGGTTGCAAATTAACAACTCTTGGACAAAGGTTGTTTGGTAGATAGGTTATTGATCTCCTTATTGGGAAAATTGGTTTATTCGGGAGTTTGATCAAATAAAACAAGTTAAATAGTTGTATGGTAAACAACCTATTCAATGGACTATTTGGGATAATTAGTCAATTTACAATATTATGAAAAGATAAGACTATTGAAAATGACTTTTTGTGGAAATAACAATTTGCAAAAACTTGTCCAAAAATACGTTAGATGTCATCCAATAATATTTGATACATATTATATTAGTTGACCATAAAAGGTGTAAATGAACTTTTAATAAATATCTTATTCAAAAATAGTTAATTATGATAAATAGTCCATCCAAGCATGTAATAGTAAATAGTCAATGCAAATAGTAAAATAACTGTTTTACAAATGTTAAATGGCTGATAGAGTGGATTATGTTTGTTTAATTGCAGGATAATCAAATAGAGGTACAAATGAAGATATTCATTGGCACACCCACAATAAGGGAAAGTTAGAAGATGGGGGGAATGCAGTTATTTTAGGAAGGAGTTACCAACAGAGGTAGGTTATGAAGAAGATAGTGCAGCTATTGAGTCAGTGTTTGGTAAACAAGACAAGACTCAGAGGACAATAGAAGCTACAACTCCACTACATACAACTACAGAGTCAGTCTGAAGCATTAACCTGTGTTGCACAGCATGAAACAGGTGTCTGAACTCTGAAAGCAGGTGCAAATGGAAGGGACCACGATACACGGGACCAGCATGCCAATGCCAAGGCACTACAATGTCTAATATGCATTTGAAATCTGTACAGACTGACTCAATCCAACTAGAATCACCATCCACCTGCAGCTAGCCCACAATCTTGCATACCCATGCTAGCCACTATATCAGATTGCTACCTATATCTTATTTGTTTTCTTTACTCTTCTCTCTACTTTGCCCACAAAAACAAATCCACTCTAAACAATCACATAGCCATAGCTTAATGCTATAATATTGATATCTAACTCAAAGCAGGGGAAAGGGTAATAGAACAGTCTTTATTCATCATATAAATTGATTGGAATCAATTAAAAACTATTTAAAACATTAAAAGAAAAAGAGCAACAACCCATAACCAAAAAAATTACTACCAACACAAACTGAAAATGTTGTATGATTTCCAGGTAGCCAACTACTGCGCTTTTTTTTTTCCCTTTTTCTATGGCTTCAACATGGAAAAATAAAATAGAAAAAGCAGAGCACAATATTCAGATTTGCTATCTTTTTAGGGAAGAAGAAAAGGTGATAGATGACACAAATGAGGAGGGTTTGGCGCAAGGATGGCTTAATCCTTGTACTTCAACTCAGAGACCGAGAAGCCAGGCATGTCGAAAGAGGCAGAAAACTTCTCAACATCAGCCTTGAGCTGTTCAATCTCCTTGTTGTTGACCAAACCCTTGTTGAAGTCCTTGAGGAGCTTCCCGTATTCCTTCTGGATGTTCAAAGTTATGGTCACCGCTCTGTGCAGGAACTCCCCAATCTGCTCAAAGTCCTTCTCCACCAACCCTCTTGAAGTCATCGCCGGAGCACCTGTTAATAAATAATAAATATGTGTGAAACTATGCAATATGTGTAGTACTACAAATGAAATCCAACCACCAAGATCACAGAAAAACCCAAAAAAAAAAAAAAAGCTCAATGGATCAAACTTATTTACATATCCACCACCTTCTATATGTTACAAATAATCTGTGCAAACCCAAAATTCTGTAATCTGGTTTCACCAGAAACACATTTACCAGTTCAGGTGACACAAGCTAATACAGAAAACATCAACCTAAACTATTGGTAAAGTTTACATTAAATATAGGTCACATCAAAATTCATGGATGCAATGCTAATGACAGTCAGTTCATTTACCATTCAAATTTAGCCCAATTCATGGATGCAAAGATAAATCATTCAAATTTGGACCAATTCTCCTCATGATTAATTAAATTACAATGCATATCCATCCACAAGGGTGAGAAAGGTCATTCTGAATTGGTCAACTTGATCTGATAAAGGCACAAGAATGCATACCAATTCTAACACCTCCGGGAGCCAAGGCACTGCTGTCACCAAACACAGCATTCTTGTTAACAGTAATGTTGCACAGGTCACAGAGTTTCTCCACCTTGTTTCCTGCAGGAACATTGTGACAGAATCAGCATTGGCAAAATAACCAAATGAATTTGTGGATGAATCTTGAACCGAAAATTGTTACTTCAAGTGAGAAGTTGAACATTGGGAAAGGAAATCCCACAATCAAGCAGGAGCAAAAGCTACCTGTTAGTCCAAGAGGGCGAAGATCCCAAAGGACGAGGTGGTTCTCAGTGCCACCAGTGACAAGCTTGTATCCTTTGCTCATCAAATAGTTACCAATGGCAACAGCATTGGCTCTAACTTGCTTAGCATAGGCCTTGAAGCCAGGTGACATGGCTTGCTTGAGAGCAACAGCCAAGGCACCGATTTGGTGGTTGTGAGGACCACCCTGTAGGGAAGGGAAAACAGCAAAGTTGATCTTGTCTTCAAAGTCATACACTGCACCTTCTGGCTGTCCCTTCTTTGGTGGTTTCGGACCCTTGCGGTAAAAGATCATGCCCGCCCTCGGACCCCTAAGACTCTTGTGAGTCGTAGTGGTCACAATGTCACAGTACTCGAATGGACTCGCAGCTTCCTGCTCACAGCAGTTAATCAACACTTAGCCTAACAATTACCCAATTCATCAAATAATACATTATCCATAGCCCCGCTCACAGATTTACATTCAGCCAATATCCCT
Source organism: Portulaca oleracea (assembly GCA_029582165.1). NCBI lineage: Eukaryota > Viridiplantae > Streptophyta > Magnoliopsida > Caryophyllales > Portulacaceae > Portulaca > Portulaca oleracea. The sequence continues at coordinate 34,753,920 of CM055880.1, read as the reverse complement.
TTGAAACATTAGCACTAGGGATAATTTAACAATGAGAAGTTACGAATCTCCCCTAGAGGATGAAGCTCAAAAGACTGAACTTCACTCCAAGAATGTCCCTTTTTAACACTTTCTAAAATGGGAAGTATGGTTTCCATTCTAGGAAACGGATCGTAATTGAATAGTTTCAGTTACAGAACTTCGTGCACAGAAACGCAACAAACTTTTGAGCTTTATATGTACCATTCAAGTTTCGAGGGAGGAAAAAGGAATCCCCTGTTATATATAATTCACATCCAAATCCAAAATAGAAGTTAACAACTCTGTCCAAAATTCCTACTCATAACTCCTAATCATGATAAATGATCATATTTACAACGTGAATATTATAGATCCATCAAGTTAGCCTACTAATCACACTCTTAGTTACCCTACTAATTAAGACCAGTAGCCACGCTAGATCTACAGCATTTTTCATTTAATAAGTGTATAAGAACAATATAAAAACACAGATCCTAGCACCAGAAACTCGGATCTAAAAATCTACCTTGTTCCCGACCGACATCAAAGCAGCCCAGATCAAAGTAAATTAAATAAAAGGCTAGAACAAAAATGATAGATAGGAATAAATAAAAATTTATACCTGAGCAGCGACAAGGCCACTGATGTGAGCCATATCACAGAGCAAAAGTGCTCCACACTTGTCGGCAACAGCCCTGAATTTGGCGTAATCCCAGTCTCTGGGGTATGCGCTACCACCACAAATAATCATCTTAGGCCTGAAATCCATGGCCTTCTCCTCGAGCTTGTCATAATCAATGTAGCCAGTTTCAGAGTTGACCTTGTATGGCAGACTCTCAAAGTAAATGGAGGTTGCGGAGATCTTCTTGCCACCAGAAGTGTAGTAACCGTGTGTCAAGTGTCCCCCAGAGGGGAGATCGAGACCCATGATCCGATCATGGGGGTTCAACACAGCCGTGTAGGCAGCAAAGTTAGCAGGACTGCCGGAGTATGGCTGGACATTAACACCCCACTGAGATGGGTCGAGACGGAAACACTCCAACGCACGAGAACGACAGAGATTCTCGATCTCGTCGATGTACTCGTTGCCACCGTAGTAGCGGTTACCGGGCATACCCTCGGAGTATTTGTTGGTGAGGGCGGATCCAAGGGCTTCGATCACAGCGAAGGAGGTGAAGTTTTCAGAGGCGATGAGCTCGATGCCACGACATTGACGACGCTTTTCCTTCTCGATAAGGTCGTGGATTTCAGGGTCGACCTCCTCAAGGCTGGAGTTTCCCCACGCCTTTACGGGCTCCATGGATGAAAATGGAGATGGGTTTGCGGCGGAAAGAGATGAGAAATGGTTATGGTGGAGAGGAAATGAGAGTGAGGAAGTGCACACAAGATGTTCGATCAATTGTGGACGAGCAGATTTTAAAGAGGGAGAGGACAGGGGGAAAGGACCTAATTGTCCTTGTAGCAACACTGTCACTCAGTTGTTGCAATATCCTTTTTTTAAATATTTTTTGTGCTGATTGCTTTGATTGTTTTTTTTTTGTTACTTGTTAATGCCTGGCTGACCTTTGTTTGGTGGGGGTAGGAGGGATCCCAATATAATTTTCTTTTTTTAAAAAAAAGAAGATAGAAAATAGGGTACACTGCACACTGGAGTGATGAGTATCAATTGGGGGTGAACAGACAAAACCAAGCATCAGGATTCAGATTAAAACCAGTATCCAGTGGATCTGAATTCGGGATTGGAGTCAAAAACTAGGATCCAATTGTGTGACTAGATCCAGGACTGGATCCTAGCGTGTTTTATTCAAAACCGAACCCAGTATACAAGATCCATATTATTATTTTAAGATTATTAATATAGAACCCAGTATACAGACATTAAAATGCGTGTCTGAGATAGAGTGGTGGAAAGAGAGAGAGGAGAAATATTCAAATCGATGCGTGATAGAGTATGGTGGAGAGAGAGAGAGAAGGGAGAGAGAACGAAAGAAGAGAGAGTAGAGGAGGGAGCGAGAAAATGGTTTTTTTTAGGTTTGGGTCAAGAAAATAATTTACAAAGGGGTGTGAGAAATTTATTTTCTTGGAAAATGATTTTCTCCATGTTTCGGTCACCAAACACTGAAAAATGGGAAAATCGTTTTTTCAACCCAACCAAACACACCCCAAAGACTAAGTCTGCACCCTGCCCAGTGCCCACTCACCAATCTTTGTTCCATCATTCAAGTCCATGTGGTCACACAATAATATGTAAAGAGAAAATGTGAAACCCTTCTGCTAAGTTGCTTAAGCGACCAACCTCTCAACTTTAAATCCTCTCACTGTCTCACATCGTCACTCGCCCAATCGTCCCATTCAAATCTCAATCCTTATCCACACTCATTCACAAATCTAAGTCCTCTCAAATCTCTCAAGCTCGTTCTAATTGAAATTTGACCAAAAAAAAAACATTGTATTGGATTGTTGACTGCTGCTCTTTTAACTAATTTGACAAATGATAAGTCTTAATTTTTCCAATTGGGTACCCAATTAAGGATCCAAAACTGATAGATCCAGAAGCAAATCCTCATTTTAAGATTCCGTTAAACATGAATCCGGAATTAGATCCTTAAATTTTAGGCAAATTCCCAATATTTCTCACCCAACACACAAGCCCCTCGTTGCATCCCTCAGTGGACAATCACAACCCCCCCCCCCCCCTCCAAAAAAAATAAACCCTAGAAACAAATGTCAAAATAACTTTCAAATCCTAAAATTAAGCAAATTCTGGTGAAAATTTGATATCAGCTAACACTAGCTTTGTTCAAGTTCTTAATTATACATATTATCCATTTTATCATCTAGTATTTGAATTAATCGTTTAATTTAATTATGTGTGCTAGTCAAAGTAGGATGAAATTACTAATCTCTAATAAAAATTTTTGAGTTGAAATTATTAACTTCCAACTTCTTATAAACTTTTTTCATTTCAATATTCATTTAATTTGTAGTAGTTCTATTCAATTCCTTTCGACTTTAACACTTCTAACATTTTTGTTGCAAAAAATAAATAATAAAATGTAATCCGCAATGTAAATGCTTGGTGTGTTTTTAATAATTTAGATAATTTAAATTTCCTTTTATCTCTTATTATGTCATAAGGAAAAATGAATATTAAAATTTATTTCACAATATAAAAAATTAATAGTACATAGTAAAAATAAAACAAAAATCTTATAAATTATAATAACATTATTTAAAATTAATGATTAAATTTGTCCAAAACAATTGATCTTATAAATTTTTGATTTTAAACCAAAGATTTAATCAATATGTCATCATTTAGCACATAAAATGAAGGTCACGATGTGATAAAGAGAAGATTAAGGCCCTGTTCTTTTCTGCGGTTGGCGGTGTCACAGCCTACCGCAGTTTGCCACAACCCGTCACATTTTACCGCAAATCATTACTTTTCTCTCTCCTCACTTTTCTCCTCTACTTTATACATCCTCTCTCCTCACCTACCCCACATACCAATAACCCACCGAAATTCCATCATACCCACCACAATTCCACCACACCTCACCACACCATTCCGCAAAATACCGCATAAAAGAACAAGGCCCAAAAGAAACTCTCATAGGTTATAAAATCAAAGGTTATACCTAGAGCTTAGAAAAGTTGACCCGACATAATTACAGATCCAAAACCAACATGAAGTTAAGCATGTTTGGGTATAGATTTTCAATCTGTTTAATTAAATAAGTTGACACGATAAACTCGTTAAATAATTGAGTTAAGTTTGGGTTGAGAATATCGACACGAAAAAAGACACATTTAACCCGCTTCATCTATATATTATAATAGAAATCATTGTGGGTCCGACGAAATAGAGCCACGGGAGTGATTGTAGAGGAATTAACCAATCAATCCATAGAAAATTATATTTTTTTTCTATTTTCTATTTTTTTATTTTCAATCCAGATTTTATTTTAAAATTAAAAAAACCAGAAAGTATCTCTAATCTTTGACTGGTTTGGACTCTGAATTAAATTATTTTGGTGCAAATAACAGTAATTATTTTGGTGTTGCCTTTAATAATAATAATAATAATAATAATAATAATAATAATAATCTATCTATATATTATAGTAGAAATCATTGTGGTTCCCACGAAATAGAGCCACGGGAATGATTGTAGAGGAATTGACCAATTACACCGTAGAAAATTATATTTTTTCTATTCTCTATTTTTTTTTATTTTCAATCCATATTTTATTTTAAAATTAAAAAACCCAGAAAGTATTACTAATCCTTGACTGTTTTGGATTATGAATTAAATTATTTTGGTGTAAATAACAGCAATTATTTTGGTGTTGCCTTTAATAATAATAATAATAATAATAATAATAATAATAATAATAATAATAATAATCTATATAATATTAATAGTAAAGTTTATGGGTCCCGCTCAATGGAGAAAGGAAATTAATTGTAGGGATTTCGACCAATCAAAAAGTAGATAAATGTTGAATTAAATTATTTTGATGCATCTATCATTTATTATAATTATTTTGGAATATTATTATTATTATTATTATTATTATTATTAATAGTAAAGTTTGTGGGTTCCGCTTAATGGATAAATGATATTAATTGTAGAGATTACGACTAATCAAAAAGTAGATAAATGTTGAATTAAATTATTTTGGTGCAACTATAAGTAATTATAATTATTTTGGACTAATCTTTCTAAATTATAATTATAATTTATATTAAATCTTTTATTTTTAAAATAACTATTTTAATATACTTCGTGCATCGCACGGGTTGAAGCCTAGTAAATGGTTAATAGGTAACATGTTTACCCTTATCGTTTACCATTTATTGGTTAAGTAAGTTTTGTATTTTGTATTTTGTATTTGGGCCTTAAATAATTATATTTATATCGATATCATCTTATGGTACTAACTACTAAATCTCAGTAATATGGAAATCGATCAACGCCCAACAAATTGTACGTTTATTTTGGTCCTTAATAAATGAGCTGCTAGATAGTAAATAAATGGTGGAAACAAACACATTATGCCATGGTTGTTAAATAATATATGTGTTAAAAGGTAAACAAGCTTACTCAAAGTTACCCGATATACCCATTTAGTTAAATGTGTTAGGTTCTTATCAACCTGTTTATTTAATAAACAATTCAAGACAAGAAATTTCAACCAGTTTATCAAATGGGTAGTTTCAGGTTGGGGCTTCTCCAACCTGTTTAATTATGACGCAAACATGAAGTCCACACGACACGACCTGTTACCTAACTCTAGTTATACATGATAAAATGAAGATTAAAACATCAATTTTGTTTCACAACAATAGGGGTGACCAATACATTTTTTTACTCATATAATAAACATACAATCCATTAATTTATCCTAAATTCTATTAATTTTTTTGCTTTTGGTATTAAGATAGGTGGGAACACTCTCGACCAACAAAAGGATCAACTGATATATATAATTAGAAATTATTATTGCATTCGCCTTTATTAAAAGGAATACAAATCTTACCTAGGCAACATATTATCAATCAAGACCAAAAATTATGTTATTTGAGGACCATGCTAATAGGTGATGAAACAATTTAAGCATGAAACAATATATGATATCTTTTAATCATTTGGAATGTAGTTATTACAGATTTTGTAACTTTAACTATGTCATTCTTGTTAGGAATAGTAAATCTTGTATTGTTTCCAATTTGTTCCAATCATGGTTTCTTTAAGTTCTCTATCTTGTTTCTTGGTTTGTTAGGGAGGTTGGTTATAAATAACCTTCCTCTCCCCCTTGTATCTCTTGAGTTGAGATTCATCAATAATATCATTTTCTCAAATCTCTCTCCCTCTTCTCTCTTTTAGTTTCACCAAATTGGGTGAAATTTAACATGGTATCAGAGCAGGTTTAATTCCTGTGGTGTGTTTCCTTCTTCTTCCTCTTATCCTGATTCACTTCTTCTCGTTTTAGGGATTATCTGCAACCAGTCCTTCTCTCGGGCTTCCGCCTGGCCTGCAGTTTCTCTCTCTCTCTCTCTCTCAATCTTTTCTCTCTTCTCCGCCATTTTCAGTGTCCAACTCCTCCATCGGAAACCCTAATCGATCGGAAATCCTACCCCCATTGGAATCTCCTCGCCGGCGTACAACTTTTCGGCGAGTTCTAACGGTCCGTTTTCACCGCCTTCAAATTCTTCCGCGAATATCCTATCGATCGATTGGTTCCTGTGATTCTTGTTTCAATTCGTTTTGGATTTAGGGTTTTGGGTTTGTTTTTTCTGAGGATCAAATTCAGACGGAAGATCGAGTAACGCCCAAACCGAGCATATTATCGAAAGCGATTCGCTCCAAGTCTCCCCTCCTCCGCCGGAAAATCTCGAGGATGTCAAGGATGATGAGTTCGCTCCCATGGATTCCGGCAGCGATCTTGAAGAAGACGATCTCAATCCGGTTCTTTCTCTTTCCGACGACTCGATCCGCCGGTAACGCTGTTGATGCCTTGCTTGGCCGGACCTCTGATGATTGGTTCGTCGACACCTTGAGAAATATCGGAAGTATTCCTGGCCCTGTTGACTCTCCATATGAAGGTGGCATGTTCTTGATTGACATTGTTTTGCCTGATGGATACCCCTTTGAGCCACCAAAAATGAAATTCTTGACAAAAGTTTGGCACCCAAATATCAGCAGCCAGAGTGGGGCTATTTGCCTTGATATTTTAAAAGACCAATGGAGTCCAACACTTACTTTGAAAACAACACTTGTCTCCATTCAAGCATTACTTAACCTGATGATCCTCAAGATGCTGTCGTTGCTCAGCAGTACCTTCGGGATTACAAGACCTTCTTGGGCACTGCTCGCTACTGGACAAAATCTTTTGCGAGGGCAACAATGGAAACCGTAAATGACAGATAAAACAGCTTCTAACACCCCCCTCAAATTATATTTTTCTATAAAAGTTTTATATTAGAAATTATTGATTAAAAATTGGCATAAAAAACCGTAAATGACAGATAAAAAAGAACGGAGGGAGTATTCAGATTATCCATTTTATCATCGATTGTTTGTAATAACTATTTGATTTAATTACATTTACTTGCAGAAGCTTGATGAAGTTACTAATCCTTAACAAAATGTTTTATTGAAACTCCCCTTATTGTATTTTTTTAATTATTAATTTCCAACTTATTTCAACTCTTTAAGCTTTTTCTAAATTTTCCTAATTGTTTCCTTTTATTTTTGCAAAAAATAAATTTTCACCTTCGTACTTTTTTCTTTTTCATTGTCTATATCTTTTGTTTAGAGTTCTTCATTACACAAGGATATGATGATACTAATAATTCTAGGGGCGGGTTTGGCTTGTATCCAGTGGAATCAAGCGACTCCACTGGAATTTTGAATAAAAAAAGCTGATATTGAAAAAAAGAACATATAATATAGGTATGTATAGAGATTATGCAAATAATTATACGTTCAACGAAGGTTAGCACAACTATGTGCATTCTTGGCTTCTATCATTTAGGTGCGAGTTGACGACCCTCATTTTCCCAGAATCTATACGGAACTTGAAAGATGGAGAGAGAAAGTGAGGAGAGAGAAGGAGAGGAGAGTGGCTCTGGGTCGAGAAACAGAGGAGGCATTCCATGGAAGATTTTTGTGGGCAATCTTCTTAAAAACCTAGACAAGTTCGGTCTAAATGGAATCTTCAAGGAAGCATGCAAGAATCATATCGACAATCATCATCAATCGGAAGTTTGTTGACTCAAATTTGAGTTCTTGGATAAAAATGCCACAAAATTTGCAAAAATTGCAAATTTGCCATCCGAAATAAAATATGTTATGAAATCATTAAAACATTATAATTAATACAATTTTGCCACTTAATCGGCTGAGGGAAGGAGATTACCTAAAGCAAGGGGTGGGCACAATAAACCTAAACCGCAAATTGAACCGCAAAACCGCACCGATAAATACGGTTAACCGAAGTAATTTTTGCATAAAAGCGGTTTAGATTAACCAAACCAGTATGAGCGGTTTAAGTTTAGGTTTTGGATTTTCATTAAACGGTTAACCGCGGTTAACCGGTTTCTTATTATTGGTTTGTAATCTTTGCAAGACTTTTTAGTTATTTCCTACTCTGGTTTGTAATGTTAATTGTTAAACTTGTGTGTAAGTGTGGAAACTTGGATGTTTGGTTGATCACTTGTTGGTTATTCGACATTCACTGTTTTTTTCAAAGGCAGGGGCAGACTGCCAGACCGGGCAGCAAGTAGCGGCGGCCGACGTGCCGGCGTATGCTTATCGTCATATAAGAATATGAATTTATTAGTAATATGATTTTTATTTGCATAAATGTTATTGTAAATTTCCAGAAAATCGGTTAAGCATAAACCGTGTATGTTAACCGGGTAAATTTCATATTATAAAAGTCGTTAACCGCATCTAAATTGCGGTTTCGGTTGATTTAGGTTTCCAGATTTCAAAAGCGGTTCCGCATATTGCGGCTTCGGTTTAGGTTTTCAGAATCCAAAAAGCTCAAAAGCGGTTAACCTGTTATGCCCACCCCTACCTAAAGCAACAGGTTAATCTTGTGGGTGGTTGTGATTACCTAAAACCTAAACATAATTAAGTTAAAAAACCCCTAATTAACTAAAACTACCCTAAAAACTCACTGGGCCCTCATTTATTTCCCTCCATTTAAAAAAAAAAAAACCAGCAATGTTCCATCTTATTCTCCAGAGTTCATCTTCATTGCCAGGTTTCTTCAACTTCCCCCCTTTGATTTCTCCATCTTTTTTCAATTAAACCTTAAATTCAACAACAAGCACCAAAATCGCACCCCAAGGAAGTGTTTTTGTAAGGATTGAAGGTCTGAAAGGTTCACATTCTTTCCTGGTAAGTTCACCATAAACCCTAATATTAGAACTGTTGAATTTTGGTCCAAAATCTATGTTTTATTGGTGTTTTTGCTGTTATTTAGTTGTATGAAGTGCGTTTCAGTAGCATTTGTCAAAAAAAAAAAATAAAAAAAATTCTTAGGTTTATGTTCTACATTTTCCCAGAATCCCAGACACCCAACCCTCTATTTATTTATGAATTGGTGTTTACGTATCTGAAATTTGCTTTGTTTTCATGTATCATAGGGTTTCTAAATGGGTAAATTACAAATCTTTCAGGGGGGGGGGGTTTATATCGAACCCACATATGGTTTACATTAACAGTGAGCTCACTGAAATGGAGGTGGACCCTGATAGGTTATGTGTGGATGATCTGATTGAGTTTGTTGAGAATGCTCGGTATTCAAAAGATAAAATTCAAAGCCTTTATATTAGCAAACCTGGGACTAATATAGGATTTGAAGATAGTCTTGTTGAGGTTAAGGGGGATGATGAGATAAGGATGTTGAGTGATTTACTAGAAAAATGTCCATTTGTTCGCATGTATGTGAAGCATCCTGAGGTTAATAGGGAGAAGGGGAAAGAAAAAGTGGTTGATGATGATGGTGATGCTACTTGAGGGTTTGAGGATGGGGATGATGATGATGATGATGATGATGATGATTATGTACCCAATGGTGATGGTGATGGTGATGGTGATGGTTTTGAAGTAGAAGGTGAGGAGATGACACAACTCATGAAGAAAAAAAAGAATTTGAGAGACAATGAAATAGCTGATAAGAATGCTGTATTAGAGGGTGATGGTAGTTTGATTGAAGGAGGAGGAGTTGATGAGGATGCTAATGGAGATGAGGATGAACAATACCATGATTCTGACAACCCTAGCAGCCCTGAGAGTGCGAGCGAGGGTGATGGTGTGTTGAAAAGGAAAAGGCCTAGCATGAGGAAGAAGAAACGCAAGTGTCCTAGGTATAACCCTGCAATACCTAGTAGACTCCTTGTTGGGATGACATTTGCTGACAAGAAGGAGATGCAAAAAGTTGTGGATAATAAGATACTAGGTGGGTGCAATCTGAAAGTGAGCAAGAGTGACAAAGTGAGGTATCAGCTATTCTGCCAGGGTGAAGGGTGCAAGTGGAGGTTTTGGGGATCAAAAGTAGGCAAGGAGAATAGATATGCAGTGAATACATTTGGCCCCCTTCACACATGTATTACTTTAGCTTTAAGGTTGGGCATTGAAACATGAGTGTGCAATGGTTGGTTGAGCATTATAGGAGCAAATTTAGGATAACCCCATCCATTACCGCCAGAGACTTACGAAGAATGGTGAAGGAAGAGTTGAATTACAATGTTGCTATGTGTATGTGTGCTAGGGCAAGAAGGAAGGCATTAGACTCTATAGTTGGTCATTATAGGGAGCAAATTTACTCAACTTAGAGACTATCTTTGGGAGTTGATTGACAAAAACCCTGGAACATCTGTTGTTCTGAAAACAATAGAGAATCAGGAGATAAATGAACATGTTTTCAAGTTTCTTTATGTATGTCCTGGACCATTGAAGAAGGGTTTCTTGGAGGGGTGTAGGAGGGTTCTGAGCTTGGATGGGTGCTTGCTGAAAGGACCTTGGTAGGACAAGTGTTTGTAGTTGTTGGGAGGGATAAAAATGACCAAATGTATCCTTTAGCTTGGGGAGTGGCATCCACAGAATCAAAGGAGACTTGGGATCTGCTCATTTCATAGCTGCAAATTGATTTTAATATGGGGGATGGCAATGGATGGAAATCATTTCTGATCAACCAAAGGTATGTTTAAACCCTCCCTTGTGTTTTTTTTTTAAAAATATTTTAAAGTCAGTTTACATTGTATCGTATAATTTGAAATTTTTGGTTTGTTTTTTGTTTGGTTTAGGGTCTAGTTGATAATGTGTCAAGGATTTTGCCAAAAAGTGAGCATAGGCTGTGTGCTAGGCATGTGTATGCCAACCTAAGGAGGACATTTAGGGGTGAGATGTACAAGAAACTATTCTATAGGGTTGCAAAGTCAACAACTGAGATTGAAATGAACAAGAATGCCAAGAGCCTCTATGATCTTGACCCACAAGCATGGGGGTTGCTTGAAAGAAAGGGAGTTGAGCATTTCTACAGAGCCATCTTCAAACCACATGCAAAGTGTGACCCTGTAGATAACAAGATAGCTGAAATCTTCAATGCCTTCATAATAGAAGTCAGGTACATGCCCATAGTGTCTATGCTAAACTAGATATTCAAGGCTGTTATGAAAAGAGTAGGGGACAAGAATGCCTGGGCTTCTAAGATCAACACCCCAATACCTCCTAGGATTTTAAAAAAAATTGACAAAAAGATTGAAGAGTGAAAGACTTGGGAGGTTACTAGAGCTGCCACGGGATTGTTTAGTGTTAACAATGCATGGGCTGAGGAGTATGTAGTGGACTTGAATGGAAACATATGTAGTTGCAATTTATGGCAACTTAATGGGATTCCTTGTCCCTATTCTATTGCTGTGATGAGGGAGGAAAGATTGAGACCAACACACTTTGTCCATGAGTGTTATGCAACTGAGAAGCTTGTTGTGACATACTCTCACACATTGAATCCTCTAAATGGCTCCAACATGTGGGCAACTTCCCCTGGATGTATTGTCATTGCCCCCTACTTCAAGCCCAAGAAAAAGACAACAACAAAGTACTTTCGAAGGCCAGAGGCATGGGAAAGCATGAGGTAAAATGTCAGGAATCCACTAGAATTTACTGCTCAATTTATTGATTTGAAGGCCATAATAAGCTGACTTGCCCACATGCTGTGAAGAAATTAAAGGTAAAATTCTTACTACTTATTGAATTGTTTTTTTGTTGTTTATGGAATATGATATATGTGGTTTTAGGGTTAAGGGTAAGGGTTAAGAGTTAACAGTTAGGGTTTAGGGTTTAGGGTTGAGGTTTTATGGTTTAGGGTTCATGGTTTGCTGTTTATTCTTGAGGCTATTGGCTTTATCTTTAGGGTTTAGGGTTTAGGTAAGGTGGTCAACAAACAGTGTGACTTTTTTATTTTTTGAATATTTTATACTTTAGGGTTTAGGGTTTATGATTCTAGCTTGTTTAATCTCATAAGATGTCTGAACTTTGCTTGTTTGATTATCATAGCCAAAAAGGAAGATCATAAAAAGGTCTTCCACTGCTTCAACTTCTCCTAATCCTGCTGTTGCTGCTACTTCTGCCACTACTGCTGTTGATCCTTCTCCCGCTGCTGTTGTTCCTTCTCCTAATGCTTCTGCTGCTAATTCATATGCTACTGTTGCTGCTACTGTTGGTGCTACTTCATCTGTCACTACAGATCCATCTTCTACCACTGCCTCTTCTACTTAATCACCCACTGCTGCTGCTGATGTGGTTGGTGCTGTAGCAGCTGCTGTTGCTAGGAGAGTGGCACAATTCGATGAAATGCCACTTACTGGATCACAACCTCAACCATCACAGCCATTTCCAGTTTCAACTCCAGCAAAGGGCAGGAAGAAGAGAGTTGCAAACAAAACTATCTTGCCAAGAGCTTCACCAAGGAAGAAAATGCCAAGGATGAACCTAGGAAACTAGGTGTTTCTTTGTGGTGTTTTGTAAAGCCATTTTGAACAGTGCATGGCTTCTTTTGGATGTTGATATATTAGATAGGATGTTAATGGTGTGCAAAATGTCAATGCCATACTTTTTTTTTGGGGGGGGGGGGGGGGGGAATATGTATTTTGTACATCTTTGATTTTTGTACTGTTCGGTTGCGGTATTTTTGTGGTTTTCTGTGAAGCAAGGGTTGTCGAATCCACGGGGATGAGTGTTTAGGCTTGACAAGGAAATCGGTCTGCGTTGGAGTTTTCTCAATACGGAAAGCGATAAACTATTTAAAGAAAGCGATTGAACTAATCTAGACATGGATAGTAACAATCAACACTAAAGAAAGCAATTAAGAAAACAATTGAAAGCAATGAATGAAAAACTAGAATAAACAATGAAATTGGAAGCAAGAAATTATACATTCGATGACCAAAAATCTTCACTAATTCTTCAATCTTCGCTTGGATTTTTCCCCGAACAAACAAGAAAATGTGAATTGGATTACCAAGGATCCCCAAATCCTCACTAGGAAGTAGAATTTGTGACCCTTGATCCTCCCCCTCACTAAAAGTGGATTGGTTGTGATTAGCACTAGAAACTTGAATCAAATCAACAATTGCAACTGAAAAGAGAGAGAGAGAGAGAGAGAGAGAGAGAGAGAGAGAGAGAGAGAGAGAGAGAAAAGCTTGTTTCAATGGAAATTGCTTGGAAAAGAGTTGAATACAAAATTGCAAGAGAGATTAAAGAAACCTTGAAGAACAATGAAGAAAACTTGAAGAACAATTAAAGACTTGAAGAAATTAAAGAAAGCAATTAAATCTAATTCTACTCTAATCCTACTCCTAAACTATGAAAAACAACTAAAAACTTGATTGTCATAATGATGAATTACATGGGGTATTTATAGAAAGAAAGAAAATATCCCAAAACCCCTAAATTATAACCCAGCAGCCGCGCAATTTTCCGCAGGTCGTCGACAGGTCGCGGGCGCGACCTCCATTGTCGCGGGCGCGATGCTCCGCTGCTTGTTTCCTCCGTCAGCCTTTCACCATTCGTCGCGGGTGTTACAAGACTTCTCGCCGGCGTGACCCGGCTCTGTTACGGGTGCTACATGTCTTCTCTTGGCCGCGACACAACTTTGTTCGTAGGCAACTTCTTCTCTTCGCAGCTGGTCGCGGGCGCGACCTACTGTGTAGCGGACGTTACTTTCGTCTGGTCGATTGCCTTGGCTGATGCATTGGCGCCCCCCAAACACTGTCACGGGTACGATCCGTTGTGACTCGGGTGTGACACCCGGCTGCCTTCTTTCCTCTGTTTTGCGTCAACACTTGACAGGGGTTTCCCGGTTTGGTCTAGCCTTGGTTCTCGGCTCGGGTTATCTCGGGTCGGGTCGGGTCGAGTTTACTTGGGTTGACTCGGGTCGGCTTGGGAAATCGCTCGAAATTCCCTAAAAGGCCTCAATTAAGCTCGATTTCCTTCTAACTCTTTATTTTCCTACAAAACACAAAATCATTATATCTAATATATATAATTCTGGGGTTAAAACAAGCAAATATACCCTATAACTGATAAAAATTCGGCTCGGAACGAGACCGGACATGTACCCTATTTCGGTTGCTAGCTTAAGCCAATACAGAGGAGTATGTACTTCAAACACTAGATGTTGTACCCATTACATATTCCCTCATATGTAATGCAAGTTTAATCCCTTATTTCTTTATCTGTCCTGTGTTCAAATTCTTTTACATTTTGTTAGTGTTTATTTTTTGAATGGTTGTTTATGGTGTTCAATGTGTCTTGTGTTCAATCAGAGCAGAGCATGTGTATATGTAGAGAGCATATGTATAGAGCATATATAGAATGAAATTTCAATGCAACCATTACATCCATTACCACAACAAATTGCATTTTTACAATTTCTGATTCCAATCCAGCCAGATTGTGCATCAACCCCTTACAAATAACCGTAACAGACTACCCAACCCAACCCTAAACATTCCAATACAAATAACCCTTACCCAGCCATCATACAACAGATACATCTGGTGTCCTAAAAATGAAGGATCAAATGGCCATTTAAGTTGATGAACCAAAAAATTCCATCCAAGAACATCATCTACTCCAAATTCCCTACCATTGATATATACATCATCCATCAGCACAAGATAACATCCCCCACCCCCATCAAATGATACAAATCACTTACCAAACCCCCCGGAAACAACCCCCATCAGAAACAGCAACACAAACATCACTATCACCCAATTGTTTTTTTTCTTCAACTTCTGATTCTCCCCTCTCAGCCTCTCCAACACACCCATCAGATCATTGATATTTGCTTCAGCCACATCCATCTCGTACCTATATTCATCCCTTTTCTTTTTGGCAGCTTCAAATTTCTCAACCAATCTCTTTGCTGCAATAGCCACCTGGTTGCAAATTGGGTCATCAATCCACTTGAAGAACTCACAATCATCAGTCGTCTGCCACATGCTGCACCTTACAAACCTTCTAACAGGGTTATCATCAGTGAATGAAGTGTACGCATATATACCCACATTTGCAGTAAAAAAGCACGGACTTTTGACATGCACAATCACAGCATGCCCTAGCTGGGGTGTTCGAGACAGATGAATAAGATGATGCCATTGTTGATTTTCTCTTGAAATTAGGGTTTTTCGGTTTCATAAACAAAGAAGAAAGAATAAATCCCTAATTTTTAGGCCCAGAATTGAAGAATCGGAGAAGATGCAAATGGAAGAAGAAAAAAGAAGATGAACAATCAGGGGGGCAGTTGATTTATGCAGTAAAAAAGTAAAGGGGTGAGGGTAATTAATTGGGTGGGTAAAAATTATTAGGGTAGGTTTGAGTAATGAAAATATTAAACACAGTCCACCTGCATATTACCAGCTGTTGCACGTAAACAAAAGGTAAAGTGACATTTTTGTAACTGTTAACATAAACTAATGGCATTTTCATAACATTTTTTTTTGGTGGCAAATTTGAAACTTTTGCAAAGTTTATGGAATTTTTATCCAAGAATTCTTCAAATTTTGGGTTTATTGAAGTAAGAAATAGACATGAAGCAAGAATGCGTTTCAATCAACTCCACAGAGCACGCATCAGAGGTAACCGAATCATCGTAGATTGAGCTAAGGTGAAATCGTCCGGGAAGGAAAAGAGATTTGTCTAGGTGGCTAAAACAACCAGCCCAAGCAGAACAGAGCAGGCAGAATACAGAGTGAGTGGGGCTATCAATGAAGAATTTATGGATTGTCTTGCGAGAAGTCTTGTATGTACTTCATCCCATCCCAGAGATCTTGATGCCTTACCATATCTAATCAAGGACAGCTACGGTCCATTATCAAAAATCACTGCATTCAGTGGGGTGAATTTCTTGCTCACGTTTGCTTCCACTTTGGAAATGGAAGAGGCATTAGCAAATCCGAGGGAGCTGAATGACTGGTTCTAAGAAATCAAGCCATGGTCAATGTATTAAACAGTAAACTCTAGAAGAGTTTGTGTTGATATTTTAGGTGTCCCTCCCATGGTTGGGTTTGGGAAAATTTTCAAAAGTGCACTCAACCTTGGGGCATACTTCTATCTTTAGCCAGATGCATCACCTCAACCAATCAATTTGAAGTTATGCGTGCTCTTGTTCAAACAGATGTCTTTAGGCGTATTGATGGTGAAATACTTCTAGATATCCAAAATTGTGCTTTCAGAGTCTTCATTAGGGAAGTAAGCTCTCATCTCATCTCTCCAATGTCTATTCATGAAAGTGCCAGTGAAAGGGGTGAAACTTCAAATTACTCAAGTAAGAACGAAGATCATATCCAGGATCTTGAAGATGGGTTTCAAGACAACAACGGTAATGTCCCTGAATCCCCATTACCACACGGTAACACCTCTGAAACTCTAGCTGTAAGAAGGGCGAATCAACTGCTAATCATTAATGAAGGTAGTCAAAGGGTTGATTCTCAAAGTCTAATGAAACAACTTTCTAGCAATGGCTGGATTCAGGAGGTGAGAAGTCTCAATGATCAAACCAATGCATTGAAAAATGAGTTGATCAAAGCCCTAGGTGTTGATGCTTGGAATGAAGTGGTTGAGCTCCACAATAATGAATTGAACAAACATTAAGTGGAGAATGCCTCTTACATCTAAATAAAATCATGAGCCTCCTCTGGATCAGAACCTGATGCCCCATGATCAGGATCTAGACGACATCTGCTCCTTTTCTTCTAAATGTGATTCAATTGACAATGCTCGAGCCTACATAGCTGAGAAAGCAATCATTTTTGGTAGAGAAAGTGGTTTTATGAGGCCAAAGAAGAATACCAACCCAAAAAAGCACTTTGAAGGTAAGCTCTCCTCTAGAAAAAAGAATAAAATCAAAGAGAGTGAAAGAAGTAGATTAGCAGAGTGTATCTCTTCACCTTCCTCTGAATGTGAAAATCTCAAGCAATAAAGATCGATTCGTGGAATGGGGGCTTCTTTGGTGCGAAGGAAAATAAGTTTAAAGAAAGTGAAAGGAGAAAAGAGTTGCTGGTAATATCGTATCTTCTGAATGTGATGATTGAAAATTGGAGTGTGGTTGGTGTGGCTGAAAGGAATTGAATGTGAGTGTTGATAGCCTCCTATGTTGTTGTTGAGTTGTCATTCTGGGGACCTCAGGTAGCAGTGAGAGTTGTTCATCAGAAGTTAATCAAGTTTTTGTATTATAAATGTGAAATTGCGAGTTTGATGATGATCAAACGTACAATATCTTTCATTTTGCTCGATTTTTTCGGGGTTGAAAGTCTGCAACTTTTTATCTTCTCTGCTTCGATATGAGGAAGCTGCTTGAGATTTGCATTTCTTTATGCTATCTTGATGTTTGAGATCTGTTCATGAGCTCAAAATTGGGTAGTTTGATGCTGCTGCTGCTAATGTTAAATGAATTGATGGAAAGTGGGGTGATATTCAGGTGGTTGGAATTCTGATTAGACGTATTGTTGGAAGTGTTTTGGTGCAATTCAGTTCGTTGGAAATTTGCTTATATGAATTTCTCTTAAATGGGTAGTTTGGTGTTGCTGTTGTTGTCTTTAAAAGACTTGTTGGAATGTGGGGTACAATTATGTTGGTTGAGAGTGTTTAGGTACTACTATGGCAATTTGTAAAGATTTTGGGTGATGGTTGGGTGGTGTACTTTTCAGCTGGTTGGAAGGATTCTGATGCAGAGGTAGTAGTTTGTAAAGGAGTTGGGTAAATCTCATTATAACTCAATCATGAATTCAGTATGACAACATCTTGCTCCTCCTAAGATTGAAATTTTGATTTGGATTGCTTTGTTGGGAAGATTAAACACTAGAGACATGCTATTAAGGAAGGGTATTATTGTGGCAGCTGACAATATCTGTCCCCTCTGTGACAACGCTTCTGAGAGTGATTACCACCTGTTTATCTCGTGCCCTTTTGCCTGGTTTCATATGGTCAGATATAATGCAGTGCTTGGGACATATTCTGCCGCAACAACCATCTCTGAGAGACATGTTTGAGTGCTGGATTCAGGTTAAATATCACAGCAAAATCAGAACCTGCTTTTGGATGACATCCTTCTTTGTATACTGTGGTCTATATGGAGTCACCGCAACGTAGTGGTATTTGATCAGATGGAGAGAAACAAGGAGTTGGTTTTGATGAATGTGAAGTGGCGTATTTGTCTCTGGTCGTCTGATTGGAAAGTCAATCATACTTACTCGGTGGAGCAGATGGCTACTAATTTCCATTACATTCCCATCAGTTTTCAGTAGCTCACCTTCCTTTCATTTTTGAAACTCAGTAGCTGCTTTTCTATAGCTACTTTCCGCTGAGATGTTTGGTGCTATGATTGAGTGCTTCGTTGGTTGTAATGTTTTTAGACTGTGCTCTATGGCACTTATCCTATCGGTTAATAAAAAGGGTCTAATGGCTGCTACTTATATAAAAAAGGAGTTGGGTAAAGACTGGGTGCTGCTCATCTTGTCTGAGGTCTTGGTTTGAAGTTATCGTAAGTGTTGGCTTCTTTGCTGTGATTTGATCTATGGTTCTCTGCTTATGGTTCTCTGACAGGAAGAAATCACTTACTCTTTAATTGATTAGATGGATTGCTTCAATCTCCTAGTATAGTTCAAATAGTGTAGCTAAGCTCATGTATGTCATAGATGGTTGTCCGGTGTACCAATACTTCTGTTTTTCCTTCTTGCGGTATTGGTTTCTTTTAGATGTATTGCTATTATTAAGAATTGTAAGCTCTTTATGTGCTTTTGAGCACTCTTTTATTTAAATAAAAGGGCTCGTAGAGCCGCTACTTATCAAAAAAAAAAAAAACCCATAGAGGCGCGAGTTCGAGTCTTAACAGATGCGCAAGGAGTTGACTTTCTTTTTTAAAAATTGATTCAATGTTTCCCCCCATTAATCAAGACACGAGTTCGAGTCCGAGCGACATCTAGCTCTGGTTCTTTGGTAGTGTAGATACCGGAATTTGCACCGGTATAAACTCGACTCATCAAAAATATACAAGACAGATGGGCCAAGTGAAATGGGTCATTGGGCCCAAAAGATCAATAAACCGAGCCCAAAGAAAATAAATCAAGCCGGGAATAATTATTAAAACCCACAGGGGTTTTATTTTTATTCACCAGCCCACACAGAAAGCGGGCCAGTCGCGCGCCCCGGCCCAGAGAGGATAAAACCCGCCAAGGGTTTGATCCGGCCCAGAAAAATTAAACCCCGCCTAGGCTTTGGGCGAAGCAGCAAACGACGCCGTTCAACGCCACGTCACGGATCCGCGTTATAAAATTATCAAAGCCTGCCTAGGCTTTGGTGATTCTGGCACCAAAAGAAAAATTCTGCATGCATGCAATCCCCTGATTTTTGCCCACGTGATTTGACTTCCCTTGACCACCCCAAAACCCGCCTAGGTGTTAGCCTCTGATGGCATGATTTTTGGGGTATGTCCCCCACCTTTTCCCTCCAAAACCCATACTCCTTCACCTATAAATACCCCCTCCATTCCACATTCATTTCATCAATTTTCACCACCAACAATCATCATCTACTATCACTTACTCTACTTTCATTTTCACCATATCATACTTCCACTCTCTCAAATTCTCCCCATAATTCTATTCTCCTATTACCACCATAATCATATTCTTCACAACCATACAACCATCCATACACCACTTTTCCTAAACCATCCACATTTTCTCATCTGAGTTTCAAGTCAAGGGGCAACTCAAGGGATCAATTTCATCGTCGCTACACCCTAAGCAAGGTTCGGTTCTTTGATTTAAATTATTGTATTTAATCATGTAATCCTTTATTTAGTTCCGTGCTTGTACATATTTTGTAAAATAAAACCGCATTGTTTATATTGCATGATTTGAATAACAATTCCGCGAAATTAATGCAACTTCTCCTCGCTCTCTTTCTTTTCAATGTTGATTTTAGTAGAGTCTATTTTATAACAGGCGGATTCGAGAGTTCTTCTAACTCTCGAATGTAACCTACCCCAAATCTAGAAGTCGGGTTGGTAGACCGGAGTCTTTCTTTTCTTATTTTATGGTTTGTCGATTTCCTTAAATCGGCTGGCGACTCTTTAGACATTTTACAAATTTGTTTAATTATTTAAAGTATTCGATTTCTTACACAAAATTAATTTGAGAAAATAATTTAATTCATGTCCAAGATTTATCCAAGGAGGGTCCCGAGAGAAATGGGCTAGAAAATGATAAAACCTAGGGGGGTTTTATCATTTTCAACCCAATTTCTCTTTGGGCCGAGATCGATGTGACACTCGAATTTGCTAAAACCTAGGTGGGTTTTAGCTGATTCCAGTGGTCCACTAGTTCTCTTTTGGGCCTGGATTTATTAATTGGGCCGGGATTAAATTATTGTTAAATTAGTTTGTGTAATTACGGATAATTTAAATAATAAAAAACGGGTTTGTAAATAAATAAAGTTTCATCATGCCGAAAATGAATTTCGAAATTAAAAATATTCTTATTTAAGGATTAAGAAACCTTAGTCGGCTCCCGATCACGAATGTAGCACATCATGAGAAAACATTTCCCCGAACGAGGATTTTTCCGGGTCCTACAGATTGGTGACTCTACTGGGGACTTAAACTTTAAAAAGAGGGTAAAACTTGAAAAAATCAAATTGATTTGAAAAGTGTAAAAGGGAGAAGTTAATTTATTTCGCGACTTTATTATTCTTTTAGCCATCCCTTGCCTACCGGGTCACTAATCGGGTCTTTTGACACGTTAACACAAAGGCGACGGTTTAAGTTACCTAGGATTTCCCTTGAGAGCGGGAGGCCACTACTATGGGGATGAACTCTACATCTCTAAGCATTTGGTTGCTCCTCTCCCGATGTCACACTCCGAGAGCTTCCTTGAAGTTCTTTGAGAAATACCCTAACTGCTTACCTTATAGTATGAAGAACCGGGGCGAAGGCATGCGGTAGGCTATATACCCAACCATAAAAGTCCATGAATTTAGAGCCTTGGTTTAGGGTACCCTCATCATGTGTATGCTATGTGCTATGTGTATCCCTCCCCTTTTTTTGTCTTTTTTGTAAAGAGTCGACTCAAGTTTTGAGGTTCTATTCTAGTCCATATAAAATTCATTGGGTTGAGAAAAAGATTATTTATTAATTAATATAATTAACTCAAAAGCATTTTGGTTAGCCCAAGTGGAAGGGCCCATTTATGTTTGAAAGTTGATTACTTTAATTAATAGATAAAAATTGACTCACCTTTGATGATATTATATGACCCTTTATGAAATTCTCTTAACAAAGGTCCAAAAAATTAATTAAAAGTCTAACTAAGTTAATGGATAGCGTCTTAGACTGTATAATAGTCGCTAGGCTTGAGTAAATTAATTTATCAATTTAATTAATAAATCCATCATATTTATGGTCGACCCGTTGTTAGGCCCAACCATATTGGATTTGCCAATGAAGCCCATAAATTAATTATGACTCGCTTATTGTTGACTTTATTCAGTCCTTTACAATATCCATTTTCCTTGAGTAAATAAATAAAGCTTGTTGTATGCTATGTGTAAATACGAGTCTATATGTTGGGTCTTCATTAGAGTCAGACCTAATTTTGAGATATTGTTTTAGTCCGTGTAGTAATCGTTGGGTTGAGAAGAAATAAATTTATAAACTCGATTGATTAACCTTAAATTTCACGGTCGGCCCGGTGGTGGGGCCCATCCATTTTAAAGGTTAATTATCCTTGTTTATCGACTTATTTTAACTCACCTTTGATGATTTTATTCGGCTCTTCTCAATACTCTCATACTCAAGGTCCAAAGAAAATTGATTAATAATCAAACAAAGTCAGTGTGTGTATTGTTCTAGCCCGCGTAATAGTCTCAAGGTTAGAGAAAATAAATTTATAAATTTGATTATTAAGTCTAACAAATCCATGGTCGGCCCGTTGTTAAGCCCATCCACGGTGGAATTAATAATTGAGTTTATAAGTTTGTTTTAACTCGCCTTTTGATGGCTTTATTCGGTCCTTTATAACATCCATTCTCCTTGAGTTAAATAAATAAATGTTTTGGGTCACAAAAAAAAAGTATGTAAATAGAAGTCAAGTTGTCAGTGTGTTCAGCATTATTCTAGTCCGCATAATAGCCAACATAGCTTGAGTTGTCTGAGTTGTTGGGCCAAGTTACGGATTCTCCTTAAAACAGTCGGCCTGTGGATTAGGCCCATCCGAATTGAGAAACACTGACTTGTATCTTTCAACTTATGTCAACTCGCTATATTTGACTTTATCCGGCCCTTTATAATGCTCTTGTTGTAAAAAGTGTTGTTGTTACGCAAACCTGTGTCATAGTTGGGTTGTTTCCTAAGTCTAGGTGTCTTACAATAGTCCTACATGAGTCTTAGTTTCGGAGTCTGCATATAAATGTCTTTCAGTCTTTAGAAAGTCACATACAAGGTCATGTCATATGTGAGTCTTTTCTTAAGTCAATATATGTGTTTTGTTTTTGGAAGTCTAAACCCGGGTCATGGGTGAGTCTTTGGTTTAGGTCATAAGTGAGTCTTTTCCTTGGTCAATGTGTGTTTGTCTTTTTTAGGAAGTCCTGTGTGAACCAGGTCATGGGCGAGTCTTTGTTCTAGAGTCAGGATATGAGTGTATTTTTCTTTAGATAGTATCATATAAGGTCTAGAATGAGTCTTTTTGTTAGTATTTGCATGTAAGTGTCTTGCATCCATTAGAAAGCATCATATTAGGTCTAGAATGAATCTTTGTGTTAGTATCTTCATGTAAGTGTCTTGCATTTATTAGAAAGCATCATATAAGGTCTAGGATGAATCTTTGTGTTAATGTATGCATTCATTAGAAAGCATCATATAAGGTCAGGATGGGTCTTTGTGTTAGTGTCTGCATGTAAGTGTCTTGCATTCTTTAGAAGGTCTCATACAGGTTCGTAGGGCATGTAAACCCATGGGTCAGTCCTTTTCCAGAGTCAACATATGAATTTCCTGCATTATAGAAGTCTCCTATAGGGTCTACATCATGCAAACCCATGTCATGGGTGAGTCGTTAAGTCTTTTTCTTGAGTTAGCATGTAAGCGTTTCGTCGTCTCATATATAGGTTCATAGGTCATGAAAACCCATGTCATGAACAAGTCTGTGTCTAGAGTCATCATGTAAATATCCGTCTTTTTCCTAAGAAGTCTAGTGTAAACCTATGTCATGGGTGAGTCTTTTCTCGT
The DNA here is from genome assembly GCA_029582165.1 of Portulaca oleracea. Lineage (NCBI taxonomy): Eukaryota > Viridiplantae > Streptophyta > Magnoliopsida > Caryophyllales > Portulacaceae > Portulaca > Portulaca oleracea. The sequence continues at coordinate 34,730,611 of CM055880.1, read as the reverse complement.
GTTGGCATATCATGTGAGTGTCTGTCTTTTTAGGAAGTCTAATGTAAACTCGTGTCATAAGTTAGGTTTTCCGGGTTAGCATATAGGCATTTGCACTTTCGGAGGTCTCATATAGAACATGTAGACCCATGTTGTGGGTAAGTCTTTTCCTTAAGTTGGCATATAGAAGTCTTGCATCCTAGGAAGTCCCATATAGATCAATTAGCTTTTTCAAACCCATGTCCTGGGTGAGTCTCTTCCGAGTCAGCATATAGGCGTTTTTCATCTGAGGAAGTCCATATAGGTCATTTAAGTTATGCATGCATTGGGACGGGTTATCTTCATTTGTCTAGTGTCAAGTTCAAGGCCTGAGTTAACCATGAAGGGAATATTTGGATGACGAGAAATTCTGCATCTACCATAGATCCCGAGGGAACAACATGGAGAATTGTTAGACTTTGAAGCACAAGATCCATTCAGGGAAACTGCCCCCACCGAAAGCAGCACAGAGGACCAGACATAACATGATTCCCCATACGAGGACAAGGAGGGCACATCATCAAAGGAGCTTTAGAAGTAGCTATAGTCTTGGTTGTCAAGCATTCAGTTCTTCATTCATTTCTTTGCTCTTGTTGCTGTGTGATCAAACAGAATTTCGTGCTTGTGTTTTTGACTTGAGTTGAGAAGTTCTCTCATCTATCCATCATCCGTATAAACCAAGTCTGATAAATTCATCTTCACTTATCCTTCCATCTTTGTCATATACCTCGTTTTCATCCTTCAGTTTTCTTGAATCCATGGTTAGAGAGATAAAGAGAGATAGTAAAAAAAAAAAAATTCAAAAAAAAGAGTGAAAAACTATAGAGTGGCCGGTTTGAAAACCTCATTGAGGCAAACCGGGAAAAATGAGAGAATAAAAATTGATTGAGAGAAGTCAGCCTGCACTTTCCATCCAACAGGCTGAGCAAAAGGAGAGAATGTCATCAGAGAAGACCAAAGTCATCAGTCTTTTGAAAATGGACATCTCTATGCTGCTAACCAAATGTGCCGAGGACAGGGGGCTTGAACCCAACCTTTATTTCACCACCCATATTACCCTCATCTTTTCATCCAATCCCGACTTACCACCTACCACTCACATCTTTGACCTCTCTATCAAACCTCAACCCTTTTCAAACCCTTAACCCAATCCAAAAGCTGTGCCTTGACCAACCTGGTCATTCTCCTCATGATCAATCCATATCTACCCCAATGCCAAAAGGTGTGTTGTGACTAATGTCATCAGAAAAGAGTCAATCTCATGGAGAAGAAAGTCGGAAAAAAAGAGAAGAAAGCAAAGGAAAAAAAAAGTGAAAAAAAGTGAAAGCAAAAAAAAAAAAAAGGAGCCAGAAAAATGGAGTTAAAAAAAAAAAGAGAAGTTGAGGGGGAAATGAAACAAGAAAAGGAAGAAAGAAAGAGAAAAAGGGGATTAGAGGAGAATAAGAAGTGAGAACGCGAAAATAAGAGTCATGCACGCCTCAGAAAATCTCGTCCCAAACCTTCACCTCATCATCCATACGTACACCTCAACCTTCTATAACCATCTTCACAAACCTTTCATCCATCTATAACCTGTATTTGAACTCTCAAACCTTCACAACCATCTTTTCTAACCGTTAAGCCTTCCTCGAGGCACTAAACATCAAAGTTGCGCTAAAAGAACTACGACTGGCCTGATTCCACCTCGGATACGTAGGAAAACCTCTTTGAGGCCCGGCCGCTGCAAGGAGCATCCTTTGTCCTCAAAATGTTGGTCTTTGAGAAAAAGAAAAGAAAAAGAAAAAGAAACAAGAGAGGCTAGATTGGAATTCCAGGCTAGGCAAAAGGAGAGTGAGAGAATAAGAGAGGCTAGCTTGAAAACCCGTCAAGGCAGGTTAGGCAAAAGGAGAGTGAGAGAATAAGAAAGGCTAGCTTGAAAACCCACTCGGGCGGGCTAGGCAAAAGGAGAGGAAACCCAGGATTCTATCTTTCATCATCATCAATCCTCCATCTTCCTTCTGTCAGACTTGGACATCATTCCATAACCATGTTCCAACCTTTTCCCAAGAGATGATGTCTATCCCATTTGATCATCTCTTCAAGACACGATCATTCTTGAGTGTCTCCCTATATCATTCATCAATAAAGTCTCATCTAACATCCCTTTCAACCCTTTCTCAAGAGATGATGTCTATCCCGTTTGACCATCTTTTCACCCTTTCAGGACACGATCATTCTTAAGTGTCTCCACATCCCATTCACCATCGTCCACCGTTTTTTTTTCCCAAGCGTCTACAAACAACCTTTTTTTTTAGCCTTTTCATCCCATCTCACCCTTTGAGGACTTTTTCAGCTCAGTCATTAATGCAAGTATGAGGCTCTGTGTGGCTTACTTCTCAGCAAGAGCGTTCACATCAGATCAGCGGCTAACTGACAACAACATGATCATGAACAGACTCAGAAACAAGCTACTCTAAACTGGGGGGCTCGTGCTACCTTTGTGACATCAGTCAAGACATTTATCGGAGAAAGCTTCTAAGAGGGACACCTACCCCCTATCCTACAAGGTCTTGCATCTTCATTCTCATAAACGTCCTAATAGTGGTCTCATAAAAAAAAAAAAAAGAGAGAGAAAAAAAAAAGAAAAAAAGAGAAGAAAAAAAAAGAAAAAAAAGAAAAAAAGAAAAGAGGGGCTAACTTGAAAACCCGTTTGGGCAGGTTAGACAAAAGGAGAGTTTGAGACTCACGACTAAGGACTATGCCTTCTCCTGTTGCATGGTCCCCATGCCTTATCACATCAATCCACATCGAAACTTGGGGCTTGTAAACCTTCAAGGTGCTCTCCAAAGCAGGACATTGTCATCAAGAGTCTACGCCAAACCGGGGGCTTGTCATACATCAACATACATTTGCAAGCAATCAAGGTCATCTACATGATCATTCGAGAAACGCATCCTTCAGGCCTGTTGCGTCCATCATTGTTCCCTGTCCCGTGGATCTAAACATTACTCATTCTAAATTTTCCTGAAATTCCCCACGAGTGGCCTTGATCCTTAGAAAGCATTGTCTTAGGGAGTCATGGTTTTAGGAAAGCATTGTCTTAGAAAGCATTGTCTTAGGGAGTCATGGTTTTAGGAAAGCATTGTCCAAGAAAAACTTTGTCTAAAATTAGAGTCGGGAGGTTGTCTGCATGTAGAATAGCATGTATAGAATAACATAAAGCATCATACATGTGTCCTGTCTAAGCATAATAGGTTTGCATTGCATCCATATGTCATGTCAGAGTCACACTGCATCAAGTCAATTTGTCATGCATTGAGTCAAGTTAATTTTTCATGCATCAAGTCAGTCTATCATGCGTTGAATCAGTCTGTTGTGCATTGAGTCAGTCTGTCATGCATCAAGTCAGTCAGTCATGCATTGAGTCAGTCAGTTATGCATTGAGTGAGTCTGTCATGCATTGAGTCAATTTGTCATGCATCAAGTCAGTCTGTCATGCATTGAGTCAGTCTGTTACGCATCAAGTCAGTCCATCATGCTTCCAGTCAGTGTGTCCTGCATAAAGTCGATAATCGTGCATAAATGCATGAGTGCATGAATGCTTGTGTCAAAACAAAATTGCATACTAGTTGCATGCATATCCGCATATCTGAAAAAAAAGAAAAAAAAAAGAAAAAAGCAAGGAAGCGCCACATCGCTGCTCCGGAACGCAACACTGGGGGATGTTTAAGCCCATACGCTATCAGACCGGACGACATGGTTTTCAGTCACTGAGAGCAAGATTAGAGTAAATCTCTAATCCAACTCTTGCTGGATAAATTAGCATTCAGTCAAGTCATGCATCATCAGCCAGACACGCACGTCGCATTTCCGACACGATGGACATAATCTTTCACTTGACTAATATGGATGAACGACCAGGCGAATTCAAGAATCCATTCCCCACAGTGAAATTTTGGCACTTATGCGCCTGAAGCAAAATTTAAGGGTCATCGGCAGAGTTTCGGTGAAGTTCCTCAGCATCAAGTGTCCATTATTCAGAGCCGCCGGCAGAGCTCGTCGCAATCGCAGCAATAAGAGCCATCAACATCGGGAACATCCATTGGGCACCATCATCTGCCTCGGGAAGAGCCGTTGGGCATCTTCGTCAATCTGCCAGACAGGTAATTCTCTGTATCTCCAACCATTGTTTAAAATAATCTGACATTCTACTTTGGTTTCTGTGCAGGGAGTCATCACAGACACCAGGTCGCCGCTAAAAGGGACCACCGCCATCAAGTTGCCGCATAAAAAGTTGCCAGCTCGCAGGTCGCTGACAAAAGGACCGCCACCATCCAGCTACCGCACAAAAGGTCGCTGTCATCATCATCAGCACTCAGGGCCATCGGCAGAGTTTCGATGCAGTCCCAATCTCCGAGCCATTGGCATCGTGCTCGGTGAAGTCTCAATCTCCGAGCCATCGGCATCGTGCCCGATGAAGTCTCGACCCCCAAGGCCATCAGCAACGCGCCTGATGAAGACCTTCGACATCAAAAATGCCCCCATCATCAACATCGACACCGGGAAAGACTGGAATCGACACCGGGAAAGACTGGAACCGAATCCGGGAAAGACTGGAATCGACACCGGGAAAGACTGGAACCGACACCGGGAAAGATTGGAACCGACACTGGGAAAGACTGGAATCGACACCAGGAAAGACTAGAATCGACACCGGGAAAGACTGGAACCGATATGCATCGACACCGGGAAAGACTGGAACCGACACCGGGAAAGACTGGAAGCGACACTGGGAAAGACTAGAAAATTCCATCGACCATCGGGATCGTGTCCGATAACGGGTAGAGCATCATTCTTGCTCGAGATCATCTCAAAGGAGGCGGCATGCCGCCCGCAACCGCGATGCAGGACTCAGCTTCCAAGCATCAAATCAGGCTTTGCAAACCAAAGTCATATCCTCAGACTACTTTGACCTTCGTCCTATTCGGACTCGATCAAAGTGGGGGCTCTCTGTAGATACCAGAATTTGCACTGGTATAAATTCGACTCATAAAAAATATACAAGACAGATGGGCCAAGTGAAATGGGTCATTGGGCCCAAAAGATCAATAAACCGAGCCCAAAGAAAATAAATCAAGCCGGAAATAATTATTAAAACCCACAGGGGTTTTATTTTTATTCACCACCCACCTGAAGCGGGCGATCGCGCCCCGCCGAGAGGATAAAACCCGCCTAGGGTTTGATCCGGCCCAGAAAAATCAAACCCCGCCTAGGCTTTGGGCGAAGCAGCAAACGACGCCGTTCAGCGCCACGTCACGGATCCGCGTGATAAAATTATCAAAGCCGGCCTAGGCTTTGGTGATTCTGGCGCCAAAAGAAAAATTCTGCATGCATGCAATCCCCTGATTTTTGCCCACGTGATTTGACTTCCCTTGACCACCCCAAAATCCGCCTAGGCTTTAGCCTCTGATGGCATGATTTTTGGGGTATGTCCCCCACCTTTTCCCTCCAAAACCCATACTCCTTCACCTATAAATACCCCCTCCATTCCACATTCATTTCATCAATTTTCACCACCAACAATCATCATCTACTATCACTTACTCTACTTTCATTTTCACCATATCATACTTCCACTCTCTCAAATTCTCCCCATAATTCTATTCTCCTATTACCACCATAATCATATTCTTCACAACCATACAACCATCCATACACCACTTTTCCTAAACCATCCACATTTTCTCATCCGAGTTTCAAGTCAAGGGGCAACTCAAGGGATCAATTTCATCGTCGCTACACCCTAAGCAAGGTTCGGTTCTTTGATTTAAATTATTGTATTTAATCATGTAATCCTTTATTTAGTTCCGTGCTTGTACATATTTTGTAAAATAAAACCGCATTGTTTATATTGCATGATTTGAATAACAATTCCGCGAAATTAATGCAACTTCTCCTCGCTCTCTTTCTTTTCAATGTTGATTTTAGTAGAGTCTATTTTATAACAGGCGGATTCGAGAGTTCTTCTAACTCTCGAATTCGTAACCTTACCCCCAAATCTAGAAGTCGGGTTGGTAGACCGGAGTCTTTCTTTTCTTATTTTATGGTTTGTCGATTTCCTTAAATCGGCTGGCGACTCTTTAGACATTTTACAAATTTGTTTAATTATTTAAAGTATTCGATTTCTTACACAAAATTAATTTGAGAAAATAATTTAATTCATGTCCAAGATTTATCCAAGGAGGGTCCCGAGAGAAATGGGCTAGAAAATGATAAAACCTAGGCGGGTTTTATCATTTTCAACCCAATTTCTCTTTGGGCCGAAGAGATCAGTGGCCCAACCTGGAATCTGCTAAAACCTAGGTGGGTTTTAGCTGATTCCAGTGGTCCACTGGTTCTCTTTTGGGCCTGGATTTATTAATTGGGCTGGGATTAAATTATTGTTAAATTAATTTGTGTAATCACGGATAATTTAAATAATAAAAAACGGGTTTGTAAATAAATAAAGTTTCATCATCCCGAAAATGAATTTCGAAATTAAAAATATCCTTATTTAAGGATTAAGAAACCTTAGTCGGCTCCCGATCACGAATGTAGCGCATAACGAGAAAACATTTCCCCGAACAGGGATTTTTCCGGGTCCTACAGGTAGCTTTTTAATAGAAAAAGTTGAAAGTAGTCCAAATTAGGATATTCTCTAAAATAGTTTCCAACTTTGTAACTTCTTGTTTTTTAGGAGCTAGTAATAAATTAAAGAAACAAAAAAATTTCCACTATATTTTTTAACTTTCCCATCAATGCAAATGCATTTCCAATTTTACATGTTCTTTTATGATATTTCAAATTTCTTGTGACTAAACTCTATTTTCTTGTAATAATTGATTTTAAGTTTTGTGTTTATTAATATGAAATAGGTAATGTGTGTCCATCCCTATATCGACTAGCTCAACTCTCTAAGTTCTAAGTTTCTATTATTATTCACGATTCTTCTATAATCCATTCTCAATTCATTCTCAATTCTCGTAACACTCTAGTATTTTCTCAATTCTCTTGTGACTAAATTAGAGTTTGTATTTATTAATTTGTTAAATGAGCTAGTCAATATCATCAAATTAAGAGTAAATATTCATGAATTGAATTATGTGAATGTTATGAAAATAGAATTTTACTTGTTGGATGCATAACTTACTATGTTTCTATTTGACTTCGAAGATCGTCAATTGTTAAGATTTTGACTATTTACTTGCTAGTTAATTGAATTATTGCTAATTAATTGAATTATAAATGACTAATTTGCTAACTTACTTTAGGTGTTATTAAATTTTAAATTTTTTTTAGTAAATTGTTATTGACTCCACTAACTCTAAATCTTGGATTTGCCATTGAATAATTCCCCAAAGAAATCAGGATCCCTACTCCATGCTAATGCTTCTAAAATACCTCTTATGTCCATAAATTTCTCAGTTTACCTCTTAGATCATTATTAGAAACCATTAAAACTAAACTAGCAACCAGAAAACCATCCCTTGTTTCTCTTCTTGTGATCTTAGGAAAATTTCGGTAGAATTTCCCCTATAATATAGACTAACCTAACTTAAAAGTACTCATTATAAACTTGCAAACGACATTTTAAATTAAACTCGGTACAATAAGGGTCATATGCCCACTATAACCACAACCAACAAACCCAATAGCTTTGTTTACAACACGAATCTCAAACTTTTAAACAAATTCCACATAGAGAATAGAAGAAGCGCTCACTTTTGTACTAACAGCTCAACGGCGATCACGTACCAAGCTATTAAGGTCTGGGTATGAAGAGAAACTCTACCCCCAGGGTGCATCAAGATCGTGTTGGGGTTTGACAATCCTGGAAAGGTCATTTACTAAAAGATAACAAAACAAAGAAAATAACAAAGTTAATAACTTATATCGATACATTTAACTAACTGACTCCCAAACCAAGTTATTTGACTTGCTACCCATTCCAATTAGTGGGATTTCCCATTGATACCCATAAGACCATATGAGTAAGAAGCAAAACCTTAAACTCAAGTCATGATACTAACATAACTAACTTTATCAACCAACCATGCATATACATATATTGTGGAATCATAATTCGACTCTTAGATATCACCACAATTCCTCCTATTCACTTCACTTGCTCTAGTCATAACTTGACCTTTTAATTTTGCTTTTGTACTGGAAGTACACAGGACTCAAAATATCTAGAAGAGCAACAATTCACATCCCAAGGACGATAATTCATACACATAATGTCTTCCTTTATTCATGTTCTAAATAACTCACAACTCCAAAATCTTTGTTATTATACCATAACTATAACACCCCCAGGTTAAACAAGCATTAGTTTAGAGTAATCACCTCATAACCCAACGATTATCACAACAGATTAAAGAAACCTGAGAGCATTACCATTGTTCGACTAGGGACTAGGTCAAATAATCACAAAGAAACACCAAGAATTTCAACCAACACGCCAAACAAACATATATTTCCACAAGGAAGTTCCAACCTTACAACCAACACATTAAGTAAAATGATAAAATCCCAAGAGAGTTTAAAGATTACATATGACAACATTTATATCACAAAACCTTAGTCACCAATATCCATAACCCGCACCAAAAAGAGAAATCCTTCATTACTACCAATCATGGACACAATAACCCGCCAAGAAAGAAAAATTAAACTATGGTACTCGCCTACTTTAAAGAAACCATAGAAATTTCATAATCCAATCTAGCATGTCTTCTAATCTGAACTGAGTTTCACTAACTTAAAAAGCACCACTTAAAACAAAACAAAAAAATATTTTCGCAAATGAATCAAAACTCAATATGCATAGTCCTATATAGTCAAAACATTTAAGCAATTCAGTTTATTTTGCGCATTTCAATTCTTTTGCAAATAGATAGAAAAGAAAATAAATTAAATAAATACAAATTGCATGATTAATATTATATGGGTGGTTCCCTTGCAATCATTGGATTTAGCCTTCGTATGTGCCTATCTGGACCCATCCGGAGGTCCGTACGTTGTTAACCGGTTGACACTTGCCAGGTTATGAAGTGAATGATGCACATATATAAAGTTGAGCGAGACCACATTTATGTGAGAAACATGGAAAACATCAGTTAATCATATTCAATAACATTCATGCTTTATTTGAACTAAAATAAGTGGGAGTAAGGTACATGTAATATGTATACCTTAAAACTACAAATCGCAATTAAAAAATCTTAAAGACTTGGATGACTCGAGCAAAAAAGTAGCAACGACCGCACGAACAACGCTTGGGATGCTTAACAACAAGACAAATTAATTTTAGGAGTTTCGGGAGTGAAAGAGTTCACCAACTCTGAATTAAAAAGAAAAGACTTTAGCGTAAAGGTTTTAAATTTTCATATTTTTGAGGTAATTTGTAAAGATCATAACTCTTTATACGGTGATTGAAATATCTTGTAAAATAACTTTTCGGAAAACTAAAATTACAAACTCCAATTTTCTAGTTGAAAGCTAAGGCTAAAAGAAGTGTAAGGACTCGAAAATAAGCACTGGCCAATTCTGCAATAAATTAAGTTTGAGAATGAAATTTTAAAAAATTCATAACTTTAAAACTAGATATCATATGAACGTGTGCGATTAGTCTATAGAAAGCTTGAAGTGTACAACTCTTATCTTGTACCCAACCTCTGAAAAGATTTGGAAGTTTCCCTAGAAGTGACTTGAATAAGACATAACAACCTAATGGTTTTGATTTAAATATGGTCACGAGGCTGATTTTGACGAACAATAACTCATTACCCCAGCATCCAATGAACGCGAAAACCCCCATTTCGGAAAGTTTGGGGAGCGTACTACACCATTTATATTGACCACTTAAGACCTATTGATACCTTAAAATGTATGTGAACCTACTGTCCAAAATAAACATATAAGCAGGACACCCAAGTTAAAATCGCCAAAACTCGAGCTACACACATTGGAATCCTGAAATTTGAAGCCCGAATGGAAGCTAACACCTAAAGCCATCAATCCACACTAAATTTTTGGTCACGGGACATCTCGATTGTCTTGAAAAGATCTAGACAGAAGTCTCAAACTTAATTTGATAACTTTGAATTCCCCTTGGACAACAAACTCAATTTCTAACATCTTAAATTATTTTGCAAGTTTCTTCTATGTTGGTAAGCCCCCAAAGCAACAACATACACCTTCAATAGGTTCAAATTAACTCACTAAGAGCACATACATGGCCCAAGTTACAAAATTTCAACAATACCAAGCATTAATTAAGGTACTACGTTCTTCTAACACTTAAACTTCTCCAACTCAATTACTTTAGACTCCTAAAACCAACATGTATAATTTGGACAACCTCAAAATTTCCACATTATGATAATTTCAAGTATCAAAATCAACATGCATACATTATCCATCAACAACCACATTTATATTAACCCTCATACTTCAAAATCCACCATTTGTATCACTAATTCAAACCCAAACCCCATGCAAATGATTGTTGCATATCAGTCTGTTTTTATCAGATTCACTTTGATATCTTCACCTGTGCTATGAAGTGTGATTCTGTTGTGTGCTTTTTGCGCTATTTTGGTTGATTAATAAAAGGGCTCAACGACCGTTAATGCTTCAATAAAAAAAAAAGAAAAAAAACCCATCCAAACGATTATCTAACTTAAACCACACCTAATAACTAAAATTAAACAAAGAAAACAACCAAATTAACCAACTAAACATGAAAAATCTTATTTGGAATAATTAAATTAAGATTTCTACCTTCAATTGATTTGTTGAATTGAGATGCATGGTTTAGTTAATTCAATATGTTTAGTAACTTAATTATGTCTGGTTATGGTCGGGTTATTACAACTATTTACCCACAAAAAGCCATTTTGAAAAAGCTACTATGGGTAGCTTTTTCTAAAGGGTTTTTGGCCACAAATAATTCGTACTGAGGGGCTTGTGATTGGAATAATCCAAAGTGACTTTTCGGCCACTGACAGTCTTTACTTTTTCACTATTTTTTCATAGTAGTCCAAAATCAATTTTGGGCACTATAAACTTGACGTGGCGACCGGAAATTTCCGTTTTGAAATATGAATAAACATATTTTTCGGTCGCCACATCAGCTTTCCAGTGTCGAAATGATTCTAGATTACTATCAGAAAATAGTGAAAAAGTATAGACTGCTAATGGCTGAAAAGTCACTTTGTATTATTTCCATTAACAAGCCCCTTAGTACGGATTATTTGTGGCCAAAAACCCTTTTCTAAATGGTTGTTGGCTATTTATAGTATAAATTACTATATTGACCAAATACTTCACAAAAAATTACAAAAACAACCATCAAAATTATTTAGGGTTATTTCTTCTAATTTTTTTTATTTCATCCTCTACCGAAATATAAGGTATGTTGCCTTACCTACTTGCCTTCTTTGTCAGCCTCATCAGGTATGCCTCCATTTCTACATCAATTTCATTTTATTTTGTTCATTTTTGTAAATGCAATTTGTTGTGGGTAGGTTAATTTTCTATGTATGTAAATTTGTTGAGACTTCGAAATACAAATGTATTAAAATGTAAATTCGTCTAAAAATGAAATAGGGCTCAAATAATTTTTATAAGGTCAATAATAATAATTAAAAGAATTTAACATGTCACTGCACACATTAGAATACAAAATTAAAATACTTTATTTCATGTCATAACAACTCACCAAACAACTTCCAATAAGTACCACAGGTCATAACAACTTACCAACACGCACAATAACCAGTTCTCGACCTTCCTTTAACTCCAAGCGGGCGACAACTTCCAGAAGGTTCTGGAAGAGTCCCCATGTACTACGGGTGGTGAGCGAGAAGGTGGTGGAGATAGACACTACCCATCAGCAACGCTCAACAGAGTAATAAAGAAGTTTTGCTTTTGAGTTCCATTAATGGAGATGTGAAAGAAGGGATAGAAGGGAAAGGAGAAGAATTAGGGTATTTCGGTCATTTAACAAAATTGATAGCCGAAAAAAACACTTGATAATTACTAACCCAAAAATTAAGGGTACCTCGAAATGATTTTTGAAAAGTTGGGGTACTGAAAAATAGTTTCTCTATATATTAGGGTACCTCTCAGTAAATTTCGATCTTCAACTTGACCAGGGAATGAATGGGGATTTTTCAAGAAGAAAGAGGAAAAGATTTTTTATCTGTCTCGAGAGTATCTACCATTGGCTCTAAGAGGATGTTTTCTGTATCAGCTTGGTTCAGGCACGGAAGGTGGTACACAGAAAGGTATGTGATGGGCACGGGAATAAAGAAGATGACTTAGAAAGTGTGATTTTGACTTCTTCATACAATGTTGAAGGCAAAGTAACTTTCTCAAGCACCAGGAAAGAAGATGATGTGTGTTTGAAAGCTCATTTTCAACCTTTGAACAAGAAGCGGCCTCTGAAAAATTATCGGGCTTCCTCAAGAGTGATAGAAGTGTAAACAAGACGAGCAAACAACATAGCAAAAAGTCATCTGAAGTAAGTAAGCATTGTTCCGATGAGTCTTGTACTTCTAAAGTTTCTTCTTTGTGCAGGAACTTGGTGGTTGATTGCTATGGAAGGAAAAGGAAATTTGAGCAGCTAGGGGTTCATTTCATATATCCGGTCAAGAAGAGATTCTTTGTAGGGGAGCAAAGTATTGAGGGTTTCGATTCTAGTTGCAATATTGACTATTGTAATATAACCACTTGTAATGTTTGTACTGTTTGAAGTCTGGCTAATGGGCAAGGAGGTTGTACTGCTTCTTTGCTCTTAGCTTGGCGTCTTATTGTAATTATGACTCCATTGGTAAAAAGAAAAAAGAAAAAAAGAACATATCACACAATCGGCACAAATAGATTGGGTAAAAAAAAATTGAATCCATGCCTAGAAAATCGAGTCCAAAATTCAATGACTATGCATGATGTGATAATTAATTACTCAAATCAAAATAGTCAACGGGAAAGGAAATCTTTTACTCAGAGGCCCCATTCTTTTATACGGCACTGCTTGCTGCAGTGCGGTGCGGTGCGGTGCGGTGTGGAAGAAATGTGGTGGGTTGTGGTGGGTTGGGGAAAGTTGTGGTGGGTTGTGGTGGAATATGGAAAGTTTAACTTTTAATAAAAAGATAAATTACATTAGAAAAGCTGGGTTGTGGTGGGTAGGGGTGGCCAACAGGCTGGGTCGGGCCGGGCTGGGCTGAGGAGCTTTTTATCAGGTCCAAGTGAGCTGAGTTCAAGAGGGTTCTAAATGGGTCGGGTCGGGTCGGGCCTAAGATTTTTGGGATGTTGTTTGAAAGGATTCCATATATGAATCCATATTTGGTGATGTCTTTTGTCTTGATGTGCATTCTGATTGCCCCAAAGATCAACCCTAAGAGAAAAAAGGTATCTTAAATTATCTTCCTTTTCCTTGCCATCCCCACTTCCTTAATCACTCACAGTAAAAAAAGAAAAAAAAATCACAATTGTAGTACTTGCACAGTTGCACATTCAATGTAATGTTAGGTCACTGTGAAGAATCAAAAAGGAAAAATAAATGTTGAGAAAGGAGAGAGAGAGAATGAGGTTGATTGGCGCCGAAATGGAAGAGAGAGAAAGAGAGAGAGAAAAAGAAGATGGCGGTGGAAAGAGAGAATGGGATGTGAGGCTATTGTATTTTAGAGAGTCATAGACAGAAGTTTGTCTCCATCATGCCTGTTTAAGCCTATTATGAGATTAACTATTCTGACCCGTTTGAGGCCCGTGGGGGCCCACGAGTGATCTTAAATGGGTCCTGACCATTAAAGCCTGCCCCACTAAGTAATTCACACAGGCTGAGCCTAGTTAATCTACACCGCTCACTAATATCCAATGGGCCCCCTGTCTAATACCCAGCCCTAGTAGTGGGTTGTGGTAGATTGTGGTAGATTATGGTAGAATATGGAAAGTAGCGGTGCGGTGTGACACCGCAGCCTGCCAGGCGCATAAAAGAACGGGGCATGTTTCGTTCAAGACTTCATGAACTACAATCACAAACTTTGTGCTCGTACATTCGTACTTCACTACTCTCTTTATTCTATATTATTTGCCATTTAGTTCACTGTTACAGTTTTCAATATCATTCTTTGGTTGATAATGTTTTTTATAATTTTTTATCAACAATTGTAGTATTATACTTTTACGATATAGTTTTTGGTAAAGAATTTAATGACTGTAATTTTATACAACAAATTATTGTATATATATTCAGAAATTATAGTCAAAATTCTCAAAACATAACCATATAATTTTCAATGATGACAACTAATATGGAATGGACGAATAATTAGCATTTTGTATGGAAGGTTTCACTTAAATAAATACATCGAACTTGTCATCTTCAATAAATACATTAGAGGAGCCACAGAAAAATGTGGGAGTGTCAATTTACTAAGTTTTTATTTTTTTTTATTTTTTTTACATTGATAAGTCGAGTCACTGACTAGACCTCCTATGTGAGGGAGAGCCCAATGGGTCATGTCAATTTACTAAGGATGCGTTTGGTTTGTCAAAAACCTCGGGTAAATGATCAATTTTCCTGGGTTGACTTATTTTTCCCATGTTTGGATGTAGGTTGACTTTGGGCAAAATTTTATGGTGGGTCCACTATTTCCTACATTTTCCCAGGGAAATTTTCCCGGGCCATTGCCGGGGGGGGGGTGGCTAAGGAAAATTTTTTCCGGTGAAATTTTTCTTATGGAAAACTTTCCATGAAAAGTTTTCCCCATAAACAATTTCACTAGGATTCCTACCAAACGCCCCCTAGATGGTAATGAATTGACACCATGTTCTTATTAGAGCTTCCACAATAACAACATGCAGTCTAATGGAACTATCGTGTTAAAGAGACTTTCACCCCGTACAAGGCGATTTCCGGCGACTTTCTGCTTTCCATCGTCTGGTCCTTTGGTTGTTCCTTTCCTCTATGATATCAAGCGATTTGGGTTCGTTGTGTTGCTAACAATATTGATCTATGACTTTTCCTTGTTCTGTCGCTGTCCGATCTGGTTGGGGGAGTCGGGGTTCTGAATCTGCGGTTGCGGTTGCTGTTGTTTTTTTTTTCCGGCAGTCCTTGGGGTTGTCGAGATTACCGCTTGTCTGATCCATTCTAAGAGGCGATTAAGGACTTGGGTGGGCCTGTCTTGATTGAGCCATGCTTTATAGAGTATTTAAATCTTTCTGAGCTGTATATTTGGCAGATATCTTACTTAGATTAATCTCACCATTTTGCTGAGCCATTCCCCGCATGTAAATGTGTTGTTAGAAAATTTCTTGAGTTCTGTGGACTCATCATATTTTTACATCTGTAACATTAATTGGCGCCAGATCTACTCCATGTGGCCGATTGTTTATACTTCTTTCTATTTGTTCTTCTGGATTTGTGTAGTGTTTGCAGGCTATGATTATACTCTAGGCCGTAGCCTATGAGGTGATGTCCAATAATTATCCGGGGATGTATTTACCTCCTTTAAACGGGGAGATGTTCAGACTCATTCGCATTCTTCACCACCTCACTCATCTTTCCACTCTCCTCTTCTCTGTTCTTGTTCTTCTTTTGTCTGAGACCTTTTTAGTCCAGAATATCATCGATGCACTACAGAGTATAAAAACTTTAACTCTTGTTAGCGTGGACGGATGGCTCAGTGGAGGTCTTTTTCCTCTTCTCCAGCGGTTCTAGCTCGTACGGCAACCCAAATTGATTTCAATCAGCCACCATCCCTAGTCACCGCAAGGTGGAATCATACTTATTATAGTTATTTGCTTGATGAGAGGGAGATGGAGGCTGACTTGGTTCAACTGATGGTTAGTGAAAACTGGCGTGCTAAAGAACCAGTCTTTGTTCAGAAGTTTGATTAGTGTATTATTTTTTCCTTCTGGTTCCGCTTAGAAAAAAATTTTCTGGATATGTCGGCCCATCATACTATTAATGTTGATGGTTCTTTGTTGGCTATGGTTCAAGGTCATGCTAATACTATTTTGAAGGTTGCTGATTTTGATTATGTCAATCTCTGGGTCCGATTTGATGGTATCCCAATGGGTTTTCGGTAGGATGGAGTTGTACTCAAGATTGCACATGTTCTGGGTCTTCTAGCATGGCATGGTTTATGTGGCCAAGTGTTTGTTTGGATTGATTGACGGAAGTCGCTGTTACTTGGAGTTTATATTCAGGATGAATACGATCGTATCCACTAGGTTACGTTTCGGTATGAAAACGTTTTTTCGTTCTGCGTTCAGTGTGTGTGCCTATTACACTTTGAAATGCAGTGCCGACAATCACAAGCAGATGCATGGGAGGATATTATGAATCAGATTGATGAAGCTCGTCTTGATGGTTATCCCATTATGTTGGGGTCGGAGCCTTACTATACTACTGCTATTCGAGCTTTCCCACCAAAGTTCAGGTTTATCAATACCAAGTTGGAGGAGGGTAGAAGAATGTATCCATGGGAACATGAACCTATTGTCGAGGTTCTTGGGTTAAATGATGGGCAGAGGATGTCTGTGTCTCATAGGAAGGGATTGTTAATTCGTCTACCGGGGGGCCGTCATATGTCGTTTGACCCGGATCAGCCAAGGCCAAGTAGGCATAGATCACGAGATACTCCTCCTAATGAATCTTCGAATGACTCATCTGATGGGGTTCTTCAGGGAGTGTGGTCTGGCAACGTCAGGTGGAGGTCACCGGGTTATCTTCTCAAGTTTAGGGAGTTGGTTTGTCAGATGTTTTGGCTCAGGCCGAGTCGTGTATTTACATGCATTAATCTTATCCGGAATGCCCGGATTACATCTGCATGATTATGTTCAAGAGGTACATTCTCACTTGGAGGTACGTCCAATTTCCATGCATTTTGGGCTAGGGGAGGGTATGTTACCATCGCCTACTATTGGTAATCGTAGATATGATGATCCTATGTTACCCCATCCCCCTTCTTTACATCTTGGGTTATTGTTAGTTGCGAATGAACACTATGTTGTTGGGCCTAGGGAGTCTGGACTTTTTCCACGTGGACTTTCCGCTAGTTTTACAGAAATTGTTACTCCCGTTTCTTTGGGTGTGCCTGTTGGGCCTAATAGTCTCGAGACGAAATCGGATGGAATTAGACTGGAATAGGAGGGATAGGATTGTGGCATAATGATATGTTACTGACTGAACTGAGCCAGCTTTATAACACGGGAAGTGGGGGTTGGCGTATGTTTGTTCCACTTATGGATTGAGCCCGAGATGCGGAATTTTTAAATGGGCTGGAAGAATTCCAATCATCTTTTGTGGTGGAAGATGTTTTTTCGAACTAATCGGACTCGAATGAAGAGGCGTTCTACACAGCTTTTGCCTCTTATGTTCCTTCGGTCACAGTGCATGAGGGTGTGTTTAGACCCGATTTCGTGTCTAAATACCGCCTAAATCCTTAGGCTTTTGACTTGTTTCGTAGCTTGTTTTAATAACTTTTAATGCGTTTTGGTTATTTTTGTAGTTTCCGAAGTTTTTACTCAAAATGATGCTAAATGGGCCAATTTTGCACCAATCTTGGGAATCCCGAGATTCCCTAAGATTCCTCGAGCCCTGGTCGTGTCGAAGGCAGCGGGATTAGAAGGGCCGATCATGTTGAAAGGCAGCGGAAGCGGAAGCAACTATTGAAGAGCACCCTGAAAAATACTTGTGGTCGAGATAGACCGTGGCCACGGTCAAGTTGACCCTAGCCATGGTGTGATTGAGCTAACGCCTAAGGATGGAGACATTGCAACCTGAGATACACCGTGGTCACGATCAGTTTGACCATAGCCACGGTGAGATCACTACCATGCCCAAGAAAGAAGTGAGCTGAACAAGTCCGTGGCCACGGTCTCCTATGACCGTAGCCACGGTGGTGCGAAGGAGCGAAGAGTTGTCAGCCCTAATCTCCTTGACCGTGCCCACGGTGCATGGGTACCGTGCCCACGGTACTGCGAAGCGAAGAGAAGTTTTGCCTGCCTTACGCAGGACCGTGGCCACGGTCACCTTGACCGTGCCCACGGTCCCCTGCAGGACACTTTTGTCTGTAGTGTAAAATGATGAGTTTTGAGTAACAACCTCAGTTACTATTTAATGTATTTAGGTCATTTTAGCTGAGGAGAACTTTTAAGCAGCTTTTAGCTATCTTTTATGATACTTTAGTAATACTTTATCACATTTTAAGCTTTGGATTAGAGTGATTAGTGAAGATCTCTGCTGAGATTATTGGTTCTTGTATTGGATTCTCTTGAGTTTTATTTGAAGTTTGAAGATTATTCTCATGTTTGGAGCATTGGAGCTTTATTATTCAGAAGTTTTTCCTCTTTGTCATCACAATCAATGAGCATTTCTTAACCTTTCTCTCTTTTATTTCATAGTTTATCTATTAATCTCTGTTTTGCTATTGTTGTTATTGTTGGTTTTGTTGATTGATTATTGTTATCTTGTTTATCCTTTTAAGCATGATTAAAGTTGTTGATGTTAGTATCATGATAGTTAGGATGTTTAGTTGCTAGAACCCTAATGGGTAAGGGAGATGTTAAGGGTGTGAATGGGTGATTAGGTTTGGGTTAGCAATATTAGTGAGTAACTAGTTAGGAAATCAATTTCCCAACCATATCCTTCCCTCAAGTAGAATGTATTTGGGTGCTAAAGCACCCCGAATACATCCAATGCTTGTTGGAAGGTAGGAATTGGGATAGTTAGTATTCTAGCTCGCGGAAGCGAATAGAAACTAACTAGGAAATTCCGTTCCAATAACTCCCCCGGGTCTGTCTATGGACTTTGGAAAATTAATCCGAGCTATCCTTGAAAAAGGAAGCCCGGTGGGTATTTTCTAACGGAGTTGCTATTTGATTTCCCCTTCTCGTTACTCTCTTGTTGCGAAACCCACTTCCTTATCCCCGTTTGCATCCCGAAAGGCTCCCGACACCCATTGTCTCACCTTTTTGACTGAACCTAGTGTGTTTGTATCTTAAACCCTATCATCCTTTCTTGATCGTAAACCCTACCTAGAGTCGAATAGTTGCAGCTAAGGCCCCTCGCTCCCTGTGGAAGAACAATTTAACCGAGGTCTTACGAACCGCTGGTACACAAAATGGCGCCGTTGCCGGGGAGCAAGCGCACCTAGCTTAGCTCTTTGTCTTTAGGTTGTTTATGATCATTTCACTTGCTAGAGATTTTTGTTATCCTTGACTATTGGAAATTTGATTTTTTCTGTTTGTTCCTTTTGTGCATGTAGACTCGATCTCGACGAGGCCCAACTTCGATAACTCCGCCGAATCCAAACCCGGAGAGCATTATTCGACTAGCAAATGCCAGCTCGAGACGAAGACGACAACAAAGGGAGCAAGAAACAATTGAGGTTCCAATGACTGACGGAGAACAAGATCCACCCCGTACCCTAGCATCATACTCCTTACCATCGTCGGGTACGGGAGGCGACCCCATCATTCTACCTGCATTACCACCGAACGCTATGTTCGAATTCAAGCCATATTTGTTGGAGATCTTCGACAACAATCCGTATCATGGAGGAGAGCACGAAAACCCTATCGACCACATCAACAAATTCGAGCAACGCATCGGCTTTGTACAGATGAATGGAGTCTCCACCGAATACATGAAGCTGAAATTTTTCCCGCTCACCTTGAAGGCGAAAGCATTATTATGGCTCAACACGTGTCCGCCCGGAACTTATTCTACATGGGATGCCCTTAGCCGCGACTTCCTTCAGAGGTTTTTCCCTATTGATGAGACGTGTAGGTTGAGGCAAGCCATCATGAGCTTCAAGCAAGAGCCCGATGAGTCGTTGTTCGAGGCATGGGGGAGATTCAAGGTTCTCCAAAGGAGGTATCCACATCATAACCTTGAGGATTTGTTACTATTGCACCACTTCTATTCCGGATTGAGTAGCTCTCTACGAGAATCCATTGATCATGCCTCGGGAGGCATGCTCCTAAAGAAGACGGTGGAGGAAGCAAATGTATTTCTTCAAGAGTTATCGCAAAACTCTCCTCATTGGGGAGGTGGCCATGGTCCGAGGGATGGTCCTTCTCTTGAAAGCAATCCCACTATCAAATTTCTTATGAACGCCGTTCTTGAGATGCAACAAAAGACGGCTTTAGAAGAGACCGCAAGACAAGTCAAGGCGGCTCAAGAAGTATCAATGATTATTCCGGAAGCCCGAGCTCTTGTGTGCGATTTTTGTGGAGGGCCACATTCATTGAAGAGGTGTGAGGAGTATCAAGCTGAACAAGTCCAAGCCGTTTATCCCAACAACATCCTTTCCTATGCCAACCAAAACCCCGTTCGACCTCGTGCGAACTATGCTTATAACCAACAAGCCCCATTAGCCCAAAATCCACCTCCCAGTTTCCCAAACCAAAATCGCCGCCAATACCACCAAAATCATCACCAAGGCCAATCTTCCCAAGCACCCAAACCACCACAACCAGAACCCATTGAGCAAGCCCTTCAAAGGATGGCCTTATCTCATGAAAAGTTACTCTTCTCTCAAGAAAAGATGGCCTTAGAAAGGGAAAAAGATGTCGCACGCATCAAGAATCTTGAGTTGCTAATAGCTCAAATGGCGCAACAATCTCCACCCATCCAATCTTTACCTAGCCAACCCCAACCAAATCCGAAAGGACAACTGAATGCTATTACATTGAGGAGTGGTAGGGAGATCGATGGCCCTAGGATGATGGTAGAGGACGTCTTGGGTGATAAGGAAGGCGATGTGGTGGATGTCGAGGAAGAGGAGGATTTGATGGAAGTACGGGAGAGTGGGTTAGTCTTGGGTGAGGGAGTTGATGGAGTACAAGAGGAAGAATTGGGAGAATCTAGTGAAGAGAGAGAAGAGATGGAGAGAGTGAGAAAAGGGAAGGGAAAGATGACCGAAGAAGAACCAATCCAAACCATGGAGAAATCAAAGCTACCGCCGATCCCTTTTCCCGAGCGGTTGACAAAACCAAAGTCCGATGCAAAATTTTTAAAGTTCATTGAGATGCTTAAGAAGCTTCAAGTTAACATCCCATTTCTTGATGCCATTTCTGAAGTCCCATCCTTCAAAAAACATTTGAAGGAGCTTGGGAGTTTTTCTATTCCATGCACCATCGATGATATGCGGATTGGTCGTGCCCTATGTGATCTAGGAGCAAGTGTAAGTGTCATGCCTCACTCAATCTGCAAGAAGTTGAATCTTGATGATCTAGCTCCTACTACAATTAAACTCCAATTGGCCGACCGTTCCGTACGAAGACCCTTGGGGATATTGGAGGACATCCCGGTGCAAGTAGGGCGATTTTTGATCCCTTGTGATTTTGTTATCTTGGAGATGGAGGAGGACAACAACATCCCCATTATTTTGGGAAGGTCGTTCCTTGTTACGGCGGGAACAATTATTGATGTGAAGAATGGAAGCATGTCATTGAATGTCGGGAATGAAAGTATTATTTTTCAACTTGAGGGGTCACTGAAAGGTCCCTCGTATGGGGACTCATGCTACGCTATTGACATGATGGAATTTCTTGTTGATGAGTATATTGAGGAGTCCCATCTACTTGCGTCTACTTGTGACGACCCCTTGGGTGCTTGCTTGTTGGAGTCTTTCCAACTTGACACCGACGACACGGATATTACTTTCTTCACCAACCTTCTTGACTCTTCACCCATGCACGAGGAAATTATTATTGATGAGCCTTTTATGGAGTGCAAGGAGATTCAAGATGCGATCTACAAAGGTATGTCTTCCTCCCAAATTCAATCTTCTACTCCTCTAGAACTTAAACCTTTGCTCCCTTCCCTCCAATATGCTTTCTTGGATGATGTGAAATCTTATCCTGTGATTCTGAATGCGAATTTGAATGATTTTGAATTGTCCAAGTTGCTTGATTTGCTTAGAAAGCATAGAGGTGCATTAGGTTATAGGATAGAAGATTTGAAAGGTTTATCCCCTTCCATATGCATGCATTCGATTGACTTGCTAGAAGATGCCAAGCCTACTAGGCAACCCCGACGTCGATTAAATCCTAACATGTAAGAAGTGGTTAAAAAGGAGGTAGTGAAGTTGCTCACTGCTGGGATCATCTTCCCCATAGCAAATAGTGAATGGGTAAGCCCGATTTAGTGTGTACCGAAAAAGGGTGGAATGACCGTAATTGAAAATGATAAGAAAGAATTGGTAAGTACCGGAACTGTGTCTGGTTGGAGAATGTGCATTGATTACCGTCAGCTTAACAAAGTAACGAAGAAGGACCATTTTCCCCTTCCTTTTATTGACAAGATGTTAGAACGGTTGGCGGGTCACTCACATTTTTGCTTTTTAGACGGGTATTCGGGGTTCTTTCAAATTCCAATCCACCCCTCACACCAAGAAAAAACCACCTTCACTTGCCCATACGGGACATTTGCTTACCGTCGCATGCCATTTGGTTTATGTAATGCCCCTGGGACTTTTTAACGTTGTATGATAGCTATTTTTAGCGATTTCATTGAGAAATGCATGGAAGTTTTTATGGATGACTTTTCTGTGTACGGTAATTCTTTTGATGATTGTTTGCTAAACGTGGAGAAAGTGTTAACTCGTTGTGAAGAAGTGGATCTAGTACTCAATTGGGAGAAATGCCACTTTATGGTGGAACAAGGTATTGTTTTGGGTCACTTAATCTCTTCTAAGGGCATCGAGGTGGATAAGGCGAAGATTGAGGTCATAGAGCGCCTACCACGCCCAGTTTCTGTTAAGGGGGAGCGTAGCTTCCTTGGCCACGCCGGCTACTATCGCCGGTTAGTCAAGGATTTTTCGAAAATCGCTCGACCTCTAACTGACCTCTTATGCAAAGATGCTCCTTTCATTTTCACTGATGAGTGTCTTGAGTCGTTTTACAGATTGAAGCAGGCTTTGATTTCCGTTCCGGTGGTTCAACCTCCTGACTGGACACTACCATTTGATATCATGGCCGACGCAAGTGACTTTGCCGTGGGGGCGTGTTTGTCCACAACAGTGGACAAGAAGCCAAGGGTTATATATTACGCAAGCCATGCGCTTGATAGCGCCCAAAGAAACTACACCACCACGGAAAAGGAACTTTTGGCGATCGTTTTTGCGCTTAACAAATTCCGGTAGTACCTTATGTTCTCGAAGGTAGTAGTCTACACGGATCATGCCGCTATCAAATACTTGATGGGAAAGAAGGAGACAAAGCCGAGGCTAATACGGTGGGTCTTGCTTATGCAAGAATTTGATTTGGAAATCCGCGACAAGGCGGGCACGAAGAATGTCGTGGCCGATCACCTCTCGAGGATTCTTGTCGACTTGGAAGACACCCAACCGATTGTAGATGCTTTCCCGGACGAGCGACTTTTGGCGATCAACTCTCATCCTTGGTATGCGGATATTGTGAATTATTTGGCAAGCGAAGTGATTCCCCAACACTTGAACCATCACCAAAAGAAGAAATTTCTCCACGACATGAAGCGTTACTTTTGGGATGATCCCTTCCTTTTCCGGCTTTGCAATAATGGAATGTACCGGCGATGTATTCCCGAGAGTGAAGTGCAATCCATTTTGACTCATTGTCACGAGTTTCTGGTGGGAGGTCACGGTGACTCCCAAAAGACGGCGGCGAGGGTTCTACAAGCCGGCTATTGGTGGCCAACTCTTTTTCGTAACGCCCATTTGCATGTCAAGCAATGTGATAGATGTCAAAGATCCGGAAACATCTCCCAGAAGAATGAAGCACCGTTGAACTATATTCTTGAAGTTGAAGTTTTTGATGTGTGGGGGTTAGACTTCATGGGACCTTTCCCGTCATCAAGGGGTTTCCAATACATCCTAGCGATGGTGGATTATGTCTCAAAGTGGGTCGAAGTCATACCATGTGTGAGGTGCGATGGGAAGTCCGTTTCGAGATTCATGAAAAAGACCCTATTCCCAAGATTTGGTATTCCACGGGTCATCATTAGTGACAACGGTTCCCATTTCATTGAGAAGAAGTTCGAGTCTCTTTTGGCAAAGTACGACATCAATCATAAGAAGGGACTCCCTTATCATCCACAAACCCAAGGTCAAGTGGAAATCTCAAACCGAGCCATCAAGGAGATCTTAGAGAAGACAGTCAACTCTTCAAGGAAAGATTGGGCAGAAAAATTGGATGAAGTTTTGTGGGCATACCGCACCGCTTACAAAACACCGATCGGTACTACTCCCTTCCGTCTTGTCTATGGGAAGGCATGTCACTTCCCCGTAGAACTGGAGCATAAAACCATGTGGGCGATCAAGAATTTGAACTTCGATCTCAAGGCGGCCGGAGGTAGTCGGTTATTTCAACTAGAAGAACTTGAGGAGCTGAGGCGTCACGCATATGAGAACAACAAGATCTACAAAGAAAGAACCAAAGCATGGCACGACAAGAGGTTGAATCGACGTAAGTTTGTGGTAGGCGATAGGGTTCTCATCTTCAACTCGAGGCTAAAGCTATTCTCCGGGAAATTGAGATCACGATGGTCCGGTCCTTTTGAAATTGTGAAAATTCTCCTCGCCGGAGTTGTAGAATTGAAGGATGCATAAGGAAAGTGTTTCAAAGCAAACTCATCGAAGCTTAAACCATACATCATGGGCGAGTATTATGCCGGGACAGTTGTGGTGTACCTCGGGAACTTTGAGGATTGAAAAGCATCGGGATAGGTCGAGCTAGGACCTACAAAAACAAGCACCCGGGAGAGGTATGACTTACTTCCCCTTCTTTTAGTGTTTTCTTTCATTTTCTTCCATTTTATTTCCCTTGTTTTAGCATTTTCATTTTCCTTAGTGTTTATTGAAAAATTTGAGAAAAGAAAGAAAAGAGAAAAATTAGAAAAAAACTGAGAACAAAAAAAAAATAAAATAGAAAAGACTGAAAAGAAAACAAAATTCGAGAGTGAAAAAAATAATAAAGAGAGGTTCTATGAGGGTCGGGGTTTGGAAGTGATTTTGAGTGTTGGGAGAGTGTCCTTGAATGATAATTGAGCGAGAAAGAAAAGAGAGTGGATGATAAGAGGGTAGATTTTAGGACTTAACATTTTTTTCAAGTTTTGAGCCTTGTAGGTACTGTGGATGGGCCGAAAGGGGCCGTGGCCACGGTCTCCTGGACCGTGGCCACGGTCAGGTTATGCAAGTTGTTCCCAGTTTTCTCAGGCCGAAGTAGACCGTGACCACGGTGGGTTTCACCGCAGCCACGATCTCATCGCATCTGTTCTTGGAAAAATTTCTTCCCGAAGATCACCATGACCACGGTTGGTGTTACCATAGCCACGGTCTCTACCCTGCACTTTTTCCTCTTTTTCCCCAACCCGAGCCACACCGTGCCCACGGTCAAATCGATCGTGGCCACGGTGAGTCGAAAACTGCGAAATATGTCGGGGTTCATTCTCATTTTCCCTCATTTCTCTTTCAATTCCTTCCACCCTCTTACACTCGAAAACCCTCCTAAAACCCTAAAACCACAAATTCCTTGCCAAGGTTTGACAAATCCATCACAAATTCTTCCATTTCTCTCCAATCTCCCCTGCGATTCTAGCCCTAGCTGCGCACCTCGTCGATTTTTCACCATTTTCGGGGCTCCTTGAAGCAATACTCTGGGTTTGTGTTCTTGGTGGGGTTCGAAATCATCATCCACCCTTCCCCAACACTTCAATCCAGGTATTCCTTGATTCATTGGAGTATAAACAATCGAGTTGCTTGCTTTTGGGTTGAATTTTGTGAGAATTTCTTGTGTTTTTGGTTGGGCGAATTGTTTGAGTTTGGGGTTTGAATTTTTGGTGGACATTGTTGTGATTGGGAGTATTTTGGTGAATTATTGGGTTGAATTTTGCGGTTGGTTGTGAATTCGTGGCTGCTCGGGAATTTTGGGTAGTGTTTGTGTTTTTTAGTTGCTATCAATGGGTCGAGCAAAACGTGCCCAGACCGAGACGGAATCAATCCCCGTCCCATCAACCTCTGCCGAGCCTAATAAAACCCGATACAAGGCTCAACCGGCCTCGATTATTCAATGCGACCCGAAGATTAAGGTTAACTTCCGGGACGATATGCACAAGGCGAGGTATGAGAGGCTCAAGAAGCGGAAAATCTGTGCTCCGGACCTCTATCACGAAGAGACGGCCAAGGATATCTTTTGTAAACCGAGCATGGACTTTTTCATCAAAGTCATGGGTTGGGAGGTCTTCGCCACCATCAACGGGCCAATCATCGAACAACCGGTACTCGAGTTCCTTAGTTCTTTGGTAGTAGAGGAAGACGGTACACCTAACGCCTCTTTCTCGTATATCGTGAACAAAAAGGAGTACGGATGCATGGTTAAGGATCTTTGCAATGCTTTAGGCCTTCCCGAGGATGACATCTATTATAGCGAGTGCGTTAATTTCAATGAACAAGAAGCTATGCGAGCCCTCACTTGCTAGAGGAGGCGCTATCCAAAGGTCCGAACCCAACGAGCACAATATTATTGGCCAAGCAACCACCGCATCATCTTGAACTCCGTATTCGGCCGTGACGTCGGGCGATCAAGTGTCCGAAAAGACGATCTCTTCGTCCTCTACAATAAAATTAATGGTCGCCGAGTCAACACCGGCTCATGCATCCTCCACTGTCTCTGGGAAATAAGCCTCGAAACCCGGAACATGACCATTGGAATGGGTCACATCATCACCCATCTTCTACGGAAACAAGGGTTCGAGTCTTACCTCGACAAGTGGACTCCCCGGTTTTTCCCCGATCCTATCGACAGTGTTCGCCTTCGGAAGATGAAATTCTTGGAGAAAAACAAGACGCGGACATTCTACTGTCACAGGTTTGAACCCCATAGCGTCGTCGTTCATTTGGGTGACGACAATGCCGAGAAATATCTAGATGTCACCGACCAACGCAATTGGTCATGTGGCCAAACATATGGGGATCATTTTGCAGTTGGTGGTCCCGGGGGTCACGAAGCGGAAGGTGAAGAGGAAGAAGATGAGGAAGAAGACGAAGAAGGTGAATAAGCACAAGGGGCCGATGTCGAGTCGAGTCAAGTGTGGGACGCCACTCTTGAGCGTATCAGCGAGCAACTCCAAGAACTTCATGATGAGTTTAAAGAACTACGGGAGCTCATCCAAAACCAGCAGACGTTGATTGAAAATTTGCAAGGGTTAATCGAGACCCAATAGGAGATGCTCGCTAGCATCCAATAGCAACTCCAACCCCGTCCTCCTCCTAGAGGGTCCGCTTGAGGACCGTTTGTAAGCACTCCACCCCCCACCCGACCTTTATCATTGTTTCTATCTACTTTATATTGTGAAGTATAAGTGTGGGGGGGGGGGGTGCTTCTTCGGGGTTTTGGATGCGATGTCTGATGGTTTTGGTTTGTTGGTCTCTCGGTCTCATTTGGCATGTGTTAGCATATTTTGAGGTTGTTTGGTTAGGATGCTCGGGTTTGCCTTGTGTTGTTGGTCTTTCATGTGTTACCGGGTTGTCTTTTGGTTGATCGATGGTTGTTTTTCTGGGCTGAGAAGTTTGTTTAAGCACGTCTCGATTGTACTTTGGTCATAGATGGCTTGTAAACGAATTTTAATTGTGATGAATGCAATGAATTGTTTATTTCAGTTGCTTTGTATGGAGTTTCACCCTTATTTCCCGCCTCAATGAGTGAGATTCGGGGATAAGGTAAGTCATTGGCAATGTATATATTGTACATAGTTTTGTTTTTCATCTTTTTAGTTTCTTTTCATAGTCTTTTAAGTTAGTTTTTCCTTTCTTTTGTTTTTGGTCGCGCATGCGAATTCTATTGTTTGTAAGTCGTCTTTTACTCTAACATTGTTTTGATTCACTCGAACGACGACTCTAGATCGCTGTTTTAACGCTTATGATCAGTTTGAGGTAATATCTTTCCACCCTACTCTTTTTATGTGAATTCTTATCATGATCCATCGCATGCTTGGTTTTCTTTTGGGTGGCGAACCCTTTGAGTGTTTGTGTTGGGATATCTTGCTGTTGGAGCCGTGTGGGCTCGGGTCGCCACCATTTCTACTTGCTAGTTGTTTTTGTTTGTGTTTTGTAGGTTCTCTACCCTTTTCATGTGACACCTTCCCACAATGAGGACATTGTGGAGCTTTAAGTGTGGGGGGAGGGGAGATATTCTGTTAAAGGGTAGATCACCTAGTCATTTTGTTCTTTGTTTTTCTAGTTTTTGCAAAATTTGAAATTTTTTGTGTGAAAAAGGAGAAAAAAGGGAGTGAAAACCTTTTCAGTTTTTCTTTTCGTTTTGTCTTTGTTTGTTGTTGTTTCCTGGATCTCGTTTTCGGAGTTGGAAAGCCGTTCTTAAACTTCTTTAAAAGTAACCGGTTGGAGTATTTTCGACCCTAATTCGGTTTCTAGTCGAGACTTACCCTTAATAAACTCCTTTCATTAATTGTCTAGCGAGACCTCCGTTCCTTTCTCATTTTGTTGGAACCGGGAGGTTCTAGGAGCTTGTGTCCGGGTTTGTTTTGTTTCTTGTTTAGCAAAAGCAAAAAGTGCAAAAAGACAAGAAAAGAAAGAACAAGCTTTCATACTACAATAACCTGAATAAGTGGAGCGTGTCGCTGAAGACATTAACCACCCACACTTAGCCAACCTACATGGGCCCAGTATTCGTGGTACGACATGGATACCCCTTAATCCTCCTCCCATATCGCTTTGCGACAGAGAGGCGAATGGAAAAGACCGTGTTGGGAGGATATACCCCTTATATGGGCCGTCCAATTCCCGAAAGTAAGGCTAATACCGACTTTTAAAAACAAAAAGAAAAAAAAAGAGAAAAAAAAGCAAATTTCGTTGGTAATTCCAACTCAAAAATAAAGAAAAGAAAAAGTTTTTGTTTCTTAAAAGAGTGGGGCCTCCCCTTACATCACCTACGGCCCTCACCAAGCCAACAGCAACCAAATGCTTTCTACTTAAATCTTTCTGAGCTGTATATTTGGCAGATATCTTACTTAGATTAATCTCACCATTTTGCTGAGCCATTCCCCGCATGTAAATGTGTTGTTAGAAAATTTCTTGAGTTGTGTGGACTCATCTTATTTTTACATCTGTAAAATTAATTGGCGACAGATCTACTCCATGTGGCCGATTATTTATACTTCTTTCTATTTGTTCTTCTGCATTTTGTGTAGTGTTTGCAGGTTATGATTATACTCTAGGCCATGGCCTATGAGGTGATGTCCAATAATTATCTGGGGATGTATTTACCTCCTTTAAACGGGGAGATGTTCAGACTCATTCGCATTCTTCACCACCTCACTCATCTTTCCACTCTCCTCTTCTCTGTTCTTGTTCTTCTTTTGTCTAAGACCTTTTTAGTCCAGAATATCATCGATGCACTACAGAGTATAAAAACTTTAACTCTTGTTAGCGTGGACGGATGGCTCAGTGGAGGTCTTCTTCCTCTTCTCTAGTGGTTCTAGCTCGTACGGCATCCCAAATTGATTTCAATCAGCCACCATCCCTAGTCACCGCAAGGTGGAATCATACTTATTATGGTTATTTGCTTGATGAGAGGGAGATGGAGGCTGATTTGGTTCAACTGATGGTTAATGAAAATTGGCGTGCTAAAGAACCAGTCTTTGTTCAGAAGTTTGATTAGTGTATTTTTTTTCCTTCTAGTTCCCCTTAGAAAAAATTTTTCTGGATATGTCGGCCCATCATACTATTGATGTTGATGGTTCTTTGTTGGCTATGGTTCAAGGTCATGCTAATACTATTTTGAAGGTTGCTGATTTTGATTATATCAATCTCTGGGTCCAATTTGATGGTATCCCAATGGGTTTTCGGTAGGATGGAGTTGTACTCAAGATTGCACATGTTCTGGGTCTTGTAGCATGGCGTGGTTTATGTGTCCAGGTGTTTGTTTGGATTGATTGACGGAAGTCGCTGTTACTTGGAGTTTATATTCAGGATGAATACGATCGTATCCACTGGGATACGTTTCGGTATGAAAACATTTTTTCGTTCTGCTTTCGGTGTGTGTGCCTATTACACTTTGAAATGCAGTGCCGACAATCACAAGCAGAGGCAGTGGAGGATATTATGAATCGGATTGATGAAGCTCGTCTTGATGGTTATCCTATGATGTTGGGGTCGGAGCCTTGCTATACTACTGCTATTCGAGCTTTCCCACCAAAGTTCAGGTTTATCAATACCAAGTTGGAGGAGGGTAGAAGAATTTATCCATGGGAACATGAACATATTGTCGAGGTTCTTGGGTTAAATGATGGGCAGAGGATGTCTGGTTTCAAAGGAAGGGGCTGTTAATTCGTCTACCGGGGGTACATCATATGTCGTTTGACCCGGATCATCCAGGGCCAAGTAGACGTAGACCACGAGATACTCCTCCTAATGAATCTTCGAATGACTCATATGATGGGGTTCTTCTGGATGTGTGGTCTGGCAACGTCAGGTGGAGGTCACCGGGTTATCTTCTCAAGTTTAGGGAATTGGTTTGTCAGATGTTGTGCCTCAGGCCGAATCGGGTACTTACACGCATTAATCTTATCCGGAATGCCCGGATTACATCTGCATGATTATGTTCAAGAGGTACATTCTCACTTGGAGGTATGTCCAATTTCCATGCATTTTGGGCTAGGGGAGGGTATGTTACCATCGCCTACTATTGGTAATCGTAGATATGATGATCCTATGTTACCCCATCCCCCTTCTTTACGTCTTGGGTTATTGTTAGTTGCGAATGAACACTATGTTGCTGGGCCTAGGGAGTCTGGACTTTTTCCATGTGGACTTTCCGCTAGTTTTATAGAAATTATTACTCTTATTTCTTTGGGTGTGCCTGTTGGGCCTAATAGTCTCGAGACGAAATCGGATGGAATTAGACTGGAATAGGAGGGATGGGATTGTGGCATAATGATATGTTACTGACTGAACTGAGCTAGCTTTATAACACGGGAAGTGGGGGTTGGCGTATGTTTGTTCCACTTATGGATTGAGCCCGAGATGCGGAATTTCTAAATGGGCTAGAAGAATTCCAATCATCTTTTGTGCTGGAAGATGTTTTTTCGAACTAATTGGACTCGACTGAAGAGGCGTTCTACATAGCTTTTGCCTCTTATGTTCCTTCGGTCACAGTGCATGAGGGTGTGTTTAGACCCGACTTTGTGTCTAAATACCGCCTAAATCCTTAGGCTTTTGACTTATTTCGTAGCTTGTTTTAATAACTTTTAATGCATTTTGGTTATTTTTGTAGTTTCTGAAGTTTTTACTCAAAACGATGCTAAATGGGCCAATTTTGTACCAATCTTGGGAATCCGGAGATTCCCTAAGATTCCCCGAGCCCTGGTCGTGTTGAAGGCAGTGGGATTAGAAGGGTCGATCATGTCGAAAGGCAGCGGAAGCGGAAATAACTGTTGAAGAGCACCCTGAAGAATACTTGTGGCCGAGATAAACCGTGGCCACGGTCAAGTTGACCGTAGCCACGGTGTGATTGAGCCAATGCCTAAGGAAGGAGACATTGCAACTCGAGAAACACCGTGGTCACGGTCAGTCTGACCGTAGCCACGGTGAGATCACTACCATGCCCAAGGAAGAAGTGAGCCGAACAAGACCGTGGCCACGGTCTCCCATGATCGTAGCCACGGCGGTGCGAAGGAGCGAAGAGTTGTCATCCCTAATCGCCTTACTGTGCCCATGGTGCATGGGTACCGTGCCCACGGTACTACGAAGCGAAGAGAAGTTTTGCCTACCTTACGCAGGACTGTGGCCACGGTCACCTTGACCGTGCCCACGGTCCCCTGCAGGACACTTTTGTCTGTAGTGTAAAATGATGAGTTTTGAGTAACAACCTCAGTTACTATTTAATGTATTTAGGTCATTTTAGCTGAGGAGAACTTTTAAGCAGCTTTTAGCTATCTTTTATGATACTTTAGTAATACTTTATCACATTTTAAGCTTTGGATTAGAGTGATTAGTGAAGATCTCTGCTGAGATTATTGGTTCTTGTATTGGATTCTCTTGAGTTTTATTTGAAGTTTGAAGATTATTCTCATGTTTGGAGCATTGGAGCTTTATTATTCAGAAGTTTTTCCTCTTTGTCATCACAATCAATGAGCATTTCTTAACCTTTCTCTCTTTTATTTCATAGTTTATCTATTAATCTCTATTTTGCTATTGTTGTTATTGTTGGTTTTGTTGATTGATTATTGTTATCTTGTTTATCCTTTTAAGCATGGTTAAAGTTGTTGATGTTAGTATCATGATAGTTAGGATGTTTAGTGGCTAGAACCCTAATGGGTTAGGGAGATATTAAGAGTGTGAATGGGTGATTAGGTTTGGGTTAGCAATATTAGTGAGTAACTAGTTAGGAAATCAGTTTCCCAACCTTATCCTTCCCTCAAGTAGGTTGTATTTGGGTGCGAAAGCACCCCGAATACATCCAACGCTTGTTGGAAGGTAGGAATTGGGATAGTTAGTATTCTAGCTCGCGGAAGCGAATAGAAACTAACTAGGAAATTCCGTTCCAATAACTCCCCCGGGTCTGTCTATGGACTTTGGGAAATTAATCCGGGCTATCCTTGAAAAAGGAAGCCCGGTGGGTATTTTCTAACGGTGTTACCATTTGATTTCCCCTTCTCGTTACTCTCTTGTTGTGAAACCCACTTCCTTATCCCCGTTTTCATCCCGAAAGTCTCCCGACACCCATTGTCTCACCTTTTTGGACTGAACCTAGTGTGTTTGTGCGGTTTTAATCTTAAACCCTATCATCCTTTCTTGATCATAAACCCTACCTAGGGTCGAATAGTTGCAGCTAAGGCCCCTCGCTCCCTGTGGAAGAACGATTTAACCGAGGTCTTACGAACCGCTGGTACAGGGTGCTTATTGGCCACCTATAGATTTTGATAATTGAGGGGATCCAGGGCCAATTTGTTGTAACTGAAACATTGGTTGGGTTAGAGGTTGTGGTTCACTTTAGAGCTCCAAAGAAGCTAGGAGGGGGGTCTTGTCCTGTCTCTGCTATTAACTCCCCTACTCGTCAACTCAAAAGGGCGCGTTCTTTTTCTGGAAATGTTGACGAATGTCAGGCGATCGAAATTCTTTTCTGATCACATGGAGGAAGTTGATCATGTGTTTATCTTCGCTCGGGCTAAATGACCTAAGATGTCCACCTAAGTAGTTGATTTTATTTCAGACTTGGTTTTCTCAGGTATGGTTAAAGAGGTGTAGGGGGCCACCTTTTCTCTACCCGCACATGCGCCATGATGCGCGTTGTAACATGGAATTGTAGAGATTTAGGGATGGCGGAACACTCTGTAATTTCGTATCTTTCTTGGGTTCAAAGCTCCGGTCATTTTGATATTATAGCTTTGTTTGAGACAAAGCACCAGTTGGATGATGCCC
This sequence comes from Portulaca oleracea, assembly GCA_029582165.1. NCBI lineage: Eukaryota > Viridiplantae > Streptophyta > Magnoliopsida > Caryophyllales > Portulacaceae > Portulaca > Portulaca oleracea. Next base: position 34,697,138 of record CM055880.1, on the reverse strand, counting down.
GGTCTGTTTTGTGTAAAATAGGTTTTGATGAATGTTGTGGGTGTAAATGCGGTGGACAGATCGGGGGGTATTGTCGTAGGGTGGTGCAAGGATGTTCCCGTTACTCCTTTTTGTGTAAATCTCCACAATGTAATCATAAAAGTTAATGAATGTAGTAGCTTTTTGTGGTATGTTTGTTTTGTATATTGAGCTCCTACAATGGAGAATCGTTCACAGGTGTCGGATGAATTAGCTCCATTGTTGCAAAATTTACAAGCTTTTTTTTATTGTTTTGAGAGAATTTTAATCAAGTTGCGGTGTTTGATCAAAAGATGGGAGGTAGCCAGTATATTAGAGGCCAAGATGAGTTTAGAAGTTGATGTATGCTCGCTCACAAAGATCAGAGTGTTGAACTAGAATGCATCATACAACCACACACACACAACTGAATGCTTGTATCAAAAATAGCTAATGGAAAGCAATTTGTTGGAATAGAAGACAACCCAATACAGAAAGTAAAGGATAGGGTTGCTTACAATTGTTACAGACACCCCTTCAGTTGCAGTCAAGGGCAAAGGACTCTCCCATTCATACTCCTACAGACACCAGAGCATGGATGATTAAGCACAGCTGACACTTGCTGGATTCTTGCCAAAATCCAGTGACAGGAGCTGATTTAACCAAGGATTGAGAGTTATATGTTACTCACAAACATTCAAAGGTTCTAAGACACTCGAGAATACTATTGAATAAACACTGATGATCATTTCATTGCTAGAAACTCATAATATAAAGACTACTAACAGTTTGATTAGCAGCTACTAATCATAAGCTAATCTGCCTAATCTCCCTGACTTAATCTAACTTACAATACTTAAGATAAATACATCTAATTACCTCCTAATCTAACTAGGCTTACAAGTTGCAAGAAAATAAAAGGGAAAATACAAACTAAACTCTGATTGGACCAAATGCCAAAAGAGTGGCAAAATGGACCAATTAGAGGCTTTCCTGCCTAAGGGGATAAACTTTAAGTTACTGAGGTAATTCTCGTGCCAAAGTTAACCTGGATGTAATCTCTACAGGTTAAGATTGAGCTAAAAAGACCAAAAGAACCCCTATGGATAGATAACAAAAGACTTAGCCTCAGAACTGAGGTTATGGAAAAACTGATAACAAACAACCCTGTTGGGATTGCTTGTTCTCAGGCTTGTAACTTGCTGATGCCATGCTCGAACATGCTGGGACTTGGCTTGGACTTGAAATGGCACGACATAGAACAAAAAACTCCTAGGGAACCTTGGCTGATTCTTCCTCTATCAATAGATATGACATTGACAAAGACTGCTGCTTGGACTGTTGTTGCTAGGAACTGGATTTGGTCTGAATGACCAATGCTGATGAGCTGAATGGCTGAAGGTGCCAAGACTTGTTTCACAAGTGTGTAACAAGCTTGGATGGATGCTGGTGATGGATTGGTGGTCACAAAATTTCGTGAACTTCGCCGGATGGTCAATCCGAGTGACATCGCCGCTTTCATCGGGATTAGGAAGCCTGCTGTTTCTACTGGAGATGCTTCCTTAGCTGTTGAGTTTGATGAATCAACATGGTCTCCTCCCTGTGCTGCTGCTGAAAGTGCTGGTGAAGTTCCTTTGGATGCCTCCTTTGCTGATGTAGCTGTTGCTGCTTGCTGTTCTTCGTGATGGTCTCCATCATCCTCCCCAGGTTGAGGAAAGTTTGTCCTCAAACTTGGTAGGTCTTTATCTGCTTGATAGTAGGGTCAAAGATCTGCTACATTGAATGTTACTGAACCTCCATACTTTCAGATAGATCCAATCTATAGGCCTTGTCTCCAATCTAGTAGGGTCAAAGATCTGCTACATTGAATGTTACATTGAATGTGATACAGACCTTGGGGTTGCTGCTGGCACTTTTGGTACACCTGCTTAAAGTCTCCATCCTTCTGATACAAAGCTTTCAAATGTTAAAAACCAATAATTCTAGAATCAAGTATATGAAGCAACATATACCTCCTACTCAATGCATCTGCTCCTTTGTTTAGCACTCCTGATTTGTGGTGGACCATAAAGTGAAACTGATGCATGTACTCAACCCAAGTAGCATGCCTGGTGTTGAGCTTGCGCTGCCCTTGAATGAACTTCAAGGCCTCATGATCAATGTGTAATATAAATTCTGCTCCAATGAGGTAGTGCTTCCAGTGCTGAGAGCTCTAATGATGGCATAAAACTCTTTGTCATAGGTGATGTACTTCCTCTTTGCATCATTCAACTTTTCACTGAAATAGGCAACTGGCTTGCCCTCCTGTGTCAATAGTGCTCCTATGCCAACACCTGAAGCATCACATTCTACTTCAAAAACTTTGTTGAAGCTGGGTAGTGTTAGAATTGGGGCTGAAGTGAGCCTCTCCTTGACTTCTTCAAAGGCTTTCTGGGCTGTTGTTGTCCAAATAAAGAACTTTTCCTTCACCACTTCAGTCATTGGTGCTAAAATGGTGCTGAAGTTTTGATAAACCTCCTGTAAAATGAAGCCAGGCCATGGAAGCTCCTGATTTGCTGAATAGAAGTGGGCACAGGCCACTCCCTAATAGCTTGAATTTTCTCCTCATCAACTTGGATACCTGCTGTTGTGACAATGTACCCCAAGAAGTTCATTTGGGATGTAAAGAAGTGACACTTCTTGAGATTTCCAAACAACTGCTCCCTACTCAGAATATCTAAGATCTCTTGTAAATGCTTGACATGTTCTTGTTCAGACCTGCTATAAGCAAGAATATCATCAAAGTACACAACGCTCTTGCCTATGAGCGGCTTCAGGACCTGGTTCATGAGTCTCATGATTGTATATGGGACATTAGTCAGGCCAAAAGGCATGACCAACCACTCAAACAAACCTCCTTTGGTCTTGAATGCTGTCTTCCACTCATCTCCCTCATAGATCCTTATCTGGTAATATCAACTCCTCAAATCAATATTAGAAAAGACTGTTGACCCATGTAACTCATCCAACATATCTTCAAGCCTAGGTAGAGGGTACCTATACTTGATTGTGATCTTGTTAATAGCCCTGCAATCTATGCACATTCTCTTACTCCCATCTTTCTAAGGCACTAACAAGGTTGGAACCGCACATGGACCTAGACTTTCCCTAATCATTCCCTTCTCCAATAACTCATCCACCTACCTCTGTATCTCATTGGTATCTGCTGGGGTCATCCTATAAGTTGGCTTATTAGGCAACACAGATCCAAGCACTAGGTCAATTTTGTGCTGGATATCCCTTTTAGGTGGCAAACCAGGTGGCATTTCATCAGGAAACACATGCTGAAATTGCTGAAGTAAAGGTAGGAATAGAGGGTGGTCATTTTGTGGGGCTGAGGGTTCTTCAAGGTCTAAAAGGATCAAGTCTCTTTGTGCGCTAAATTCATGCTAATCAGATAAAAGCAACACATCAAGAGTAGGTTCAAGACATAGGTTCTTGGATTTCTTGGTTAACTGAGAGGGTTTCATGGGGGTAAGAATGATCTTTCTGTGGTTCATGGTAAGGGTATATGTATTAGCTCTACCACAATGACTCACTGATCTATCATATAACCAAGGTCGACCTAAAAGCAAATGACATGCATCCATTGGTAAAACATCACACCAGACCTCATCTTTGTATGATTGACCAATTGAAAAGCTAACAAGGCTGGGTAGTATATGGAGCTGGGTGGGGCTCGGTTGCCAGGCTTAGCTTCTTAACCATGGTGCTAGAGGCTGCATTGGTACAGCTCCCACTGTCAACAATCACAGAGCACACTTTCCCTCCAATGGTACACCTTGTATGAAAGATATTCTCCCTCTACTCTTCTGCTTCTTCTACTGCTGAGCTACTTAGGACTCTCCTGATCATCAACATTTCTCCTTCATCCGGACCCTCTTCTATGGCATCATCATAAACTGGATCATGTTCAAGCTTCGCATAATCCTATTCTTCTTCCTGCACATGTTCAGAGTCAATAAATAAGGCTGCTTGTTACTCAGCAAGAGTAACCATCCTCTTGTTTGGACATTCTGAGGCAATGTGCCCAAGTCCTTGGCACCTGATACATCTTCTTTCTGGGTAGGCTTTGTTGGTAGGGACTGCGGTTCCTTGTGGGGGATTTTGTGGCTGAAATTGAGGTGGTCTTGGGACTGGATATCTGGCTTGAGGTGGGGGTGGGGGTGGATAGGTTCTTTGTGGGGGATTGTAAGGCTTGTTGTAGGGATTTGGCTTGGTTGAGGCATAAGGCTTGGTTGGGTATCTACTGCTGTACTCCTTCACTCTAGCTTTCTTATGTTGTTCAACCTTATGAGCCAAAGTGCTTAGCTCATCAAGTGAATCATAGACCTGTAGCTCAACAACATTCTTGATATTGTCATTCAAACCTGCAAGGTATCTAACATAAGGTTGCACTTCATTCTCCTGTATATTACACTTCCAAAGCAAGTGCTCAAACTCTTTGGTATATTCCTCCACAGATTTATTTCCCTGCACTAAATGTTGTAGCTTAGAGTAGTTCTCCTTCATATAGTTGTCTGGAAGGAACTTCTCTTTCAACTTCTGCCTCATTTCAATCCAAGTGCTCACCCTTTCTTCACCAATATCCATTCTTCTTTTCTGCAGATTAGTCCACCAAGTAGAAGCATACTTTTTCAATTTTAAGGCAACTAACTTCACCTTATTCTCTTCTGAGACTTCTTTCAAGTCAAAAATCCTCGCCACAGTTTTTATCCAATCTAGAAAAACATCATAATCTAACTCCCCTACATATTTAGGTATATCAATCTTGAAATCTAGCTTCTCTATCCTTCTGTCTTCCCTCCTTTCTTCCCTCTCACTGTTTTCTTCTGGCTCACTGATCCTAGGTGATCTCCTAACATATCTCCTTCTTCTGTGTGTAGGCCTAGGACCTCGACCTCCTCTTCCTGTCCTACTAAAAGGATTATCACCTTCTCCTTCCTCCAACTCTTCATCAGTCTCCCTTTTAAGCTCAGTTCCATGGAATCTCATATAATATTGTAGTTGCTCACTTAAGAATTTCATTTTTTGCTCCAATTCTTCTTTTTCTTTCAAAGTTTGTTCTAAGACTTCCTGAGGTGTTCTACTAGCTTCAGCCATTTCAAATAATCACAAATAACACACTCCAAGATAGAACACAATGCTCTGATACCAAAATGTTGTATGCTAGCTCACAAAGATCAAAGTGTTGAACTAGAATGCATCATACAACCACACACACAACTGAATGCTTGTAACAACAATAGCTAATGGAAAGCAATTAGCTAGATAGAAGACAACCCAAAACAAAAAAAAAAGGATAGGGTTGCTTAAAACTGTTACAGACTCACCTTCAGTTGCAATCAAGGGCAAAGGACTCTCCCATTCATACTCCTACAGACACACCAGAGCGTGGATGATTAAGCAAAACTGACACTTGCTGGATTCTTGCTAAAATCCAGTGCCAGGAGCTGATTTAACCATGGATTGAGAGTTATATGTTACAAACATTCAGAGGTTCTAAGACACTCGAGAATACTATTGAATAGACATTGATGATCATTTCATTGCTAGAAACTCATAATATAAAGACTACTAAAAGTTTGATTAGCAACTGCTTATCATAAGCTAATCTGTCTAATCTCCCTGACTTAATCTAACTTACAATACTTAAGATAAATTCATCTGATTACCTCCTAATCTAACTAGGCTTACAAGTTGCAAGAAAATAAAAGGGAAAATACAAACTAAACTATGATTGGACCAAATGCCAAAAGAGTGACAAAATTGACCAATTAGAGGCTTTCCTGCCTAAGGGGGTAAACTTTAAGTTACTGAGGTAATTCTCGCGCCAAAGTTAACCTGGATGTAATGTCAACAGGTTAAGATTGACCTAGAAAGACCAAAAGAACCCCTATGGATAGATGACAAAAGACAACCTCAGAACTGAGGTTCTGAAAAACTGATAACAAACAACCCAGTTGGGATTGCTTCTGCTGGGATTAGGAAGCCTGCTGTTTCTACTGGAGATGCTTCCTTAGCTGCTGAGTTTGGTGAATCAACCTGGTCTCCTCCCTGTGCTGCTGTTGAAAGTGTTGGTGAAGTTCCTCTGGATGCCTCCTTTGCTGATGAAGTTGTTGTTGCTTGCTGTTCTTCATGATGGTCTCCATCAGAAGTTGGTCAAATTTGGGAATGATTAGATCGCACTTATGCTTCTTTGAGTTGGACAAATATTTTTCCTAACTGTTATGTATATAACCATCTGATTGCAATCTCTGATCATCCATTATTGGTGTTGTATGTGCAACAGGGCTCTCAGCACCGAAGACGGTTGTTTAAGTTAGCAACATAGTTACTATCATTACCTGAATTCCGTCAAGGTGTTGAGGAAATTCTCCAAGTATATTTTCCGGACACACATTGCTATAAGTTGGTGCGGAGACTAGCTTTAGTGCGAAAGCTCCGGAAACAGATATCTATAATGTTGAAAAATAGGAGGTATCAAACTGTTAACCAGCCGAATTAAGATCTCCAGTTGTTGCAACAACAATTGGCTTCTTGTCAAATGTCTTCCTCCGCCTTTGCAGGTATGTTACATTATATTAATGATTTAAATGGGGAACTCTATCCGACAAATTTGTTCTGGAAGGAGCGCAGTCGTCAAATGTGGCTAAGGGAAGGGGTTCAATGTGCAACATTCTTTTTTCAACATTATAAAAATTGGCAGCGTAGGACTATCATAAGGGTGGTACGTCTAATGGATGGTACATGGACGACATATCCAAAAATAATTAAAAGTCAAGCCTTTCAATTTTTTTTTATAACTTGTATAATCCAAAGACGACTCTTCCTGCAACAAGGAAATGATGTATTGAGAAATTACTGCAACAGTGCCCAAAGACGTTGTCGGAAGGGCATAAATGTATATTACAGGTTGCATTCTCAGCAGAAGTAAAGCACGCAATCTTTGAACTTAAAGTTGATAAAAGCCCAGGGCCAAATGGTAACCCTCCTGCTTTTTTCCAACATTATTGGCAGCTTATTCGACAACAGTTGGTGGATGCTGTGTTATCTTATATTACTCGGAGGTACCTCAATATTTGGGGAAACTATTTTTCGGTACCCCAACTTTCAAAACTCATTTTGAGGTACTCTTAATTTTTGGGTTAGTAATTATTTGGTGTTTTTCCGGTCATTAACTTTATAAAGTGACCGAAATACCCTTATTCTTCTTTTTCAAGAATATTTCTTCAAGAATGGAAGAACAAGGGTATTTGGTCACTTAATAAAATTGATGACCGGAAAGCACCTAATAATTACTACAAAAATTAAGGGTACCTCGAAATGAGTTCAAAAAGTTGGGATATCGAAAAGTAGTTTCCCCAAATATTGGGGTACCTCCGAGTAATTTTTTGTTTCTTAAATGAAGGTAAATTTTTGGGGGAGCTAAATAAAACAACCATTATGCTTCTACAGAAAAAAGATGGAGCAGAAAAAATCACAGAATACCGGCCAATCAGCTTGTGTAATGTTTTATATTGTATTGTTAGTAAATGTATGGTTAATCGATTACGACCCGTTGTGAAGGAAATTATTAGTAGCAATCAAGGTGCTTTTCTGCATGGCCGAATGGGGGTGGATCAATGTTTAATAGCACATGAAATCTTTCATACCATGAGTAATAAAAGGCAAGGTCTTCAATATGCAGCAATCAAGGTTGACATGAGTAAGGCATATGATCGCGTCCGTTGAAATTTTTTGGAAGCAGCATTGAGAGCCATGAAGTTTCCGGATACTTTGGTTGTATTAATTATGAAATGTGTCTCTATAGTGCAATATTCAGTAGTTATTAATGGGGATGTCACAGACTTGACATCCCCAGGCGGGACTACGGCAAGGTGATCCTCTTTCACCTTATCTATTTATTTTGGTGATGGATTTTTTGTCGCAACTGTTGAAAAGAAGTCGGAACCTTGGGACACTTAAGGGAATTAAGATTTCAAGAGATATCCCGGAGATTTCGCATCTTTTCTTTGCAGATGACTCCATCCTCTTCACACAGATGGACCCAGAGTATTATATAGAACTAAAGACTATTTTAGCAACTTTTAATTACTATTTTGGTCAAATGATAAATGTGGAGAAGTCATCAGTTATGTTTTCAGCGGGTACTCAACCATTGGCAAAGGAAGCTTTTAAGGTAACATTTGACTATCAAAAATGTGAATTTTTCACAAAATATTTGAGCATACCTCCGGTGGTTATGCGAAATAGAACAAGTCAATTCAAGTTTTAGTTGATGCTTTTATTAAAAAGCTTTAGAGCTGGCAGACGAGTTTACTTTTGCTGGCAGGGAGATTGGTTTTGATACATGCGGTCTTGTCTGCCCTTCATCAGTATATTTTCGCAATTTATAAGATTCTACAAAATATTTTGGATTAATTAAATGTGTTGATGATTCAATTCTTTAGTTGGAATTCAAAGGGGAGGAAGTCCATCCATTGGTTGGCAAGAGATCTTTTGTTCAAGCTTAAGGGTATGGGTGAATTGGGTATTAGAGAGCTTAAAAGTTTTAATCAAGCATTATTGCTGAAACAAGCGTGGCGGATGGCAGAAGGGGTTTGCCGCTGTTAGCACAAATTTGACGTTCTAAATATGAAGTACACTCACCATTAAACGTGTCTTCAAGTTATAATCCCACTGTGAATTCTTCATATGCTTGGAGTATTACTAAGGTTGTAGCTTTAGTCAAGGATCGGATTCAGTGGAGAGTTGGAAATGGAAAGACAATATTTATTGGAGATACAAGGTGGCTAGGACTCGGACTCCAAGACTGAAAACAGGTGCAAATGATGTGATTTTGAGACAACCTATTGCTACTCAAGTAATCCATGAAAGGGGATTTCCAAGGTGGAATAGGAATTATATTGCGTCTGTTTTCGATTCTGAGACGGTTAAATGCATCATTCAAACGCCGATTCCCAATGAAATGGCAGAGGACTAGATTTGATGGGGAGATACGAAATCAGGTGTGTACATTGTAAAAACAGGATATAAAGTATTAGGTATTGCAAATTGCATTTTTGCAAGGACTGCTCCATCTGAAGAAACAAGGTTGTTGAGACAAATTTGGCATAGTATTTGCAATAAAAATGGAAAATGCACCTTTGGAAATGTGCAAATAATGCACTACCATTGGGCGAAAATAAACAGAATCGAGGGATTACAGAAGAGAATCTATACTGGCATGATATCGAACTGGAATCATCATCACATCTATTTAGAGATTGTAATATAGCAAGGCATTTGTGGCATGCTAGTACTCTTGGAATTCAAGACACAGGGACAGACCTGAAATGGCAAAAATGGTTAGGGAATTAGTTGAGGTATTTGATGAATACGGATAAAGATGGGGGAACTCGACTATTATTTTTTTACAGATGTTTTGTGGACAATATGGAAGATACGAAACATGGCAAAAATTTCTGCAGTAAAAATTAAAGCTGCTATTATGGAGGGATGCCTATGTGATGCTATGAAAGAGGCAAATTATTGGATGCGAAGACATAAAAAAATACAGCGGCCAAACTTCTGGAAAACAAGATATTGAGATTTCTAAGATGACGGATTGTGAAACATATCCAGTCCTGCGATTTATAGTGGATGGTGCTTGTAAGGAAAAGTCGAGAAAGGCAACGACAGCGTGGGTTAGAATGGGGACAAATCCTGGTGACGATGTAAAATATGGTGGTTTTGCTTTATGGGCACTATTAGCAGCTAAAACTGAGCTGGAAGTTGTTCGTTTAGCTCTATAGGCTGCTAAGGACGCTAATTACTTAGCTATAGAAATTGTTTTTGGAATTATTTCAAGACTATAAGTTGATTATATAGCATAAAGAATCATAAGTAACAAGTATAAAGATCATATATAAGAGAAAAATCAAGAATATGTTCAACACGGATGAGTCTGAGACCAACACGGGTCGTGTTGGTCTCCAGAAAGCAAAGAAAATGATCCTGGACTCAAGACGGGTCATGTTGAGGCAACACGAACCCTGTTGGAACCCAGAATCAGTTTTTAATGCTAACGGCTATATAATCTTGTATATTAAGTTTTTGATATTGATATTAAGGACGATTATTAACTATTCCAACAACCATTTCTCTTGATGTGGACAAGGTCATACTAAGGTCATAATCCCTCATTAAGGCCTTTGATTATCCTTTAACCAAGGGATATGATTAGGGGTTGGAAGTCTCCTATAAATAGGAGACATTCCAAGTCATTTGAGACACACAACTTTCTAGCTAATCACACCTTCATTCTTGTCTAGACTGCAGCTATACTAGAGTAATTCAAGTGAGAAATCATTTTCTTGAGTGTTACAAGTGCTAAGTTTTATCCCTTTGAACATTTACGGAATAGTAAATAGTTCTCAAGGAAAGTGAGTACGAAGCTGCGACTCTTAGTGATATCTAAGCGAGTTTCCATTGTTTCTTATACCGTTTACTCTCTTTCCTCCAACAATCTTAAGAACTATTTAGTAATAGACTCGCTTCGTGATATGTCTAGCAATTTCCAAAAGCTAGAGCGCTTTGAAGGAGTGGATTTCCGGCGTTGGCAAAGTAAGATACATTTCTTGCTAACGACTCTCAATGGGTCCTATGTACTAAACATTGATGTTTCTCCCAAGGTGAATCAAGAACCTTCGACCGAGAAAGGAAAAGCTTCATCATCTATCGAGGAGCCTTTTAAAGAGGACGCAATCGGCAAGACTTCAACGAGTGGAGATAAAAGCAAGGAGCAAGGAATGGACAAGACGCCCATGGAAGATGCGGAGGCTACTCGGCAAAGGCTCAAGATGGAGAATGACGACTACATTTGTAGGGGATGCATTCTCAACGGGATGAGTGACACTCTCTTCAATGTCTAGCAACATGTGGAGACGGCAAAGAAGCTTTAGGAGATGCTTGAAGCCAAGTACATGTCGAAAGATGCGTTAAGTAAAAATTTTCTTTTCAGTCAATTCATGAAGTTTAAGATGGATGATAATAGAAAATTCAAGATCAATTTCATGAGATTCAATGTATTTTGAGTAACTTCAAGCAACACAATTTGAACATGAATGAATCTATAATCGTATCCTCCATTATTCACAAGTTAACTTCTTCTTAGAATGAGACTAAAAGGACACTCATGCATCGGAAAGAGGCTATGTCTCTTGAGGGTTTCGCTAACCATCTTCGGATTGAAGAGGAGTTACGCCTACAAGATGGTACCAAAGAGAAATCTAAGGTCCATATGGTCCAAGAGAATAAGGGAAACAAGAACAAGAGCCACAACAAATCTAGCAAAGGAATTCAAAAGCCTAAGCAAGTTTGTTCGGAATGTTGTAAACTGAGGCACACAAAGAGAAAGTGTTACCAATGGAAAAAGAAGCACGGTCTTTTGAACAAAGATACATCTAAGGACAACAGTAAGGAGAAGGAATCCAATTCCTTTGTAGCCATGATTAAGGATCATATTAACATGGTTTCCATTGGTTGTAAAGATTGGTATATAGACTCAGGTGCGTCAAGGCATGTTTGCATTAACAAGAGTTTATTCAAGACTCTCAAACCAGCGGATGATGGTGTGAAACTCTACTTAGGCAACAACCATCCGGTCAAATTTGAAGGCATTCGGCAAGTGGAACTTGTTTTCACTTCCGGTAAATCATTGCTTTTGAATTATGTATATCTAGCTTCGGAAGTTTGTAAGAATATTGTATCCGGTATCTTCTTAGCAAGTTTGGTTTTATGCAAGTTTATGATGCAGATAACTATGTACTTTCCAAGGGAGGGACTTTTGTGGGGAAGGGATATGCTTATGGAGAGATGTTTAAATTGAATGCTAAAAGTAATAAAACTGACATGATTTCCGCTTATATGCATGTGTCTAGTTTGAATAAGTCTTTTCTATGGCATGCTAGATTAAGACATGTGAACTTTACAAAGTTGAAGGAAATGTCTAATCTTGATTTGATTCCTAAGTTGAATGATGACATAGAAAAGTGTAAGACATCCATGCTTAATAAAATCACTAAAAGTTCATTCTCAAGTATAAAAAGAACTTCTAAATTGCTTGATTTAATTCATAGTGATTTAGGAGAATTTCATAGTACACCTTCTATAGGTGAAAAGAAGTATTATGTGACTTTCATTTATGATTATTCTAGACATTGTCAAGTTTATCTTTTTGAGTTCTAAAGATGAAACACTTGAAAAGTTTAAAGTTTACAAAACTAGAAGTGAACTTCAATGTGAGACCTTGATTAAGACTATAAGGTCCAATAGGGGAGGAGAATTTTGTGATCCAAAGTTTTTCCAAGAAATGGGGATTGTCCATGAGACAACTGCCCCGTATACACCACAACAAACTGGGGTTACGAAAAAGGAAAAATAGAACTTTAAAAGAAATATTGAATTCTATGTTGTCTAACTCCGGTTTAAGTAATGGGTTTCGAGGTGAAGCCATGTTAACGGCTTGTTACATTTTAAATAGAGTTCCATTCAAAGGGAATTCTAGTACCCCATATGAGTTATGGAACAAAAGAAAACTAAATCTAAAGTATTTTAAGATTTGGGGTTGTAAGGCCATTGTAAGGATCCCTGAACCTAAGATAAGGAAATTAGGTGAAAGAGGAATTGAGTGCATCTTTATAGGTTATGCTCAAGATAGCAAAGCTTATAGGTTTTTGGTGGTTAAGCCAAATGAGTACATATCGGTGAATACCGTTATGGAATCAATAGATACAATTTTTTATGAGACTAGGTTCTCTTCAATTCCTAGACCTAAAGATATATCTCAAGATATTGTTCCTTTAATTGAGCCTCAAAATGAAAATCATGAAGATACATCTATACAAGATGATCTTTTGAGTCGTGATGCTATTCATAATGAAGAAGATGAAAGTGTTGAATTAAGGAGTAAAAGATTAAGGAAACCAAAGGACTTTGGTTCGGACTTCTATGTTTATTTAGTAGAAGGTTCAAGGGACTCAATTGAAAGTGAGATCCTATGTATGTATGACATAGATAAAGATCGAAAAACTTTTAAAGAAGCTATGCAATCTGATGATGATTCTATGTGGAAAGAAGCGATACAAGATGAGATTGATTCTATAATGAAAAACAATGTTTCGATATTGGTTGACCTTCCTCCGGGAAGTAAACCAATTTCTTCTAAATGGATCTTTAAAAGGAAAAGACAAGTAGATGGTACCGTTGAGAGGTATAAAGCCCGATTGGTTGTAAGGGGCTTTACTCAAAAGTACGGTATTGACTACTTTGATACTCATGCACCGGTAGCGAGGATAGCCTCAATACGTGTGTTGTTGGCTTTAGCTACTATCTATAAGCTAGTTATCCATCAAATGGATGTCAAAACGACATTCTTAAATGGAGAACTAGAAGAGAAGATGTATATGGAACAACCCGAAGGGTTTGTTGTTGAGGGTCAAAAGAAGAAAGTTTGTAAGCTTATAAGGTCCTTATATGGACTTAAGCAAGCACCTAAGCAATGGCATCAAAAGTTTGATGAACTGGTGCTTTCAAGTGGATATAAGATCAATGAATCTGATAAGTGCATATACTATAAGTTAGAGAATGGAAAAGGGGTGATTATATACCTATACGTTGATGACATGTTGATCTTTGGGACCGACATGGAACAAGTTAATAAGACCAAAGAATTTATATCCTCAAAGTTCTCTATGAAGGACCTGGGTGAAGCGGATGTAATTCTTGGTATTAAGATAATTAGAAATAATGATGGAATAAGTTTATCTCAAGAGCATTACATTGAGAAAATATTAAACAAGTTTGGAGGTGAGAATATATATCAAGCAGTACCACCTTATGATTCAAATAAGAAACTAGAGAAAAATCTGAGTTCTCCGGTTTATCTACTTGAATATGCTAAGTTGATAGGAAGTCTCATGTATGTTATGACAAGTACAAGACCAGATATTGCTTATGCAATTGGCATGTTAAGTAGGTTTACAAGTAATCCCGAGTCATATGCATTGGTTTACAATTCGGAGAGTATTAAGATATTTAGCTGGTACTGAAAGTTACCAACTCACTTATAAAGGATAACCTTCGGTTCTAGAAGGGTACTCGGATGCGAGTTGGATAAATAAAGGGGATTTTTCTTCTACCAGTGGATGAGTGTTCTTATTAGGAGGTGGAGCGGGTTCTTGGGGATTCAAGAAAAAAGCTAATATAGCGGACTGTACTATGTCTTCAGAATTAGTAGCATTATATGCTGCTTGTAAGGAAGTGGAATGGTTAAGGAACTTATTATTGGAAATACCTATTTGGTATAAGCCATGGCACCTATCACAATTCATTGTGATAGCAAGACTACTCTTGATGTTGTATATAGTCATGTTTACAATGACAAGTCAAGGCATATTGGTTTAAGACAAGCTTATGTACATCAACTTATAAGGGATGGAGTAGTGACTTTAAGGTATGTCAAATCAAAAGAAAACATAGCCGATTCTCAAACCAGAGGATTGACTAAAGATTTGATACAAAGTACTTGTAGGACCCCGGGAAAAGTGACCCTTTTTCCGTGATGCGCTACTTGAGTGATCGGGAGTCGACTAAGGTTGCTTAATCCTTAAATAAGGATACTTTTATTTTATGAAATTCATTTTTCGGGATGGTGAAATTTTATTTATTTTACAAATCCATTTTTTATTATTTAAATACTTGAAATTACAAAAATATATATTAATAACGATTCAAAATCGGCCCACACCACATTCTGGGCCAAAAGGAAGCACGCGGGCTGGTAAAACCAACAAAACCCAGCGGGTTTTGATGGCTCTTGGGCCGGGCCGCCTGTTTCCCTCAGGCCAGAGAACATGAATCTAAAATAATATAACCCATGTGAGTTTTATTAATTCATACACATTTTCTCTCAATTTTTCCACTTTAAATTAGGTGTGAGGAAAGATATTAAATCATTTCATAATTATTTTTATGTAAATTTCAATATTAAATAATCAAACAGATTATAAAAGAATAAAGAGTCGCCAGCCGATTTAAGGAAACCAACAAACCATAAAAATAATAAGAATAACTCCGGTCTACGAAACCCGATTCTAAGTTCGGGGATAAGGTTACGAATTCAAGAATTATAAGAATTCTTGAATTCACCCGTTAGAAAACGGACTCTACTAAAATCGACATTAAAACGAAAAAGAGCGGGGAGAAATTTAATTAATTTCTCAAAATTATATTCTTAACATGCAAGATAAAATGAAAATTTTGGTTTATAAAATATGCACATATAACCGAATTTAAAGTACAAATTTTATGATTAAAATAACAATAATGAAAGAAAATACAAAAAGCGAACCTCTTTGATTTAGGAGCTCGAATGCGTCGTTTGAAGATCTTGACCTCGCCTTGACTTGATGGATGAATAGAATGAAAGTGTGTGACGGGATGGAAATGTGATATATGGATAGTGATTTGATTGGAATTTGGTAGAGTGAAGGTATGGTAATATGAGAATGAATATACTAGGGAGAGTTTAAGAGAGTGTAGGTAGGATTATGATGATAGTTGGTGAAAATGAATGGAATGGAGGGGGGTATTTATAGGTGGAGGAGGTGAGGTTTAGGAGGGAAAATCATGGGGGACTAATCCCCATGATCATGCCATGCAATCACGTAGCTTCCAAGTCAAGGGCAAGAGCAAAGCACATGGGGCTAATATCAATTAGGGAGGATGATCAAGATGATTTTGGCGCCAGATTCCGGAAATTAAACCCCGCGCGGGTTTTATAATCCCTTGGAACGGATCGCTGACATGGCAAGGCAAAACGGTGCGTTTTGGGCGAAGGAAACCTCGCGCGGGTTTTGAACCTTGGACTGGGGCGCGCCTTGGGCCTGTCTTGGTTCTGGGCCGTCTCTGTTGCTTAAAACCCGTGCGGGTTTTGTTTCAGCTAGTGGGTCGGATCTTCAAACGGCCATAAATCTTTCATCCGGACTTCGATTGAGGCGATTCAAAAGGCGTTGGAAAGCTTATGATGTGTACTTTACTCTCATCAAAAGAAATAGGGCCAAAAAGACTTGTGGAAAAAATGGAATTCGAAATGGTGGGCATATGTATGTGGAAAGGGTGGAAAATGAAGGCTTTTTGTGGTGGGTTGGCCCGATAACTTTTGATTGATGGAGACCCAATGGTTTGGCTTTTCTTCTAGCCTCTTTCTTATTGCTCATGATTTGTACACTTGTCCCGGTACAAAATCCGGTGTCTATAGAGAGCCCCCACTTTGATCGAGTCCGAATAGGACGAAGGTCAAAGTAGACTTGAGATGCTGGCTGGTTGACGTCTGACTTGAAGATGAATGTTGTCGGTGGTCTTCTGCGAAGATGATGCCATTCAACAGCGTCCTGAATAAAGATGGTCGCTTTCATGTCGTCGAAGGCCTTTAGGTGGCAACCGTTAGATGATTTGAGATGTCGATGATGTCTTCGGAAAGCTTTAGGTGGCAATCGTTAGATAACTGATGCTGATGATGGTGTCGCTGGAGGCCTTTAGGTGGCAACCGTTGGACGACTTAAGATGCTGGTGATGTCGTTGGAGGCCTTTAGGCGGCAATCGTTGGATGACTGATGCTGATAATGGTGTCATCGGAGGCCTTTAGGTGGCAACCGTTGGACGACTGAACGACTGAAGATGTTGGTGATGTCGTTGGAGGCCTTTAGGTGGCAACCGTTGGACGACTGAAGATGTTGATGATGATGATGTCGTCGGAAACCTTTAGGTGGCAACCGTTGGACGACTGAAGATGTTGGTGATGTGGTTGGAGGCCTTTAGGTGGCCACCGTTGGACGACTGAAGATGTTGATGATGATGATGTCGTCGGAAACCTTTAGGTGGTAACCGTTGGACGACTGGAGATGCTGATGATGAGGTCGTCGATATCCTTTAGGTGGCAACCGTTGGACGACTGATGCTGAGGATGTCGTTGGAGACCTTTAATAGGCATCCATTGAACGATTGTTGTTGCTAACATCGTCAGAGACCTTTATGTGGATCCGTCGGACGACTGTTGCTAACGACATCGGTGGAGACCTTTAGGTTGTAACCGTTGGACGACTGTCGCTGACGACATCGTTGGAGGCCTTTAGGTGGCAAACGTTGGACGACTGTCGCTGATGGTGCTCTTTTATGTGGCTACCGGATGATGGATGGTCCCATTTTAGCAGCAACGAGATGATGGATGGTCCCTTTTTAGCGGCAACCAGATGATGAATGGTCCCTTTTTAGCGGCAACCAGATGATGAATGGTCCCTTTTTAGCGGCAACCAGATGATGGTGCTCTTTTATGTGGCAACCTGAAAATCACAAGAAAATTAAGTATTAGTTTTTTCGGAAATGCAAATGGGTTCAGATTTTTACCTGAGCTTTGGAAATCTCCGGGCCACAGTCTTAGGGCCATCGGTTTTGGGTTGTGTGGATGGATGACATCGGTGCTCTTTTATGTGGCGACCGGGAGATGGATGCTGTCGGCGCTCTTTTACGTGGCGACCGAATGATGGATGATGATGGCGCCTTTTAGCGGCGACCTGGTGTCAGTGATGGCTCCCTGCACAGAAACCAAAGCAAAATGTCAGATCATTTTGAAAAATGGCTAGAGATATAGAGAATTACCTGTCTGGCAGATTGATGACGATGCCCAACTGATTTTCCCGAGGTTGATTGGATTTTCCCGAAGCAGTTGGTGGTGCCCCACGGATTTTCCTGAGGCAGATCGGATTTTCCCGATGTTGGTGATTCTTATTGGTGCGATTGCGCCGAGCTCTGCCGGCGGCTCTGGATAATGGCAATTTAATGATGAGAAACTTCACCGAAACTTTGTCGATTTTCCTTAAATTTTGCTTCAGGCGCATAGGTGCCAAAATTTCACTATAGGGAATGGATTCTTGAATTTGCCTGGTCGTTGATCCGTACTAGTCAAGTGAAGATTCTGTCCTTCGTGTCGAACATGCGCCATTCGTGTCTGGCTGATGATGCATGACTTGACTGGATGCTAACTTGTCCAACAAGAGTTGGATTAGAGATTGCTCTAATCTTGCTCTTAGTGACTGGAAACCATGTTGACCGGTCTGATTGAGATAGCATATGGGCTTGAACAGCCCCCCTGTGTTGCGTTTTGGAGCAACGATGTAGCACTTCCTTGCTTCTTCTTCTTTCTCTTTTTTATTTTTTTATTTTCAGAGGTGCGGGTATGCATGCAACTAGTCTACTAAACTCTTGCACAAACAATGCATTTCTTTTTTTCTTTTTTTTTTTGACACAAGCATTCATGCACTCATGCATTGACTGTATGTATGGCAAATTGACTCGATATACAACAGACTAACTTGATACACAATAAACTGACTTGATGCATGACAGACTACCTCGATACATGACAGACTGACTCAATGGACAACAGACTAGCAGACTAACTCAATGCGCATGATAGACTGACTCAATGCATGACAGACTGACCTGATGCATGGCAGATTGACTAAATGAGGCCCTGACACGACTCATAGATGCAATGCAAACCTATTATGCTTAAACAGGACACACACATGATGCTTTTATGCAATGAATGACCATTGACTAACTATTTATGACTTTGACATGACTCATGGACAAGACCCACACATGATGCTTCATGCCTTTATACATGCAATGCATGACTATTGACTTTATGCATAACATACCGATTCTATGCAAGACAAACTGACTCTATGTGACTCTGACATGACATATGGATGCAATGCAAACCTATTAGTGCTTAGACAGGACCCACGTATGATGCATTATGCTATTCTTCATGCAGACAACCCCCGCGACTCTATATGTAGACAAACATTTTCTTGGACAATGCTTTCCTAAAACCATGACTCCCTAAGACAATGTTTTCTAAGGATCAAGGCCACTCGTGGGGAATTTCAGGAAAATTCAGGATGAGTAATGTTTTGATCCATGGAACGGGGAACGATGATGGAGGCAATAGGCCTGAAGGATGCGTTTCTTGAATGATCATGTAGATGACCTTGATTGCTTGCAAACGTATACTGATGTATGACAAGCCCCCGGTTTGGCGTAGACTCTTAATGACACTGTCCTGCTTTGGAGGGCACCTTGGAAATTTACAAGCCCCCAGTTTCGATGTGGATTGACGAGATGATGCATGGGGGCCATAAAATAGGAGGAGGCATAGTCCTTGGTAGTGAGTCTCAATCTCTCCTTTTGCCTAACTTGCCCAAAGGGTTTTCAAATCAACCCCTCTTTTTCTTTTTTCTTTTTTTTTTTCTCTTTTCTTTCTTTTTTTCTTTCTTTTTTTTTCTCTCTCTTTTTTTTCTTGATGAGACCACTATTAGGACGTCTATGAGAATGAAGATACGGAACCTTATAGGATAGGGAATAAGTGTCCCTCTTTGAAGCTGATGCCACAAAGGTAGTGCGAGCCCCTAGTTTGGAGTAGCTTGTTGTTTAGTATGTTCATGATCATGTGGTTGCCAGTTAGCCGTTGATATGATGTAGACGGCGTTCGCTCTTGCTGAGCAGTAAGCCACACAGAGCCTCATACTTGCATTAATGAATGAGCTGAAAAGTCCTCAGAGGGTGAGATGGGTTGAAAGGGTCGGTTATAAAGTGTTTGGGGAAAGAGATGGTGGACGATGGTGAATGGGATGTGGAGACACTTAAGAATGATCGTGTCTTGAAAGGGAGAAGAGATGGTCAAATGGGATAGACATCATCTCTAGAGAAAGGGATGGTAGATGAGACTTTATTGATGAATGAGACATGGAGACACTCAAGAATGATCGTGTCTTAAAGAGATGGTCAAATGGGATAGACATCATCTCTTAAGAAAGGGTTGAAAGCGATGGTAGATGAGAGTTTATTGATGAATGAGATAGGGAGACACTCAAGAATGATCGTGTCTTGAAGAGATAGTCAAATGGAATAGACATCATCTCTTGAGAAAAGGTTGGAACATGGTTATGGAATGATGTCCAAGTCTGACAGAAGGAAGATGGAGGGTTGATGATGATGAAAGATAGAATCCAGGGTTTCCTCTTCTTTTGCCTAACACCTTTAGCGGGGCTAGCCTCTCTTATTCTTTCACTCTCCTTTCGCCTAACCTGCCCTGACGGGTTTTCAGGCTAGCCTATTTTTTTTTCTCTTTTTTTTCTCTCAAAGACCAACATTTTGAGGACAAAGGATGCTCCATGTAGCGGTCGGGCCTCAAAGAGGTTTTCCTACGTATCCAAGGTGGAATCAGGCCAGTCGTAGTTCTTTAAGCGCAACTTTAATGGATAGTGCCTCGAGGAAGGCTTAACGGTTCGAAAAGATGGTTATGAAGGTTTGAGGGTTCATATGTAGGTTATGGATGGATGAAAGGTTTGTGAAGGTTATAGAGGGCTGAAGTGTGTGGATGATGTAGGTTATGAAAGGTTTGTGAAGGTTATAGAAGGCTGAGGTGTGCGAATTTCCTCCTCTTCCATATGCGGCGGCATGGCCTCATGAGATGTCTTCGAGGCGCAATTTCATTCCGGGTGCAAATGCTTACCCTTCGGATCTCACTATTTAATCTTGGAAGCATGCTTGGTTCTACCGTTCTCATGGCAAGGTACTCCTCTTTTGATGCTTAACTTTAATAATTAAAAATGAGCAAGCGCGAATTTATTTTCCATGTCTTGTCGATTTTTATTATTTTCAACATGCACGAATTTATGACCAAACGCAACCTACAGAAAAAAGGAATAGGTTGTATGCACATTCGGCCCGAAGGAAACAAAAACACACGGCCCACTTGAATAGGGAAAACCTGCGCGGGTTTTCTGGACCATAAACCCCAAAAAGAAATTGAGCTTGGATGGGCGGCCCATTAGCGGAGCCAAAAACCCGTGCGGGTTTTCTGGTCCATAAACCTCAAGAAATTGGGCCTGGATGGGTGGCCCACTTGCGAAGCAAAAACCCGTGCGGGTTTGAATTCTGCTGGGCCGGCTTATTTGGGCCGGTAGATTCTTTTTGCCAAATCGCTTTATCTTGTGGGCCATGGCTGTGGGGCCCAGTGTCGGTGCTGGGTCCAGCTAAGGCCCGAAAGGCTATGCATGTAGCCAATGCCATAGGTGAGCCCCCGACTTTAATTTTGCACTGTTTTGTCATTAGAAGGACAATCTGAAAACTCCCGGCGTCCTAAAGGATCTCCTTAAGGTAGCTAATTTGATTCCCGGGGATTTCGTTAGCAACACCCTTACTGCAGCAGGACTCATGCCGTTCTGGAAATGCCTGGCGGCTTGGAAAGGTTTTGGGACACGACCAACTCCTTCCATCTACCTGTGGGGGAGATGACGATTACCCCCACGGATTTTGTTATGATCACTGGTCTACCTTGGGGTGGGCGTGACATAGTCTTTAGTGCTGAGATCCCGCCGATGGTTCTGGACTTGCTGGGTCCAGTGTCAGCACGTTTAGGCCCAGGTCAGGGTCTGTCCAACCTTGTCTATGCGCACTTCGTGGCAGCTATCTGTGATGCCAATTTTCAGAATTTGCCGGGAGATCAACGTCGCTTTATCTTCTTGGCTTATGTTATTTCCGCCACTCTTTTTGCCAATCGAGGAGATAACATTACTTTGACCTGGTTTCGGAATCTCCTGGACTTGAACGAGGTTCGGAACTTGAATTGGAGCAAGGATGCGTATGCGTATTTCCTCCTTTGGCTTCATCGCGGTGTCAGGCTGACGCTGGACGACGATCCCGTTTACCTCCACGAGTCTCATACCCGCTTTCAGTATGGTCCTTCTTTGTGGAAGGTGCTCGAGGTACGTACCCGAGACTCTTCTCTTTGTAGTCTTACAACTCTTTTGCTATTTCTTTTGACTTTATAATCATGTAGTCATGGGCATATGAGTATATCCTGTCCTTGGGCATTCGCTCCAAGAGAAATAGGACGGTCCCAGCTGTTGAACACTGGATTGCTGAGGGCATACGAGGGAAGAAATTCTAGTCGGGCAGCCTTGATCATATTCGTCGTGTACTGGATGACCTTACCCCGGTATTTCTTTATGCCTGACATCTTTATCTTATTTTTGCCTCTATTCTTGAAATGACTCTCTACCTTTCACAGGACCATGTGAACTGGCGTCCATGGGTGGGGTTTGACTTGAGTGGGTTGCCCACCCCTTTGCAACAAGTGGAGCACGATACTCGCCTTCGCATCCTGATGGAGGGACCCTCGGGCTTCATATGGTACCTGGGGGAAAGAGCTACGAGGCAGATCCTGGGCGGATATCCTGGCCTCATACCCCAAGATCCTCTAGAGCACATGTTCGAGCCTTGGCGCATCAATCCGGATGTCTTAAGAGATTGGGTTCGGGGTCGGGATTTTGACAACTTCGTGCATAATGTTCCTCAAGAGCATTTTAATGAGGAATTCCAATGCTACTTGAGCCGTCTAGCGCCCCGAGTGGTAGGTATTTCTCGCTTTTCTTTATGTTGTGCCCTTGATCAACTCCTAACCATGAAGTCTTGTAGTTGGGGCCCTATGCTATGGCTGCTGAGGTGGAGGCCAACCCGGCGGGAAGAAAGATTGGCGGTTTCTTGGAGGTCGAGACTAGCAGTCAGTGCTCCGCGCTCCAAGAGCTTCAGTAGAAACCGGTAATCCCTCATCCTTTGTAGCTTCCTTTTACCTTATGTTCCAATTATGCATGTGTAACCTTTGTCTTTATTGCCTTTCAGCCACAATGGTCTGTCTTCAGGCAAGTGACCAAAGAATGGAGTACTATGTTGAAATACGTCAACCGGTCATTTACGGGCTCAGGCAGATACCGCGGTAACACCGCCAGGCGTGCTGATATGGAGGATGATGCTGAGTCTGTTCCTCGGGAACCACCTCGACGCTTTATTGCGGGAGTTCCTCGTACCGAGCCCCCACGTCGCTCTTCAGCAGGGGAATATTCTTCCCAGGGTCGATCACGGGAGGAGGTTGGTGGGTCTTCTCGTCCTCCTCTAGCAGTTGTGCCGGAGGGTCGTGGTAAAGGCATCATGGCCGAAGGTCATCATTCTATGGGATCACATCGTAGCGGTTCTGGTAGCAGGGGCCGTCGACCTGTGAACGAAGACATGGTTCAGATGTCCCTGGAAGAGCATTCTGGCCAAGGGGGGTCACATCACAGCGTTGGGTACGGTGGTGATACTCAGCCTCGCTCTTATTGGGTGGAGGATGCTTCAAAATCGAGTGCTACCAACCGGCCGTCTCACTCCCACCGCACTCTAACTTCAGTGCGTTCTGCTCGTCGTGGATGAGAGATTGTGGTAAGGGACCATGACTCAGGTGCATCCGAAGGGTATCCTGGCGGTCAGGCCCTAGCGGATGACGCTACTTCACGTCCTGCACCATACAATGCCTCCTCCATTGGTTCTGGCTCTTACTCTGCTGGATGGCCAGTGCCGGCTCCTGGAATGGGTCCTTCATGGCCTGCGGATACGCAAGAGTGGTCTGTACCCCAGCACTCTTGGCTAGGAGGATCTACTTCTTCTGGTTGGGCTGGCCACGGAACTGGTCCTGTATGGCCTACCCCTTCTGTTGAGTGGCGTGTTCTTGACCATTCATGGCTAGCTAGTTCACGGGAGCATTCCATTTCATCACCGTCGAGCGTGTATCCTTCCGAAGTTCCCTTGTCTGGGCCACCGCAGACAGCACCTGGTTCTGACTATTATTCCTGGGACACCTATTTTGGTACAGCTGGTGCTTCTAACACTGGGACTTCTCATGCTGGTGCCGATCTGGTTGAGGACAGCGGCGATTCGGGTTCCCTGTGGTGATCAAACCAAAAACAAACAAGACTCTATGCATCTTTTTTTTATTACGCGAAGCTAATTTGTACTACTTTTTTTTTAATGCAAGACTCTTATGCATTTTATTTCTTATTTTTATATGCAAGACTTGGTGAACACACAGCTTTATTTTATTGATGCATTAAACGACTCTCTACATGACGGGATTAATCCCAATTTAATCCCGCTTCCCCAAAAAGAAAAGAAAATAAAAGAAAACGAAAACTTAATTGTCAAAGTGAACTCGAGCGAAAATTTCAGAACCGAGCATCATCGGGTCAAGATCCAAAACATTAAAACACACGAACGGGCCAATTTAATTCCAGAGCCCAACTACAATCAGAAGCGAGTGGGCCGAGCTGCGGAAAGGCGGCCCATGTTGCCTGAAAGCCCGCGCGGGTTTTCTCCTTAGAGGGCCCTGGGCTTTAGGCTTGGGTGAGCGCGAATGCAGTCCTGTGCATGTCAAAACCCGCGCGGGTTTTGATTTTACTTCCCGTTTTTTTTTTTTTACTAGCCGTTGCTTGATGGGCTGAAATCATGGGATATGGAGAGCAACGGCTATGTAATCGTTGCTGGTTGTATTTCTCCATTTTGAGCTTGAATGGAGGTGTATAAATACCCCATGTTATGCAAGTAGTCCTCAATCCTCTTCATCACTTCAAAGTCTTCTTCACATATCCAAAAATGCAAAGAATATCCCCCTTTCCTCATGGCTTTCGAGAAGAAACTTGCAACTTGGATAAGCACCCTATCCAAGGAAGAAAAGAAAGAGCTTGAAAGATTCAAGCTGACGGGCTTATTGAGTCTTCGCCAAGTGAGGATCAACCACGATTTTTTCCGCGCGGCGGAGACTTTCTGGGATCCAAAAATGCACGTCTTTCGCTTCGCGTGGAAGGAACTTTGTCCACTCCCGGAGGAATGGTCCTCGATCTTAGGGACAAATCACTTTGCTCGCCCGACATCGCCTCCCATACCAATGGACACCCCCAAGCAATACAAGGAGTTCTTGTGTCTTTCGTCTCGGGTTTTCGGGAGCACAATATTTAACGAAAAGGTACACTTCCAAACTATAGTCGAATATTTTCAATCTCCTCACACTTTGGAATTTGGTCCCGTGATACGAGTGCGAGCGCTCGTATTATGTCTCCTTGGCGAGTTTTGTTTTTATCTTGGCGATAAAAGAACTGGACCGGCAAATTTAATCCAAATCGTTGACGACATGTCTCGAGGCTACACTCTCGTGCCCCTAATGTTAGCGGAAACCATGATGGGCTTAGATGATTCACATCCAGAACATGACTTTCGAGGGAGCCCGCTGCTACTTCAGGTATCCTGTCTGCCACTGTTTGATTTGCTCTTTTTATTTTGCCCCTACTGTTTGCAAAACCCGCGCGGGTTTTTTTTATTTTTTTATTTTTTTATTTTTTTTTAAGCTTGGGAGAATTGGTGTGCAATTTCTAATCCTGGCTAATTTGTGGACAGATCTGGTTAATGGAGCATTTAGTCCTTATTGAAGAACCCCGGAATTCATCGGCGTTGGCGAACTATTGTCAAAGAAAGAGAAAGTATACCGACCTCCGCTCGGTAACAGAATGGATTGCGTTCTTAAAGGAACCTCGGGAGATCGTATGGTGGATCGAATGGTGGCACATTTCCGATTATATAACCCATGATTTCCGTAATGCCTATGTATGTCTCGTCGGCTTGACGCACATGACCTTTTATTTTCCTGCGCGAGTGAAGCGCCAAATGGGCCGCCAACAAGACATTCCTGAGCTTCTGTGTAAAACCCCTGACCAACTGATGCTTCGAAGTTCGATGATCGAGTCATGGCTGAAGTATTGGGAAAGAAGACCAACTCTCAAATCTCCGCCAAAAATGCGTGTGTCTTACATTGCCGATGCTAGTTATCATGGATGGCTGATTGCTGCCATCGAATCTCGCCGTGTTGGGGAGGCGAGACGAAGACAAGCACCTGTGAAGGAAAGATTAGGTCCTCGTACCTCAGTGAAAGACCGTCTTGGTGCGAGAGGCTCGGTAAAAGATAGACTTGGTCCGAGAATTAATACGCAGAAATCAGGCAGGCGGGCCTATAAGCCCAAGGACAAAGAGAAAGCGATTAATGGACCCAGAGACATGGAGATCGACCAAGAGACAACTGGCGAAGTAGAGAAGGTGAAACAAGATTAGAAGATGAATGGAGTGAAGGAACTGAAACTGCTTTGCTAGAATAGTCTTTTATTTAATTATGCCTTTTGAATTTTCTTATGTTACAAATAATGTATTTGCATTTTTCGATTAATAAAGGAGAAATATTGTTCACAAATATTGTGTTCTTGCAAACTTTATTTTCCTTAAGTACATGAGGGTTTATTAAATATATCCCAAGTGTCTAAAATTTAGTTTTTCAGTTGCTTGGTGATATTAAGCGTAATATCGCTTTAGTTGATCCAAATTCGTGGGTTGAATTATATCTTCTCCATCCATGGTGGCGAGCCGAACTGCCCCTCCTGGCAAAATATCCTTAATCATATAAGGACCCTTCCAATTAGGTGCAAATTTTCCCCTTGGATCCTGTATAGGTGCCCTCATCTCCTTAAGCACCAAATCACCTGCTTGAAGTGAACGACTTTTCACCTTCTTATTAAAAGCTCGAGTGATTCTATTTTGGTATACTTGCACATTATGTAGTGCTCTCAATCGCCTTTCGTCCATCAACTCCTCGAGCCTTGCCCTAGCCCATTCCGCTTCTGGCAACTGACTCTCGGCCACTATTCGTAACGAAGGGATCGCTACTTCAATTGGCAGGACTGCTGCCATCCCATATCCCAGGAATACGGTGTTGCCCCCGTAGCGGTTCGTATAGAGGTTCGGTATCCCCATAGGGCAAATGCTAATTTGTCTGGCCAATCCTTCTAAGTGACAACCATTTTCTTGATAATTCCTGGCACTGTCTTATTGGCCGCTTCCACAGCTCCATTGGCTTGAGGCCGGTATGGCGAAGACCGATGATGCTGGATTTTGTAAGTGGCGAGCAAGGATTCCACCTCCTTTCGAAAGTGGCTTCCGTTGTCATTAATGATCTCATGAGGCACTCTGCATCGACATATGATGTTTTGAAGAATGAATTTGGCAAGATGTTTAGATGTAAGTTTGGCAAAAGAGGCCGCCTCCACCCACTTAGTGAAGTAATCGATGGCGACCAATATGTACTCATGTCCTCCGGTTCCGGTTGGGTGTATCTTGCCAATGATGTCAATACCCCATACCGAGAATGGCCACGGAGATGTCAAAGTAGTCAGGTATGACGGGGGTTGATGTTGTAGGTTGGCATATTCTTGGCATTTGTGGCACTTTCGAACGAACTCTAAGCAATCTGCCTCCATAGTGGTCTAATAGTAACCAGCCCTCTGAATCTTCTTCGCTAACATTCGTCCATTAATGTGGGGACCGCATTCTCCTCCGTGTACAGTAGTCATGATTTCCTTGGCACTCTTAGCATCAATGCACAACAAATTAATGCCCGTAGGTGACTTCTTGTAGAGTCGATCTTGGATTAAGCAGTATTGTGCTGCTAAAAACCTGACCGCTCGCTGTCCTCGAACATCCAACTCAGCCGGATATTCTTCCTTTCAAAGAAAATTGTATATGTCATGGAACCATTCCTCAGTTTCTTCCTCTCGTGCTTCCAAATGGCAAACATGTGCCGGTTCATACTGCCGCTCCACTACTACCGATAATTGTAGCGTGCCTGATGGTATGGATATCATTGAAGACAACTTGGCTAAAGCGTCAGCTAATTCGTTGTGATCCTCGAGAGGAAATCGGCCGATTTTCTCAAATTGGTCAGCAAGTCCCAAAAGCTTCCAATGATATTCCATGAGACATTCATTCCGGACCTTCCATGTGTTTTTAGCCTGATTAATGATGAGGCTGGAATCCCCAAAGACTTTTACATGGCGTATGCCTAAGGCCAAGGCGGCTTGCAAACCCCTGATACATGCTTCATATTCTGCAGCATTGTTAGTAGCATCAAAGTCCAACTTTACGGACACAAGGACATGTGTCCCTTCTGGAGAGATCAGCAGTACTCCTATTCCGCAGCCCATTTGGTTAGAAGCTCCGTCGAAATACATTTCCCATGTGATTTCATCAGTGAAAAATACGTCCTCATCTGGGAATTCCAAGTGAGTGCTTGGAGGTTCCTTTGTCGGAGAAGTAGCTAGGAAATCTGAGACAACCCGTCCTTTGATGGATTTCTGAGGCAAGTACCGAAGATTGAATTCCGAAAGCATGACCACCCATCGAGCAATGCGATTGTTGATGGTAGGCTGTTCCATGATAAATTTGATAGGATTATTCTCAGCTATGACATATACAGTATGTGAAAGCATGTAATGTCTCAACTTCTTGGTGGCCCATACTAACGCAAGAGTCATTTTCTCTATGTCTGCATATCGACTTTCGTAATCCAAGAATTTCTTGCTCAAGTAGTAAATGGCCTTCTGAGCTAGCATGGCCCCCATTGCAGAGCTAGTTACAGTAAGGTAAAGGAGTAGAGGCTCATCTGGTACTGAGGACTGGAGGATGTTGCAAATATTCCTTGATTTTGTCGAAGGCCTCTTGACATTGATCGTCCCATTCTACCTTACTTTCCTTCTTGAGTTTCTTGAACAAAGGTTCACAAGTCATGGTGAGCTTCGAGATGAACCTGCTGATGTATTGGACTCGCCCCAGGAAACCCCTTATCCCCTTTTCTGTTCTAGGTGGCTGCAACTCTTGGATAGCCTTTATCTTCGAATGGTCAACCTCAATGCCGCGTTGGCTAACCACATAGCCTAGCAGCTTCCCAGAGGTGACACCGAAGGTGCACTTTGTTGGATTAAGCCGCATCTTGTATTTGCGAAGTCGGAGGAAAAACTTGCGAAGGTTAGGAATGTGTCCTTCCCTTGTTCTTGATTTCACAATCATGTTATACACATAAACCTCTACTTCTACATGCATCATATCGTGAAGTAGGGTGTTGCTTGTCCGTTGGTATGTTGCTCCAGCATTTTTGAGACCAAAAGGCATAACCACATAACAGTATGTTCCCCATGGCGTAGTGAATGAGGTTTTCTCCATGTCTTTTTCCGCCATTTTGATTTGGTTATAACCCGCATATCCATCCATGAAGGATAGTAGCTCGTGTCCACAAGTGTTATCCACTAATACATCGATGTGAGATAAAGGGAAACTATCCTTGGGACTAGCTTTGTTAAGGTCTCGAAAATCTACGCACATGCGCACCTTCCCATCTTTCTTAGGTACTGGGACAATGTTAGCAATCCATTCGGGATATTGGACTGCTTTGATGAACTTAGCGTTAAGCTGCTTGATCACTTCTTCCTCAATCTTCTTAGCCCATTCAGGCTTGATCCTTCTAGCCTTTTGTCGAACCGGCTTTGCGTCAGGAAGTAAAGGGATGGTATGCTCTGCAATTTCCCTATCAATCCCAGGCATATCTTCATATGACCATGCGAACACGTCCAGAAACTCCTTGAGAAGCTTTGTGAAGGACACCCGTTCTTTTTCCGTGAACGAGCTTCCTAACTTCAATTCCCGAGGTTGTCCTTCTGTGCCCACATTTATGGTAATTGTGTCTTCCAACACTGCCATCTTATGCTCATGTTCATTAGGGAATTCTTTTAAGGAATCATTAAATTCCGGATTATCATTGGCGCAGCAGCTCAGGGAAGAGGGGAAAGAAGAATCAGAGTAACCAGAAAGGTTCATTTTATTGAATGCAGAAAGGAATACATCGCCAGCAGACTCAAGACCAGACTCACTTGACTCTAGACTACTACAACCTGACTCTATGTCCTTAGGAACAGACTCTCCTACAGATAAAGCAAAATTATTCTCCTCAGCGTCGACCCACGAGATCGCCTTAACCTCTCCGTCTTCAGCAATCATAAGACTTGGATCAAAGCTTGGGTTACATAGCGCAGCAATAATAGCATCGGCTTCAGATTTCTCCGGGATAGCTTCTTGTCCAAACAGCATGCCAAAGATGTTGCTTCCAGCAAGATGAGTCCATTCTAATGGAGGCTGTTTATCCCGAGCGGGAACAAAGACAGTAGCCATATTAATGGAGCAATCATTGAAGACTTCCAGTCCAGCAACTTGAACTACTTTGTTCTTCATATAGAATGGCTCAGGAAACCCATAGTAAGGGAAGTCATAACCTTCCTTGACAAATTGTCCATTCAGAGTGAGTGGATAGGGCTTTACTTGGAACAAGGTGGGAGGATTGTCCATTCTTTTCTGTTCAATAATAGCCATTTTTGCGAACCTAGCCTCTTTCTCAGTGGGCTTATAGCCTAAGTCGAACCTTCCCTTCTCCTTAAAAGTCTTGAACACAGGAGGGATTTTATTCTTCGGGTTCTTTCCTTGTGGCATTCCCGGGAAATGTCCTTGTTTTTTGAGCATAGCATGTACCTTGGGGTTTGAGTAGGGATCGAAGTCAAAAGGTGCTTCATCCTTGCTCATCATTGCCACGAGCTCAAAATTGTGGAGTTCTTCGTCCATTGAGTTGTGCTCCACCTCGAGAGTTGACTGTTTAGGAGTGAAAACAACATTGATGGATTCCCCTGAGATAGTGATCACTTGTCCTTGAACCAACATTTTCACCTTCTGATGTAAGGTGGATGCTATAGCATTACACTCGTGAAGCCAGGGCCTCCCTAGTAGCAAGTTAAAGGAGGCGGGAATCTCCAACACCACAAACTCCACATTCCGAGTGATACTACCAGTAGTAATAGGCAACACCATAGATCCAACAGACTTCCGGGGTGAATTGTCATATGCCCTGAGTTGTACACCGTTTTGAGCCAAGTGTTGTTATTGTACTCCCAATTTTTGTGCCGTCCTCCAAGAGCACACATTTACAGCTGACCCATTGTCAACCAAAACCAGCTGGATAGTTTTGTTGGAGCATTGCACTGTAAGATATAGGGCTTTGTTGTGAGACGCTCCTCCTTGAGGTAGATCTTCAATCCCAAAAGTGATCTCTTGCAGGGTAGTTACATGAGCAACCATAGTTTCAGGAGTTGTTGCAGGAGATATTGTGAGTGCTGTAAGGGCATCCAACATCTTCTGCCTATGGGCATGTGAAGTGCATATGAGTTGCCATATGGTAACCTCAGCCCTAGTCTTTTTGAGTTGAGAAAGAAGAGGATCTTCAGGAGAGGTCTGATTGTCACTGCCCTTTGTTGGTGCAAGGTTAGGAACAGCTACTGGGATGGTGGTATTCCTGTTATTGTTGTGATGGCCAGACCGAGTAAGGAATGCTACATCATCCGACTCATCTTTCTCCATCCATTCTGTCTCTGAATGCTCGTGCTCATCATCGTTGCTGTCCCAAATACCATGAATGAGTAGATCTTCGGGGAACCCAACTATTTCGGGGATAGGTTGACCCGTTTCTACAATCAAAGCAAAGGGGTCGAAGCTGAAATCCCCACATAAAATAGCATTTGCATGCTCTGGCATAGAATTACTTTGATTGTTTGGATTCTTGGCAGCTTTTGGCATTGGCAACGTCCCTGCCCTTATCATATCCTCTAGCTTGTTCCTTAAGGTCCAGCATTTCTCGGTGTCGTGACCTCGGCAACGATGATAGCGGCAAAATTGGTTGGAATCCTAATTTCAGCCCTTGATTTCTGGTTCTTCCTTTGGTAAGGGCAAAACCAGGATACCTTTCTTAACTAGACGGTCGAGAGCCTGAGAATAAGGAACATCCAATGGCGTATAAGTCTCATATTTGATGCATAAGGCCCTCATACTGGATAGAGTTAGTCTCCATGATTTTAGGAGGGTGGCTAGCCGCACTAGTAGCCCTCCTGTTGGAGCTGGACCCTTTCCATCCAGGGGAAGTTGTCTTATCATTCTGCATGGCTTCTAATTGGACACAGATATCTTTCAGATAATCAAAGTCTTTGACGACATGATACCCCAAGTGTTTGGATAGGCTGCTCTTGAGTCCTTGCTTAAAGGTGGATAACTGCAGACGGAGAGGAATTGCCTTGTTGATGTGGGACAATTTTGGGTGACACCTCTCGAAGTAATCGATAAAGGACTCATCATCCCGTTGCTTCATAGCGGTTAGATCATCCACTGTAGCTTGTTTCTTCTGGATGAGTGTATAGTGGTGGATGAAAGCCTTGAATAATTCAGACTAATTGGCTTTGACTTGGGGCAACAGAGCATGATACCATACCTTTGCTTCTCCATCTAGGGTGGATGGGAAGACGGTAGAGTATAGGTCAACATCAATTCGGTTTAAAGGTGCCAGCCTCATGAACTCCTCTACATGATGAATAGGTCAGACGGTTTGAACCTAATATTTGGCACTTCAACTTTGTCAGTTACCATCAAAGTCGGTTGAACGGGCAATGGAACCTCTAAGTACTTGTCAGCAAAAGCCGGCACAGAGCTCATTGCCTTGGTGAGGTTTTCTAACTTCTGTTCGAGAGCCTTAATATCATCAAAGGCGAGTCAATTTTTTATTTATTAATTTCGGTTAATTATTTTAATTAATAAATAATCATTTTCTCAACCCAATGAATTTTATATGGACTAGAACAAAATCTCTAAACTAGAGTCGACTCTAAAACGAAAGAAAAACAAAAGGGGAAGGGGTAGCACATAGCATATAGCATACGACATGAGGGGATATCCTAAACCAAGGTTCTATGTTCATAGATTTTTCTAGGGTTGGATTACATGGTCTACCGCACGTTTTCCTCTCCGTACCCCATACTGTTAAGTAAGGAGTGCGAGATATTGCTCAAAGAACTTCAAGGAAACCCTTTGAGTGTAACGTGGGGAGAGAAGAGACCAAATGCTTGGCGATGTAGAGGGCATCACACAAGTAGTGGCCTACCCGCTCTCGAGGGAATCACCTAGGTATAACTTAACCGTCACCTTTGTGCTAACGTGTCAAAAGACGCGATTAGTGGCCCGGTATGCAAAGGATGCCTAAAAAGAATTATAAAATCGCGAAATAAATCAACTTCTCCCTTTTACAATTTCAAATTAATTCGATTTTTTCAAGTCTTACCCTCTTTTTAAAGTTTAAGTCCCAAGTGGAGTCGCCAATCTGTAGGACCCCGGGAAACCTGACCCTTTTTCCGTGATGCGCTACTTGAGTGATCGGGAGCCGACTAAGGGTGCTTAATCCTTAAATAAGGATATTTTTATTTTATGAAATTCATTTTCGGGATGGTTAAATTTTATTTATTTTACAAATCCGTTTTTTATTATTTAAATACTTGAAATTACACAAATATATATTAATAACGATTCAAAATTGGCCCTCACCACATTCTAGCCCAAAAGGAAGCACGCGGGCCGGTAGAACCAACAAAACCCGCGCGGGTTTTGATGGCTCTTGGGCCGGGCTACCTGTTTCCCTCGGGCCAGAGAACATGAATCTGAAATAATAAAACCCATGTGAGTTTTATTAATTCATACACATTTTCTCTCAATTTTTCCACTTTAAATTAGGTGTGAGGAAAGATATTAAATCATTTCTTAATTATTTTTATGTAAATTTCAATATTAAATAATCAAACAGATTATAAAAGAATAAAGAGTCGCCAGCCGATTTAAGGAAACCGACAAACATTAAAAATAATAAGAATCACTCTGGTCTACGAAAACCGATTCTAAGTTCGAGGGTAAGGTTACGAATTTAAGAATTATAAGAATTCTTGAATTCGCCCGTTAGAAAACGGACTCTACTAAAATCGACATTAAAATGAAAAAGACCGGGGAGAAGTTTAATTAATTTCGCAAAATTATATTCTTAACATGCAAGATAAATGAAAATTTTGGTTTATAAAATATGCACATATAACCGAATTTAAAGTACAAATTACATGATTAAAATAACAATAATGAAAGAAAATATAAAAAGCGAACCTCTTTGATTTAGGAGCTCGAATGCGCCGTTTGAAGATCTTGACCTCGCCTTGACTTGATGGATGAATAGAATGAAAGTGTGTGAGGGGATGGAAATGTGATATATGGATAGTGATTTGATTGGAATTTGGTAAAGTGAAGGTATGGTAATATGAGAATGAATATATTAGGGAGAGTTTAAGAGAGTGTAGGTAGGATTATGATGATAGTTGGTGAAAATGAATGGAATGGAGGGGGGTATTTATAGGTGGAGGAGGTGAGGTTTAGGAGGGAAAATCATGCGGGACACATCCCCATGATCATGCCATGCAATCACGTAGCTTCCAAGTCAAGGGAAAGGTCAAAGCACATGGGGCTAATATCAAGGGAGGATGCTCAAGATGATTTTGGCACCAGATTCCGGAATTTAAACCCCGCGCGGGTTTTATAATCCTTCGGCACGGATCGCTGACATGGCAAGGCAAAACGGCGCGTTTTGGGCGAAGGAAACCCCGCGCGGGTTTTGAACCCTTGACCGGGGCGCGCCTTGGGTCTGTCTTGGTTCTGGGCCGTCTATGTTGCTTAAAACCCGTGCGGGTTTTGTTTCAGCTAGTGGGCTGGATCTTCAAACGGCAATAACTCTTTCATCCGAACTCCGATTGAGGCGATTCAGAAGGCGTTGGAAAGCATATGATGTGTACTTTACTTTCACCAAAAGAAATAGGGCCAACAAGACTTGTGGAAAAAATGGGATTCGAAATGGTGGGCATATGTATGTGGAAAGTGTGGAAAATGAAGGCTTTTTGTGGTGGGTTGGCCCAATAATTTTTCATTGATGGAGACCTAGTGGTTTGGCTTTTCTTCTAGCCTCTTTCTTGTTGCTCATGATTTGTACACTTGTCCTGGTACAAAATCCGGTGTCTACAGTACTTCAAAGGGGATGGGCCGTAGCTCAAAATACTACTAATCACAACAAAGACTCAACTTTACGAATTCGAATACCACCAATTTCTAATGTTCAAATGAGTACGGAGTTGTCTAAATTAGTAGGAAGCATCAATTTTTATCCCAAGGTCAAGTGATGCTTAGAAATATGTAATGACAAGAGGTTGAGTAGTAATACTCTTAATAGATTTTGTGAAAAGCCTAATTACAGTGGTTATATATTACAAAGTTTACATATATAAGTGTTATGTGTGGTCGTATAAAGGAACTGTGAGCTAAAGTTCCGAAACACTTATGAAGGATAAGGACACAAGGCCGAATAAAAGTGTCAATGTATCTACACTCAAGATTTAAAATGTATGTGTGTTATGAGTATAGTTGGTCAATATAAATCCAAAGTTCAAAGACATGTCTACTTTGTGATTTGGATTCAATTTTGGCTCAAATACACTAAATGAAAAGTTCAAAGAGCAATCTACTTTTCATTAGGCATATGTTTTGTGGGTTTCTCTGGTTATTACACGTTAAGATATATCTCAAATGTCCGGGGTATAAGCTCCTTAAGTAAAATTATTTCAAGCGTTTTACATACTCTTGAAATGGCGGGGGATTGTTGGAATTGTTTCAAGAGCATTAGTTGATTATATAGCATAAAGAATCATAAGTAACAATTATAAGGATCATATATAAGAAAAACATCAAGAATATGATCAACATGGATGAGTCTGAGACCAACACGGGTCGTGTTGGTCTCCAAAGAGCAAAGAAAATGATCTTGGCCTTAACACGGGTCGTGTTGAGGCAACATGGTCTGTGTTGCATTCAACACGGACCGTGTTGGAACCCAAAATCAGTTTTAATGCTAACGGCTATATGATCTTGTATATTAAGTTCTTGATATTGATATTAAGGAAGATTATTAAGGATTCCAACAGCTATTTCTCTTGACTTGGTCAAGGTCATATTAAGGTCATAATCCCTCATTAAGGGCTTTGATTATCCTTTGACTAAGGGATATGATTAGGGGTTGGAAGTCTCCTATAAATAGGAGACATTCCAAGTCATTTGAGACACACAACTTTCTAGCTATCACACCTTCATTCTTGTCTGGACTGCAGTTATACTAGAGTGATCGATTCAAGTGAGAAATCATTTTTTTAGTGTTACAACTAAGTGCTAAGTTTTATCCCTTTGAATATTTACGGTATAGTAAATAGTTCTTAAGGAAAGTGAGTACGAAGTCACGACTCTTAGCGATATTCAAGCGAGTTTCCATTGTTTCTTATACCATTTACTCCCTTTCCTCAAACAATTTCCACTGATTCGGAGTTAGTAATTAGATATTTACGAAACCCATCTTCTTGTCTTTTCCATTCTTCTTTCTTAGTTTATAATATATTGGATATACTACAAGGATCATAGGTATAGAATTTATAAAGTACACTACTATGTAGTACATGAGACTCATAGGTTAGCTAGATACATTTTGAAACATATTGAGGTATTATAATTTTGTTTAATACAATGGCTATTCTGGGGAAAAAAAATAACAGCATGCAATCTCACATTTGAGTGAGAGCCATGTGGCCAATGTCATCTATTGTGTAGTATCAAATTTTTTTTCCCTTTCTCAAAAAAAAAAAATTCCCAAACCCACATTTGTGAACGGCCTAAATTGAAGAGAAAAAGAAAGATGGGGAGAAAAGAGGACAATCGAGAGAAAGAAAAAGAAAAGGTGGGTCTATATTAATAAGGTGGGAAGATAAAATAGAAATTGAAATTGATTATTGTGTGTTTTGATATTATTTTAGATGTCAATTACTGTTAAAATTTTAAAGTATTAAAATTAATTGATGATGTGTTAAAAAGTGAAATAAAAAATTATTTTCCTTATTGTAGATGACCTTATGCAAGGACAAAAAATAATTGGAAACCTACATTTGATCTAAGACCATGTATTTTAAAGATGTAGGACTAAGTAAAGTAAGATATGGTAAAGTAAAGTAAAGTAAGGAAAGTAGTGAAGGTAGATAAATGTCACAAGACTTTTTTTTTTTTTTAAAAAAAAAATGTGTGAATTGAATAAAAAATTTCAAATTTAAATTATCTAAAAATATACTTTTGTTCTTTTGAATGATAAGGTAAGATATGATATGATTAAACCTACCTTGCCAGTCTAAAGAACATGACCTCACATCTGATATCAAATGTGGGAGTGCCAACATTGGAGAGAGAAAGAGGAGGTTTGGGAAAAAGAAAAAAAAATGAGTTCATATTAATAAAGTTAGATGATAAAATTGAAATTGATTATTGTGAGTTTTGATTTTTGGCCCTATTCTTTAAGGGTGTAGGATTAAATTAGCAGAGAAAAGATAAGATAAGAAAAGTTATGTAAGGAAAATAATGAAGGTAGCTAAATGTCACATAATTTATTTTTTTATTTTAAAATAAATTTTGTGAGTTAAACAAAGAAATTTAAATATAAGTTATCTAAAAGTGTGATCACATTCTTTTGAAAAGTAGGTAATTAAGGTAGGATAAGGCAAAGTATGGTATGATATGATTAAGGGAAATTGGATTTAAGTAATCTAAAATTTGGGCCATATTAGACTAATAATCCGAACTTTAGATTTGGTTCTAAATAATCTGAACTTTGATCCCCTTAGACTCTAGTAGCACGCCACCGAATTAAGTTAAACTTAACTCGGTGGCGGGATGATGTGGCGACGGAGGCCCGTGCCTGGGCTTTTTAGTTGTGCCATGTCAGCTTACTATTGTCATCCCGCCGCCGAGTTAAGTTGAACTTAACTCAGTGGCGTGCTACTAGAATCCAAGGGAGTCAAAGTTCAGATTATTTAGAACAAAATCTAAAGTTCAGATTATTTAGTCTACTATGACCCAAAGTTCAGATTATTTAAATCCAATTTCCCTATGATTAAACTTACACATATAAAATTGATGATGTGATAAAAAAAAATAGGATCAAAATTGTCATTCTTATTGTAATTTTGTTTTTTGGTGCAGTCATAAGTCATTCTTTGTAGATGATTTTCTTCCTTTTTCTTTTCTTATTCTTTTCTTAGTATCTCCTGTTTTGTTGAGTTGGTACCTGGTAGTAGGTGTATCTTTTTTGTGACAGTTCACTGTAGTAGGTATAGTATGAGTGCTTCAATTAGCACGTTATATATGGGAATAATTATAAATGATTTTTGAGGTTGGTGAGGTGGTTGGAAAACAAAAATCAAATAAAGAAAGAAACACAGAAAACGGCAAAAGGCTAAAGATTTTTGAGTTGGTGAAGGGCAATTCTGTAACTTCAGTCGCCTATTAGAAAGTAAAGTAGCTAAAGGCAAGCAAGCTAAGCCAAGGTCAGTGCTAAATTCTAACACTATGCAACTTCTTTGAAGATGACCATCCATCTTAACTTTCTGGAGTTGGTGGGGAAAAAACTTTATGGAGTTGGTGGGGAAATATTTGAACCAAAGATATGTTTACCAACCCCCCATACTACTCATAATAATTTGCATCTTATTTTAAGTTTCTTAACATGCAGGTTGATCAGAAGGATGACACAAGTCCTTTTCTTTTCTCTCTTTTTTCAGTCAGAGTTGGTGGATTAATAAAAATATTACTTATATGGCCGCGATGGAATTGATATCTCACGATTTATGAGTATGACTCCAAGCTTAAACGGAGAAATATTCCTGTGTGTAATAAAGATTACCACATATATCTCTCAAAAGACATTGACTTTTAACACTTTTGAAATTTAAAGTGAAGTGCCATGCATGTACGGAAATTTTAGAATATAAATTTATAAGAATGAATGTTTCTATTTAAAAAATTTTGAACACTTCCATTTAAAAAATTTAATAAAATATTTGATTTGATTTCAACCAATTCATACATTTTTTCATTGTTTTAATGAATGAGTTTTTATGCATATACATAATTTAGATACTCAAATTTCTCATATATACTAGTATTTAGACATGTGTATTATATGGGGCAATAATAAAGCACATGTTGTTTGACGCACATATGTCAAAATGTATGTAAAATCGTTGATCATTACAAAGTAATAGTAATTACAATTTTCTAATATGATGATTAACATTCTTTTCATATATATTAGACTACGAGTCTGGGGCAATAATAAAGCATACATTGTTTGATGCACATATCTCGAAGTCTATTATGAGCATGACATTTTAGTAAGCAGCTGAGCAAGGATGGACATCAAATATTGCAGTGATGAACATCAAATTTACATGGATAGTTAATGTCTCCTTGATGTTTACCATGCAAATTTGATATCCATCTCTACCATACTTGATATCCATCCCTACTCACCAAAATGTCATGTTCATATTATTTGTTCCCTATGTTCACCATGCAAATTTGATATCCATATCTACCATACCTTTTTTTTTTTATAACGGGTAAGTAAGAAAGAAAAAGCAGTTAGCGATGTCTTCTCACAAGAAATCGCCCCACTCTATCACACCTAAGGATATTATTAAACTCTAGATTCAAAGATGTAGACCAGGTACCCTCCGCAGACACTGACTGACCCTGTTTTGATAACCAGTCTACGGCATCGTTTGCTTCCCTGAAGATGTGAGAGATTTTAAGGACATGACATTTGCTCATTAGAACACGGATATCCTAGATAAGACTCCTGATTTGCCACGGAATTACGAATTCTCCCTTGATCGCTTGAATCACCACAAGATTATCTCCTTCAATGATAATATTAGAAAAACCCATCTCACAAATATCCTTCATACCATCACGGAGCGCTCTGGCTTCAGCAACCAGGATCGAGGCATCCTCATATGATCGCACACCCGCTCTCAAGAGTTCACCACGCTAATCACGAAGAATGAAGCCGCCCGCCGCCGAATTGTTGAGAAGCGAACCGTCGAAGTTGAGTTTGAGAACGCCAAGCGGAGGGGGTTCCCATCGGACAAAGCGAAATCCGGGATGGGAAACCCCAGGAGAACGGCTACCATCAATCTCTACCTGGACAGAATTTCTAATTTTCCATTCTGCGGATGACCGTTTAGCTTGAATAAGGCACTTCAACGGACGGAAGATCATATTACAAAAGACCACCTCATTCCTCTGTTTCCAAATTGCCCACAAGAGGGAAGCTCCACGTTGGAGGTTTGAGTGGTTACCAACTAGGTGATGAACCTCCAAGAATTGATTTATAAAATCGTACGATTGAGCCAGCGTGAAATTATCCAACCAACCATGACGGAAAGCTAGGTCCCAACACCTCTGGGAAATTGGACACACTCCCAAAAAAAATGATCGGCACTTTCAATATCAGTAAGACAAAGGGGGCACACAGGATCTAGATGCACCCTACGTCTCAAGAGGTTTCCCCAGACCATTATGTAAATATAGCCAGAGAAAGATACCCACTTTTGGTGGTATGTCAATTTTCCAAATCCATTTATATGTCCAATGTTGTTCAGTATCCAAGCAATCTTGAATAATTCTTAAAGCCGACTTGGTGGAGAACTCACTAGAACCCGTCAGCCCCCAGCAAAATTCATCTTTTAACTCCGTCATCGGGATAGGAATCCCAATAATCTTTTGAATGATGCGATGGTCTTGAATATAACGCCGAAGTTTTACCTCATCCCACATTTTATCCTGTGTGATAAAATGGCTCACCGTTAACGCTTGATCCTCCGACTCATCAGAATCATTCCTATACAATAGCTCATTTAAAGAGGAATTATCTATCCCGGTATCGCTCCAGAAATTAATGGATTTACCATCGCCAACTGTCCAATGTATTCCCGATTTTAAAGTACCTTTAACCCTTAGCAGGTTTTTCCAAATTGGTGAATCGGAAGATTTGCACTTATAATGAAAGAAGTCTTCATTTTTTAAATATTTTTCTCGTATTACTCTAGCCCAGAGACTATCCTCCTGAATCACTCGTCACGCGAGTTTACATTGGAAAGCCATATTGATTGCCTCCGATCGACGGAGACCAAGGCCACCAAATTCCCTAGGGAGACAGATGGTATCCCAAGCAACCATAGGCATACCCTGATTCTCTCCATTTTTCCAAAAGAAGTTTTTATTTATTTTGTCAAGATTCACACACGTAGCTTTAGGGAGTCTAAAGCATTGCATTGTATGGGCAGGAAGAGATTCCAGATTGGCTTGTATCAAAACAACCCTACCAGCTTTGGAAAGGGTATTGGCCTTCCATGCAGCCATTTTATCTGTTGCTCTTCCTAACAGATCATTAAAGGCTTGGTTATCATGACGCCCATATCTACCATACTTGATATCCATCCCTACTCACCAAAATGTCATGTTCATATTATTTGTTCCCTATATATATATATATATGTATATATATATATATATATATATATATATATATATATATATATATATATTATTTTTATTTTAATTCGGGTAAATGGGAAGGTCCACCCCTTACAGGGTAAATGGCAAGGGGGACCGACCTATGGTTAGACACCTCCTCTCCAGGATCAAGTGACTAACCAGGTGGGGCAAGATTAAATTATAAAAGCTAAAAGACAACAACCAACT
This sequence comes from Portulaca oleracea, assembly GCA_029582165.1. Taxonomy (NCBI): domain Eukaryota; kingdom Viridiplantae; phylum Streptophyta; class Magnoliopsida; order Caryophyllales; family Portulacaceae; genus Portulaca; species Portulaca oleracea. Next base: position 34,655,732 of record CM055880.1, on the reverse strand, counting down.
AAAAACAAGAAAAAGAATACAGCAAGAAAGAGCCAAACTACTGAAAAAAAAAGAAAAAAAAAACATGAACCATCCCTATCGAAAGGGATATATATATATATATATATATATATATATATATATATATATATATATATATATATATATATATATATATATATATATAGGGAAATTGGATTCTAATAATCCCTACTTTTGCAAATTGTATGGCAATAATCCATACTTTCAATTTGTATTCTGATGGTCCAAAAACAAATAAAATTGTATAGTAGTGGGACATAATCGAGAGTATATCCTAAATATCATAGATTTGGTGTTGCATTTGATTCAAAACTTGGTATAACACTTTACCACGATTTTTAATGAATTTACAGCATTTCTCCCAATTTTTTCAATTTTTTTCAATTGTTTATGGTTTTTTCAATTTTATTCCTTTTAAAAAATCATAATAATTGCTCGGAATCTCAAACAAATAATTTAAAAAAAATTTTAGCAACTACACTTTATTACCTATCTAGGGGTATGAACGAAAAAAACAAAAACAATATGCGGTAGGCATGAAAAAAATTAAAAAAATGTGGTGATGGATTTGGTACCACTACAATACAACTTTTTTTTTTTGGATCACCAGAATACAAATTTAAACTAGGGATTATTGCCATCCAATTTGCAAAAGTATGGATTATTAGAATCCAATTTCCCTATAAATATAAATATACATATATATATATATATATATATATATATATATATATATATTAAATTGGATTTTAATAATCTCGACTTTTACGAATTGGATAACAATAATCCTTACTATCAATTTAGATTCTGGTGGTCCAAAAAAAAACAAAATGGATTGTAGTGGTACCAAATCCACCTCTACATTCTTTTTATTTTATTCATTCCTATCTATATTGTTTTTATTTTTTCATTCATGCCCTCAGAAAGGTAATAAATTGTAGTTACTAAAACAATTTTTAAAATATTTTTTTGAGACTTCAAGAAATTATTATAATTTTTTAAAAGGAATAAAAGTAAAAAAAATCTTAAAACTCGTAAAACAAATTGAAAAAAATTGGGAGAAACACCTTAAATTTATTAAAAATCATGCGAAAATGTTATACTAAGTTTTGAATCAAATGCAACACAAAATCAATGATATTTAGGGTATACTCTCGATGATGTCCCATTACAATCCAATTTTAATTTTTTTTTTGGACCATCATAATCCAAATTGATAGTATGGATTATTACTGTCCAATTCGTAAAAGTCGAGATTATAGAATCCAATTTTCCCATATATATATATATATATATATATATATATATATATATAGGGATATTGGATTCTAATAATCCCTACTATCACAAATTGTATGGCAATACTCGCTACTATCATTTTGGATTCTGGTGGTCAAAAAAAAAAATTGTATTGTAATATGACAAAATCGAGTGTATACGCTAAATATCATAGATTTTGTGTTGCATTTGATTCAAAACTTTGTATAACACTTTACCACTTTTTTTAATGAATTTACAGCATTTCTCTCAATTTTTTTCATTTTTTTTCAATTTTTTATGATTTTTTCAATTTTATTCCTTTTAAAAAAAATCATAATAATTGCTCGGAATCCCAAAAAAAATAATTTAAAAAATGTTTTAGTAACTACACTTCGTTACCTATCTAGGGGTAGGAACCAAAAAAACAAAAACAATATGGGGTAGCCATGGAAAAAATAAAAAGAATGTGGTGATGGATTTGGTACCACTACAATACAATTTTATTTTATTTTGGACCACCAGAATCCAAAATGATAGTAGGGATTATTGCCATACAATTTGTGATAGTAGGGATTATTAGTATCCAATTTCCCTATATATATATATATATATATATATATATATATATATATATATATATATTCCCATGTTTTGCCAATTGGACAATAATAATCCTTACGATCACTTTGTATTCTGGTGGTCCAAAAAAAATAAAATTGGATTTGAGTGGGACGCCGCCGAGTTGAGTGGTGGTGACTCGGTGGTTTTCTGACTTGTCACGGTGGGCTTGTGTTTGACCGCATTGACCATCTACGTGAATGTCATGTCAGACTAAAAAATATATATACTCATATTTTTTCTTTTTTTATTTTCTTAGTTGGCACCCAACCCTATCTCTCTCTCTCTCTCTCTCTTCCTGCCGACCCCAATGTACACCCAACCCATCTCTCTCTCTCTCTCTCTCTCTCTCTCTCTCTCTCTCTCTCTCTCTCTCTCGACCCCAACAGGCAACACCCCACCACCTCCCTCCTCCTTCCTTCCTTCCCCCTTCTTCTTTCTTCCTCTCCAACCTCGCCGACCGCCGCTACACCACCGGAACCACTATCCCGACGCAACACCACCCTCCCCCTCTCTCTTTCAAACTCTTGAACAAAACACAAAAAAAAATAGAGCACAAAAAAAAACATAGCACAATAAACACAAACATCAAACTACAACAACAATTGTTCTAAATTCATTTATCACGTATCACCCATATGCACCTTGACCTAAAGACCAATTATCATGCAAAACCCATCAGAAACAAACAGCAAATCCACTAAAAAACATACATCCTTTGAATCACCAATGTATTAACAAAACTACAAATCCAAGTAACACTACTATTGGCATTCTCAATTCAACAAACCAACAACAATCCATTATGAATCGCACATTAGGGATAGATCTGAGAGGCAGCACATTTCCGACCATAATATTGGCCTTATTCCCACATAAGACAAACTGGCCAGTGTACATACCCTCGGCGGCGACGAAGGGCTCCTTCTGGTGCTTGTACCTGAATGGGTGGCGCAAGGTGACCCATGCGAGGGGGGCATCACGGTCGGGGTCGTGGATGATCTCGGTGACAACGCCCTTCAAGTAGCCATTGCGCTCACCGAAGTCAAGGGTGCGAAGCTTGGCTGCCCCTTCTTCTGTAGTTTGCTGTAGTTGGGGGGGAAAACAGGGGTTGGATCGGCAGAAATGAAAGAGAAATAGAGAGGGGGAGGGTGGTGGTGCATCGGGGTAGTGGTGCCGGTGGTGTAGCGGCGGTCGACGACGTTGGAGAGGAAGAAAGAAGAAGGCGGAAGGAAGGAAGGAGGAGGGAGGTGGTGGGGTGTTGCCTGTTGGGGTCGAGAAGAAAGAGAGAGAGAGAGAGAGAGGGGTTGGGTATTGGGGTCAGCAAGAGAGAGAGGGTAGGGTGCCAACTAAGAAAATAAAAAAAGAAAAAATATGGGTATTTATTTTTTTTGGTCTAACATGGCATCCACATAGATGGTCAATGCGGTCAAACACAAGCCCACCATAACAAGTCAGAAAACCACCGAGTCACCACCACTCAACTCGGCGGCATCCCACTCAAATCTAATTTTTTTTTTTTTACCACCAGAATACAATGTGATAGTAGAGATTATTATTTTCCAATTTGCAAAAGTAGGGATTATTATAATCCAATTTTCCTATATATATATATATATATATATATATATATATATATATATATATATATTTGGCAGAAAAGCAACACTTTCATTCAGTAAAAAAACCTCACACAGAGGCCCGCCAAACAAGAAGTCCAAACCCAGAAACAGAAAACCCTATCTCAACAAGATATCTATACAACCATTATATTTCCTACTCTTCTTTGATAGTACCTATTAAGGATAATAGACGAATCTTCTTGATAGCTTCTTCAACTGTATGTCTCTTCTGACTTGTGGGGAATTTCATGTAATTCCTACATTCCCAAATCACAACAATAGATGAAGTGAAGACAGCAGCCGCAACTAATTTGATACTTCTCCCCCTTTTCATATCCTTCCAGTTGCTAGCCTAGTGCAAAAGAGAAGAGAAATCACTTCTAATGCCCAATAATCTACCAAAGTATGTTAAAACTTGTTGTGCAAACGAGCAACTTGTAAACAAATGGTCAATACTTTCTTCATCATCATTACAGAAACAACACATAGTTGATATGTTACTCCCATGTCTAGCAAGCCTAGTCGCAACTGGCAGCTTCAGATGAGTAGAAACCCAGGCCAGAAAAATATGACGAGGAGGGGAAATTCCATTCCAAACAAGATGAGAAAAAGGTCATTTCTCTCTCTCAGCAAAGAACCAGACATAGCACTCTTTCACTGAGAACTTACCAAGCTGCTCACCTCTCCATTTCCAATTATTCTCATCTCCAAACTTGATCTTCTCTTTGACTTTACAAATTTGCTTCCAATACCAAGTACTTGTGATAGTCGGGGAGTATACCCACCAATTTTGCGTTCTAATATATCTGGCATGAATCCACCTGACCCACAAGTTATCTTTCTTCTTAGCAACATTCCATATTAACTTGCCAATGGTAGCATAGTTCCATAACTTTGGGTTTCTTAAACCAATTCCTCCATATTTTTTAGGAGAACATAAAACATTCAAATCCACTGAAGGAATTCTACTTGAATTGCTATCCCCAGACCAAATAAAACTTCTGCAAACAGTTACCACCTGCTGAATGACATTCACATGTAGTAAGAAAATATTTGCCCAGTAGCTGAATATACTTAGAAGCACAGAATTAACCAGTTGAACCCTAGCAGCATAATAGAGGTGCTTAGAAGTCCATATTTTGATTTTCTCTAGAATCTTCTCCACAAGGACTAAGCAATCAAATTTCCCTAACCTTCTAGAAGTAATAGGCACACCTAAATACTTGAAAGGAAAACTGCCTTCAGCAAAACCCAGAATATCATGGAGCTCTTGAGTTTGAGTATTATTGCAACCCGCAACCACCAACTGAGATTTGGTTAAATTTGCACCAAGCCCAGTACACTCCTCGAAGTGTTTTAGAATAGAGTCAATGTGCTTAACAGAGCTGGTATTGGCAGTACAAAAGAATACCAAATCGTCAGCAAACATCAAATCATTCATATGGAGATCTTTTCACCCAGGGTGATAATGGAAATCATTAGCAAACTTCAAATCATCCAAAAGTCTTGAAAGATATTCCATAACTATCACAAATAACAGCGGAGATAAAGGATCACCTTGTCTCAATCCCCTTCCACCCTTAAAGAACCCATGTTTCAGGCCATTAAGATTAATGGAATAAGAAGAAGAAGTGACACACATCATGATCCAATGAATGAACTTAGCAGGAAACCTAAGAGCCCTTAAAGCTTCCTCAATACACTCCCAATACACTGAGTCATAAGCCTTCTTAAGATCATTTTTCATGATGCACCTTGGGGATAAATTTTTTCTAGAATACCCTTTTGCAACCTCTTGACAAAGCAAAATGTTATATACAATTTCCCTTTCAGGAACAAAGGCACCTTGGCATTGATTAATCACCTCAGGGAGCACTTTTCTCAATTTGCTGCAAAGTAACTTGGAAATACATTTATAACTCACATTGCAACAAGAGATTGGCCTGAAGTCAGCTGGACTCTCAGGATTGAGTTTTTTGGGAATAAGAGAAACAATTGTTTCATTGATACTAGAAAGCCTCACCCCATTATCCAAGCATTCAAAAACAGCATCACAAAATAACTCACCAATCATATCCCAATTATCATGATAAAAAGAACTGCTAAAGCCATCAGGGCCAGGGGCTTTAGACATAGGAATTGAGAAAACAACATCACGTACCTCATCCATGGTAAAGGAATTGATCAACTTCAATTGACTTTCAATATTGAGTAAGGCTCCTTTTTGAACATCACACTTCAAAGTACTTCTCTCATAAAACTGTTTCCCCAACAGTCCTTCATAATATGCCAAAACCTCTTTGGCAACATTGTCAAACCCTGTAATACATTCTCCATTGACCTTAGAAAGAGAAAAGACATAGTTCATAGTTTGTCTCTTCCGCATCTTAGCAAAGAAAACTCTCGATGGACAATCACCAAATTCCAACCACTCCAAATGACTTTGATGTTTAATAATCAACTGCGCTTAAGACAATAATCTAAGATAATCACATCTTTTCTCTTTCTCCTGCATAATCAAATCATCATTGAATTTGTCATTTACAACAGCACTTTGTAAGGACTCCAACTCCCTTCTGCACTTGTTCACTTGCTCATGGATATCAAAGAACTTATCCCTATGTAACTTTCGAAGAGGTTCTTTCAGAGAGCACAAGGCCTTATGGAATTGAAACATTTTACTTACAATTGGCACCCTTAATAAAGCACTTTTAATGATGCTAACAAACTGCTCATCAGTCTTCCACATACTACAATATTTAAAACATTTCCTGGCTTTAGGATACTCAGGGAAAGTTACAAGGATAGGGTGTGGTCAGAGAGACCAAAAAGAAGAAAAACAGTATGCACAAACCCCACTTGAAGGATCCATTCTTCATTAGCAAAAACACGATCAATACGTGACCAAGCATGATTATTAGTCCAAGTGTAATGGTCTCCTTGAAATCTTAACTCCTGTAAGTTAGTTCTTTGCAGACACTCTTGGAAATCAGTGACCTCAAAAAACTCAACAGCCGTACCCCCTATTCTGTCCTTTGGAAATAACACAAGTTATTTTGAGGAATCTCCTTCCCCTGACTCCCTTGTCCACTTTCTTCATTCTCATTATTTTGAGGAACCTCCTTCCCTATCTTCTTCTTACACTCTTCTAAAACATGGCCAAAATTTTTACAATGAGAACATCGCACCGGTTTCCAATCATCTGAAAATTGTGGTCACTGATTTCCAAGAATACCAAATCATCTGGAAATTAGTGACCTCAAAAAACTCAACAGCCGTATATATATCCACAAAATTAATCTCCTCTGGAAATTGTGGCTTCAGTGTTATACCCAAAATGCGGCATAAAACAACATTATCCCACTTATCATGCCCATAATCTTCCTCAGTAAGTTCCGCAATTAAATTTCCCTCAACAGCTTTCGGAGGCACAAATCGTAGACACAAATCATCTTCCCCAATCAGTGAATTAAAATGAGAGATTACATTTTGGCAACCCTCATCTTCCATATCAACAAACCCTTAATTCCGAAAACAAAACCTTCAAGCCAGATTTTCTCTTCTATTACCGTCGGAGAGTAACTTCAAATCAATAAAGATACCGGAAAGTATACCGGGAATCCTAGAGAGAGAAGTTCTCAATAGAGAGAGTATATATATATATATATATATATATATATATATATATCTATATATATATATATATATATATATATATATATATATATATATATATATATACATATATACATATATATGTATGGGAATGGATCGCATGAGCATGGAACTTTGGTGAGCATGTAAGCATGGATGGACATCAAGTATTGTATTTGAGGACATCAAGTATTGTTTCAATGGACATCAAGTTTGCATGAGAACATCAAGGGAACACCATTTCACCGTGCAAAGTTGATGTCCATTGAAACAATACTTGATGTTCTCAAATACAATACTTGATGTCCATCCATGCTCACATGCTCACCAAAGTTCCATGCTCATGTGATCCATTCCCTATATATACACACACACACAACACACACACACACACACACACACACACACACACACACACACACACACACACACACACACACACACACACACACACACACACACACACACACACACACACACACACACACACACGAGATGAGCGTTAATCATCAAATCATTATAACATAAATTGTGAGTTTCTTCATCTTTATAAGATAGTGTGGATAAATATGGATAATGTGGCAAAGTGTGGATAGGGTGAATAAAGATGAAAAATATTATAATTTTTAATAAGTCAAATCACATCAGGTCACATCACTTATCAAGGAATTTTTATCTTTATTTTAATATATAGTTTATGGAGAAGTACGGTAAGTAAAGAATGTTGACGTAGGAAAGTGGTGGGGGGTAATGTAGATAAATGCGAATAGTGTGAATAACTTTTCCTTACCACACAACTTATTCTTTTATATGGTAAGGTTAAGTTTATCCACACTATAAATATTTTACCAAATTTACCACATTTGATGTCATCTTATCCACCTTATACATAATATCTATTTCAAAATTCATATATTTAATAAGTGGTGTAACTAACCTTATTCACAATACCTTATTAAGGACTATTAAAAATTATAAACATTTTTTACCTCTATCCACCATATCCACACTTCATCAAGCTTATCCATATTTATCCATACTATTTACATTTTACCAATATTTCTGCACAACCATTTAATCAACCAAAAAAATCATGGCCAATGAAAAGCCATTTCATAAAGAGCTACTTGGAGTAACTTTTTGGGGTTGACTATTATCTTAAAGTTGTGATACAATTACTTAAATGTATACACTTTTACAACTCATATTTTTTAGGGTTAATTGCATGTACCTTTAGGATATTGTGATTTTTACTAATAATTTATAAAATATATAATTATATTGTAAAAGTAAATTGATATAAAAATTTTAACATCACTCAAGAAAAAAGTAAATTGATATAAAAATTTTGAAAAATTTTAATCTTACTAATAGTTTATAAAATAATATTTTACCATATTTTCATGTTGTTTTTATCATTTTCAATAAAATGTTTAGTTAAATTAGGAGTATTATTTGCAGCATCTCTATTATCTACCACCTTCGTCTCTACATGAGTTTCAAATTTCTAACTACCTTGTCCATTTTTTTACAATTTCGATAATTAAAACACATATGTTACCCTTAGTGAAAGAGATATTTTATTTTTATCTTTTAAAATATTCTCCTTAATTCCTATTAAGACCTCATTATTTTATACGGTTGGTTGCGGTGTGGTAATGGTGCGGTGCAGTAGAATTTGAAAAAGTGTGGTGAGTTGTGGTAGGTGGGGTAGGTTAAGAGAGAAAATGTGAAAACTAGATGAGAAAAGTGAGGAGAGAGAAAGTGAAAAGTATAGGAGAAAAGTGAGGAGAGAGAAAAATGAAAAGATATATTGGCAATGATTGTGGTGTGGTGTGGTAAAGTATGGTGGAATATTAAAGAATGTGATGCAATGTGATACCACACCGCAAACCTAACGCATAAAAGAATGAGACCTAAGTGAAAGGATATATTTATTAGTCCAACTTTTTACCAAATGGTCTAGGTACATTGGCTTCTTAGCGGTAGTTTTGGTGACACTTAAATACTTAATAATAGACCGAGGTAGTACCATTTTCTAAATATTCCCTTAAAGCTTAAAAATGACAATTATTTAGAAATTGAGAGAGTACTAGCCTACTAATAATATTTAGTGGTTATTTATTCTCATTCAAATACGAAGGAAAAAACTAATAATAAATAAAATAATAATAATGCTTGATCACGTAAATACAAAAAATGAAAATTGAAGACACAATTGAAATTAAAAAAAAAAAGGTTTTGGCTCAGAAAAATCTGTACTGAGGACCTTGTGATCGAGAAAAATTCAAAGTGACTTTTTGGCTGATGGCAGTCTATACTTATTCATTATTTTCTCGTACTATCCTAGATTGAAATTCCGGCACCGGAATGCTGATGTGGCAACCAGAGCACGTGCCCTTTTAATTAAAAGCATGCCAGGTCATTTTTTTAAAATTCTATATATGGCTGGGAAAAATCTGTACTTATGGCCTTGTGATCGAGAAAAATCCAAAGTGACGTTTTGGCTGATGGCAGTCTATACTTATTCATTATTTTCTCCTAGCATCCCATATTAAAATTTCGGCACCGCAATGCTGATGAGGCAACCGGAGCACGTGCCCTTTTAATTAAAAGCATGCCAGGTCATTTTTTTGTGACGACGGTGTTTGACCATCGACCCACCCTATTGAACCCGACCTTAACCGGAGCACGTACCCCATTGGCCTCGACCTTAACTGGGTCGCCACCTTCTCCGACCCGAATTAAAAGGGCACGTGCTCCAGTTGCCACATCAGCATTCCGGTGTCGGAATTTCAATCTGGGATGCTACGAGAAATAATGAATAAGTATAGACTGCCATCAGCCAAAAAGTCGCTTTGGATTTTTCTCGATCACAAGGCCCTCGGTACAGATTTTTCCCAGCCATATATAGAATTTTAAAAAAAATGACCTGGCATGCTTTTAATTAAAAGGGCACGTGCTCGGTTACATCAAGATCTCCGCCTAATTTCAATCTGGGATGCTACGAGAAAATAATGAATAAGTATAGACTGTCATCATCCAAAAATTCACTTTGGATTTTTCTCGATTTTTCCCAGCCAAAAACCCAAAAAAAAATGTATTGGTATAAACAATTAACTCTACCAAACACTCACTAAAACAACAATTAATAAAAAAAATGAAGAAAAATACTATTTACGTCCCAAATTATTTGTTCCTTTTACCTAGTTTCTTTGTCCCAAAATATTTGTCGTATTTACAATCCCAACAACTGTAATTCATTTTCTATCCTTAATTAATAAATTCACTTATCACTTTTTACGATTCCAACAACTATTATCTCCAATTAAAGTATGGATAAATAGGGTAAATTACAAACTTTTTACTTTAATTTTCAAAATATATTGGATTCCTCAAATTAGGTAAATGGAAAAATATAAGGAAGGGAAGCAGTAGTTATCAAAATAGTGAAACAGTGAACAATGAGAAAGAAGGAAAAGCTGATTGGGCGAAAATAGTGATATTTTGTTGAAGAGAGGTTTTGTAGGAAGAAAAAAATGATAGTAAAGTATAAATGAGATGAGATCTGATACTCAAGATTTGAGGTATGAATGCAATGATGATTTATTTATGGTAAGAATAAAATAAAGTAAAAAGAAGTGGGACAGCCGGACAGGGAAGCGTGGGAGGCCCGTAGGGAGGCTGTTTATGATACTCCTTCCTTCCTTGTTGCTTACTTCAGTTGTGATTTAGTATTTGGGGTGTGGTCCTACTTATGTACCCAATCCCACCACCGACATCCACGGGAGGCAGAGAGCCTTTACCTCCGAGGAAATTACATTTACCTTATCTAAAATTTGCAGTAATAATTTTTATACACTCCACATTTATGAAATAATTTTTACCTTACCTTACAATAGCTCTAAGTGTTTTGTATCCAACCTGAAGTTTGACGTAATAATTATTACACATCCCACTTTTGTTAAATAATTTTTACCTTACCTCATATAAATTGTAAGTGATTTTTGCCCTACTTGAGGTTTGTTGGAAGTGTTATTGCAACACTACAACATAACTAAGATATCACGATTTAACAGAGCGATCCATATCGTATTGGACACAGAATTTTTTCGTGCGGCGATAACTTATATACTGAAGCGTTTAGCTAGGAATAGGGGTACTCTTTATTTATCACTTTTTTTTAACTATGAATAACTTAAATCATGATGTGTGAATCAATAACTAGCTATGTATGGGTAGATTCACACTTTGGTGGAAATCGACAACTACGAAAGGATTTAGGATTGATCTACATGATCGACAGTGCAAAGGGTACTAAGGGAGAAATAAGAGGTTAAAGAAAGTTTGATGGAGCATAGATGATGAACAATGAGATTTCATTGTAAATTACTTCCTGTGTTGGTTCATAGGATGACATTTCATGACATTCAAATGTTGTTTTGGATTCTAGATCTTCAGTAGCAAAGGTGGAAATTGAAGATCTAGATTTTCAGTACCACTTATTGTCATAACAAGTAAAATAAAAATCAATTACAACTATTGTGAGGTAGGGTAAAAATTATTTCACAAAAGTGGTTTGTATAATAATTATTACGACAAACCTCGTGTAGAATAAAAAAACACTCAGAGCTTATGTAAGGTAAGGTAAAAATTATTTCACAAATGTGGGGTGTGTAAAAATTATTACCGCAAATATCAGATAGGGTAAATGTAATTGACTCCTTCACCTCCTCACTCCTCTCTTCTCAGTTCTCACCTCCCTTTCCTTTCAAGATCTACCCTTGTTTATTTTTCTTTTCTTTTTTTTATGTCCTTACTTTCTTATACTCCCTCCGTTCCATATTAACTGTCGTCTTTGAAAATTGTGCAGTCAAATTTCAAAAATTTTGACCATAAATTTCTTAATATATACAATGAATTGCTATATAAAATTACCATCATTAGATTCGTGACGAAAAATACTATCATAAAAGTATAATATTGCAATTGTTAACACTATATTATGCAAGAAATTATCAATCAAAGAGTAACATTGGAGACCGTGAAAATCAAGATTATGACAATTAATATGGAACGGAGGTAGTATTACATTTACAAGATCTACCCTTTTTTTTCCCCTTTTCTTGGGGAAAGATATACTCAATCATTTAAATAGTTTTGCTAAATGCATTTTTTTTGTGCATATCGGCAAAAGCTTGTTTAGATAGGGGTGGAAACTGTGTGGTGCGGTGCAGTTTTGGTGTCTCGAAGCGGTGCACCGGACGAAACGGTGCGCTAAAACCTTAAACCAGAACCGAAATTGAATCACCCGGTTTTTAAAAACCGGTGCACCGGATTTACGGTGCGGTTTAACCGGTGAACCGGAACCGACATTAATTTTTCTCAACATAAAAAATCTCTATTAAATCAAAAACAATTATATATATATATATATATATATATATATATATATATATATATATATATTCATTTATATTAACGGTTCGGTATTAATTTTTGGGTAGAATTTACACTGTTTTTTTTAACAAGTTAATTTACACTGTTTCTGTATTAATTTTTGGGTAGATTTTTTTTAACCAAGAATTATATATATATATATATATATATATATATATATATATATATATATATATATATGTATATTAACGGTTCGGTGCTGGTTCCCCGTCGGTTTGAATATCCCAAACCGAAACCGCCCCATTTAGCATCCGATTTTTCTGATGCTGTGCACGGGGATTTTAAGCCGGTTCGGTGTGCCGGTTTCAGATTTTTCTTCCATCCCCATTTATAGATACTAGGTACGGTACCCGTGCGATGCACGGGTGTAAAAGTACTGGATTTTATTATTTGCAAATTTCGTTACATACTTGTTCTAGGAAGGACAGAAAACTATGTACAAAAGCTTCAGACTTAAAGAGTTAATATGCGAAAGGAAGGATCAACTGCAATAATGAATACTTCTTCCTTTTCCTTACCAAAGCCCGCTCCACCAAAAGCATGTAGTCTAATAGCACAATCAATTTAACATGACAACTAGAAACAAGATGTAACATACCGCACAAATGGGGAACATGCAACAAAGTGGAGAAGTAGACAATTGAAAAATTGTAGAACCTAGCTTAGCTCATAATATGATAGAATGCCTTATTTCTTACTGTAATACCTTCTGTTTCTTAGTCACTAAAAGTGCATGCTTGTTTATCAAGGGTAGGAAAAATACATGTCCTTAGTTATTGACCTAGAATAGCTACATCTAGCTTGTTATATAACTCCATGAGCAAGTTTCATGATAGACACTTGCATGACATAGAGACATGTTCATGGAAAGTTATTGAACCAGAGTGAAAGATGAATATTATCAGTCAGTCAGGAATTTATTGGTGAGTGAAATATGAGGTCACATGGATCTTAGTCATATGAATTAGTCTCTTCTACTGGTGTCCCATTAATTATAGATTCCTTCTGTTTATGCAGGCGCTTAAGCGCTAATTGCCAAGCAACTATGTTCGATTCATTTTTAAAAATGGAAAATAGAAGTCCAAACCCATAAACATATGAAGTCAACAGAAAACTAACAACAATTGCTGATTTCAAGAACGTAGGAAAACAAGAACTGGTCGAGGTTACAAAACAATAAATCTAAGTCTATAGCATACAGTAGAATGGGTGAGGATTGAAAATTAGAAGTCATACTTTGAATCATATATCCAGTATTGGATCTCCATATGCAAACCATCATTCAACTTTGAAGCATGGCAGTGCAAATTACGATAAAAATATATGAACGCAAGAAACTGATGCCATTAAGGACAATCAAGTAGTCAATAAAATTACAAATACATAGAAATCACAGAAAGAATAGAAGTCTAAAGACATTAGAACCAAAACAAGACAATAAGACATAACTACTTGTTGCGCTGATAGCCAGTGGACAGATCATGCACAATTCACAAGTATGACCGAATCCACTACCCAGTATCTTAGGAGTTAACAGTTAACTGAGATGCACTAAGATAGGGTACAACCAATCTCTTGATATTGTCTGATTACCAATCATGCAGAACTGGAAGGATCAATCATAAGTAGGCCTGGGCAATGGGGAGGGTACCCATTGGGCCCATGTGGGCGGGCTTAAATATCCAGGCTCTGCCCGTTTAAGATTTGAATTGTGTATGTTTGAAACGGGCCTAACCGTTTATTTAATCTCACGGGCCCCCGCGGGTTTTTAGCGGGCCTAGAAAGTAAACCAAAGTTGGTCAGTATCCTACCCTAAACACAAATTGAAGCTCGTCCTCTCACATCTCAGGAGTTAGGAGGACTCCACTTCTCCCCTCATGCCCTCACCTCCCACGCATTCCCACCATAGATTTCGTTTTTTACCTTCTTCTCCTCACTTTCCCGATCGTAAATTCATGACCGAAAGATGAAATCTTTTGGTCATAATTCCCATCAATTTTCTTGAAGTTGATTTGTTTAGGGTTTAGGTTGAAGTTACAATTTTGATGAGTTGATATCCCGTTTTTCACTTTCTACGTGTTCAAATTTCAAGTTTTTTTTATTGTCAAAAAAGGCGTCAGTTTGAACCAAAATATACGCTAATATAGAAAATGCGTCTGTTTTGGTTTGTAACAGACGCCATTTTTGAACAATAATAAAAAAAAAAGCGTCAGTCTCTCTGCCAGACCTCGACTACAACGCAATTAATTGGGCCTATATAGGCATCTGTTACTACCATAAACAGACGCCAAAATCGATTAAAACTGGAAAAAAATTGGGGTTTGTATTATTTTGTTCGGCTGCCATTGTCGTCGAAAGAGAAGGAGAACGCGAGAGAGAGTGCCGAAGAAGAAGCAACACGCCGCCATTTAAAAAAAAAACAGGTAATTTTTGTTTCAGATCTGTTATAGTTTGATTAATATATGAAAAGTGATAAATTTATCAATAAAATATGATGAAAAACGAAAAATTTGAATATTTGTAGTCTTGTTTCATTTTTGTTGAGTATAATTTTAGATCTAGTTTAGTTGAGTGCATATAAATTGAAAAATTGAGTAGTTTTAGTTAATTTGTATGAATTGTAATATATTTTGGATGTTGAATTCGAATTTTAAGTGTGAAAATAGGGTTCGCAATGTAGATTTATTGAATTTAAATATTGTTTATATGTTTTAGTTTCAGTTTAATTAATTGTGTGTATGTTTAAGTTATAGTTTTAGTTTTAATTTATAAGTTGAGAAGTATATATAAATATGTTTAGGTTGAGCATAATGTTGAATTTTATATGTTTTGTAGTAAATTTAAATATGAATTATTATATTTGCTGTGCAAAAAAAAATATTATTTTTTTGGCAGAATTGTAACTCTTCATTACCAAAGACTTCAAACCGAAGTCACAAAGGTTACAAAACAGCCCAACAAGACCCAAAGACCACCTATTGAAGAAGAAAATCTATACAACGGTTATACTTGGTATTCTTCTTAGCTAGAAACAAAAATCTATGAACAAGAGTATAATGGATTTTCTTAATAACATCATCTATAGACAAAGACTTGAGGTTTATTGGAAATTTTTTGTGGTTTCTTGCTTCCAAAATGATGGAGACCATCAAGGAGAACAAACAGCAGCAGCAACTTCATTAGCAAAAGAGGCATCCAAGGGATCTTCACCAGCAATTGCAGTAGCAGCACAAGGAAAAGTTCTTGTTGATTCACACAACTCAGCAGCTAGGGAAGCCTTTCCAGCAGAAACAACATGCTTCCAAATCCCAAAGATAGACAAGAGTTACTCAAGAAATTCAAACACCCACAGAGGTTTCAGTATCACCAGCAGCCACCACTCCACCAACAGCATCCATCCAGACTTGCTATACCCTTGTAAAGCAAGTCCTGTCATCCAGACCAATTCCAGTTTCCAACAACAACAGTCTAAGCAACTGACTTTCTCAATGTCATATCTATTGATTGAGGAAGATTCAGCTAAGGTTTCCTAGGAGTTTTTTGTTCTTTGTCATGCCATTTTCAAGTCCCAGCATGATCAAGCATGGCACAGTAAGATTCAGAAGTCAGAAACAGACAATCCCAGCAGGGTTGTTTTATTATTTTTTCCAGAACCCCAGTTCTGGGGCTTTATGTCCTGATTTCTGTTCACAGGGGTTATTTTGGTCTTTCCAGCATGACATGAACCTGTTGAGAATACTTCCAGGTTAGAATTGGCGCGGGAATTACCTCAGTAAACTTATTTTTACCCCTTAGGAGAGGAAAGCCTCTCATTGGTTCATTTTGCAACTCTTTTGCCATTTGGTCCAATCAGAGCAAAGTTTAGTCTTTTCTTTTATTTTCTTACAAAATGCACTCGAGATAGTTAGTATGTAATCAGCTGTATTAGTTTAAAGCTTTGTAGCTTAGACCAGATCAGGGAGATTAGACAGGATGATTATGCTTAAGCATCTGTTAATCAAACTGTTAGCTTTCTTTATATTCTAAAGTTTTCTATCAATGAAATCATCTCAGTGTTCATTCAATAGTATTCTCGAGTGTCTTAGTACCTCTGAAAGTTTGTGAGTGTCCTATAACTCTCAACCTTGGTTCAATCAGTTCCTGTCACTGGATATTGGCAAAATCCAGCAAGTGTAAGCTGAGCTTGATCATCCATGCTTTGGTGTGTCTGTAAAGGCATGTGTGTGAGAGTCCATTGCCCTTGATTGCAGCTGAAGGTGTATCTGTAACAGTTGTAAGCAAGTCTATCTTTTATGATTTATCTTGGGTTGTCTTCTATTCCAGCTAAGTGCTTTCAATCAGCTCTTATGTTTTAAGCATTCAGCTGTGTATGTGGAGTTGTATCGTGTATTCTGGTTCAATACTCTGATCTTTGTGAGCTAGCATACATTATCTTGGTATCAGAGCATTGTGTTCTTTCTTGGAGAGTGTTTGCTTGTTTTTGTTAAAATGGCCGGAACTAGTAAAACACCACAGGAAGTTCTAGAACAAACTCTGAAAGAGAAGGAAGAAGTAGAACTGAAAATGAAGTTCTTGAGTGAGCCGTTGAATTGTTACATGAGATTGCATAGACATGACTTGAATAAGGAGACTGATGATGAGATGGAGGAAGGAGAAGGTGAGAATCCTTTCAGTAGGACAGGGAGAGGAGGTCGAGGTCCTAGGCCTACACCCAGGAGAAGGAGAAGGATAATAAGATCAGCTAGAGTCAGCGAGCCTGAAGAAAATAGTGAAAGTGAAAGAGAAGTAAGAAGGGAAGATAGGAGGGTTGAGAAACTTGATTTCAAGATTGATATACCTGAGTATGCAGGAGACTAGATCCTGAGGTTTTCATAGATTGGTTACAGACAGTGGAAAGGGTTTTTGATTTGAAAGAGGTTTCAGAAGAAAACAAGGTGAAATTAGTAGCCTTAAAATTAAAAAAATATGCTTCTACTTGGTGGACTAATCTGCAGAGAAGGAGATTGGAGATTGGGGAAGCTAGGGTGAGCACCTGGATTGAGATGAGACAGAAGCTGAAGGAGAAGTTCCTTCCAGATAACTATATGAAGGAGAACTACAACAAGTTGCAGCATTTTGTGCAGGGAAGCAAGTCAGTGGAAGAATATACCAAGGAGTTTGAGCATTTGCTTTGGAAGTGCAATATGCAGGAGAATGAGGTACAAACCTATATCAGGTACCTTGCAGGCTTAAATGAAGGGATCAAGAATGTTGTAGAGTTGCAGATCTATGATTCCCTTGATGAGCTAAGCTCTTTGGCTCACAAAGTGGAACAGCAAAAGAAATCTAGAGCAAAGGACTACAGCAGCAACAGGTATCCTGCCAAACCCTATGCACCAGCCAAACCAAACCCCTACAAACCTTACAATCCCCCACAAAGAGCCTATCCACCCCCACCCCCACCTCAAGCCAGAAATCCAATTCCAAGACCCCCACAAAATCAGCCACAAAATCCCCCACAAAGAACCCCTACCCCTATCAGCAGACTTTATTCAGAAAGAAGATGTTTCAGGTGTCAAGGACTAGGGCACATTGCCTCAGAATGTCCAAACAAGAGAATGGTTACTCTTGCTGAGTACCAGGCAGCTTTATTTGTTGATCCTAAACATGTGTAGGGAGAAGAACAAGAGTATGGAGAGCATGAACATGACCCTATCTATGGTGATGAGGTTATAAAAGAAGGTCCAGATGAGGGAGAAATGCTTGTGATCAGAAGAGTTTTGAGCAGCTCAGCAGTAGAGGAAGCAGAAGAGCAGAGGGAGAATATCTTTCATACAAGGTGCACTATTGGAGGGAAGGTATGCTCAGTGATAGTAGACAGTGAGAGCTGTACCAATGCAGCTTCTAGCACCATGGTGAAGAAGCTAAGCCTGGCAACCAAGCCCCACTCAGCTCCATACACCATCCAGTGGCTCAGTTCAGGCAAAGGTATCAAAGTTTCTATTAGGTGCTTTGTTGATTTCTCAATTGGTCAGTCATATAAAGATGAGGTCTGGTGTGATGTCTTACCTATGGATGCATGTCATTTGCTTTTGGGTCGACCTTGGTTGTATGATAGATCAGTAAACCACTGTGGAAGAGCTAATACCTACACCCTTACCCTAAACCACAGAAAGATTGTCCTTACCCCCATGAAACCCTCACAGTTAACCAAAAAAGCCAAAACCCTGTGTCTTGAACCTAGTCTTGATGTGTTGCTTTTATCTGATCAACATGAGTTTAGCACACAGAAGGACTTGATCCTTTTAGACCTTGAAGAACCCTCAACACCACAAAATGACCACCCCTTATTCCTACCTTTACTCTAGCAGTTTCAGCATGTATTTCCAGATGAAATGCCACCTGGTTTGCCACCTAAAAGAGATATCCAGCACAAAATTGACTTAGTGTCTGGATCAGTGTTACCTAATAAGCCAGCTTATAGGATGACACCAGCAGATACCAATGATATACAGAGGCAGGTGGATGAATTATTGGAGAAGGGAATGATTAGGGAGAGTTTGAGTCCATGTGCAGTCCCAGCCTTGTTAATGCCAAAAAAAGATGGAAGTCAGAGAATGTGTATTGATTTTAGGGCCATTAACAAGATCACTATCAAGTATAGGTACCCTATACCTAGGCTTGAAGATATGTTGGATGAATTACATGGATCAGCAGTCTTTTCTAAGATTGATTTAAGGAGTGGATACTACCAGATAAGGATCTATGAGGGAGATGAGTGGAAAACAGCATTTAAGACCAAGGGAGGTCTGTTTGAATGGTTGGTCATGCCTTTTGGCCTGACTAATGCCCCCTCCACATTCATGAGACTTATGAACCAGGTCCTTAAGCCACTCATAGGCAAGAGTGTTGTGGTATACTTTGATGATATTCTTGTCTATAGCAGGACTGAGCAAGAGCGTGTCAAGCATTTGCAGGAGGTTTTAACTATTCTGAGCAGGGAGGAGTTGTTTAGAAATCTCAACAAGTGTCACTTCTTTACATCCCAAGTGAACTTCTTGGGGTACATTGTTACAGCAGCAGGTATTCAGGTTGATGAGGAGAAGATCAAGGCATTTAGGGAGTGGCCTCTGCCCACTTCTATTCATCAAGTCAGGAGCTTTCATGGCCTGGCTTCATTTTACAGGAGATTTGTCAAGAATTTTAGCACCATTCTGGCACCAATGACTGAAGTGGTGAAAGGGAAGTCCTTTATTCGGACAACAGCAGCCTAGAAGGCCTTTGAAGAAGTCAAGGAGAGACTTACTTCAGCACCAGTCCTAGCACTACCTAGCTTCAGCAAAGTTTTTGAGGTAGAATATGATGCTTCAGGAGTTGGATAGGAGCAGTATTAACCCAGGAGGGCAAGCCAGTTGCTTATTTCAGTGAGAAGTTAAATGATGCCAAGAAGAAATACATCACCTATGATAAAGAGTTCTATGCCATCATGCATCAGAGCTCTTCAACACCGGAGGCACTACCTTATTGGAGCAGAATTTATCCTACACAGTGATCATGAAACCTTGAAGTTCATTCAAGGGCAGCATAAGCTCAACATCAGGCATGCTGCTTGGGTCGAGTACATGCAGCAGTTCCACTTCATGATCCACCACAAATTAGGAGTGCTAAACAAGGGAGCAAATGCATTGAGTAGAAGGTACATGTTGCTTCATATGCTTGATTCTAGAATTATTGGTTTTGAGCATTTGAAAGCTTTGTATCAGGAGGATGGAGACTTTAAGCAGGTGTACCAGAAGTGTCAGCAGCAATCCCAAGGTCTGTACCATATAGACCAGGGATATTTGTTCAAAGGAAGCAGGTTGTGTGTCCCTAAGAGCAGCTTTAGAGAACTGTTGATCACAGAAGTCCATGGAGGGAGTTTAGCAGGAAATTTTGGAGTTGAGAAAACATTGTTGATGTTAAGAGACCATTACAGTTGGCCAAAAATGAGGAAAGATGTGGAGCATCTACTGAAGAGGTGCAATGTTTGTCAATTGGCAAAGTCACATAGCCTACCTCAAGGCTTGTACACCCCATTGCCAGTTCCCAACAGTCCTTGGGAAGATGTCAGCCTTGATTTCATTGTAGGTTTGCCAAGAACTCAGAGAGGGAAGGATTCAATCATGGTGGTGGTTGATAGATTCTCAAAGATGGCACATTTCATCCCATGCCACACCACCTTTGATGCCACAAGAGTAGCTGAGTTATTCTTCCAAGAGATTGTCAGATTACATGGAGTCCCAAAAACAATGGTGTCTGACAGGGATACCAAGTTCTTGAGCCATTTTTGGGTTACTCTATGGAAGAAATTGGGCACTCAACTCAAGTACAGCACCACTTGTCACCCACAGACTGATGGCCAGACAGAGGTTACTAATAGAACACTTGGAGTCCTATTGAGAGCACTGATCCACAAAAATAAAGCAGGATGGGATTCTCTATTGCCCCATGCTGAATTTGCTTACAACAAAGCACCCTCCAAGGCCACAAGCTACTCTCCATTCCAAGTAGTCTATGGTAAAAATCCAATTTCCCCTTTGGATTTAGTTCCACTAACTACTTCTGTCAAATTTAGTTTTGAAGCGGGTAAAAGAGCAGGTCAAATTAAGGAGCTTCATCAGCAAGTGAAGGAGAAAATTTGCAAATACTGAACAGGTGTCTACTGCAGCAAACAAGCATAGGAACAAGGTGACTTTCCAACCAGGAGATCTAGATTGGATCCACCTAAGGAAGGACAGGTTCCCCAGCAAGAGAAAAGGCAAGCTACTACCAAGAGCAGATGGCCCCTTTGAAGTGCTTGAGAAAATTGGAGATAATGCCTATAGGTTGGACCTATCTGAAGAGTATGGAGGCTCAACAACATTCAATATAGCAGATATTCGACCCTACTATCCAGCAGATGAAGACCTCCCAAGTTTGAGGACAAACTTCCCTCAACCTGGGGAGGATGATGGAGACCATCAAGGAGAACAAATACAAAGAAGAACTTCATCAAAGAAAAGAGGCATCCAAGGATCTTCACCGGAATTGCGATGAGCACAAGGAAAAGTTCTTGTTGATTCACACAACTCAGCAGCTAGGGAAGCCTTTCTAGCAGAAACAACAGGCTTCCAAATCCCAGCATGACAATGAGTTACTCAAGAAATCAAACACCCAAATAGAGGTTTTCATCACCACGCCACCACTCCACCAACAGCATCCATCCAGACTTGCTATACCCTTGTAAAGCAAGTCCTGGCATCCACAAGCACTCAGCTCACCAGCATTGGTCATCCAGACCAATTCCAGTTTCCAACAACAACAGTCCAAGCAACTAACTTTCTCAATGTCATATATATTGATTGAGGAAGATTCAGCTAAGGTTTCCTAGGAGTTTTTTGTTCTTTGTCATGCCATTTTCAAGTCCCAGCATGATCAAGCATGGCACAGTAAGATTCAGAAGTCAGAAACAGACAATCCCAGCAGGGTTGTTTTATTATTTTTTCCAGAACCCCAGTTCTGGGGCTTTATGTCCTGATTTCTGTTCACAGGGGTTATTTTGGTCTTTCCAGCATGACATGAACCTGTTGAGAATACTTCCAGGTTAGAATTGGCGCGGGAATTACCTCAGTAAACTTATTTTTACCCCTTAGGAGAGGAAAGCCTCTCATTGGTTCATTTTGCAACTCTTTTGCCATTTGGTCCAATCAGAGCAAAGTTTAGTCTTTTCTTTTATTTTCTTACAAAATGCACTCGAGATAGTTAGTATGTAATCAGCTGTATTAGTTTAAAGCTTTGTAGCTTAGACCAGATCAGGGAGATTAGACAGGATGATTATGCTTAAGCATCTGTTAATCAAACTGTTAGCTTTCTTTATATTCTGAAGTTTTCTATCAATGAAATCATCTCAGTGTTCATTCAATAGTATTCTCGAGTGTCTTAGTACCTCTGAAAGTTTGTGAGTGTCTTATAACTCTCAACCTTGGTTCAATCAGTTCCTGTCAATGGATATTGGCAAAATCCAGCAAGTGTAAGCTGAGCTTGATCATCCATGCTTTGGTGTGTCTGTAGAGGCATGTGTGTGAGATTCTATTGCCCTTGATTGCAGCTGAAGGTGTATCTGTAACAGTTGTAAGCAAGTCTATCTTTTATGATTTATCTTGGGTTGTCTTCTATTCCAGCTAAGTGCTTTCAATCAGCTCTTATGTTTTAAGCATTCAGCTGTGTATGTGGAGTTGTATCGTGTATTCTGGTTCAATACTCTGATCTTTGTGAGCTAGCATACATCACCAAATAATAGCTATGGTAGAAGTAGCTAAAGTTGCCATAATGGTCTTTAAGAACCATTTCTTCCTTGAGTTCTTCCAGTTGAGAAGCCAATGATTGAGAGAATCGAAATTGAAAGTCACCCGCCACTTCCCACTAAAGTGAGCCATAACCTGTTGAATAAAGGTGCATGAAGAAAACAAATGATCAATTGTTTCTTCCATTTGATTACACAGACCACAAGTTACCTCCACATTGCTACCGTGAGCTACCAAACGAGCAGCTACCGGCAGCTTGTTATGGGCTGCAACCCAAGCCAAGAATAGGTGTCGAGGGGGAGAGCCATTATTCTAAACAATGTGAGTCAAGGGCCATTTCTCACAGTCCGCAAACAGAGAAAGATAACATTTGGAGATAGAAAAATCCCCGTTTTCTACGCCTTTCCACTCCCAAGCAGTTTCATTGCCCAATTTGATCTTATCCTTGATCTTACAAATCTGTTTCCAGCTCCACGAGCTGGTAATTGGTGGCTTGTATTGCCACCAGTTATGTGACTTAATATATCTTTCGTGAATCCATCGAACCCATAAGTTGTCCTTCTTCTTTGCCACATCCCAAACCAATTTACCCATTGTAGCAATATTCCACAGTCGAGGGTTACGTAACCCAGCCCCACCAAGCTTCTTCGGAGAATAAATAGTATCCCAGCCAATGAGTGGGATTCTCTGGGTAGTGGTGTTACCAGACCAAAGAAATTGACGACAAACCTTAACTATCTGATCAAGAACATTGCTCGGGAGCACAAAAATATTCGACCAATATCCAACAATGCTTAGGAGAACAGAATTAATAAGTTGAATACGAGCAGCGTAGGCTAGATGCCGAGAAGACCAAGTTCTAATCTTAGATGTTATTTTCTCCACCAAACACAAACAATCAAACTTCCCGATCCTCCCAATGGTAATAGGAACTCCCAGATATTTAAGAGGAAAATTCCCCTGAGCAAAGCCCATACAATCAGCAAGATGTTGAGCCACGGGAGCATCACACCCAGCAAAAACAATAGTAGACTTACTCTGATTGGCCTGAAGCCCAGTACACTCCGCAAAGTGAGCTAAAATATTTGCAATACATTGAATATATAATAATTCATGTAAAATATGTTTAAGGTGAGCATTATGATAAATATTAATATGTAATATGAATTTTGTATGTTTTGTATGTCCTAAATTTGTGGGAAATTATAATGTGTTTCGGTTGAGTATAAATATGTTATATTTTAGGATTGTATTTCGTGGAATTTTAAAAACAATTTAATTAGTTAGTTAACATGTGTACGTAATATACAATTAGGAATACATTTAGTATAATTTGTATGTTTTGAATTTATAATTTAATTTGTTTAGTTAATAAATTAATACTATTAAAAAAATTACTATATATAAACTATTATTTAATTTGTACATATACGTACGTAGTGAATAATTATAAACTATTTATTGTTTAGTTTCTAATTAAGTACGTCGTCCCGGTATGATTTTTCGAAATTGTTAATTTGATTAATTGTTTGTTTATGGATATAAATTATGAGCATGCATAGATTAGTATGGGTTAGGGTAATGTCACCAAGTACATTTTTCATGAAATTCATTGTAGTTTTACGTCAATCAACAAATTGAAAAGTTGGGGAATATCATCCTCAACTTTTGAAATGTTGTTTAGCATGCTCAAAAGCATTTTAAACTACGTCATGGAACAAGTGTATTAGTTAATTGTTATGTCAGTATAGAGGATTAAGTTGGTATACTATTCCGAGTAGTTTATACGTAGTTGCCATAAAAGGAGGTTGATTTTGGATGATTTTGGTTGTTATTAGTAAGTGAGTTATCCTTTAATGTCGGTAGCGAAAATTTGTTGCTAATCCAACCTAATTGTTAAGTTAGTTACTCATAACTCCAAATGAAGACATAAATTATGTAAATAATTATGTCACATCCATTTACTTACTTAAGTACTCAACAACCAGTAGCTACATAATTAGTGAATAGGTTATTTGTGATGGTAGTTTAGAGTAGTAAGTAGGATAATTTATATTCATAGTATCTTAGTTGTATATATATGTCATAAAAAGAGGTTGAGTTTGGATCCTGTTAGTGTCCAAGGAGAGTGTGTGTTGTGACATGATAATCTATGGCTGAAAAAGACTTTCATGAGTCGTATCGACTCTCCTTTATTTGTCTGGGTCCCAAAAAGTAGCGCAATCTCATAAGTGAAATTGCGCGAGGTCTATAGTGCTCTGGGAGTTGGAAGCATCTCAGATTCGGTACAATGCATTGTTTCTATTGTGCAGCTTGAGGGGCAGCAAGACAAGGTGGGTCTGAAAAAGAAGCTTGTAGTAAAGGGTCTAATAGAAATCGTGTTGGTCGTTCTTGCATGTAGGATTCATATGACCATCAAAGTAAGGCACGATGCTGCAAATTCAATGTTTTGATGGACCTATTAATCGTACATGCAAGAAAGCCCAACACAATTTCTATTAGACCCTTTACTATAAGCTTCTCTTTCACACCCACCTTGTCTTGCTGCCCACTAGGTTGCACAATAGAAACACTACATTGTACCGAATCTGAGACGCTTCTAACTCCCAGAGCACTATAGACCTCGCGCAATTTCACTGTTGAGATTGCGCTACTTTTTGGGAACTAGACAAATAAAGGAGAAATCGGTACGACTCAGGAAAGTCTTTTTCAGCCATAGATTAACAGTTAACAAACACACTCTCCTTGGACAATAACAGGATCCTCTTGCCTGGTGACATAGCTTATTTGTAAATGTCATAAAAAAAAGTGTTGAGTTTGGATGATTTTGATAATATGTAATCAAGTACATTATTGAATAATACAATTAAACATAAACTATTAAATTCATGAATAATACAATTATGAATTTAAGTACGTACTGAATAATTTATTATCATTAATTTTTTAGTACTGAGACGGATGTTTATTATTAATTAAATTTATGAATAGGTTCATGTAGATTATGGATGGGCCCCCATATGGCCGTTGGATGTACGAGAGGTTTGAACCGGGTAGGACGGTTATTAGGGCAGAATGGGTTGCTGGGGTAGAAATGTTTGATGAATTTGCAAAGAGTAATTCGTATGAGTATCCGAGGACTGGAAAGTATCGGTGTCCATGTGTGAAGTGCAAGAATAAGAGCGGATTTAGTCCCGATGATGTTAAATATCATTTTTATATGCGAGGGTTTATGGAACGATATTGGTGTTGGACGAGCCATCGTGAAGAATGGGGTGACTATGACGATGGGGATGGCAGCGGTGATGATGCGAAAGGTGAGTGGGAACCGTTTACAGGTAGTCCGCCGACAAACGAGGAACCGAATCAGCCATCGTTTATCGACAGAATAGAAGAGATGATGAATGATTTCATCATGGCGAATGAGGCGCCTAATGCAGGAGCTCAACAATTTTATGATATGCTTCAATCTGCTCAACAGCCTTTGTGGGAAGAGTGTGCGACTCATACTGAGTTGTCCACTACCGTGAGACTGATCAGTCAGAAGTCGAAGCAAAATTTGTCGGAGCAGGCAATGAACGATATCATTGAATTGATGAGTGAGAGTTGTCCCCAGCCGAACCTAGTGCCTAGAAACTACGATGAGTTGAAAAAGAAGGTTAAGAAGTTGGGGATGGGCTATGAAACAATCGATTGTTTCCTTGGTGGATGCATGATCTACTATAAGGGCGATGCACATCTCACTGAATGTAAATTTTGTGGCCATCCTAGGTATAAGCCACAGAAATCGTCAAACACGACAAAGAAAGGTGTCCCGTACAAGAAAATGTTTTACTTTCCCTTGACGCCTAGGTTGCAGCGTCTGTATGCCTCGAAGAATACGGCTGGGCATATGAGATGGCATGCGGAGAACAAGCGCGAGGAAGGTGTTCTTTGCCATCCGTCGGACGACGCCTCATGGAAAATGTTTAACATCGTGCATCTAGACTTTGCGGAGGAATCGCGAAACGTAAGGCTCGCCTTGTGTGCGGATGGGTTTAGCCCGTTCAACATGACAGGGAGATCTTATTTGATATGGACGGTTGTAGATACTCCTTACAAATTGCCACCTGAATTGTGTATGACAACGCCGTACATGTTCCTCACATGTATTATTCCTAGTCCGAAGAACCCCGAAAATAAACTTGATGTCTTCCTCCAACCCTTGGTGGACGAGCTGCAACACCTTATGGGTGGGAGTTGAAACGTACGACGATCTCCAAAAGACAAAATTTCAACATGAGGGCATCGTTGATGAGAACGGTGAATGATTTTCAGGCCCTTGGCATGCTTTCTACGTGGAGCACGCACGGTGTCATGTCTTGTCCTATTTGCATGGATGGTTTGAAAGCAATGCGTCTGAAGCATGGGAGGAAAGCCTCGTGTTTGACTGTCACCGACAGTTTCTTAATAAGGGCACACTTGCCCAGATAGAACTGTCCCACCATGTAGGAAAAATGGTTATGAAATCTACAAGGAGGTGAAGCACTTCCTCAAGGTGACTACCCATGGTGACATTGTAGTCCCGGGTTTCAGAGAGAATGCTCATAATTGGAAGAAACAAAGTATCTTTTGGGAGTTGCCCTATTGGAAGGACCACATGGTTCAACACAACTTAGATGTGATGCACATTGAGAAGAACTTTGTGGACAACATCGTAAACACGGTGATGGGGGTGGACGATAAAACGAAGGATGATGGAAATGCAAGGAGGGACGTGGCGGACAATTGTGACAGGCCGGAACTCCATCTATTGCCTGTTCTAAACGGTAAACCCTATAGCTAAGAGCCAAATATGTTCTTCCTGATGATAAGAGATCAGACATCTGTGATTGGGCATTACATCTTCGTTTGCCCGACGCTTATGCTTCGAACTTCGCGAACTGTGTCGATGCATTAGGTAAAAAGTTTCAAAACTTTAAAAGTCATGATTGTCATGTGTTCATGCAGACACTTTTACTTGTTGCATTTAAGGCACTTCCCGATGATGTGTTGGAGCTACTCGTTCAGTTAAGTCAATGGTTCAAGAGTCTGTGCTCCACAACATTGAAGCACAATGACTTAGTCCGGCTTGAGAAAGAAATTCACATAATAATATGCAAGCTGGAGACCATATTTCCCCCCGGCTTCTTCAACGTAATGGAGCACTTGCCCATTCACCTGGTTCAGGAGGCATTATTTGGTGGTCCTGTTCAATATTGTTGGATGTATCCCTTTGAGAGGTATTTAGGTGGTTGAAGAAGAAAATAAAGAACAAGGCACACCCCGAAGGATCAATGGCTCAAGCGTACCTCGTGTTTGAGATTTCCCAATTCGCATCTACATACTATTGCTCAGTGAAACTAATTCAATGTTTATTCTATTGTACATCAATGTGTTGTTTCATTATTGCATATTTCTTTGTGTTACGAAGTCTGTTAAAGAATTTTATTTTGTTGGAGTTGTTACTAATTCATATTATTTGCTATTTTATTTCGTGGGAGTTGATACTAATTCAATGTTTATTATATTATTATTTTGCAGTTTAGATGACAGGAAGAGAGGAATCCCGCAGAGGTTAGACCCCTGGTGGTTCATCCTCAAACCTGCAATCACCATAAATTCCTCAATTTGATTCTGTCCCTCAAGTTGTTCCTGAACCTCACGGGAGCAAATTCAACCTATTTTCACAACTAGATCCCTCCACCATGGATCTCATGCCGTTCTTTGCGCCCGGTATTCCAGGAGCGAACCAGACGGTGGGTGAGCATTATGATCAGAGGTTTTAGGGGGCAAACTGATGAGGGGGGTGCCCAAATTGATCAAATTTGAAGGGGAGGGAAACCAGACCGAACAGGGGTCTCCATGACCGCACCTGCAGTGCCTCGAAGATCGCCAAGTATCCTTCGCTGAGGCAGCAGCTACACCGCACCTGGGGTTGACCAGGGCTGCACCTGCAGTATCTCGAACGTTCAATCGCCCAATATTTTTCTCTGAAGACCGCACCTGCGGTGGGCTGGGACAGCACCTGCGGTCCCCTGCGTCTGCGCGAGTGTTTGGCTTTGTGCGCTGCGTTTTGGGGGCTTTTTATGCCTTGTAACACTCCTTAGCTACTCTTTTGAGGGGGATCTAGGAGTAGACTTAGACATTATTTCCAGCTTGTAATTAGTGGATTTTAGAGAGAGATTAGTGAGAGATTAATCTAGGGTTTTGGTGATTTGTGTTTGTTATTGAAGATTTGAGGATTCAAACAATTGAGAGATTGTTGGATCATCTTTTTATTGCTTTCTCTTGTTCATCTACAGCATTTTGATAAGTTTTCTCTTCCCTTAACTCTTTCATTAATTGTTTTGCTAATTACTTTCTCGCTTGTTGAACTGTTTTGCTTGTTATTTCATTGTTCTTGCTTGTTTATGGTTGTTTGATGTTAGAAATCATGTTTAGGGTTGGTTTGGATGTTGTTAGCTTAGTTAGTATCATGATTAGTGGCTAGAAACCCTATGGGTTAGGGTAATTAAGGGTGTGAATGGGTGATTAGGTTTAGGTTAGCAATATTAATGAGTAATTAGTTAGGAAATCATTTTTCTCACTCCAATCCTTCCCTCAAGTGGGATGTATTTGGGTCCGAAAGTCCCCGAACATATCCAACACTTGAGTTGGAAGGTTGGAATTGGGATAGTTAGTACTCTACTCACGAAAGTGAATAGAGACTAACTAGGGAATTCCGTTTCTTCAACCCTCCGGGTCCGTAGTGGACTTTGGGGAAGTTAATACGGACTATCCTCGAAAGAGGAAGCCCGGTTGGTATTTTCTAACGGAATTGCCACTTGATTTTCCTCCTTCTTGCTCTCTTATTGCAAAACCTATTCCCTCATTCCCGTTTGCATCCCAAAAAGCCTCCGAAGCCCATTTCCTTTCCTTGACCGACCTTAGCTTTGTTTCTTGTGTTGTGACCCTTTCAACTGATATCCTGGCCTTAGCAATCTCATACCGACCGTTGACCTAGATTCTATGACCAAGGCCCCTAGCTCCCTGAGAAGAACGATACAAAACCGGGGTACGAAAACCACGTTACAAACAATTGAACAATTGAAGATTGAAGATTGAAGATTGAAGATTGAAAATTGAAGATTGAAGAATATTGAAGATATATATTCTTTACAATTTAGTTTTTTTTTGTATCTTATTAGATATAAAAATCAACATTATTAAAGTTTTATTATATATTTTTTTAATTGTTTAATGTAAGAAAGTTGTGTAAAAATCAACACTATTATATATATATTCATTACAATTTTTTTGTTATTTCTCTCTCTCTCTCTCTCTCTCTCTCTATATATATATATATATATATATATATATATATATATATATATATATACATACATACATACATACATAGGGAATAGATGGGGTGAGAAGGGAGTTTGGGTGAGAATGTGAGAATGGTGTCTAATAACCCTTGGATCATATATTAATGGCCAGAAAAAAAAAAAACATTTTCCCTTTTAATTGTCTATCCCTCACGTGACTCTTTATGTGGAAAATAAAAAGAAAAAGTCATGGTAGCATTGGGAATAGATGAAATGTGAAGCAGGCGTGAAGCAGCTTCCAAAACACAAAAAAAATTGGTTAATTAATTTTGAATCAAGCTCCTCCAATGACTTCAATTCCTTCCCTCACTTGGAATTCTCCATTTTCATCTCCTTCATCATACCTTCATAGCCGAAGACCATTTGTGAGTGATTAGGGTTTGACGATTGCAGAACCTTGTGCCGAAAATCGAGCAATCATGAGAAGAAGGTTGAGCGTCGAACAATTCAGGGGAGGACGACCATGAATCTCGATGTAGAAGGCATTCATGGTTAGTGCGAAAAACAAAAAGAAGAAGAATAGCAAGAAGAAATCGGGCAATAAGGGTAAAATCGATCAGAAACTTGATGATGATGATGATGATGATGAGGAGGAGGAGGAGGAGGAGGAGTTTGAGTCGAGTGTTATGAGCCCTCTAGGTAGTCTAGATCACCTTCGGCTTCGGTAGACGGTTAATATTCTGATTGAACATCGATTATTGAAAATCAAGGGGGTAATTGATTTGCACCATGTGCAGTTGTTTTTAGTGATGAATATCATGTTCATTTGATTTGAACTGGTTATTGTTGGATTCGCACATGAGTGTACTGTATTACTTCAATATTGAGGTCCCTTTGTAAAGACTTGATGTCCATTTGGGTAATGCGGGATGCCCTATTGGTGAATGCTTGATGTTTTTTCCGTGAAGATGTGATGTCCATTTTGATACAACGTAAAGTCCATCTTGTGTGGCCACCATGTCTATTGGGTTAACCGTTATGTCCTTTGGGGTACACTTAATGTCCATCTTGTGTGAGCACTATGCCCATACGTACGTACTGTTCATCTTGAATATGACGTGATGATTGAGTTTGATATCTTATTGGTTTGAACAAAATGATGTATTCTCAGGTTTTTGTGAAATAATGTACATATAATATAAAGTTGTTTGAATGTCTATTTGATAAAACAAGAATGTTCATTTTATTTGAAATTGATGTCAATTTTGGTTGAATTGGTGCATATCTTGTATGAGCTCGATGTCCGTTTGGGTTATATGTGATGTCCTTTTGGACTATATACTTAATGTCTGTTTGGTTTATACATAATGTTCATCTTAAATATGATACGATGATTGAGTTAGATGTCTTTTTTATGTGAATATGATATTCAAATTGTTTCAACGATTTCCTTTATGTTGGAATCAGAATCTATTTTAAATTAATAATGTGTTTTGAACTTGATGTGCATTTGGTGAAAACATGATGTCCATTTGGTCTAAACTTGATGTTCATTTTGAATTTACACAGAATGTCCATTTTATTTGAACATGATGTTAAGTTGACGAGGCAGAGTCGGCAGACAGGATGCTGAGACGAAATCCCCGTTTCTTACCCCGCAATAAGCTGAAGGGATCGTATTTTCAAAGGCTGCCCATTAGAACCGAACAAGGACACCCGCCCCCTTCTGATGATGGTGTTTCGCCGTACATTAACAATTAGAATTTTAGGCCATCTCCCATATTGTCTCTAATTATATGAGATTTTTTTAGGATTGGAATTGTGTAAAATAAGTAAAATATATTGTCATGTACTTTTGTGATACTTTTAATGGAAGTTCATTTTTCTATCAATAAATGTCCATTTTCCATTTTGATATTGGATGTCCATTTTGTGACATCAAGATACTTTTAATGGATTTTTATTTTTCTGATATTGGATGTCCATTTTGATGTTGGTTATATTAGATATTTCCGTAACAATTATTAAAATGTCTATTTCCTTTTAACCTTCATTTGATGTTCATTTTCATTTAACTTGATGCTCATTTTATCGATAATGGATGTCCATTTTGATATGGATGTATTTAGTTTCGTCGTTTTGCTTTCTAATAGATGCTGATTTAATTGATAATGGATGTTCATTTTACATGTAATGGATATCCATTTACAACTATTACAATTTAACTTGGTGTCTTAATGCATAGCCTTTGTAAAATGAACATCCAATCAAATGAATATCAAGTAAAATCAGATGAGCATGGACAACATGTATTACAAAAAAGTACATCAAAACATCCAACAATGAACATAACTTCAAATTTTTACAATTTTAGAACTTCTCACTTCATGTATAAATGAACAATAGGTATGACTAAAAAGTACATCAAGGCATCCCACAATGAAGATCAGCTATAACAAATGTAGACATCAAGATTTTGTAATTGCTCTGTTACTCTTTCCGATGAGATCTTTCTCGATCATGTTCTTCACCACGATCTCTTCTGCTTATTGCGGGGTAGACATCAAGAATGGACAGGGATTTCATCTTAGCATCCACCTGTCTAGCGACTCTGCCTCGTCAACTAGACATCAAGTTCAATAAAATGAACATTGTGTGTAAACCAAATGGGCATCGAGTTCAAAATGGGTATCATCATAAAAAATTGACATCATGTTCAAAACCAAGATGCATATAATGTTGAAACCAAATGGACATCATGTGTCAACAAGATGGATACCATCTCTTACACTCTTGTTCAAACACGGGGGAACATTAAGTTGAAATGAAATCGCCATTTTATGATATTCAAAATGGACATCAAGTTTAGCCCAAATGTTTTCACCAAATGCACATCAAGTTCAAAACAAATTATTCATTTAAAATAGATTATGATTCCAACGTAAAGGAAATCGTGGAAACAATTTGAATATCATATTTTACAACGTGAAGTCCATCTTGTGTGGCCACCATATCTATTGCGTTAAACGTTATATCATTTTGGGGTACACTTAATATCCATCTTGTGTGAGCACCATGCCCATACGTACGTACTGTTCATCTTGAATATGACATGATGATTAGGTTTGATATCTTGTTGGTTTGAACATAACGATGTATCCTCATATTTTTTGTGAAATAATGTACATATAATATCAATTTGTTTGAATGTCTATTTGACAAAATAAGAATGTTCATTTTATTTGAAATTGATGCCCATTTTGTTGAAATTGGTGCATATCTTGTATGAGCTCGATGTCCGTGGTTATATGTGATGTTCTTTTGGGCTATTCTTAATGTCTGTTTGGTTTATACATATTGAATATTATATTTCAGATGAACAATATGTATAAACCAAAGAGACATTAAGAATAGCCCAAAAGAACATCACATATAACCCAAACGGACATCGAGCTCATACAGGATATGCACCAATTCCAACAAAATGGACATCAATTTCAAATAAAATGAACATTCTTATTTTGTCAAATAGACATTCAAACAAATTGATATTATATGTACATTATTTCACAAAAACATGAGAATACATCATTATATTCAAACCAACAAGATATCAAACCTCATTGTCATGTCATATTCAAGATGAACAGTACGTACGTATGGGCATGGTGCTCACACAAGATGGATATTAAGTGTACCCCAAAATGACATAATGTTTAACGCAATAGATATGGTGGCCACACAAGATGGACTTCACGTTGTATCAAAATGGACATCACATCTTCACGGAAAGAACATCAAGCATTCACCAATAGGGCATCCCGCACTACCCAAATGGACATCAAGTCTTTACAAATGGACCTCAATATGGAAGTAATACAACACACTCATGTGCGAATCCAACAATAACCAATTCAAATCAAATGAACATGATATTCATCACTAAAAAAAAACTGCACATGGTGTAAAATCAATTACCCCTTAATTTCCAATAATCGATGTTCAATCAGATGTTAACCGTCTGCCGAAGTTGATCTGGACTACCTAAAGGGCTCATAACACTCTACTCAAACTCCTCCTCCTCCTCCTCCTCATCATCATCATCATCATCATCATCATCATCATCATCATCATCATCATCATCATCATCAAGTTTCTGATCGATTTTACCCTTATTGGCCGGTTTCTTCTTGCTCTTCTTCTTCTTTTTGGTTTTTGCACTAACCATGAACGTCTTCTACATCGAGATTCATGGTTGTCCTCCCCTGAATTGTTCGACACTCAACCTTCTTTTGATGATTGCTCGATTTTCGGCACAAGGTTCTGCAATCATCAAACCTTAATCACTCACAAATGGTCTTCGGCTGTGAAGGTATTGATGAAGGAGATGAAAATGGAGAATTCCAGGTGAGAGAAGGAACTGTAGTCATTGGAGGAGCATGATTCAAAATTAATCAGCCAAATTTTTTTGTTTTTTGAGAGCTGCTTCACACCTGCTTCACGCTTCATCCATTCCCAGTGCTACCATGGCTTTTTCTTTTTCTTTTCCACATAAGGAGTCACGTGAGGGAAGCAATTAAAAGAGAAAATGTAGTTTTTTTCTGGCAATTGATATATGATCCAAGGGTTATTAGACACCATTCTCACATTCTCACCCAAACTCCCTTCTCACCCTATCTATTCCCATATAAATATATATATATATATATATATATATATATATATATATATATATATATATATATATATATATATATATATATGTTAAGTTTGGGCAATAGCAAACAAAAAGGACAATCTTTGGGTCAAATGGATCCATGAGAGATATGTTAAGAATCGAGATTGGTGGTCCTTCACCCCTAGAGGCGACACCTGTTGGTATTTCAAAAAAATTTGCAGGACCAAAGACCGGCTGAAGGAACTACACATAACCACATACACAGTCTAACTTGCCTATGTATCTCTATGTGGAAATCAAGAAAACTGGCAATGGGCTCGAATAGTCTGGAACCGGTTCAATACCCCCCGCCACTCCTTTATCCATCTTCTCTTGACTTCTTGATCTTCTTGCGAAATATGTGACAAGATGAAGATTGAACTTAATAACCATACAGTTGTCTTGCTTGGATATTGTTAAGAGTCATGGACGAACACATTTTCCTTAAGAACTATTTACTATACCGTAAATATTCAGAGGGATAAAACTTAGCTCTTAACACACTCAAGACAAACTTCTTTCTCATTTGATTCACTCAAATATAGCTGTAGTCTAGACAAGAATGAGAGGTTATGATTAGATATTGGTGTACTCAAATAGCCAGAGAATGTCTCCTATTTATAAGATACTTCCCAACCTCTTTAACCCTTGGTCAAAGGACTTAATTAATGTCCTTAGTGAGTATCTTCACCTTGACTTAGTCAATTGACCATGTGTTATAAAGGTGATATAGTTGTTGGAGTTTTAAATCTGATATTAAAATGAGATTATAACTTACAGATGAAGATTATATAGTCGTTGGAGCATTAACCTGATTCTGGGCCTCAACATGGTCCGTGGTAGGTACACCACGGTCCCTGTTGGAGCAACGCGATCCGTGTTAAGCCCAAAATCCTTATATTAACATTCTGGAGACCAACATGACCCGTGCTGGTCTCATATTGATCGTGTTAATCTTATAACTTGTGTTTAACCTATATATGATCCTTATACTTGTATCACATGATTTCTCATGCTATATAATCTTCTTATACTTTTGAAATAATTCAACATACACTAGGGTGAGTAATCTTTACAAGTGTTCATATCTCCTTGTTTAATCTTGTTTTGGTGTTGAAGTTGAGTCTTTGTGTTGATATTTTGTGTAGTGTTGTTATTTCTCTGTTTTGGGGAGTGATTTTGGGTGTTTGTTGATCCTATGTTTGGGAATTGTTGATATGTGATGCAAAATATGTTCTTTGGGCCATTATCCCACTATAAAGATGAGCCTTTTCATACTTAGCATGCATCAATTTTTTGGATGGGGT
The DNA here is from genome assembly GCA_029582165.1 of Portulaca oleracea. NCBI lineage: Eukaryota > Viridiplantae > Streptophyta > Magnoliopsida > Caryophyllales > Portulacaceae > Portulaca > Portulaca oleracea. The sequence continues at coordinate 34,619,441 of CM055880.1, read as the reverse complement.
ATGATAAATAATAGCATTTGAAGTAGTATTTAACACACCTCTTCTTTTTCATCTCTTCTTTTCACTCTAGAAAACCTAACCTCCAGGTTTGTAAGGGTTGTCATTGGCGATAGTAAGCCCCAATTTGATTATTCACATCCTAACTATGAGCTATAATTTTAAGTTTTGATAATTAAACAAAGTTTGTCGACCCTTCATTCACACAAGTTTTAGTTTACACTTAATATAGGGTATTTACTCTCTTGTTTTTAGAGTTTTGATCAATTGGTGTGGTCTAGTACGTGAAATGAAGATTGATCTTAAATTATTCAATATGGATTGTGAGTCCACTTATATAAAAGATGCGGAGTCACTAAAGAAAAGTAATTGAAAGATAATTATCATAAATTTGGAGTCCAATGTTGGTAAAATTTGTAGTAGTTATTTAAAAGTGAAATTTCATATCTATATTTTAAATTTACCACTGTTCATTCATAATTTTCATTATAAATGTCGGTCTGAGGTTTTATTAATGAAATCATTTTATTTTGATTCTAAAATCAAAGTAGCATTTTAACATTTTAATTAAATCAAACTACTATTTAATAAGATATTATTGTTCATCAAGATAGCATCGGGGTAGGATTTCAAATTACAGTTAACATTTCAAATAAAATTTTTAGAAGGGTAATAATAATAACTTGTGGCTTTTAAAAGTTGTGCTAACAGTTCCTGATGATATCTAGCAAATTATCGATACATTTGTATGTATGTTTAGATTAATCTATGAAATGAACAATTAATCATTGAACATATTTTATGGATAATTATAATAAATATTCGCTGATAAATAAATTAGTCCCAATTGTTAGTTTAGTTATACATCTACGCAAATAAAGTTAGTATTTTTTTTATAAGAATTTTTATTGTACCATTATTTAGGGTTTCCAGTCTCTTTCTAGAGTTTTGTCCAGTTGGTGTGGTTTAATACGTTGAATAATCAACTTTCAAATCCCTATAGCACAGGTTGTGAAGTTCTCCATCAATGGTAAAGAAGCAAAACTATCAAAGAAAGATGAAGAATCATCGAAGAAATTAGAATCGAACGTCAGTAAGATTAATGTTAGGTGTTTGGAAGTTGAGTTTCATATCTATAATTTAGATCTACAACTATTCAGTCACGATTTTTATTGTAAGTGTCGTATGACTTTCTATTAGTGAAATCGTTATGTATGGTTTCAATTTTAAAAAAAACATTTACTGCTCAAATAATTATATACTATTTAAACAATTAACTTTATTTTCCAAAAAAAAAATAACTTTGTTAAACAAGCCTTTAGTCACATGTATAACACACCATACAAGAATAAATAATTCAAGTAAATTTTATAAAGACTGTGATAGAATAAAAAATATCTGAATTAAATTATTAAAATAAAACAAATGTAAAATGAACAAAACAAAATTGTTACTAGTCCTATTTTTTGGGATGATAAAGTAAGAATAAGTTAAGATAATGTAAGGTTGAGTAATATTTCTCTTCAAAAATAATTGTCATTGGCGCTTTTCAAGGCTCATCTTTATTCAATATTTCTTACATAATATTTTATTAAAAAAACATAGTTTTATATTTTTCTAATAGTATTTTTCATTACGAATATGGTGACATAAGTTTTATATGATGAATCATTGTATATGTTAGAGTATACAATCATCATTGGACCTTCAACTATACCAAGTTAAGATTTTGTTGAAATGGTTCCACATGGTATCAAAGCCAAACTAAGCAAGAGATTTCAAGTTCGAAAGTCTGCACTTCCATGTTTCTTTGCGCAAGGTGAAAGAGATTTGCAGCATTCATGGTTCAAGCTCAAAATTTTTAACAATTAATGGTCAAAGTTTTTTACACAAATTCTGGGGCGACAATTAAAAACCCCAAAGGGAGTGTAAGGTAAATAAAATAGTAGAGGATAATAAATGTCGAATCATCTATTTCTTTTTCATTTAAAAATAAATTATGTGAATTGAATAACAAATTTTAAATGTAAATTATGTAAAAGTAGATTATGTATGATAGGTAAGACAAGATAAAGGCCTTATTCAGCAAAATTAGTGTTTTAGATAGCGGATAGAGGTTTATGTAATGGATAACGGTTTATGCAGCGGATCGTGGATGACTATTCTAATGAGAATTGAGTTCAGTAAATTAGTCGGTTGAATTAACAAACTAATGTGAATTAATATAAAAGGATATCAATAATTTCCAACGGTAAAATTTTCAAAGAGTATTTTTTGACCGAAAAATATGAAACGCTACTTCAAATGCTAAATGTTAACTGATGTTTAATATCTCTAAAGTTCAAATGAGTATGAAGTTGTTTAAAGTAGTAGGAAACGTCAATTTTATACATCTCAAATTAAGTGATGCTTAATTTCTTTAATGACGAGAGGTTGAGTGGTGACACTACTTTGTGGGAGCCTAATTACAGAGGCGGTAAATCCAAAGACTACCTATGTAAGTGTAAAGTGTGGCCGCTGAAAAGAACTTAGAACTAAAGTTCTGAAACACTTACTAAGGACAAGGACACAAGGTCGGATAATAGTGTCGATATTAACACTTAAGATAAAAGTTATATGTGTGTTATGAGCATAGTTGATCCAATTGTTGCTTATATACACTAATTGAAAAGTTCAAAGAGCAATCTACTTTTCATTAGGCATATACTTTGTGTGTTTCTCGGGTGATTACTAGTCAAAATATTTCTCAAATGGCGGGGGTGTTAATCCCTTAAGTAAGAATATGAGCTTATTTCAAGGGTATTTTCCATACTCTTGAAACATCGGGGGATTGTTGGGATTATTTCAAGAGTATAAGAAGATTATATAGCATTAGAAATTATGTGGTACAAGTATAAGGATCATTTATAGGTTAAACACAAGTTATACGATCAACATAGGTCAATATAAGACCAGCACGGGTCGTGATGGTCTCCATAACGTTAATCTAAGGATTTTGAGCTCAACACGGACCATGTTGCTCCAACACAGACCATGGTGTACCTATCATGGACCATGATGAGGTCCAGAATCAGATTAATGTTCAAACGACTATATAATCTTCATCATCAAGTTATAATCTCGTTTTAATACCAAATTTAAGACTCGAACATGGTCATAGTCAAGGTCAAGGTACTCATTAAGGACCTTAATTAAGTTTTTTAGCCAAGGGTTAAAGAGGGTGGGAAGTCTTCTATAAATATGAGACATTCTCAAGCCATTTGAGTACACCATTATCTAATCACAACCTCTCATTCTTGTCTAGACTGCAACTATATTTGAGTGAATCAAGTGAGAAACACGCTAAGTTTTATCCCTATGAACATTTACGGTATAGTAAATAGTTCTTAAGGAAAATGTGTTTGTCCATGACTCTTAGCAATTAATATCCAAGCAAGATAACCGTATGGTTATTAAGTTCAATCTTCATCTTGCCACATATACCGCAAGAAGATCAAGAAGCCAAGTGAAGATGACAATGTAACGCCCCCAGATTCATAATCATCAGTTTACACCTAAACCATTCATAACCCAAGGATTAGCGCAGCAGAAAACCAAATCCAGAGGCATTACTGCCGTCCACGTAGGTGGACAAGGCTTGACATACTTTCAACATAACCGTACACATATCCTAAGCAAACTCATACTTCATTTACAACCTTTAACATCTTAAACAACAAACCTAGATAAAGCACAACTTAAAGTTTACATCCATGCATAGCCTAATCTTAACATACTTCATCATCCCAAGCATGATTCTTCATAAATACATAAAGTTTACATTGATTCCTCAAAATAGTTAAAACCATCCCATTTTCCAAAAGAGAGAGATTCATCATCACCATCCAAGCGGGGGAGTTCTTATTCTTGTTCCGAACGTCTACCTTAACCAAAATGGACAACCCAATTACCTCTTCGGAACTGGGAGCTTGGAGTCCTTGGGGGAGCACTTCCTAAAACAAAAACAGAAAACTTCACAAATGAGTTGGCTAAACTCAGTACACATACCCCTACGGTGTAAACTTTCATAGTTCATTTTAGTTCACGCATTGCTAAATTCTTTTGGAAAAGGAAAACACAAACAAGCCATAAAATTAAAACTCTTGAACAACCAAAGAAAAAGATAAATAAACATAATCATCATACACAACCATACATACAACTTAAGTAAATTCTCTCAAGTATTGGGTTAATTTGTGTTGTCTCTTGTCTTTCTAAATGTATTAGACCAAGTTTATTGTTGTGGGTTGAATTGATGATGATGATGATGATGACGATGTGTATGGCGATTATGTTTATTTTATTTTTCTTTCGCTAATCATGGTTTTTATGATGTGATTGCGTTTTTCTATTTCAAAAGATTTAACCAGGCACGAAATAAAGTGAACTGTTAAAGTTTACACTGTAGGGGTATGTGTACTGAGTTTAGCCAACTCATTTACGAAGTTTTCTGTTTTTGTTTTAGGAAGTGTTTCCCCAAGGGCTACAAACTCCCAAGTCTGAAGGAGTAATTGAGGTGTCCATTTCAGTTTAAGGTAGGCATTCGGTAACAAGAATAAAAACCCTTCCCCGCTTGGATGGTGATGATGAATCTCTCCCTTTTTGAAAACATGATGGTTTTAACTATTCATTTGCAAAGTGTTCTGTTTTTGTTTTAGGAAGTGTTTCCCCAAGGGCTACAAGCTCCCAAGTCCCCAAGTCCGAAGAAGTAGTTGGGTTAATTTGTGTTGTCTCTTGTCTTTCTAAATGTATTAGACCAAGTTTATTGTTGTGGGTTGAAATGATGATGATTTGGTTGAGAATTGAATTGGGTTAGTGTGATAGATGTATAGAATTTGGGTGGTCCTTTGGTGGATTGTAGATGGATGAAGGATTAGTTTACATGCATGTTGATCTTAAGTATAATTAAAGAGTTTTAGGGTTGTGGTTAGTTATTTAATTGTTGTTCCACATCTGAAAGTAATCTTAGAGTTGTTTGTAATGAGTTTTGGTTATTAAAGTGGTGAACTAGATATGAATTTTTAGTGTATTATGATGCACATAAAGTGCTCGATGAAATGCCTCATAGAAGAATGGATTATTATTGGATGAGTATGACTTGGTTGATGTTTGATTGTTGAGATTTGTTTATGCATGATGTTTTGGTTGATGAATTCATTGTGACAGTGTGAGTTTTAGGGATAATTATAGATGCATGTACTTTGATTAAGGTTAGATTTCCAAATTTTTGAGTATCATGGTGTTTGATGATGTATTTATGACGAATCATGCTTGGGATGATGAAGTATGCTAAGATTAGGCTTTGCATGGATGTAAACTTTAAGTTGTGCTTTATCTAGGTTTGTTGTTTAAGAGGTTAGTTAAATAATGGTATATACCCATATAGAAAGAAATTGTTGATTTTTTTTTTAGGGAAATTGGATTCTAATAATACGAATTTTTGATTTGGTGATTAATAATACGAACTTTGACCCCCTATTGCCCCGAATAGTACGTTATCGAGTTAAGTTTAACTTGGCGGGATGACGTGGCGGCGGAGGCATGTCCCAGTCAACTTTATTTTGTATGCATCGGTCTCTTTCTCACTTTCCAAAGGGTTTTTGGATGCTAATATACTGAACTTTTGGGGTATTGGATAATAATATACTGAAATTAGACCTTGGACAATGATACATTGAACTTTGAGAGATGTTGGACAGTAATGCACTGAACTTTGAGGGGTGTTGGATAATAATGCACCTGAAATAGTTTCGACGGAGGCTGACTTGGTGACGATCTTACATGGCAGACCGAGAAAATGAATAAGCCAAATAATATCTAAATTTATGACATGTCAGCTAATTTACACAAGCAAAAGTGATTTTATACAACTACAACAACAATCTCTCAGCGGAAACACGTTTAAACAAATGTGATTTTATGTTTTTTTTTTACTCTTTTCAAAATTGATTCTCTTCGGTTACGTCTGGATTAGCTGACAAGTCAAAAATTTAAATATTTTTGGACCAATTCATCTCCTCCACCTGCTACGTAGGATTGTCACCAAGTCACCCACTGCCGAAATCGTTCTAGTGCATTATTGTTCAACACCCCCAAAAGTACAATGTATTATTGTCCAACGTCAAAGTTCAGTACATTATTGTCCAATACCCCAAAAATTCAGTATATTAGCATCCAAAAACCCTTTGGAAAGTGAGAATTTTTCCTTTGTTTGAATTGAAGAAAAATGAATGAAAAAAAATTTGGAAAACCATATGGAAAATTTGGGAAAACAAATAACAAAAAATTCTCCTTTCAAAAATGAAAGGAAAGTTGAGAGAAAAATTTTGGATCTAAAAGTCAACATTTCTCTCCTTCGACTCTGCGACTCTGTCGATTCTCTTTTTCAATTCTCTCTAACGCCCTTCTCTCTCTCTCTCTCTCTCTCTCTCTCTCTCTCTCTCTCTCTAGCTCTCTTCTCTGTCTCTCTCTCTCTCTCTTTCTAACTCTCTTCTCTCTCTCTCTCTCTCTCTCTCTCTCTCTCCCTCTCTCTCTCTCTCTCCAACTCTCATTCTTTGTCTCTCGCTCTCTCTCTGATCTCTCTCTCTCTAAGTCTCTTCTCTTCTCTCTCTCTCTCTCTCTCTCCCCCTCCCTCCCCCCCCCCACTCAAATCACATCACATGATCTAGAAAAATGAAGCTAACTTGACATTTACAAGTTTTTATGCAAATTTTATTTTTTTCATTCATTTTTCCTCAAACCAAACAAGGAAAAGAAAATTGAATGGAAAATCTTCAAAATTTTACATGAACCAAACAATAGAAAGAAAATTATTTTACCAAAAAAAAAAATTTCCTCCTAATTTTTTTTTCCACGAGATTTTCTTTCTACCCAATTTTCCTAGGTCCGAACGGACCTTGAATGTGATTGCCATGACCCGTGAAATGTACAAAATACAATTATGTATCAATCAAAAGGTTGTAACTTGAAAATACTTACTCTCTCTGTTCCATATTAATTGTCATAATTTTGATTTTAAACTCTCTGATATCAGTCTTTGATTGATAACTTCTTACATAATATGTTATTAACAATCGTAATATTATTACTTTTGTGATCATATTTTTCGTTATGAATTTAATGGTGGTAACTTTATATAGCAATTCATGGCATATATATATTGAGAAATTTAGGGTCAAATTTTTTAAAATTTGATTGCACGATTTCCAAATATGACAGATAATGGAGGGAATATTATATGTTTTTAAATCCCTAAAATTAAACCATCCAATTTTATGATTCCATCCCTCACATAACCCCTTTTTGTATGCCAAGAATCATGGAATGGAGGGAATAATATATGTTTTTTTTTAAATTAAAAACCTCCTTAATTAATTCCAAAAGGATTTTTGGATGTCAACAATATTAACTTTGGGGTATTGGATACTAATAATACATGTTATTTTCTTGGATACTGACAATATCAACTATCGAATTATTTTCCACCAACAGTAAATCACCGAGTTGTTATGGTTTTAACTCATGGAAAGATGACGCAACTCCATAATGTGTGACATGGAACACATATTAGTGTTCACGTTGATATTTTCTACACAAGCTCCGCCTTCCACATCATACATTATGGAGCCACGTCATCCTTTCATGAGTCAAAATCATAGCAAATCGGTGGTGTACTGTTGGTGAAAATATGTCGATAATTGATATTGTCAGTGACCAAGAAAATAGTTTGTATTATTAGTATCAAATACCTCCAAAATTGGTATTATTGATATCCAAAAATCCGTTCCAAAATTTATGAAATAGATGTTTCTTTTTCTTTTTAAAGTAGGGAGTTAAATAGATCCATTCTAAAACATATCAACATGGAAAAAGTTAGAATGGCAACCAAAATGAAGGTAGTAGTAAAGTCATTTTTGCCACTACACAATGTCATGGTGTGTTTGTCAAAAAAAAATGTCATGGTGTGGTCATCACTCATTAATTAGTTTGAAAGCAGCAGCTCATCACATAATTAGTCAGTCACGCACTCACACTTCCCTTTTACGGGATCCCAACTTATACGATGATATTTTAACAAAAATCGCATCCACCAACAACCCCCAGGATCAGTCCATCCTGACCGTCTATTCCAGTCCTCAAAACTATTTATAGTCCCTCCCCTATCTCCTCGCACAGCCCCACACTTTCCCCACTGCCCCCGTCTATTTCTAGAGAGAGAAAGCTTCCCTCCTTTCTAGAGAGAGACTACAATGGCTTCCCTGGCAGTGGAGAAGACCAGCTCTGGGAGGGAGTACAAGGTCAAGGATATGTCCCAGGCCGACTTTGGCAGGCTCGAAATTGAGCTCTCTGAGGTCGAAATGCCTGGACTCATGGCTTGCCGTACTGAGTTCGGCCCTTCTCAGCCATTGAAGGGTGCTAAGATCACTGGCTCTCTTCACATGACCATTCAAACTGCTGTTCTTATCGAAACCCTCACTGCTCTTGGCGCTGAGGTCAGATGGTGCTCCTGCAACATCTTCTCCACTCAGGTATACAATCATATTTTCTCATTTCTCATCATCTGCATTTTCTGACGTATGCATCATTGTTTTTTGTTGGATCTCATCTGATCTGATTGTTTGTTTCTTTTTAAGAAAAGGATTTTGTCTAATGTCGCATTCTATTCGGCTGTATACTGTATTTTTTTTTATAAAAAAAAAAATTGTTTGAGTGCGTGATTTGACGTAGATCTAGGAATCTGACGATGTGATCGATCTTCTGTATAATGAAATACTACTGAAATCTAAATCTTTTGGTGCGTTTAATCACCAATAATTGATTCTCTCAAATGAACCGCTAAGTTTTTATTCCAATCTGTAATAATCCAAATGTGGATTGATCTCCCCTATTGAATGGGTTCCTTCAGTTTGGATTTATGAAACCGTTTAGATCTTTCTTTAGTAACTATTTTCTTTTGATTTATGAGTGTTACGAGATGTGAGCAATGAATTAAACACCATTCTATTACTGATTTATGGCTTGGCAAGGCTAGATCTTATTCATTTAATTTGCGTATATAAATGGCAGGACCATGCGGCAGCAGCGATAGCTAGGGACAGCGCTGCAGTGTTTGCGTGGAAGGGTGAGACCCTACAAGAGTACTGGTGGTGCACTGAGAGGGCTCTGGACTGGGGTCCTGGTGGTGGCCCTGACCTCATCGTGGACGACGGTGGTGATGCCACCCTTTTGATCCACGAGGGTGTCAAGGCTGAAGAGGAGTTTGAGAAGTCCGGCAAGATCCCTGACCCCACCTCGACCGACAACCCTGAATTCCAGCTTGTGTTGGGTTTGATCCGTGACAGCCTCAAGGTCGACCCCAAGAAGTACCACAAGATGAAGGAAAGATTGGTTGGTGTCTCTGAAGAGACCACCACTGGAGTTAAGAGGCTCTACCAGATGCAGGCTAATGGCTCCTTGTTGTTCCCTGCTATCAACGTCAATGACTCTGTCACCAAGAGCAAGGTATACCTCATCTCATATCAACTAAGACAGAGCGACCGATAATAGTATTATGCTTTTTCAGTCAGTCAGATAATTATATGATTTGTGTATACAGTTTGACAACTTGTACGGTTGCCGCCACTCTCTCCCTGACGGTCTGATGAGGGCTACCGATGTGATGATTGCCGGCAAGGTTGCGGTTGTGTGCGGGTACGGAGATGTTGGAAAGGGTTGTGCTGCTGCCATGAAGGCTGCTGGTGCCCGTGTGATTGTAACTGAGATCGACCCCATCTGTGCTCTCCAAGCCCTAATGGAAGGTCTCCAGGTGTTGACCCTTGAGGATGTGGTCTTGGAAGCAGACATCTTCGTGACCACCACCGGAAACAAGGACATCATAATGGTGGATCACATGAGGAAGATGAAGAACAACGCGATTGTATGCAACATCGGTCACTTTGACAATGAGATAGACATGCTTGGACTGGAGACATTCCCAGGAGTGAAGAGGATAACGATCAAACCCCAAACAGACAGGTTTGAATTCCCAGACACAAAGACAGGGATAATAGTGTTGGCAGAGGGGCGTTTGATGAACCTGGGGTGTGCAACTGGGCATCCTAGCTTTGTGATGTCGTGCTCATTCACCAACCAAGTGATTGCACAGCTGGAGTTGTGGAAGGAGAAGAGCAGTGGGAAATACGAGAAGAAGGTGTACGTGTTGCCAAAGCACTTAGATGAGAAGGTGGCTGCATTGCATCTTGGGAAGCTGGGGGCTAAGCTCACAAAGCTAAGTAAGGACCAGGCTGACTACATCAGTGTTCCCATTGAGGGTCCCTACAAGCCAGCTCACTACAGGTACTAAGGCTACCAACGCCTCATTCGTGCCTTCACTGGTGTTTCCCGACTGCAACAGGATTTCGTCCCCTTTCTTTTTACATCTTTTACATTTGTTTTAGGACACACTAGTTATTGCATTTTTATTTTATTTTTTAAAATCCCGGGATTTGGAGGATGGCTAGGATTGGATTTGGAGGACCATTTTCAAGTCTAATATGTGTTGAAATGGGGGGTTGAATAAGGGTGTGTGGGGGAGATCAATGTCATGTGTTTACTTTTACATTACTATTTTGGCGTCCAACTTGCCGCTGTCATACCTTGTGCTGACCGGTGAGTATGATGATTAGTTTTCAATATCAATCAAAAACAAACAGAGTGTTTTGCCCTTTTTTTTTTTGCTATGGTGCTTATGCCTTTTAGTAAATGTTTCTATTTGTGACCTAAAAAAAGAATGAAAATATTTCAAAGATGGTGAGTTGACGACATAAACAGAGTCGATCTTGTCGCGTAAGGAATCGATCCTTACTAATCACAAAAGTATTCCTCGCGATTATTAACACTATTTTTTTAATTAATAAAAAGTAGTAATTTTTAATTATAAGAAACTTTGAATATATTGGTTATGTCGATAAACACAAATGATACCTTAATCGAATCAATCTCATTCATTAGATATATTTTACACATTTTTAAATAAGAAATACGGTTTTGCTAATCGTCGCCCTGGGGGCCGATGGTTAACAAAGAATCTTATCCACTTTTTTATTTTGTAAATCTTATATATATATATATATATATATATATATATATATATATATATATATCATAAACCATACTTATATCTAATCAAATCTACATAAATTTTATCACCGTAATTAAGATTTTTTAATTTTTTTAAAATATAAATTTAGAAATACCAAATAAAGTTGATTATATTGTGTTTTCTAAAATCAAAGTCATTAATAATTATACACAAAGGAGTTGCAAAAGAATGTGCCATATTTGGTGGGAATTTTGAGGTGGAGATTGAGGAAGGGGATGAACTAGGGTTTAGTTTGGTGGGGAGAGAGAGAGAGAGAGAGAGAGAGAGAGAGAGAGAGAGAGAGAGAGAGAGAGAGAGAGAGAGAGAGAGAGAGAGAGAGAGAGAGAGAGAGAGAGAGAGAGAGAGAGAGAGAGAGAGAGAGAGAGAGAGAGAGAGAGAGAGAGAGAGAGAGAGAGAGAGAATAAAGTTGACTGGGATATACCTCCGCCGCCACGTCATCCCGCCAAGTTAAATTTAACTCGGTAGCGTACTATTCGGGGCAATAGAGGGTCAAAGTTCGTATTATTAATCACCAAATCAAAAATTCATATTATTAGAATCCAATTTCCCTATAAAAAAGATCAACAATTTCTTTCTATATGGGTATATACCATTGTTTAACTAACCTCTTTTCATCACAAATTATAGCAGTATATTAAAAAAAATTATAATATTGTAGTTTAATGAACTTTTTCTATATACTTAATAATAGTACATTTATAAGACAAAAAATATCATATGTTGACACTTTACAATCATAATTTTTTTTAAAAAAATTACTCCCAAACAGTCACCTTACCCAACACATAGAAATGATTTTTTAACTTGATGTTCGGTCTCGTTTCGAGCCGAATTAATATCTTTTATAAGGATTTTTGCTTGTCTTTAGTAATTAATTTAGGAATTTTATTATGTTTTTATGTATTTTGCAATATTATTAGATTTTACAGTATTTTATTATTTTTGTTAGTATTTTTGTTAATTATAAATCAAAATAATTTAAACAAATAAAATAAATAAATAAATAAAATAAAAACCTAAATCTAAACCAACCCAGCCCAAAACCCTGGCCCAAACCCAATTCCCTTTCTTTCTCTCTTCTCTCCTTTCTCGGCCCAGTAGCCTAACCCCAGCCCAAAACCCACCTAACCCTAACCCGCTTAACTAACCCGACCCGTTTCCTTTTCCATTTCAGCCGACGAAAACCCCCCAACCCTAACTCTTTCTCTCATTTCTCCCATTTCCCTTTCTCTCTCATTCCACTCCTTCTCTCTCTTTCCCTTTTCTTTCTTCTTTTCTCTTTCTCCTTCTGCTTTTCCCTTTCCCCGTTCCTTTTTCATTCTTCCTTTTCCCGATCTTCTTCTTCTTCCTCAGATTCTTCCCCTTTCTTTCTTTCTTTCTTTCTTTCTTTCTTTCTTCTTCCCAGTCTACATCTTCTTTCTCTCTCTATCTCTCTGTTTTTCTCTCTTTTTTCGGCCAAGTTGCGCCGAGTTTCGCCATCATCACCTTTCTTCTTTCTCCTTTCTTATTTCTTTCGAATTTTCGCAGTCAACCAACTTGCGTTGAAATTCCGACATCCAATTGCATCTATATCATTCATTCTTATCTCACTTTCTCATTTAATATTTCAATTTCTCAATTTCTCATTAATTTTCTCTTCCAATTTGCAGATTCGGTGGGTGGATTCCAAGAAGCTCGAGTTCAAGTATAAAAGAGGAAGAGGAAGGCAGAAGCAGGGCATCGAAGACCGAAGGTCGGAATTGGGGGGTGACAACACAATCGAGATCTAGGGTTCGAATTAGGTTTAGTTTAGTTTTGCAAAATTCCATTTTCCAGAATCTATTTTGAATATTTGAATCTTCGAATTTTTGGGTTGTTTATGTTGGATTTAGGTTTATCATGCTTTGAACTTCAGATTTCGTTGTTCTTGTTAATCGCCGTTGGTTTATTTTGTTGAGAAACTCTGAATTTAGGTTGAATCTTTGGGTATTGATGTTATGGAATTTGAAATTGATGCGTTTGTGTTGATTAATATTGAGAATTGCTCCTTTGTTTTCTTCTTTCCATTTCTGTCTCTCTGTTTCGACCGAATAACAGGGACGATAATCCCTGTTCTTTTCTTTTCCTCTTTCATTGATTAGGTTTATAAGGTTATTTAGGATTAATTCGTTAAGGTAATTTTATTTTGGGCCAAAGTTAGGGACCATCAGTTTAGTAATTGGGCCTAGCTAGTTTAGCTTTATTAGAATTTTGTTTAATTAATGTCATTAGAAATTGTTAGGGTTATCTTAATATTAAGGTTATCAAAGTTAAATAGTTAAATCTCCTTAGTTTAGGTCAGATAATGGTTTCAATTGTCTTTATTATGGTTTAGTTAGAATTTGTGTAGGTTTTTGTTTTAAAAGTTTCTAAGGTTTTATTAGTTTAGCCACATAACATCCAATCAAAATTTTAGTGAAGAGGAGGATTAAGGGTTCACAAATTCTCCTTTAATAGTGAGGATTTGAGAATTCTTAGTAATCCAAATCATAACTTTTTAGTTTGTTCAAAGAAAGTCCAAGTGAAGGTTTAGTTCTTCGAAGGTATAATTTCTTGTTCCCTAATTTCATTGTTAGAATTTAGTTTATTGCTTTCTTATTTCTTGCTTTTAAACTGCTTTCTTAGCTTAGTTTTATTTTCTGTCAACGTAAGTTCAGTTCATCCTTTTATTAATGTCTTCTAGATTATTGTTATTATAAATCATTAGTTTAATTTGCTTTCATTTAAATTATTTATCGCTTTCAGCATTTGAAAACGTTACCTTACTCAAACCAATTACTTAATAACCTAACAACCCATCCCTGCGGATACGACAACCCTTAGGAATATTTTGTTCCTAAAAACCCCCTAAACTGCACACGAACACTTGACAAATAGCCAAAGCATCCCGAAAACCATTTACTCTAAAAAACACCACCTAAAATGATCCCCGAGCACCTTGGTAATGTAGGGATCATTTGAGAATATGAGACGTGAGACGCTAAATTCTGCTAGCTTTAAGATTTTAACATTGATAACGTCTTATGGAAATCATCAAACATTATATCAAATGTTATTCACTAGGAGTGGAAATAAACCAAACCGAGCCCGAGCCTATGAGGCTTGAGGCTTGGCTTGTTACTTTTTACGAAATTTTATCATGAAGATAGGATTATGTGTAATCTTTGTTAGAAAAATAGATGATCAAGGTTATGGAAGAAGGAAACTGAGCCGTGGAATAACCACTGCCTTGAAAGCGAATACGGCTCAACCTAGGTGCCAATCGAGAAAAGTCGGTCGCTCCCCAAGGTTAACTCAGCGAGCCCCTGGACACGTGCACTCGTGGCGAGGAACTTGGAATATGGAAGACTGTATGCCCAGAGAAAAGAAGAGAAGAGAAGGGAATGATTGTATTTTTCAGCGTACTCAAACAACAATCAGAACATATATAGGGAGAAACATATCTGATGGAAGGTAAAACTGAAGAGACAAAAGGGCAAGGCACAAAATCTGGATCGGAATTAATTCGGTCAAAGATATTATCGGCTATCAAATTAATGACTCAAAAAATATCAAACCGGATCAAAACCACCCGACCCACGCCACGCACTGTGCCCAGCCCGAACCGGACGGACGACAGCGGCGGCGCGCGCGTGTGGATGCTCAGACCAAGCCCTCCTCCATAAAACCCACCTTTAAGCCAATACAACAACCATAGGAGAGTGGAATATTTAAACCCACTCAAAACACTCCAACTCTTCCTATGTGGGACAAAGGAGAGATAAAAAGAAATGAGAAAACAACCTTGTTGCCATTAACATATCACTTCCAAAACCAACAATCCCCCACTAATGGCATACAAGGAAAAGGAAAAAGGAAAAGAAAGAAACATGGGTAGAAAATGGGTCAGATACTTAGGCGCCAATATCTTTTGATTTGAATTGACACATTAGTGGAGTGAGTCAACAATCAACAATCTGACAAATGGACTAAGCCTGAACTTGAAAGAGCTTGATTGAGACCCCCACAACAAATATCAACCCTGAAGAAATCCATACTCCGCGATGGAACCATTTGTGCCTTTATGGCCATGCGCACACCTTGGGACTCATAAGCGCTCCGGAGAGAAAGCCTAAATCTCTCATAGAAGGCGGCCAAACCTTCACACTTACGTAGGTAATTCCATCAAGTCCATCTCAACATGGACTACCACAAAAGTGACTATGGAATTATTAAGAGCAAATAGCTCAACCTCTCATTCTTCAATCGGTGAATCCATCAGTGCGTCTCACAAGCATCCCTCCCACAATGGGCGTGGATTCATAAAGAGAATAATCTCTACCTTAAAAGCACTACTTTGCACCATAGGGATAAGAATGTAGTGCACCTCGAAGATTAATATGGTTTCGTTTGACCAAATAATTGGTATCCACCATACCTCTTCAAGCTATAGGCTTAAGCCCTATCCCCCTCGATGCTTCGAGAACAACTCTTCTAGTCAATCCCTTAGTGAGTGGATCTGCCAAATTCTTCTCAGATCGCACATACAACAAGGATATGACACCATGTTCCAGCAATTGTCTCACTGCACTATGTCTCACACGGATATGTCTCCTCTTTCCGTTATAGACACGGTTATGTGCCACTCCAATTGCTGCCTGCGAGTCACAATGTATAGAGATATGTGTCTTTTGACTGTCCCATAATGGCACGTCTGCTAACAGACCTCTAAGCCACTCTACTTCCTGACCTGCCAACTCAAGAGCAATAAACTCATATTTCATGGTGAAACGGGCTATGCAAGTCTGTCCATGATATAGCCCCTCCACCTAAAGTAAACACATAACCACTAGTAGAATTAACTTCACCATTGTCAAAAATCCAGTTTGCATCACAATATCCTTCGACAACAATAGGAAACTTATTAAAATGCAAACACCAATCAATTATACCTCTAAGATACTTAAGCAAACGATGAAGTGCATTCCAATGTTCTTGACTAGGATTATGTGTATAACAACTCAATCTACTCACAGCATAAGCAATATCGGGACGTGTAAAGTTCATCAAGAACATTACACTTCCTATGATTTTAGCATATTCAGATTGAGACACACTGGGTCCGTTGTTCTTCTTTAACGAAATACTAGGATCATAGGGAGTTATAACAGGTGTCACATGAAAATGGTTAAATTTCATTAACACTTTCTCAATATAGTGTGACTGACATAAAGCATAACCAGAATTGGTTTTTCGAATATTAATCCCTAAGATCACATCAACATCACCCATATCTTTCATTTCAAACAAAGAAGACAACAAATTTTTAGTCTCATTGACTACAAACAAATTTTTACCAAAGATCAACATATCATCAACATATAAACATATGAGCACACAATCTGATCCAATCATCTTTGAATAAACACAAGAATCAGACAAATTTGCTACAAATCCATTTTTCACAAGAGAACTATCAAATTTCTCAAACCACTGTTTGGGAGCTTGTTTTAGACCACAAAGAGATTT
The DNA here is from genome assembly GCA_029582165.1 of Portulaca oleracea. Classification (NCBI taxonomy): domain Eukaryota; kingdom Viridiplantae; phylum Streptophyta; class Magnoliopsida; order Caryophyllales; family Portulacaceae; genus Portulaca; species Portulaca oleracea. Next base: position 34,602,739 of record CM055880.1, on the reverse strand, counting down.
TCTCAACTTACACACTTTATTCTCTTGACCAGGAACCTCACAACCCTCAGGTTGGGTCATACTAATTTCTTCCTCTAAGTCACCATTAAGAAAAGTTGTCTTCACATCCATTTGATGCACAACAAGATCAAAAATAGCAGCTAGAGCAATCAAAGTTCTAATGGCACTTATTTTGGTCACAGTAGAATATGTGTTAAAATAATCTATCCCCTTCTTTTGGTCAAAAACTCTAATAATAAGTCTGGCCTTGTATTTATCAATTGATCCATCGACCATTAATTTCTTTTTGAAAATTCATTTACTACTTATAGGTCTACAACCCTTAGGCAAATCAAATAAATCCCAAGTTTTATTATTAGACTCTAGAGAATCTATTTCACTTTTAATGGCTTCTTTCCAAAAGGTTGCGTCAACATACCTAATAGCCTCAACATATGTTTTTGGATCTTCCTCAACAAGAAATAAAGACACAAAATCCTCAGTCAAGGCATCCACATCATAACGATTAGAAACTTCAACTAGAAAAGCAGTAACAAAGTCAAGTGCAAAATCAGTTGCAGTTATTTGCCTTTTACTTCTTCTAGGTTCAGTTTCTACATTTTTAACGTTAGAACTTGAGGCAGGCAAGTTCACATTCTCAGGCATAACATCACGCACAACATCAGGCACAACATCACCTACCACATTAGGCACATTCTTCTTCAATGGAAATACATGCTCAAAAAATTCAGCATCTCTATATTCAGAAATAGAATTATCATTCAAATACATAAAACGATAAGCAGCGCTATTTGGAGCATAACCAATGAAAACAACATCAAAAGTCTTTGGGCCTATGTTGGTATTCTTATGACTAGGTAAAGCAACTTTAGCCAAACGACCCCACACTTTTAAATAATTTAGGTTAGGGGCATACCCTTTCCAAAGTTCATAAGGAGTCTGATCCATCTTTTTATGGGGTACTCTATTAAGAACAAAATAGGCAGTCAAAACAGCTTCACCCCACATATTATCAAGTAATCCAGAACTTATAAGCATGACATTCATCATTTCTTTTAAGGGTACAATTCTTACATTCAGCTACACCATTCTGCTGTGGTGTATAAGGGGCGGTAGTCTCATGAATAATACCATTTTTCTCACAGAAAACAGCTAAAGAAGTCGAATCATATTCACCATCCCTATCAGACCTAAGCCTCTTGATTTTTCGGTCTAATTGATTCTCAACTTCTGCTTTATATTTTAAGAACACTTCTTCAGCCTCATTTTTAGATCTAAGAAGGTAAACTTTGGTAAATCTAGAGAAGTCATCCACAAAGGTTATATACCATTTCTTTCCTCCTTTACTCATTGTGTTCTTAAAGTCAGCTAAGTCGGAATGAACAAGTTCAAGCAACTGTGTAAATCTTGTTGTTACTGACTTAAAAGGTTTCTTGGCGAATTTTGCCTCAACACAGACATCACATTTAGAACAATTTTCTGTGCTAACATTTGGAGTTAGTTTCATATTCTTTAGCCTGTTTAAAGAAGCATAATTCACATGTCCAAGTTTATCATGCCAAAGATCAACAGACTCAGCAATATAAGCAGAAGTAGAAGCATTTCCATTAGCATCAAACGCAACATTCAGAACATATAAGCCATTGCTAAGATACCCCTTCCCAACAAATACCCCATTACGAAGTATAACTATCTTTCCAACCTTTTGGTTCACCTCAAATCCAGCAACATCAAGAAGACTACTGGAAACTAAGTTTCTACGAAGGGAAGAGACATACAACACATTGTTCAAATATAAAGACTTTCCAGAAGTAAATTTAAGGAGAACCTTTCCTTTACCCAGCACTGTTGTTGTGGTAGCATTGCCCATGTAAACATGTTCACCATCACGAACTTCCTCAAAATTATGCATCAGCGCCTTGTCGATGCAGAAATGTCTGATCGTAGCATTATCCAGAACCCATTCAGTGTTATTGGTAACGAGACTAGCTTCCACCGTTACTGCACAAAACACTTCTGAATCTTCAGTCAAGTTAGCTTGATTTTGTCCACCATTCTGTCCAACGGGTTTCTATTGGGTCTGGTTCACTCCCTTCCGTTGTGTTACACTGATATGCCTTATGGCCTGGTTTGCCACAGACATAACAGGTAACTTTAGCCTTCTGGATTTTATTGCTAGGCTTGTTCATTTGATTATGATGCTTAGACTGCTTCTGATCCTTCTTATTATTTCCTTTGAACCTGTCTTTATTAGATGGTACAACAGATTCAACTAAGTTAGCTTTAACAGAATTCAAAGAAAGAGAAGACATCTTATCTTTCAGACGATTCGCTTCCTCAGTCCTCATATGACTAATTAACTCTTGAAGAGTAAGATCTTTCTTCTTGTGCTTGAGATGATTCATGTAGTCAGCCCATGATGGTTGGAATTTCTCGATTAGAATATTTTCTTGCAAAACGTCGCACATCTTCATTCCTTCATTCAACACTTCAGCACACAGGTTCTCATAGACATTAACCTGTTCCATGATGGGCTGATCGTCAAGAATCTGGAACTGCAACCACTTGCCAACCACGTATTTCTTTTTCCCAACATCGTCAACACCATATTTGATTTCCAGTTTCTGCCATATAGTCTTGGCTGACTTGAAGACGACGAACAAACCAAACAGCGGGTTCGTCATATTGTTGAGAAGATAACTTTAGGCCACTTTGTTGTCTTTCTCCAGTTTTGATGTATAATGGGATCAAAGATTGCATCTTGATCAATTACACATCAAGGGAGACGTGCAACCAATCTCAACATGGGAGGCTTCAAGTGAACTAGGGCAAAAGGTAGGGTGCTTTGTGAGAGAAAGATGGAGTCTTTGAGAGAGTGGAGAGACTTGAGATGGACTATGAATTAGGGATGGAGAAAGATGAGATCTTTGTGGAGTTTGAGAGAAGAGAGAAGGACCAAAACAGAGAGGCTTTTGAAAGTGACGTGAGGACTTTGTGGAGGGAGGGATTACTTGAGAGAGATTTGAGAGAAGAGAAGGGATGGACGTTGATTTGAGGAAGAGATGAGGGTGGCGTGAGCTAGGGATGAGGGAGAGAATGATTGAATGAATGCATGAAAGTATGAGAGATTATGGAAGAGATTTGGCGTGAGGCTTTTAGGAGAGTGAGAGAGAAATTGATGATTTGAGATAGTAGGGTTTGAGAGAGAGACGTTTGGATGATAGGGGGAGAGAGTGAGTTTGATGTAAGCTAGGGTTTGAGAGAGAGATATGGGAGGGACGTTTGAGAGAGGGGGGAAGAGAGCGAATTAGGGTTTGGAATTTATCTCAACTATATTGATAGAGAGAGATAAAAGAAGTTATTATCTTAACTGTATTGACAGAAAGATAAGAACGGATAGTTCTAGGTTTCTAACTTGAATCCACAAGAAAGACAACCTAGGGCTAACTTGATCTAGACCGCAACCTAGGATCAAGCTCTTCCTAACCACTTGGGTGTCATACCAAGATACAATAGAAGAAAGGGGTGAGGTTTATCCAAACTCTTGAGAGAAAGCTAAAAGCTTAACTGATTTCATAATTCAAAGTTGGGTGCCTTTGAGAGGCTACAAGCCTAGCTATTTATACTACTAAAGTCCTAAACCTCCTAGGACTCTCAAGATTGGCGTGCAAGCCATCTTCTCCCACTAGGACTCTATTACTTGGCATGCAAGCCAAGGACTCCTAATACTAGACGCCATCTACTTCATCTCCTCCTTGGATTAGGACTCCTTATCCTAAAGGGGGTTGGTTACAAGAGATAATAATCCTGTTAGGACTTGGCTTTCCTAATCCAAGATGGATTAGTTACAAAATAAGCCAACCTTATCTAGGACTACATAGCTTGGCGCCTAATCTAGCACACCACACGCCTATCACACACACACACACACACACCTTCTAGATCATTCTAGAACATTCTAGACTATTCTAGATTAATCTAGACTCCTACGACTTGGTGTTCAAGTTTATATATATTACTTGGCACCTCACACAACTGGAAATGTAAATAAAACCCTATAAATGTAAAGAAACTAGTCCTTAAACCCGTGCATTGCACGGGACAAAATTAAACAACACATATTATTTGGATAATAAAACAAAATTTATTGTTAAAAACTTTCATTATATCTCATAATAAAATGAGTGTATTTATAATTTTCTAATTTACAACAAAATATACAAAAAAAAAATTTGAATTTATAATATGTAAATACACTCATTATACTTTTTTTCAAATATTAATTTCTTCTAATTAAATATCATAAATTAAACAAATGATTTGTTTTTTGAAAGCAATTAAACAAATAATATAAATACAATTCAAATAAGATAAAACAGTATTCCGCCCAACATAAATAATTGTAATTATATGTTATGAGTTGGGGAAAAAATAATGTTAATTATATGAATATTTGAAGCTAACTTATTTTTAATTAAATAATATCAAAAATTGAATTTATAACTTGTAAATATTATTAACTAAAAAAATAAATTTTAAATATTATAACAATGAATACAATTATCAATGCGTAAAGTCAAAAAGCAGTTAAAAAATAGATTTTATTTATATCAAAATAAAACCAACCAAAACTCTAAATGTTAGCATTAACATTGGTAATACATAGGGCTGGAGCCATAATAATAATAATAATAATAATAATAATATTATTATTATTATTATTATTGTTATTGTTATCATTATTATCATAATCCCTTGAAATTTGAGTATTATAAAAAAATTATCATGAAGATACAATTATTTATCATCCTCATCATCGTCGTCGCCATCATCATCATCGTTACTGCGATTATCAGATATTCTAACAGGCACAATATATCCTTTTTCTAACGTAATAATACATATATTTAAATGAAAAGTAATAATTAATATTCCAACAGTTGCACCATAACTAAAAATTAATATTTAATATGTATATAAAAATTTAAATAAAAATAGAAAAAATATAGAATAATTACAATTTTAATGCAATCAATTATGTACCTTTTGCTAAACATATTAAAAATTAAATGATGACAAAAATAAATCAGTAGAATCCTTTTTCATATTACTTCACAGTGACACTCCTATACAAAATAAAAATTTAGGACTATCTTATCATATCACATATAAATATTCTCTTAAAAAATGACCGTTCTAATCCACATTTAACAAACAAATGGTTGTATAATATGAATTGTGAAACTCCTTTTCTATACCAAAAAAAAAAGTCTTTTTTTGAAGGGTTGAGTTGTAAATTAGAATTAGAATGAAAAACAAATTAAACTTGAAATGCATATGAATTTTAACTATTAAGAGGAATCGAATTATACAATTACTGACAAATGACAATGAATTAATATCAACCGCCTAATAAATAAATAAATAAATAAATATTAGAATAGAATTATACAATCATCTGCATGATAATAAAGGTATTTTGTCTTCTATATTCTATACATATTAAGTCCTATATGAAGAATTAGTAATGAAAATTTAAAATAAAATAAAATAGAAAAGACTAATTTAATACAAAAGCTTTATAATACTCATTGAATAAAAAGAAATTGAATTAGAAAAAAATGTTATATAATGCTATATATTTATTTTTATAAAATGAAAGCTAACTTTTATAGTACACATTTTTTTATGTTTTCTTTGATAGGTTTTTTTTTTTTTGAAATGTAACATATATTATTTGATTAAGTTATAATCATTTTAGAGTATATATGTATAGTATGGTTAATTTTACCTTTGAATATTGCCATGATACTTACATCATATTCGACAACATGCAATAACATACAAATATGAGATTATAATTTCAAGTAACTAATTGTCCAGTAGTTGAGATATAATATAGGAACAATTAAAACTATATTCAACTTCAAAATTTGACTAACAAATTGAACTCGATCTATTTGATTGTTCCTGCAACAATGACACAAACAGTGTTTAATATTCTCGAACTGAACAGAAAATAGAGAGATGAATTAACCAAAAAAATTAACATAATCTAAAACAAAACTAAACGTGTGACAATTATCTCTCAAGAAATTTGTGCCACAAAACTACGCACATGAATCTATATATTGCACCTATATATTATTCATATTATTTACAAAGTGGAATAATTACTCTTGAATGACATGAATAGTGAATGCTTCGGTTACCAACAAAGTCAATTAAAAACTGTTAGCAATTAATGTGATTTATATTTTATAATAAAATAGATAATTACTTTTTAAATGTTACAAATAATTATTGTAAATAACCAATAGCCTTATTTATTTCTATTAAGGATTAATTATATTAATTGTGGACATCAACTATAATTATAAAATTATGACATGAAATATAATAATTGCGTAGATAAATCCTCCATGACTTTTATTATTATTTTTTAGTACTCTTTTTTATGTATTACAAAAAATATAAGAATAGTCCCAAACATATACCATATTTATTTTATTATTTGGATAGAATAACATTTTTTATATAGACACACAAATTAAAATTTCATTTTATTTTATTATTTGGATAATTTTCATTTGATATTAGAAATATCACTTTAATAAACATTTTTCTTATTAAAAAAAATTATATATGAAATGTAAATGATGATTTTATTTATTTTATATTATTATATATTTGCAATTAGTTAACGTTATTTATTTTTCCTAGACTAACTTACCTTATCCATTAATATGTGTACAACAATTTTAAAGAAAAGTAAAATGTTCAATTATAAACTTCCAAAATTGCCCTCTTTAAAATGAGTATATTCCAATCCTCACCCTTGTACCCAAATATATATATATATATATATATATATATATATATATATATATAAAATTATTATTTTGACCTATGCATGCACGCACAATGATTAAATTTCACATAATATTGTTTTCATAATTATATATGAATACTTTTTCTAAATATTTGTAATAATTTTATCATTTACCAAAATGTTATACGCAAGCGAATAAGTGAAATATATAGAAAAAAAATTTGTCAACTGTATGCATGAGTTTCTGTTACTCGAGAATAAGCACGTTTTATACCAAATGAAAACCCAAAAGCATTTGAGGCAAAAAAAAATTTAGGAATAAAAGTTAAAAGTCAATTACTAATGAGACGTATATCTCACATATTTTACTAATGATGAAAAAAAAGAAGAATAAGAGCTACAAAATATAAGCACTTTTTGTATATTAAGATTGACTTAATTTTTTTGTGTGATTATCTAGCTAAATTATTAGTGTAACACCCCGGAAATTCAATTATAAAAAGTCAAGGTCAAACTAACGTTAACAGACAAAACTTAGCGGAATACTTCAAATTTAGTTTGGGCGTCACTGCCGTATCCCCGAAGGAACACAAGGCGAGAAAGGAAAACACAACTGTCTGCTAACGGTAACTACTAACAACTCAAAACAAAACTTTAAGATTTCATAACAAAAACAATATAAAAGATTCAAGGAATTCTAGACTCGTCGTCCTCACTTCTAATTCCCGTCCCCAGCATTTAGATCTTCACCTGAAAACAAAACATTTAAAAAATGAGGGGGAAATCTCAATAATGTCTACCCCCAACGTTTAAAAACTAGTTTAAGTTCATTTCAATTCATTTTGGGGAGAGGGATCGAATCAAACGTTTTACAAACCTTTAATCCCATACTGTTTCCTCAACCCATCCAATTCATATTTTAATTTGCGGGCGGGATATCAATCCCATAAAGAACATTGCCTACCAAAGGCATCAAACAACTATCCTATATCAGGGATGAAGCCCTGATCTCTTGGCACATAACCCTACAAGCATCAAATCCTGGTCTCAGGGTTATCACCCGCATAAACATTAGCCTCTCAAAGGCATCCAACAATCGCCCACCAAAGGCATCATAACATCTATCCTATATCAGGGATGAAACCCTGATCTCCTAGCACATAACCCATACAGGCATCGAATCCTGATCTCGGGGTTATCACCCGCAAAACATTAGCCTGTCAAGGCATCAAATCAACAACCCGCTTAATGTTTCCACTTTGAATTACTAATTCATTATTCACACTCATCTCACAACTCTTAAGTCAAACCCAACCCAGATTATCAAAATCAATAATAAAACCACTTATAAAAGACCATCTCAATTTCTCCACTCATAAAACAAGGTACAACAATTACAAACAGTTATCCAAAACAGATGGTCATAATTCCACAAAGTCCCCTTTCGGGATGCAATTATCAAACAGATTAGAAAACATTAAAACACATTTAAAGAGCATCCCGGTGGGGATTAGAGCATAGACATTACCTGAATAACGTCACAGTACCGCAATAAGGAGAACACACTTGAGCTCACTATCTTCACGCACTAACTCGGGCCTAGATTAAGAATAATTATCTAATCAAAACGCGTTCTAACGAAGTTAGTATTAACTATCAACTACCTAACCCATCCCCTGGGAACACTTAGGTTCCTATCATTTATGAAATTACACTTAACACCTCTAAGGAAACACATAACAGGATCACACATTATTTTCACTCAACAATTCCTTATAAATAAAAGCAAACAGAGGACAGATTTTAACGTTCACATAAAACGGGTCACAACTCGACTTCCCGACATCCTATGGGTCTGGTTCTGGACTTTTCGAAAACCTCGGGACGTCTATTAAAACTTCTATGTTGATGACTAAGCCCAAATCAGTCCCGAAGGACTCTAAAAATACCCATCTTCCTAATTGGTCCAGTTCTAACAGGTTCTGGTAAAACGGTTATAACTCGGGCTATACAATTCAAACGTCCGATCCATAAAATTCCCATGGTTCCTAACATCTAAGGGAACCTCCAGTAAAAAGGGCTCGGTCAAAAGACAACTATACTAATCGTGGTAATCCAAACTTTAGATTCTAACAAAACTGTCCGGTTTCCGGTTTTTATTTAATTTGTAATTTCGGTTCTAACCTTTACCAAACGGTCTTGGGGTTCTAATTTGGACTTAAAACGATACTTAGGGTCTAAGATATAAAGTCCAACAATTAAACTTGTAGAAGTAACTTATTAAAAACAAGAACACTTTAATAAAACTTTAATTAAAACTTAAGTCGTACAAGGAAACAAAATTTCTTAGAACATAAATCACGTAAACAAGATTTTAAAGATTTTAAAACATGAATTAGTTATAAGGTTATAACACTACAACAAGAATTTCACGAAGTAATACAAAGGTGGTTAAACATGCGGTTTCTTTAATTGAGAAATTCAAAAAGAACTTTAGGGAAGAACAAATAAAGTAAAAAGTTCAAGTAACTATCTATCAAGAAAAATCAACAACTAATTCCTTTACTAACTAAACAAGAATTCAAGAATCAAGAAAGATTTAAAGAACATGTACTATTTAACAAGAACCCTAATTAATTTCAAGAATCAATATTTAACAAGAAACGAATTACTAACAGAGATTGAATCTAAATTAAACAACTTAATTTGTAAATCAAGAATTTAACCTAGATATTAAACTTCCAATTTCGTGCATATAATCATGAGGTTATCTAACCCTAACATGATTTACAAGGACAAAGTACATTACCAATTGAACCCTAACAATTTAACTATTACAACCCTAATAGCAAAAATTACATATAATAATTAAACAAATTACATGTGAATAAAACAATACAAGAACAAATTAATTACAAATAACAACTTATTACAAATTACACCCTATTTTCCCCAATTTACAAGATTAAAACAAAAGTAAAAACAAAAATAATACTAATAATAACAATATTAATAATATCAGAAGAAAAGAATAGTCAAGAAATAAAGAAGGTTCTACGTTAGGGTTTACAATCTCCAAGGCTGCTGGCTGGGTGGGCGATTCTGGCGGTTTCGTGGCGGGAAGACGGCCACGGTCGATCGCGGAGGGGTGCGTGGTCGGAAGCTGTCGGGCAGTGGTGGTCGCAGGGTTTCGCACGCACAGCAGCAACAGAAGCAAAACTTAGAGCCCTCCTCGCGTCTGGGCGTGCATTGGTGGCAGAGGCGGTGCCCGTGGTCTGGGCGACGGTGGTGGTCGTCTGGTGACGGCGCACGCGGCGGCAGAGACAAGGGGGGAGAGAGAGAAAGAGAGAGAACGATTGAAAGAGAAAGAACGGGGGGAGAGGGGCTGCTGGTGGTTGCCGGGGTGATCGCCGGCGACGGTTCCTGGTGGTCGGCGCTTCTGGTCAGGCGGCGACAGTTATAGTAGATGGGAGGAGGGAGGAAGAGAGAGAGAAGTAGATTAGGGTTAGGGTTTGAGAGAGAGGGATGGGTTTTTATATCATCTAACAATTAGGGCCCACTAAACACTCTTAATCCTAACCCAACCCAAAACAAATAAAACAATTAAAACTGATTTTTCTAAAAAAAAATAACTAATAATACTAATAACAATAACAATAATAATACTAATAATAATATAATCACATAGCTAATAATATTCACGTAATTAATCACATAACTCAATAATATTAATAGTAATACTAATAATAAAAAGAGTAAAACTAATAATACTAAACCCATAAAATTACCGATATACCCTTGTTAGTCTCTCACGATCCTACGAGCTCAAGTGTAAGCAAAATAAAACGCAAACGAATAACAATAAATAACAAAGTCAAACCTAATTTACTAACGACGTCACGGTCAACATCTTTGGATTTTTCGGGGTTTTACAATTAGACATAATAATGGTTAGACTTTTACTTTGTAAAATAGTGCAAATATAAACTTACCAATCACCATAGAGCAATTATCTTCCTTTATTCAGGACTCAAGATTTGTTTGAAGCTATCCTCTTGAATTATAAACCTGGAAATCATCAAAATTTATACTATTAGAAAAAGAAGCGTAACAAAAGTTTTAAAATATTGAACAAAGACAAAATATATGCATGTATAAAAGTATAAATTGCAAATGTTTTGCTACTTTTTTTATAAATATATACAGTAGCATTTTTTTTATATAAACTGTACTTTGAAAGTTTCTTTTATCTTTTTAAGCAACATGTGAATAAAATGTGTGCAAATATAATATCTTTGGAATTGAATGATAACAATGGATTGCCAAAGTATAGCTAACATCAAATGGTATTTATAAGAAAATGAAAGAGCATTATCCAAGAGGAAGAGAAATAAAAGATAAGTTACAACATTTATAATAATGATAGAAATTAAAGACAATAAAGATTATAATAAGTGCATTGTGATGAATTAGAAACGTACAAATGGATCTTAAAATATTAATGTAAAATATTGGGATTAAACTTTTCTCTTGCAATTTTTTTGTTTTATATCTTTTCGTCTTCCTTTCAATTTGACATGCATATGTAGGATATATTTGTATATTTTTAGTTAATAGAATAGTATTTAATAATTTTAGTGATGCTTAATTTTTAAAATATTATTTATTTTATGGAAGTGTTGACAAACAAAATTGATAATACGATATGGAACTTTTATTTGCATAATTTTAGAAAAATAAAATTATGTGTGAGTTTTTTTTTCATTTTAAGGTGTTGCATAATAATTTTAATAGAATATTTCTAAGAAGAAGCTTTTCAATGAAATAAAATTTAATATTTCAAAAGATACAATTAACATGATCAAATTAAAATAAACTAAAATTATCACAATTAAACAATTACAATTTATAGATGTAATTTTAATAGATACATCTACCATGTCAACTCATCAATGTGATTTAATATATATAGTATTATCTCTCACTTTGAATGCCCATTAATTAATAGATAAGTTACTACAAATATTTCTATAAAAAAAAAAGAACGTTACTTCTAACAATACCTATCAATTAATCAATATGTATAAATTTTTATTAAAAAAAATGACCAATTAAATAATATGCACCAATGATTTTCAAAATAAAGGTGAAATGACAAATTATAGATTTCCAAATCTACCCTCATTAAGATAGACATATTACGATCCTCATCCTTTGTACCCAGAAATATATATATATACTAGTCCTTATACCCGTGCGTTGCACGGGACAAAAGTAAATCACATATATATTAAAATATTGTTTAATTTATATATTAAATGATATGGAGAAGAACTAATGAAAATAAATAAGTGAACAACTAATGATTAAAAATAAGAGAAATAGTACATAAAATTAAAATAAATAAATAAAGAAAGAAAGGGAAAAAATAGAGGAAGAGTTGCCTTTGTACGTATTTTCCCTCTATTTATTGTTGAACTTGAATCATGTTTATTTTCATTCATATATGATGAAAGGATATGAAATGTATGATGTTTTTAATCACAAATGAAAAGCTAACAATTTCACAACCATATAGACCAATTGAAAGAAAATGAGAACTTACCTTTAAAAAGATTATAGAATAAGAATTTTAATTTCATATGTTATCCCTTCATAGTAGTGAAAATATAATTAGGATGAACACATCATTCCTTCATTTTATTGTTCATTTGCTATTGTCTCATCATTTTATATGAGAAGCTAAAGGAATATAAGAGATACAATAACTATATTTAAAAAAATTAGAGGTATTTAAAAATTTATTCATTTCCATTTTTGCATGAATGAAATAATAAAAAAATCAACCATTGCAAATAGTTATCAATAATTGCTAAATGAAAATATTTAAAATAATGATCAATTGATAAATAATATTATTAAATAATACAATAAATGATTCAATAGGTAACTTATGATTGCAAACATTCAAGTAACCTTCTTGTCTTCTTTATATTACGGACTAATGAATAAACGTATTTTAAAAATGAATTTTATTCAAAGAAATCTTACCGTACTTAATTATAAAAATGAATTTTAAAAATGACCGACACATGAAAAAGCCAACTTAAATTATAATATCACCTAAGCTAACGCTTGTCATGTTCCTCACCATATATTGGTACCTACATAATATACATAAATTATCATATTGCATAGAATTTTTGTATAAAAAAGCATATCAAATATCGTATAGAATTTAGACTAATATTATCTCTTATCAATAGTATAATATACCTAAAATGCAAATAATTTCGTGGGGTACTTACAACATTACATAATTATGTCAAGCTCATCATGAATTCCCCAACCTTCATCTATATGTGTTCGTAAACTTTTAATATGGAGCAACCGTTATACTTATAATCCTAATTCTATAAAACGAAGAAAACTATTAACATCCACACCATATTTTAGAGATATAAATTTTAAAATTTAGAATAATATGGTTCTTAGTTTTTGTATTTAAATTAACTTGCAAAATATTTAAAGAATGATATACATGACTAACTAATTAATAAAAAACAATAGAAAAGTATTAAAGAGAACATAGAATGTGGGAGTTGAATTTTCACGCATTTGCGCTAGACCACAACAACTCACAAAATTTTACACGATTCAATAATTCTCATAATGAAAAAATGATATTTAGAAAGAATTTTTCTAGTAAAATATTATTGATAATCATACACATCTTATATTATCCAACAATTCTTGATAATTTGAAGATGTCAACATAGTATTTGGACCTGCACAACATCAAAATCAAACTAATTATACGAAAAAAAACTAAGAATAATCGAGTAAGAAAATTATGCAAAATTATAACTAAAAATTTGTATATATATGCAAAACAAATTGCAAACAAAGCTAATTTAAGATGAAAAATAAAGATAATAAATAACATAACGGTTGAGAATTACATTGTGTCATGCTCACTTAGTATTCAAAATTTCTATCACTACCTTAATCATTTTTTATTGTTTTTTGGTTAATGAAATTCCAACTTTTTAATAATACAAACTTATGCCTATAGTTTTTTTTTTTTTTGAAATCAACTTATGCCTATAGTTGTCATCAATTTAATGAGTCCCTTATTGTATGATTCTATTTTTAGATTTTTCAAAAATAATTTTTATTCCTCTTCTTATATGAACACAATATTTAGACTATGTGATTATTTTAATAATTGTAAGTATGTATATATTATAATTAATACAAACTGAATATATAGTAAATTAAAAAAATAATTAAGGTGCATAAATAGTGTTAGGTATGTATATATGGTGTATTACTCATTAATTGCCTTACCAAATATCCTCAAATTCAAGGATTAAAAATCGGATAATTTTGTCTGAATTTTCTTTTGATGGCTTGGTTTGAATATCCCCCACACTCACGATAGCACCAATGACATCTGTATAGTTTAGAAAACATAATAAGTTAGTTAATTATTGCAAAAATTTGTTGGTTACATATAATATTTTATAAATAATGGATGATAGAACCAATGACATCTGTATAGTTTAGAAGACATGATAAGTTTGTTAATTATTGCAAAAATTTGTTGGTTACATGTAATCTTTTATAGAAAATGGATGATTACCTGAAAAAATAGTGTTATTTTGTACCCATTCCTCGTTCTTATAAAACTCAATTAAATCAAATCCGTGTCTACATATTTGGATCAAGTCTCCACTAATTTCCTTGAATATTGTATTTCCAAAAAACTGTATCATAATTATTATGCTATCGCGAAAAACTCGGAAATCATGTCTATTAGGCTTGACAACAAACTTTTCCATGGTGTAGATGCTACCTTCCTTAAGACGATTATTAAAACGGGTGGTAAAAGTAGCTCTGATGCATGCTGAATGTATGAACCCTAAAAAAAAACACAATAAGAAGCAGATTAGTAGTGAAGAAGTGAACCCTAAAACCTTTTATTAATTCGAATTGAATAAAGTATGTGAACATACCTTTTCATCGATGAACACCATATCTTTACTTAAAAATGTATCATCCTTCATATTGTAAGAATTCCATAATTTTGAGACCCTTACCTTGATTTTCCAATTCTTTTCAAGTGTAAGTTGATGTAGAAATGAGTAAGACATTTTGATTGTATTAGAGTGATTGATACGTTTTAGAATTATCGTAACCACTATCGCTATTTATACTGTAAAGTGGATGTTAAATACATAACCTCACCAAGACTTTTATAGGCACATTTTGGATTTTAGAAGAAAAAAATTGTAATTAATTAAAAATTAATTATGTATTTGAAACCACTTTTATTAGTAGTCAAACTTGGCAATGAAATACAGTAATTGTCTTTGCAACGGTACGTTTTGATTAGTAGTCATTGTGAAATACTGTAAAGTAATTGCCATTGTAATCGTTTTGATTAGTAGACATTGTGAAATAAAGCAATTGTAACTGTTTTATGTATTTGAATGAGTAATTATGGCCGTTGAATGAATTGTCAAGTAATATTCTATACCACTTCATATGTTTTATGGCTTCTGATTTTTGTATTTTAGTTTTTATGAATAACTATTATGATGAATATGGATTATTTGGTTGTGAGTTAAATTAAAAAAATAATATTTAAAATACCAAAATTACCCTTATGAAATCACACAAATTCCACATTCGCCCTTTGTACCCAGAAATATATATATATGATATATGATATATATATATATATATATATATGGTATGATATATGATATGATACATCAAAAGGCCAAAACTGTGAACTTCATCTTGAAATGGTCAGAAATGTGAAATTCATCTTGGGCTTTGTACTTGGGCCTTTAGTTGTGGACTTGGACTTGCCATGGATAGGTTTCCATCATCTTCTATGAATCTTGGGTCTCCAAAAGCAAGCCCATGGCTATGTGAGCCTCCATCTCCTTCTATGAACCTATGGTCCCCAAAGGTGAGACCTAGGTTGATGAGTTCTCCATCATGCGCCTCCTTTGATGTATTTGGCGTGGGCCAAAATACATCAAGTTTGTTCTTGGCATTCTCATCGAGCGGAACAATTGGAGTTCTTGGGACAGTAGGAATCTGTTCAGGATCATTTTGTGGAGGCGAAGCATTTGGATCTTCGAGATGTGGAGATGACAGAACATAATCGATCTCCAATTGCTCTAGACAGAGAAGCAGTTTCTGAGACCATCGCTTATAATTGGTTCCATCGAAGGGTTCGATTCTGTAGATTTCAGCAAGGGATTTTTGTGAGGCAGCCATTGATCTTTTTCGCTTTCAAATTGTTAGAAAAATAGATGATCAAGGCTGTGGGAAGAAGGAAACTGAGACGTGGAATAACCACTACCTTGAAAGCGAATACGGCTCGACCTAGGTGCCAATCGAGAAAAGTCGATCGCTCCCCAAGGTTAACTCAGCGAGCCCCTGGACATGTGCACTCGTGGCGATGAACTTGGAGTATGGAAGACTGTATGTCCAGAGAAAAGAAGAGAAGAGAAGGGAACAGTAGTATTTTTATGCGTACTCAAACAACAATCAGAACATCAATATATAGGGAGAAACAGATCTGATGGAAGGGAAAACTGAAGAGACAAAAGAGACAAAATACTTAATGGTAGGCAAGAATCAAGGAATCATAAAGGGCAAGGCGCAAAATCTGGATCAGAATTAATTCGGTCAAAGATATTATCGGCTATCAACTTAATGACTCAAAAAATATCAAACCTGATCAAAACCACCCGACCCGTGGCACACACCGCGTGCGTGTGGAAGCTCAAACCAATCCCTCCTCCATAAAACTCACCTTTAAGCCAATACAACAACCCACAGGAGAGTGGAATATTTAAACCCACTGAAAACACTCCAACTATTCCTATGTGGGACAAAGGAGAGATAAAAAGGAAAGAGAAAAAAACCTTGTTGCCATTAACATATCACTTCCAAAACCAACAATCTTTTGATTTGATTGCAGTGTCATGCAACGCTAATATTCTAATACAATATTACGTGATAGGTTGCCCTCTCTAGGATTTATAATGTTTTTAACTACTTAGTTGACATCTTTGACTAAATATTTACTAATATATATATATATATATATATATATATATATATATATATATATAAGCCAATATAAAAAAAGGAAATTGGAATCTAATAAACCAAACTTTATGTCCATTTTGATCTAACAAACCAAACTTAACTTTTTGTTTATGACAAACTGTACTTAACATAATATTTTTCTTAGTGAACCTCCACCAATTTCCGGTTGCCGGAAAAATGACATGGATGTTTTTTTGCTGATGTGGAGTGCTTTATAGGCAAAAGATAAAAGGAAAATGAAGATGACTTCATCTTCCTTTTCTCCTTGTCAAGCTTGGTTCCTTTTCTCCTTGTCAAGCTTGGTTCTGAGCCTCGCATTTTCTTCATCCAGATGCTTAAAGTTCTGACTCTCATCCCTCATTCTCTGTAATTCATTTCTCATTCTTGTCACTTAGACAACAACTGCTCAAGCCTTTCTTCCAATACATTGTTCATTTCAATAAGCAAAAAAACCTCCATGTCATTTTTTCGGTAACCGGAAATTAGTGGATGTTCACTTAGAAAAATATTATGTTAAGTACAGTTTGCCACTGACAAAAAGTTAAGTTTGGTTTGTTAGATTAAAATAGACATAAAGTTTGGTTTATTAGATTCCAATTTTCCATAAAAAAATCGAAGAAATTTTAATATTAGAATACAAACATACAAACTTATTAGGCTTGCCAAGCCTAACGAGTCGAGCTACTCGTGGCTTGGCTTGCCTTGTCTAATTCACGAGCTCGAGCTTGAGCCAAGCCGAGCTGATATCGAGCCGAGCTACACGAGCTTTCTGCCGAGCCAACTTGCGAAGGCTCACGAGCCGACTTGACTCATTTTCACCCTTACTATGCACTAATTTAGAACACTACTTTAATTGAACACCCTCAATTGAGAGATTAAAATTTTGATTTAATAAAAATGTTAAACATTACCCAATTAAGAATAAGATGGTGCTTTGTATGCAATGTATGAATATGGTCATAAATGATGAATATGGAATGAGGGCAGTACAACGCGCCTCGCCCCGTCCTTGCATCCCTAGTGCTACTGCTGGCTTGGCTTGCAATTTGGCAACGGGTGGGGCTCTGGGGGAAGGCAGTCCAGCTCAGCACAAGTGTAGTTTGAATTTTGAAAACTGAAACCCTAAAACCTGTAAATACGGCGGCCTCCTTTTGATTTTGAGGTTTAACGAAACCCACCAACAGCAGTTCTTCTTCTTTTCTCTCTCAGTCTTCCCCTCCCCTCCCTTCTCTCTTCGTTTACACTACACAACACAAGATGCCCAAATCTAAGCGCAATAGAGCTGGTACTCTCTCCTCTTTGCATTCAATTTCAAATCACTGCATTTTTCTTCGGATTTAATCTAATATGGTATATCATATTCAGTCTCTATTTAACATGTTTACACATATTTATCTGTATATTTTGGAAATACTGTTCAATATTCAGGCTTGGCATGATGATACTTGCTTGTGTCCATTGCTGTACTTCCCAATTCCCCGTATCCCTGTTTCAGTCTGTTTGTGATTGGTTATCACTTCCCAGCATGTGTATTTTGTTGTTTTTCAAATTGATACAAATTTGACAGTTGCGGAAGCTACTGCAGTTGCTCCATTTCTTCTTCTTTTCAGTTGGATTAGATATTGGATACATGACTTGATTTTTTAATAAATGAAAAAAAAAAATGTATGCAGTTACTCTATCAAAGACAAAGAAGAAGGGGAGAGAGCATAAGGAGGCCATTGTTAACTCAATAAGGGAAGCGGTAGAGAAGTACTCTTCCATGTATGTCTTTGCGTTTGAGAATATGAGGAATCTTAAATTTAAGGAGTTCAGAGAGCAGCTCAAATCAAGTAGCAGGTGACTTTCTTTATCTTTCTTTGCTACTTTCGATGTTTATCTTGCATGAATGAGTCTGGATTTCTTCTATTTTGTGGAAAATAGTCAAGTTAACATATGCACTGTTTGCTGCCGTTTGCCTTCTTGACTTCCCCCACGGTGTACCTGTTAATTGGATGTTGTGCATTGCTATTGAATTCAACGAGACAACAAGAGTTTGCTTCTCATGCATGCAAATCTGTTTTTAATGTCTAAGTCTTGTGTCAACTAGAATCTTTATACCTATAACTTGAATATCCCAAATAACTAGATATTTTGAACACTTTTTGTTCTAGAGTTTTCTTGGACCATTGTTGTTCTCTAAAGTTCAAATTTAGGGGAAAAGAAGAATGTACCGTAAATAATGTTGCCAAGACAAACAAATTTGACATGTCTTCAATTTCAGATTCTTCTTGGGATCAAACAAAGTGATGCAGGTTGCTTTAGGCCGCTCTGTTTCTGATGAGATCAGGCCGGGTTTATACAAAATCTCAAAGGTAATAATGTCTTCTTTTCCTATGAAGTATGAACCTCTTCCATAGTTTATTTTGTATGGCTACTCATTTATTTCTTTGTTTTCTGGATATGCAGTTACTGCGTGGGGACTCCGGTCTTTTCCTTACCGATTTGCCGGAGAAAGAAGTCAAAAAGTATGCGGAACTTTCTTATAACTCTGATTTGTGTCCTTGTGCTTTATTTGCATTATAAGATGATTATGTGTACATGATATTTACTAAATTTCTATAGACAATGACAATTCAAATAGCATTCAGCAAACTGACCATTTCCTGTTAAAATGTTGGAGCATTCAGATTGTCAATATGAAAGTCAATTGTAGTTATTTTTTAAACGATCTGGTAAATCTACTTTGCTTAACAGCAGTTATGATCTTCGTTTTCTGCTGATGTTTTCTAAAATAATCCATCAGTCCTTATAGACTCTTGTAACTTATCCGGAATTTGCATCTTCGTTGGCTTCTTTTCTGGGTGGTGGATTAGGAGGGGTTGGAGATTGTAAGATGGACTGCTACTTCCTAAGTTCAACTCGGATCGCTAGGTCGAAGCGCCATGGTTTTTGTTACTTATTTACTTGTAGCCTTAGTTATTATAACGAACGTTTTGCCTCTTTGGGTCTGAATTCTTCTACTTTTTGACATTATTTTACCAGGTTATTTGACAGCTTTGAAGTTTATGATTTTGCAAGGACAGGAAGTATTGCAACTGAGAAGGTAGGTTCATATTTTTGTGCAGTAGATACCTGATGTTTTTTGGTTCATTTTACTTATTGCTGATCATGTATGATTGTGTAATGCATTGATGGCTCGCATTGATGAACAAGATTGGATGACATAGTATAGGGTGTGCTCAGTAGAGATTTGATGTTATAACTTGGGATTTTGTCTATCTGGAATAGATAAAATCTGACGTGTGTAACATGGTATAGTAGTTATTTCAAATTTTCTATCTCAGCACTATGTGATAAAGGAACAATTCTGTTTATGGGTATTTCAGGTGGAGCTTAAAGAAGGTCCTCTAACTGAATTTACCCATGAAATGGAGCCCTTTCTGCGCAAGCAAGGGATGCCTGTGCGGTTAAATAAAGGTTTGCTGATTTGTGATATTTTATTTATGATCTTCTAGTTTTAGAGGTTCTTTTTTTCTGAAGCAATATCCCCTAGTCAAACAGACAAGACACTATAAATCAGTAAGCAAAAACAGGTGGGGTAAAAGTGAAAACATGGTTTATATTGGTTACCTTTTTTGTTGGGATAGGTGTGGTGGAGCTTATTTCGGACTTTGTTGTTTGTGAGGAAGGGAAGCCTTTGTCGCCTGAGTCTACTCGTATCCTGGTTAGTGTTTTTACCAATTTCATTGTTTTGTTGTTGTTCCGCTGCCTAGTTATGAGATGAACAAATTAGGGGCAGAGTTAAGGTGGGTTCACAAAGGGTCAAGCATCCGGTTTTTGGAAAAAAGAAAAATTATATTAATGTTTTTGCATTAAGGTAAATTTTATATATATTTGTTATAATTCATGAAAAGTAATGAAATGTAAATTGTTTCAGTAATCATTTCATATTATAATTATCTAATACTTCATTGTGTTTATTTAATTTTGATTTAGTGGAGTCTTAAATGTAAATAACTTCTAAGAAAATTTAATTTTCATTTGTAGATTTATTTTTATATTTATCCGTCAAATTTACTAGCATTCTCGAGTTTTTAATTAATTTATATTAATTTGATTGTTTGAATTAATATCTATTCGATTTTTGTTGCATTTGTTTATTATTTCTTTTTGTATTGATTTGTGATTATTGTTCTTAACTTTTGTGTCTATCAATAATATTTTATTTTTATGCATCTCAAATATTTGAAAAATTTGATCATATCTAAATGTGATGCAAATTACTTGAATTTGGATTAGTTAGGTGTAACTGATGAATAATCTATAAAATAAGTTGTTAGCAACTTTATTTATTATTTATTATTTAAGTTAAAATATTAAAATTGAAGAAAAAATTGTGTACATTCTAATATTATATATCATATGATACTCATGATTTGTTTATATCTGATATTTAATATTTAATAATTAAATTTGCTAATTAGATATAAAGTTTTCAATTATTCAGCTTTAAAATTTTAATCCCATTAAATTTAGTTCTTGGATTCGCCTTTTGTCAAGGCGGAGTTATGGTGAGTTCAATACTTTTATTATCTAAGATTTTATTGTGTTTCCTTAATTTTAATTTTGTGGATTGTTAAACATAACTAAAGATAGTTTATTTTTAAAAAAATATAATTTTTATTTATAGATTTATTTTTTTACATTTGTCAAATTTACTAGCATTTTCGAGTCTTTAATTTATTTAGATTAATTTGACTGTTTGAATCAATATATATATTCGATTTCGGTTGCATTTGTTGATTATTACTTGTTTTTGTGTTGATTTGTAGTTATTGTTATTAACTTTTGTGTTTATCAATAATATTTTATTTTTATACAACTCAAATATTTGAAAAAGTTGATCATATCTATATATGATTCAAATTAGTTAATTTGGGTTAGTTAGGTGTAATTGTTGAATAATCTTAAATAAGTTGTTAGTAAATTTTATTTATTATTTATTATTTAAGTTAAACTGTTAAAATTGAAGAAAAAATTGTATAGATTATATATAGGGAAATTGGATTCTAATAATACGAACTTTTGGTCATATAAGACTTAATAATACGAACTTTCGATTAGGTTCTGAATAATATGAACTTTGACCCCCTGTTGACCCCAGTAACACGCCGCCTCAACACACCCCCCCTTTCTTTCTCTCTCCTGTCTCTACATTTCCCCCAATTTTTTCAGCAGATGTCCGACCACCACAATCCCACCTCCTCCTTCGACGATCCCAACCTCCAACCTCCGCCCTCCTCCAGTGCCGATTCATCTCCTCCGCCGCCCACTTTCGACGAGTCTGACTCAGTCCTCGACATCTCCGGCAAGAATTTGGAGCTCTCCCTCGGCAAATTCAAGAACTCGAAGTGTTTTCATCTCATCTCTCTCTCGTTTGTTTTTTGTTTTCTGGGTTTCTGAATTGGGTTTGATTTTCTGGGTCTGTGATAGTGTGTTCAAAGAGTGCCCTCATCCGGACAAGAAATGTTTGTGACAGTGGGTTTGATTTTTTGGGTTTGTTTTCTGGGTTTCTGAATTCGAACTGAGAAATGTTCAATTGAAGCTGGTAATTCAAAAGGGTTGGAGGGGAATTGACTGTCTAAGAGTTGGTCCAAGTCATCCGATGGGGAAGCCGTGGATGAACACAGACAATTATGAAAGACTCGAACTTTTTCTCTATTTTTGAGTAGAAATTTGTGGGAATGAAGGGAAGAAGGAGAAGAAGAGAGATTAGGCGGTGGACGATGATGATGAAGAAGAGATAGAGAGAGAAGTCTTCGGAGACGACGACGGAGAAGCCGCTGCAAATCGGATGATGTCCTCCGGTGAACACCGCAACAGGATTTGCTCCAGACATTCTTCCGGCAAGTCCCATATGTCTCTCGTCTTGTTTAAAGTCTCTAAAATAAATTAGTTCAAGTGGTTGAATTGGGTTTTGATGTTTCTAGAGAAATTCTATTCAAATCGAAAGTGGTGTGGGGGGTTGAACTGGGTTTTATTGAATTTGAAATTAGTTGGCAGGGGGACTTTCATTAGGGATTGAATTTGCAATATGGGTTTGGTATGGAGAGAAGAGGAGGAGGGGAAAAGAGAGAGAGAGAGAGAGAGAGAGAGAAATTGAGTCAATGGGTGACGTGGCGATTTTATTTTAAGTCAAACGCTGAGCTGGCAGATTCAAACATTAAGGAGCACATGCGGCCACCACCATGTCATTTTACCGACGAGTCAGAACAGTGTTAACTGCATTATGTTACTGGGGGCAACAGGGGATCGAAATTCATATTAATCAGAACCTAATCTGAAGTTCGTATTATTAAGTCTTATATGGCCAAAAGTTTGTATTATTAGAATCCAATTTCCCTTATATATATAATATTATATAGGGTTTTTGGATCTTAATATACTGAACTTTTGGGGTATTGGACAATAATGCATTGAACTTTGACCTTGGACAATAATACATTGTACTTTGGAGGTGTTGAACAATAATGTACTCAATATGATTTTGGCAATGACTAACTTGGTAGCAGTCCTATGTAGCGATGGAGGAGATCAATTGGTCCAAAAATGTTTGTCTTCTCGGTCTGTTACGTAAGATTGTCACCAAGTTCGCCACTGTCGAAATTGTATCGATTGCATTATTGTCCAACACCCTCTAAAGTTCAGTGCATTATTGTCCAAGGTCAAAGTTCAGTGCATTATTGTCAAATACTTCAAAAGTTCAGTATATTAACGTCCAAAATTCCTATTATATATCATATGATATTTATGATTTGTTTATATCTAATTTTTAATATTTTTTTTAATTTTGCTAATTAGATATAAAGTTTTCAATTACTCAGTTTTAAATTTTGACCACATTAAATTTAGTTCTTGGATTCCCCTCTTATCAGGGGTTCACGTGGGTTTAAGCGAGCCTGCGCTTTGAAAAAAGAAAAGATATATTAATGTTTTTGCACTATAGTAATTTTATATAATATTTATTATAATTCAAGAAAAGTCATCAAATGTAAATTGTTTCAGTAATTAGTTCAATATTTTTATTATCTAAGATTTTATTGTGTTACTTAATTTTAATTTTGTGGAGTGTTAAATATAACTAAAGATGGTTTACTTTTAAGAAAATATAATTTATATTTTTATTTTTATTTGTTAAATTTACAAGCATTCTTGAGTCTTTAATTAATTTAAATTAATTTGATTGTTTGAATCAATTTCTATTCGATTTCTGTTGCATTTGTTGGTTATTACTTGTGTTTGTGTTAATTTGTGGTTATTATTCTTAACTTTTGTGTCTATCAATAATATTTTATATTTATATAACTCAAATATTTGGAAAATTTGATCTTATCTGAATGTAATCCAAATTACTTGAATTTGGGTTAATTATGTATAACTGTTGAATAATCTTAAATAAATTGATAACAACTTTTATTTATTATATATCAAATAACAATTTTTAGGTACCTTCTATTCTAGAGAAATTATTTTTTGGGGACAATGTTTTTAGAAATAATTTTCAAGTAACTTCTTTTTTTTGGAAACTATTTTTGGTTGACAGATATTCTTTGGAAACTATTTTCATTTAATTTTTTCTTTACAACTTGGTCCAAATTTATAGAAAAGGGCATTAGACATGGACCTTTTTGCAATAACATGATTTTTTTGAGGTTTTTAAGCAAACGATTCTGATGCTTTTTTCATAAGAGAAGATAAAGGAAAAAGACCTTTCTTTTATTGATTTTGGAAATGATATTTATTTTTATAAGTAGACGTCAGATACTTAAACCTATATAAATGTCTTGGATTGTTTAACAAACTAATGTGGGAAGTATGAGGAAGCTTATTTAAAGCTCTTGTGCTTCTAAATTTTTTTTAAAGGTCTAAAATTAAATCAAAGATAGAATTTAACTGAGATCCTACCCCGCTTGCTGATCTAGATTATGGACAATATGAGCAAATTCAGCATAAGGACAATTGGGTGAGGTCATTAATTACTAAATAATATAATTTTATATTTACTAATTATAATTAGTGAAGTTTGACATACCGCTCTGATACCAATGAAAAACATGGAGGTGCTAATTCTTTAAAACAAATAATGATGCAAGTGGAAATATAAATTGACAAGCTTTTACCAAAGTAGTGATATTTTTGCAGTTTTACATAGTCGTAGTGATCTTATAATAAATCTAAAAGATAGTTTGTCACCAAAAAATGGGTGCTGGAAACACAAATCCCTCACGAAATCAATTTAAATTGCCTAATTGGTTGAACTGTGGCTTTGATTTGCAGCGTCTGCTTGGGATGAAGCTTGCGGTCTTCAAGCTCCACCTGATCTGCAGATGGAATAGTGAAGGTGATGGGGATTTTGAGTTGTACAAAGGAGGGCCAGAAGAATCTGATATTGAATCTTCTTAATATTCACAATCTTGCTCTGTTAATGGCGGACTTTACTGTAATGCCAAAAGTTTTGAAAATTAGATAGATGGTAGTATGATGTCGCCTGTCTGTATCTGTATTTCAAATGTCGGTCACTGCATTATGCTCAAAAGTGGAGAGGCTCCTTTTTATAAACAAGGATTTGTCCTATCAATAGAAGGGGGAAAAAAAAAGAAGAAAATGGAAGCAACACACTGGTCATGTAGAAATTTGTAGAACTTGTATTGCTTAATCTGTGAGAATTATACTCACATCAATATGCATCTAAACGCTAACCAACTTTGTCAAATGGATTACATCCTGGTTAGTTGTGTGACAGAAAGATAGGTCTCATTATTGGCCCATGGCACTCAGATTTACCCTATTCTAGCTTGTAGGTTTGAATGTTTGATTAATCATTTGAATTCCCATCTTCAAAAAGGTCCCTCACCCTTACATTTTTATTACCATAAATAAAAAGGTTGAAAAGGGCATTTGTTGCAGCTCAATAGTGAATACACATGAGATCATCCAGTCAATGAAGAGACACGGAGTTTGAGACTTCACTTGAAAGGAACCCAAGATGAGAGGAGATTTATTCCTGATTGGCACACATAACTGACATAAGCATTCGTTTTCTTTCACTGTCATATTTGCAATGTTATAATTGTAGACTAATAGATTTCTTGCAAGTTTTGTGGGCATTTTTCCCGAGTGAATGGATAAAAATGCCCGTTAGACTTTCCGATTTAGTAAAAAAATGTTACACTTGTGAAAATAAAAAATTCTACTTGCACAGAATTTGTGCCACCAAAAAATTACAGAATCTGCCACATCAATACTCTACCCTTTTCGAAAGATTATAATGATTAATTTAATTTAGTTAATGGAAAAAAGAAACCCAATAAACTGGTAACAGAATAAACTCCAATAGCCTCAAATTGCTTAATTACATTGTTTCATACTTTCATTGCTTCTTTGCTATGATTTTGGACGGTCATCATAGAAATTGAGGTGAGTGCCCTAGTTTTATCTTTTCTGATCTGATTTGCTTTTTAATTGGCAAAATAATCATTATAGTAAATATAAAGAATTGACAAAGCTGATTTCATCAGAGTTACTCATGTTATCCATCATTCTGGAACTTGATTGTTGATGAGTATGTATATCATCAAAGACCCAACCAATTGTTAAAGATGCTTTTTAAAAAAAGGTCTAGGAACAGGGACGATATCATCAAAGACCCAATATCCATCTTCTTTCATAGTTGTACATTTATTTCGAACAACTCTCAACGACCTGAAAGGGTCAACCAAGCTTAGTACATTCACCCACAAGATCAAGAATCACCATTCAAAAGCCTTAATGGCAGTGATAAAGGCATAGGTGTAGTACCTAATCCTCCACCTTATCATAAGAGATTTGGAAAGTAACTAAAATATTTCTGATTCAATCTCCAACCACAACACAATAGACAACTTTACATATTCACAACAAATTGCAATAAAAAAGGGTCTTTCTCACAACATCATCACCAGCCAGCAAGTTTAATTTTAGAGCATCCACTGGTAACATCATCAATACTATCCATCATGCTCATTCAAAGAAGGTCTTTCTAGTGGCATTATAAGTATAAGAGATCTCACAAGTAGTTGTATCAAATATGTACACTTCAAAGCCCAAGCTTCTTTCGAGTTGAAAAATACATAATTGAAATATGTATTATATTCACCTTGCTTTATTCCCAGAGATGATGATTTGATGTTTATTTGATGATGTTGGATAATTTAGGGATAAATTTGTGGGGTTTGAGCACGCAGGCCAGCAGCCATGGAGATGGAAGCTGGAGAGGTAGGCTAGAGAGAGATGACAGTGTTAAATTGCATGGACTATGTCACTATTGAGAGGTGATAGAAACAAGAAGTATCACTGTAAATTACCTTTTTCTTTTTTTTTTCTTTTGACCGAATCATTGCAATTAATTATTTTTAGAAATGGGTAAATTTTTGAAGTGGCACATTCTGTAAAATTTCGGTGGTACAGAATCTGTGGGAATAGACCGGTTGTATAAAAATTGTCAAAAGTGTCACTTAAGTTTCCATATTAGTAAAAAATATCCCTCAAAGATAATTGTAACATGCCATAGCAGTGCAATTTATTAGGTGCTCTTGGAGCATATGTTCTAGATTCTATATTTGTTCACCCGTATGTTTAGGTTGTTCACTCTAATTATTACTCCCTCCGTTCTTTTTTATCTGTCATTTATGGTTTTCAGTGCCAATTTTTAATTAATAATTTCTAATATAAATGTTTTGCAAAAAAAATATATTATTATACTTTTTTAATAGTATTTTTTATTACGAAACTAATGACATCAATTTCGTATGATGAATCATTGTACAAATCAAAATATTAACGGTCAAAATTTTGGCACAATTTCCAATGACGACTAATAAAACCAAATAGAGGGAGTATAATTGTTCACTCTGATTCACATAATTATTCTGTTAGGAAAATGTCCTAAAATCACCAAATCTCTTGATCCCACAATTATTTGTTTCGTAATTATAATATTAGGGCATTATTTAGGTTTCCTTATTATGTTAGGTTTCCCAATTGTATTAGATTCTAAATCTAATTGGAGTGAGAGTCAAGTTAGGTTATAGGGAGTTTTCCCTATAAATAGGATACATGTTTCTCCACCAAAACACATCGGTAAACACAGAGAGCTAGAGAGAGAGAAAATATTGAGAGAGAAAGGGGTCTCACCAATATTTTTCCCCAGTGTATCCTGAGAGATTGTGAGTTGAGTGTTGAGAAATTGTTATTGTAATCTCCTTTGTGGATCGTATCACACCCTGTGATAGTGATCAGGTTGTACTCCTCCTTTCTCATAGTGGATTATTTTCTGGTTGTCGCCGTCCGTGAGTTTTTCTCCGAGTCCTTCGGTTTCCCACGTAATTCTGGTGTTTGATTTTATCGCTTATTTTTCGTTCCTAAATTTTGTCGTAATATCCGTCATCTCGTTTTCGATTCTATTATTCGCTTCCGTTGTTACTTTGCTACTCACTTTTCTCTAACATATTCACTCACAAATGTCCGGAGCACGTGCTCCGTGTGCATCTAATAAACATTGCTATACCAGCTAACTTGAATTTTCAAAAAAAAAAAAAAAGGTCTTCTTCTTCTCTCATCTCCTTTGTTTCTCCACCACCCTTCACTCAGAAATTCTTCCTTTCCTCTGTTTCTTCCATCTCACCTCTCTTCACTTTATTAGCTTGACATCTTTCTTCATAACTTGGCTTGCAAATTTCAAGCTCATCCTTTTTGCCTTTAACAAGCCTCCTCTCACCTCTCATCCTCCTTTCTCATTCCCTTGTTTTCTTGCCATTGCTTCCCTGCCCATCAAAATCCAACCCTCTGCAACTCCCTCACAAAATGGGTTCAACCCAAATCACGGGACCTTGGAAAATCAAGAAAACAAACAAGACCCAGATCAGAAACCACTAAAACAATTATGCCCATCTCCTCAGAAATCACGAAATCAACAAAAATCCGTTTGGCATTACATCATAAAGGCAGCACTATTTGTTTATTAGGCCCGTTTATAGTGATATATGGCTACGCCGATTACATGCCCTAGCTGATGATCATCATATTGTACCTACAAGATACCTTTAATCCAAAACAATTACAAACTCAGCTTGAAAACAATATTTTGTTGCCACCTTGCCTTCTGTAAGCTTATTAATATTTAAAGAACTTTTGGGTGAATGGAGGTGAAGAAACAGAAGAGAGAGGAGAGAGGAAGAAAATGAGTATTTCAAGTTTTTTTTTTTTTGGAAATTAAGGTTACCTGCTACAAGTTACAATTAGCTTTGAGTGGTATTTTTGATTAATATAGAAACTTAAGTGGCATTTTTGACAATATTTATAGATGGTTGACATTTTTTACTAAATCGGAAAGTTCAGTGACATTTTTATCTATACACTCCATTCTTCCTGCCTCATTTTTTTCTTTGCACTTTATAGTCATTGTCTAAACTCTAAAGTGTCTTCTTGTCGATTCTGATTGCTTTCTAAGTTAAACAATATATAAATATAAAGAAAAAAAGAAATCTATATGCATTTCTGTCTTAACTCTCAACCTTGACCCAATTTACCGTTGAAAGCTCCAGTATTGAAAAACAAGTTGACTCCACTTTCGCAAGCTGTAGGTTCTTATTCTAGTTCAATTAATGAATAAGTTTAAATAATACTCAATCTGTTCTGAAATATAATAGGATCAAATAAAATATCAATCAATCAATTTAACCCTAAAGACTAAATGGAATTTGATAATGAGAGATATGCATAGTCTTGCTGTAAGTGTAGTACCCGTGCAAAGATATCATGGTAATTCATGCATCAGACACAGATTAGTTGAAAAATATAATTTAGATGTTAGTGAAAAAAATAAATAAATTATACACTTTCGATATTTTTAAATTACCGAAATGTAAGTGTAGTGTCTTGCTGTAAGTGTAGCCATAGGAGATTCTAGATTGCTGAGAGAAGCCGCTTCGCAGAAAGACCTTTCTTTTAGTAAAATGGTATATGTCACAACTGAACCGGTCTAGAAAGTCGTGGAGGATATAGGATCGAGGCATCCACACGTATTCAACACATAAGGTGCGCCAAGTTCCAGTTTTAAAGTGGGTATTGATGTAAAACCCCGCATTTTGGTTAGGGTCACCGTTAGTCCCATTCGGCAGGCTGCTGGTGTTGAGTTTAAGTTTCGAGGATGAAACTTCTTTTAAGGGGATAATGATGTAAAACCCCGAAAAATTCAAATGCGTAGACCATGATGTCGTTAATAATTTAGGTTGACTACTTAACTCCGTTAATTTTTGAGAAGTTATTGGCAATTAATGTTGCTAACACTTGAGCTCGTACGACCGCTGAGAGACTAATAAGGGTATATTGGTAATTTTATGTGTTATTGGATGAATTATGTGATTATTAGTGGTGGTATTAGTATTATTAATACTAGTGTTAAACCCGTGCTATGCATAGGCATGTTAAAACAAAGAATTTTAGTGTTAAAAAGATAACTATATAATAAATGTTCCGGCTCTCAATATTAAAACAAAGAGTTTAATACAACCAGGATAAAACATAAATGACGAAACAAATAATAAAGGGAAAGTGCGTACATATTATAGTCCAATAAAAATGTTTGACATCATAAGGCATTCAATGGGAAGTTTTTAAAAGCCAAGTAATATTGATCATGGCGGCCTTGACATCCATCATATTTAATTGCCGAACCGACAATTTAGAGTAATCATTTATAAAGTTATACAATTGCGCGAAACAAATCGTATAGATTGAATTTGAAGTGTAGATGATGTTTACCCTTTGCATCGTTATGTGTTACGCATGTGAATTAATTCTTCCTCCCAGCCTTCAAAACATGGGACAAAAAGACGAAATGTACTATTTTTGACATCAATTCAAACCCATCCATTGGCACCTGAAGGCTCCACTATGAACCACCATGGCTTGTCGTCATCCTATTGTAGGAAATCCATATAGCCCGCAATGGTTAAAACAACTTCTGGCTATATGAAAGAACAACAGAGAAATTAACAAATAAATAATTAATAACAAATGGTGTGAAATTGAAATATACAAATTCACGTGCTAATCTGTGCTGCATAGGCGTCTAACTCTTGTATGTTACTATGAATATGATTTTGTTAATGGTGGATATATGCACCAATCTAGGGTTTCAGAAGGTCCATACGTAACCAAATTTTTGTCAGGTTGATTCTAACTCTCCTAATATATCCTAATTAATGCCAATTTATCCCAACCTAACACAATTCTCCCAAAAAGTATCCACTCTAAAAAAACAATTCCCAAAAAAAAAAAAAATCATAGCTTATCCTAACTTATCCAAACCTAACTATCTTAACTTGAAAATAACTCATCCAAAGAACAAAGTCTTACTGGTTGTTGTATGTAATTAATGTTTTAAAGGTGGTAAGGACCCAACTATTAGCACCTTAAAGAAAAACTCCAAGTTCTTGCAGACGAATAATATGCTTAATTTTAGAGCGGCTGAAGTTGATGTCAGGGAAGACTTCTGGTTAGCCTACACTACTTATCCTCTCAATATACTTATGGATAATAAAAAGGAAAAGACTTAATGTTTTTTTTAGTGAATTTGATTCATATTGTTTTTGATGTATAGTTTAAATATGAAAATTTAATGCATGGATAACAAATGCAATTAAGAATTGGTAGTTACTATAGTTATATATTGATATCCGTAAAAACTCTGATTCCGTCAATTAATTTGGAACGAAGGGTGTTCAGTTGCGACATATACCATTTTCCACTTACATGCTAAATTATATTTTTCCACTAATTTGTTTTTGATGCATGAATTACCATGATATCTTTGCACATGCACTACACTTACATCAAGACTATGCATATTTCTCATTGTCAAGTTCCATTTAATCTTCAGGGTTAGGTTGATTGATTAATATTTTTCAACTAATTTGTGGGGTTTTATGTGATGCATTGTTATACAAGGTGTTGGTCACCCCATACAAACGTATGCCTATATAAGAGTGAAATGTCGTTTTGCCCTTATATCTAAACCCTAATTCTTTTGTCTTAGTTTATATTTGGATAGGTTGTAAATAATATGTTAAAGTGAATCCGAGTATGTTTTCCTGGTGTACGAGTGACACTAAAGGTGAAACATCAAGGCTATATTACTGGAATTTAGGAAACTCAGAATAAATAAAAATTCGATGGACGTCAGTTGTGTATCAAAATTTGATTGATCTACACCCGAATGTGGAGACCCGATTTTTACCCGAAGCCCGTATTAAACCAGTCCGAGCCGCAACCCGAAAGTTATTTGAGCAAGAAAGACATTCGAAATAATTAGAATCGACCCGAACCTGAACCAGGTCATGATAAACTCGATTAAGGCAGGATCCGAAAATGGATCGAGCAGAAATTTATCCGACCCGAGACACACCCGAGCCGGAATTTACCTGAATCAAGGCATGCTCGAACCGACTTATACCTGAATCGAATTGGAACAAACCCGATTTACATCGAAACCAAACTATACCCGATTCGGAGTAGTCATATAGAAAATTTGAAATTGAATTTTGTATAAGTTGAACAGTTAAACACTTAAAGCTCATGTGCTTTAACTTTCAGTTTCAAAAGAAAATTTCAATACTAATAAAATAATAATTAAGCTAAACACATGTAGACCTAAAAAGGACTGACCCTAATTGACAAATTTTCGAGTTGAATTGGTCGACAACCCAATGATCATATCTTACGGTGGAATTGCGGTGCGGTAAATTGCGGTGCGTTGAATTGCGGTGGGCTGCGGTAAATTGCAGTGGAAAATAATAAATAAATTTGATATATAAAAAGGTAAACAATAGATTGCGGTAGATTGCGGTGAGTTGCGGTTGATTACAGTAAATTGCGATGCGATAGGTTGCGATATCATATAAAAAAACGGTGCATTAGAGGATTCTCATAATTATCCTCTCATAATTATTTTACACTACATGTCATTACAGTTGTTATTTGTTAAACCAAACTACATAACAATGAATAGTATGACAAATTTTGAAAATGCGATTTCCTTTACGTAACACGTAGTGTTGACAAATGAATCACAGAGAGACAAAAAAAAAAAAAAAATGGTATCTTGCACCACAGTACATATCTCCTAAGAACCTAAAAAGAGTCATTCATTGATAAAGACTAAATTATATCTCTAAATAAACAGCGGTAATCTGCTAAAAAAGCATACCATTTCTTATAGCCATAACTTTGTCCCTGGGGACATACAAATCCCCACAATTAAACATGGGATATTGGATTCTAATAATCCATACTATCACAAATTGTATGACAATAATGCATACTATCATTTTGGATTCTGGTGGTCCAAAAAAAATAAAATTGTATTGGAGTGGGACAAAATCGAGTGTATACGCTAAATATAATAGATTTTGTGTTGCATTTGATTCAAAACTTTGTATAACACTTTACCACGATTTTAATGAATTTACTGCATTTCTCCAAATTTTTTTCAATTTTTTTTCAATTTCTTATGAGTTTTTCAATTTTATTCCTTTTAAAAAATTATAATAATTGCTCGGAATCTCAAAAAAATAATTTAAAAAATGTTTTAGTAACTACACTTCGTTACCTATCTAGGGGTAGGAACCAAAAAAACAAAAACAATATGGGATAGGCATGGAAAAATAAAAAGAACGTGGTGATGAATTTGGTACCACTACAATACAATTTTATTTTTTTTGGACCACCAGAATCTAAAATGATAGTAGGGATTATTGCCATACAATTTGTGATAGTAGAGATTATTAGAATCCAATTTCCCATTAAACATAATGAAAATGATAAATGTGTTTGGACAAGACACATATTAAGTGTCTTGTCATGATATAAAATATATATATTTGTAAATTAAATTGAAAAAAAAATTATATAATTGACTTCTAAAACTATAATAATATATAAATAATTGGTATAAAATTACATTTTTATCTATATTTTTTAAAATTTATTAAAAGACGTCAAAAATATGCCCAACAGATAAAGTTCATTCGTTAGGGTGTCAATTTTAATTGTTGGCGTAGCCAACACATTCTAAACTTCTTATATTTGAAAGTTAACTGTCTTTGTCAAAAAAATTAGAGTTAAAAATGATAATAAATATTAATTTTATAAGGAGTAAGACACTTAAGTAGTGTCTTGCTTGCCCCAAGACACTTATCATCACTTCAAACATAATCCTCCCCAAGTGACTGCTAATAATAAATACGAGTCCGAGTTCTTCCAATACAATAATTGTCGATGAATATATTTTTGTGCCTTAAATTATATCTATTTTACTAATCAATATATAGATCAAGGAGATCAATATTTATTTATTTCTTTATCACTTTGTAATAGCTGTTGGCAAAATAATATATGTTACTATCAAACTAATGTCTCTTATATGGGCGAGTTAATGACTAATATCAGAGTGTCGGTGAGGAAAATTTGATGCATGTTAGAAATCCTTCAGTCCTACTCCTATCAACATGGACCTCAAAAATTAAGTAACAGCAACTTTGACGTATCTTTGAATTGTTTAAGAAATAGTGTAAAGAAAAAGAGTCAACTTTCAATTCATACTCCACTCAGGACCATTTGAAATCCAGTTTATAATAATAAGATTTTATCCACAATTCCAATCAGTAGTTGAATAATCCCAAACTTACCAACCAACCAAACAAATGATGAGGCCAAATAATGTGATTTCATTGAAAATCCATGACAGGGAGTACTAGCACTCATCACTATTTCCTCCATTCACAAAACCATTTCCTCAAAACACAACACAGATTCAGCAGCATTAAAATAAGACAATTACCAAAGTCAGACAAGGCAGAGAAAAAAAAAGAGGTGGCTATACACCAGACATATGAATTAATAGTGTATGACAACAATTACACAAGATTGGATGAAAAGTAGGGGAAAATAAAGATAAGATGTTGTACCCTCAACTTGGTTTTGTATTTGGTTGTTGTTAAGAAGGGATTTGTAAGTAATGTCTAAAATCTAGCACACTGAGTGATCCTACTGCAGCCTCTGGTGTAATGGTTAGCTGGTTTAGCTCCACACTGGTAATAGGAGGAGCCAGGACTAGAACAAGGCACAAGATCCCTCCTCAAAGTCTCGTAACTTATGTACCGTCTTTCCACACTTAAAACTCTTCTTTTCGGTGCTTCTGAAACCTCCTCCTCGTATTCTGCCATTGAAGCTGGACAATTACCCAATTTCCCATCACAAATTCTTACTGACATTGCATCCATTTCACCACTTTTTAGGGTTTCCAGCCCCAAATCTGGGAACCCATTTGAGGATTTCAGGTGGGTTTGCAAGATCACGAGTAGTAGTAGGAGTGGTATGAGGATGATTCTTGATGTGGGCATTGCTAAGATTTGGGGGTTTTCACTTTTTTTAGAGAGAGAGAGAGAGAGAGAGAAAAGGTGGGTGGGTGAAGAATGCTTTTATTTAGAGGTGGTGGGAATCATAAATACGAATGAGTAGTGAGTAGAGTTAGAGTGTGTAGGGGTCACGGCCTTGAATTGATTCAGGGTTCAACCACTGATACACTATTTGCTTGTTTGTTGTGAGTTATACTCCTCGTGAGTGTTTCAACTTTCATGAGTTAAAAGAGGCAAGGAAAAGCAAGAAGAAGAGTGAGATATTTTCTTTACAGAAGCCTTGACCAATACTTCCGATTTCCAATGTGCGACTTGTGTCACTCACAATCGACAATCGTCTTCCCCCTTTTTGAGTGTATGTGTCACAAGTCTCAATATTGGCTAGGCTTTTGTCCCATTGTTATTTGGTTACTCTTTTTCTAAAAAGGTCCCTTCAAAAAGAAAAAATTAAAACTGTCAAAAGAAAAACATTATAAACTGGTTGTAGACTGCCACCACATCAATGATTTTAGAGCTAACTAATAGGTCAGGTCGAATCGGGTTCGTATTCGTATTCGTATTCGTATTCGTGTTTGTGTTCGTGTCAAATTTCAATTAGTTTAAAATCATCCGACTAACCAATTTATTAAACGGGTGGAAAATTAAAACCCTTTACCGTTTAAATTTTAAACGGGGTTGACCTTATTTTTACCTGTTTACCCATTTAAATAAATGTGTTAGAACAAAGTTACCGATTTATCCATTTAACCATTAACTCATTTATACAAAACAACTCATTGTGAGATCGAAATAATGACACATCATACTCAACAATTTGCATGGTAATATAATTCGAGTTATATATAAGGAGATATCTTTAATTCATAGTCAAAGATAAATATAAGTCAAAATTACAAATCTTACATATATTTGAAAGAGTATTAATTGTAACTTTCACCTAAATTTATTGATAAAACGGTATAATTGGGTAACCATTATCGAGCAAATGACTTAACCCATTTAACATGCCTAGTTAAACGGGTTAAATAGGTGTTTTTTCGTGTGGAAAATCCTGACATGAACCTAACCCATTTAATTAAACGAGTTTACTGTGTCAACCCATTTAATTAAATGGGTAGAAAATTTCTACCAAAACCCATTTAATATCGTGTTCGATTCAGGTCGGCAATCGTGTTGGGTCAGCTTTTCCCAACTCTACTATTTAGCGATGCGTGGTTCCACATTCGGAATCTAAAACGTGATCGGAATCGGTTAAAAAGGTAAAAGTAGGACTTTTAAAATTGAGGAACACGATAAATGCGTGAGGGTAAGATTATGAAACTACTACCCTAAATCGGAATCTAGATCCTGTCAATTACAGTTAGGTACCAAGTACAATGTACCTAGAACCTTGGACCAATAGGTACATGGAACTTGAAATTTTATTTTAATAAAAAAAATTAAATGCATTTATTTTAGAAACCAATTTTACCAAAGAAGGCATTTGTAATTTTTATTAACACTTAATTTTTATCAAGAAAAAATTTTAATTTTGTATGTTGTTTTTTTTATGTTACACGACAGTCACATATTCAAAATAACCAGTGTTTTTGTTTAAAATCAAATATGTCTAGATAGCAGACAATATAACACAACAAAGTTGTAATTATGCATGTTGAACGTCAAATCAGCGTGAATGGATGAAAAAATCGGTATGTGGGAACCTGAAACTGAACCACGGGTAAGGGTAAGGTTCTTTAGATTTAAGAACCGATTTAAATAAATAAGGGTAAGATTCCTGAATTTTAGGAACCGATCAAACAGGTAAGAGTAAGGTTCCTAACTTTAAAGTAGGGTACCTAGAACCGCACACCCTAATTAACTATCAATGCCCCCCAGGCTGGCGATTGGCGTTTCTAACTTGAACCGATTCGTCATAGGCTCGAGTATCAGTATTCTACTTGCCCTTGTAGGAAAAAAGAAAAATCAATACTGAAATGAAGAAGAACAACAAATAATAATCAATCCACATCTTTTGGCTCTGATTTCTTCGTCTACCTAGTAAAGGGAAATAGGAACTCTATCGAGTATAAGACTCCCTATAACTACAACGTAGATGTGGATCCTAAAACTTTCAAAGAGCCCATAGAGTCACAAGATGCTTCCTTTTGGAAGGAAACAATACAACATGAGATAGACTCCATTAACGAAAATAATGTTTAGGTCTAAGTTGATTTACCACCGGGATGTAAACCTATTACATCAATGACAGGGTCGCAAGCGCACAGTGTACAGTGTAGCACGTCAAGGTCAATCCCACAAGGACTCAATTAGCAACACATTTAACTAGCTCTCTGTGTAATTGCTAAGCCAACCGGGTTTTTGGTTTTGGAAGGGTCTAACAACTAATCAAGACTAATAAAGCAGGGAAATAAATCAAAGATTCAATCAAGGGAGAAAGATTTCTAGGGAAAAGCTAACCTAGCAACGAGTTCGATTATTAAAACCTAGCTTGCACAATCATACATTCAGGAATGAATAAAAAACGATAACCATAAGAGCTCTACTGCTCTTTCGATGCTAATAGAATTACCTCGATTAACCTAAATTACAACTTTCATATGCTTTTTAAGTTAATCAAAGTTGAAGGTCTCAAATATTCTGGTTATCAAAAGGTTCCCTAGTCTGTTGTTCTTTTCTCAAATTTCACAAAACTAGGTAGAAAGGTTGGTAGTCAGATTATCCTAATTCACCTTTCAGTACTTCTCAGGTTAATCTCAAATCACGAGTATTCGAGCGCTCAAAGAACACACATGAACATGGAAAACACAACCTCATATTGATTTAAGCAAGAATTCATGTACAAACTAGAAATATTCAATCAAACTACATTGTTTCGGGTTGCAAAACCCTAGAATTCAAGAAATCTACTCAGTCATTGTCAAAGAAAGCATGAAACAAGTTGCAATCATCAAATCAATTCTCAAAACAAAGAAAGAATTCAAAAAGGAAGAACAAACTGCGAAGAATATGTCTCGTCGAGTCTTTCGATCCCGGGATGGAACCTTCTCCGCGAACGCCACTACCTTCCTCTCGAATCTTGATCTTCGCCTTTCTTGAATCGATTCGATCTTGAATCTTGATTGGATGGAAGATGAGTAGGAGAAATTTTGGCTCTCTTTTCTCTCTTGATAACCCTAGTACGAAGGAAGAATGATTATAAGAATGAAAAAACAACCCTGCCTATCTTTTCTACCTGCGAAAACAAAATGACGCGACCCAGCCGAGCCTGCCACGGTCTGGTTGTCATCTGTGGAGGTTTGTGGTGTGTTCGTTCTTGCCAAAAGTTGAGAGAAAGTTGGTGTTTTGGCCTCAAAACCTACAAATTTGCATCAAAAACAGCACCAAGTGTAATAGGAAAATTGGGATATAAATCAAGATTTACAATTAAAGTTATCCCTAATTCACTATCGAAATCCCCTAAAAACATAGTCATAAATAGCACTTATCAATCAAAATGGATCTTTAAATGTAAAAAGAAAGTAGATGGTACCATAGAAAGGTTTAAAACCCGGTTAGTTGTAAGGGACTTTACACAAAGGTATGGTATAGACTACTTCGACACTTATGCACCAGTGGCTAGGATTGCAACTATAAGAGTACTTATAGCTCTAGCCTTGATCCATAAGACCATAACCTAGTAATCCATCAAATGGATGTCAAGATGACATTCCTAAATAGAGAACTAGAAGAGGAGGTGTATATGGAACAACCCGAGGGGTTTGTTGATAAAAGGCATTAGAATAAAGTATGTATACTCATTAAGTCTTTGTATGATCTAAAGCAAGTACCTAAGCAATGTCATCATAAATTTGATGAAGTAGTGTTTGGATTTGGTTTTAAGATCAATGAGTCGGATAAGTGTGTCTATTCTAAGTTTGAGAATGGAAAGGGTGTGATCATATGCATGTATGTTGATTTTTGGGACCGACATGGAACAAATTGAGAAAACTAAAAGTTTTCTATCCGCCAAGTTCTCTATAAAGGACTTGGGAGATGCGGATGAGATACTTGATATCAAGATCATTAGAAATAATAATGGAATAAGTCTAACACAAGCCCACTATGTGGAAAAGGTTTTAGAAAAGTTTCACAAGAACTCCTTTGTGGCAACTACCCCATTTGACTCAAGCATTAAGTTGAGTAAAAAATGACGGTAGACCGATTGCGCAAATGGAGTATGCCAAAGTTGTAGGAAGCTTAATGTATGCTATGACTTGCACTAGGCTAGATATAGCCTTTGCGGTGGGAAAGCTTAGTAGATATACTAAAAACCCAAGCGAGGAGCATTGGCGGGCCATAAGAAGAGTTTTGGGGTACCTCAAATGGAATTAAAACTATAGCTTGCATTTCAAGGGAGAGCCTTTGGTTTGAGAAGGATACTTGGATGCAAGTTGGATAAGTTACAAGGAGGATTACACCTCAACATCTGGTTGGGTGTTCCTACTTGATGGATGTGCTATTTCATGGAGTTCTAAGAAACAAGCATGCATATCAGATTCCACCATGGCTTCCGAGTTTGTAGCGTTGGCCGCTGCTTGTAAAGAGCAGAATGGCTAAGGAGCCTGTTATTGGAGATTCCTTTATGGGGGAAAGCCCATGCTTCCAATAACATTGTGTTGTGACAACAATGCCACAATTGCAAGTGTATATAATCGTGTTTACAATGGCAAGTCAAGGCACATTGGGTTATGACACGCTTATGTTCATCAACTCATCAAGAGTGGAATTGTGGCGATAAACTACGTTAAGACAAGTGAGAACCTAGCCGACTCTTTTACAAAGGGACTGGCCAAGGACTTGGTGGTAAAGTGATTAAGGGGGATGGGAGTTGAACCCACTCATAGAATTGTCATCAACGAAGCTCCAACTCACACTTGACCACAATGGTCAGGTCTTGGATTCAATGGTCGGCGACGTTGAAAGACAATTGGAGCATCAATAGTCAAGCTATTCATCCCAAGGAAAAGGTGATGCTCAAGGAACATAATGATAAAGAGGTTTGAGTCTATGACTCATTAACAGACTTTGAAATCTTTAAGATGGGGAGCTCTATTAGGGGAGCTTAAAAGTCTGCCTATGCGAGGACATGAAGTGGGCCACTTCAGATAGCCTAGGGCTGGGCTTGATTGTCATTGCAGAGTGTAATGGACACATGGGCAGTTTGAAATAGTTTCATTATTTTAAGCAAAGTTTTGAGTTGTATGTGTGATATGTATCCAATTGGTCAAATAAGGATGTAAAGTTCAAAGCTTTGTCTACTTTAGCATTCAGACTAATTGTAAGTATGTGTACTAAGTGAAAGTTTAAGTCAAGAGACACTTTCATGACGCATAACAACTCCTCAATTTCTTGGGTGTTTAAGTTCTCCAGAAAGGCGCTATGTATAGCGGGGGTAATCTTATCCAAGTGAGGGGTCCTAGGCTATTTCAAGTGGAACTCTTGAAATGACGGGGGATTGTTGGAGTATTTCAAGAGTTAGAGGCATAAAAGTGTAAGGATTAAGCTTTGATTGACCGAGAAGGTCAACAACCAACTTAACAAGGCACTCAGGACCAACACGGATTGTGTCTAGTCTGACACCGACCGTGTTGGCTTCCAAAGAGCACAAAAGTCCTGAACTGGGGCAACACAGACCGTGGTTGATCACCATGGTCCGTGGTTAGGTCAACACGGACCGTGTCGATTTAAAATTGTCCGTGGTGAAGCCCAGACAGATTTCTATTTGAAATCCCTTGCTTTAAGCCTCGAGATTAATATGATTTTATCATTGATTGGGATGATTATTGATTGAGAATTCAATCAAGATATATCCTTAATCATTCAAATACACATCCCAAGGATCATGTCTCTTGTTATGGCAAGGTTGAATGACTTGATTGCTCCATGAATCGCTATAAAAGGAGGATGAATCTCTCATTCATCCACACACCTCAATCCTATTCTATTATCTTCTAAAGAGCTTCAACACACTCGTAAGGTGTTGAACTGCAACAATGTTCTTGAGAGCCCTTGAGAGATCTTGTAATTTTGCTTACAAGAGGTTAGGTTTTACCCTTAAGTCTATTCGCGGTACAACGAATAAGTCTTAAGGGGAGACATGTTCACCCTCGACTCCTAATCACCCAAGTGATCCCTCATCTTGTGTTAAGACCGCTATACCCCATCTTTTTCAACATCAAGACTCTCTTCACCATGATCTTTTATTTACCATGACGATCATTATTCATTGGTGGTGGTAGTTGATAAATAGTTTTTGCACTTTCAAACCGCACAGTCGCACAAGGAGATTAAGATCGGTGGTCAAAAAATTTATGGTGGTAATCATCCAAAAGGAAATTTAGTACATACAATAAGACATTAGTTGTGTAATTAGAGTAGAAGTTAGATTTTTTAAAAACACAAAATCAATGGTTTAGAATAGATTTAATCGTGATAATTGAAAATATAATGAAGAATCTTCCTAAATAAAAAATAAAATAAACTACACCTACCAAAGCACTAGTGAAAATTCGAGTCCAAGTTAAATTTGGATTGGTCAATGCCAAAATTTGGATAAGAAATTGATATTGGGACCCGATTCAGGTCGGACAATTCAGACAAAACTAAATCTGTGTTACAATCAAGTTCATACAATAGAAACAAGATAAATACTTTGTCCGAATATTCGGTCAATTAAGTCAATGTTCAATTGAGACTCAAAATATATAATCAAACTCGGTTTTTCTGGGTCCGACAAATACATGTATTTGATTCAGCAAAAACTTGTCGGCGCTCCTACAATTAATATAAGTTACTCGATTGTCACATAGGTTTTCATGTTAAAAAGTTAGACCAATAATTTATTAATTTGTACAACGGTGATCTCATAAAATAGATGTCAATAATTTCATGTTAGAAAGTTGAACTTAACTCGACGGCGACATATCGTGGTGGCTAGGGCTGTTAAAAAAAACCGGAACCGCTTCACCGAACTGTAAACCGGCCAAAAAAAAAGGAAAACAGGCAACACCGAACCGCTTCATTTTTCGGTGCACCGAACTGGATAAACCGGATGTTAAACGGAGCGGTTCCGGTTTGTAATTTTCAGACCGGCCGGGAACCGGAACCGGAACCGCACCGTTAATATATATATATATATATATATATATGTGTATATATATGGCTGTTTGTTTTCTTTTGGTTATAGTGTTAGTTGTATGGGTGTTTCTTCCCCATATTTTTTTTTGGGAAGTTTCTGAATTGGAAATATATTGATTGCGTGCAATATATATATATATATATATATATATATATATATATATATATATTTATATATATTGATTTGAAAAAACAAATTACAAAGATATAGTGGGAACTAGCAAACAAAAAAATTTACATAGACACAGTCGGAACCGAGCATGATTTTTTTTTTTCATATGGGTAGATTGAATGATGAATTTTTTATTTTAATGGAAATAAAGGCGGTTTCGGTTAACCGGTGAGACCGCACCGTTAAATCCGGTGCACCGGTTTAAAAAAATCGGGTGTTCCGATTTTGGTTTCGGTTTATGATTTTGGGAAACCGTTTCGGCCGGTGCACCGCTTCGTGAAACCGTCACCGCACCGAACCGCACCATGAACACCCCTAGTGGCGGCGGAGGAGAGTGAATTGGCTTGCTTAGTCAGCTTTGACTTGCCACCTTATCATCCTCATTTCTATTCTCCCTCTCCCAACTCCTTTCTCTCTCATCTCCTTCCTAATTGCTATGGCCATGAATCTCCTCTCTCCTAAATTATGAAATAACACCGATCCTAAATAGAACGGAGAGTACGGTGCGTTTTCTATACACGCACTGGTAATTTTCTAAAACACAAATTACTGTCTAGTTTTAACCTGCTTCAGCCTCCGCTTCCCCTCTATTGCTCCACACAACGATTCTTGTTTGAACTCAACAGCTGTACGCCCATCGGCTTCTTCTCTACTGCCTCTGCTTCCCCTCTACTGCCCAGAACTTCATCACCGCACATAAGTATTGGGTGATAAATTTTCCCAACTTAGTTGCAGTGTTATCCAACTTGGATGCAGTATTGGGTGATAAATTTTCTCTTACATAGTGCATGTTTTCCCATCTTAGATGCAGTGTTACCCAACTTGGATGCAGTATTGGGTGATAAATTTTCCCTTACCTAGTGCATATTTTCCCAACTTAGATGCAGTGTTACGTACCCAACTTGGATGCAGTATTGGGTGATAAATTTTCCTTTACATAGTGCATGTTTTCCCAACTTAGATACAGTGTTACCCAACTTGGATGCAGTATTAGGTGATAAATTTTTCCTTACATAGTGATGCAGTATTGGGTGATAAATTTTCCCTTACCTAGTGTATGTTTTCCCAACTTAGATGCAGTGTTACCCAACTTGGATGCAGTATTGGATGATAAATTTTCCCTTTCATAGTGCATGTTTTCCCAATTTAGATGCAGTGTTACCCAACATGGATGTAGTATTGGGTGATAAATTTTCCCTTACCTAGTGCATGTTTTCCCAACTTAGATGCATTATTCAAGCACTGCAATATATTTTTATTGCATGATCATACATTATTGTTTACCTAGCCCAGACATGTCTTCTTGGTGATTCTGCCGAAGTGGAGGCGCAAGAAGGAGTAGAATTGACCAATAAAGAATACGATCGGAGACGGCGCAAGAAGGAACAAAATTGACGAATGAAGATCGGAGGATCTGCGCGATAAGGAAGTTGACCAGAATATAATCTCACGTGCGCCCTACCCCATATTTATAACGAGTGTACCGTGCTATGTACACTCGGTCCTTCCTTATAATTTCTGCTCCTCTCTCCTTTTGTCTCTCTAATCCAACCCCCTCAATCTTTCATTCCCCTCTTTCTCATTTTCTGTTGAATTTTCATTCTTCCCCAAATGAAAAGAATCCATTATTTTTGGGCAATTGCTTGACCAACATCATTGACAACCTCAACTATGTTTGGGCAAATTTTATGACAAATCCACATTTCTAATGCAATGTTCTTCACTAACTGAAGTAATCCACTCCTAATTTCACTACTACATTATCACTCACTCTAATCAAACAGTCCCACTACAATGCATAATAAATCAAAAAGGAAAAAAACTCCATTTACAAATCTCATTTCCCTCCTCGAAATTTATCGTCTTTGTCGCATTCAAACATCCAATTCTTCATTTACAAATGATACAGAAGGTCAGAGGAGTTTTG
The DNA here is from genome assembly GCA_029582165.1 of Portulaca oleracea. Lineage (NCBI taxonomy): Eukaryota > Viridiplantae > Streptophyta > Magnoliopsida > Caryophyllales > Portulacaceae > Portulaca > Portulaca oleracea. Next base: position 34,557,995 of record CM055880.1, on the reverse strand, counting down.
GAGGCAAATAAAAAGAAGTGGGAAAAGGATATTTTAGGAAATACTTGTTAATAGAAGCTTCTGCCAGCTTTCAATTCTATTATTACAATTCAGTTTTGGATTCCTTAATCCTTATATCTGGGGAAATACTTGTTAGAGAGATGGATATGAAATTAACACATTCCCTCTCTCATTCTGGAGCGTTTGCCGCGTGGAGGGAAATTAGATTAGCTTGAGTGGATGATGAAGAATTAACAATAAACCAAATGCTTGAACCCCACATAAGTGTTGGATATGACCTTGTGGCAAGGAAAACCACAACCCAAGGCCTAACACCCCACCATGATTATCATAAATGAAAACACACCAAATAATTACTAAAGGAATGACTTGAAACACCATCAAATTAATTGGATAAAGTTAACAAGGTTTGAGAGTAACTAGGGAAAACCCTAAAATGCATAAGCATAAACATCATAATCTGGAAAAAACTTCCTAAATCAGTGCAAGCGGGTATTTATACTAATGGAGATAAAAAAAAAAAATAAAAACACAGCGTTTTGGTTGAAGTCTTGTGCAGGAATCATGCCAATCGCGGGCGCTAAGGCGTCGTCGCGGGCATTACAGGGCGATCATTGCAGCAAAAGCTTCCGAGAACTGTAGACATAGCGGGCGCCACAAGGGATGTCGCGGGCGCTACCGACACGTTTGCACTGGACGCTGGCAGCGTCTTCCCGGGCGCTGGCAGCGGCATCTTTCTCCTCGCTTTCGCTTCGTGTCTGGGACAAACGTTGGCAGCGTCTGTCCAAGCGCTGGCAATGCCTATCGACGATGCCCAACCAAGGTTTGTCCAGAGATGGGTCGCGGGCGTTACCTTGAAGGTAGCGGGCGCTACACCCTTTTCCCGGATCGTAGCGGGCGCTACACGTGTGGTCGTGGGCGCGACCTTCTGATAGTTTTTTTTTTGCCCACTTCAAACTAGCATAATTTCTTCATCCGAACTCCGTTTTAGGCTCATAAGGTATCTATGGAAAGCTCTTGGTGTGTACTTTAAGCTCCCAAAGTATGAGGCTCATCGAAGTTGTATTGAATGAGTTATGATTGAAAGAGTGAAGGCACGTCCAATTCTTCAACCCACATTGAACCCTTTGTGCTTATTCTTGCCGAAGGACTTCCAACACTTTTAAAAGCCCGAAGTAGGTTCCGATGAGGCCCCGTAGCTCCACACCCGTGGTCTAAGGTCCCATTTGAAGTGGATACTACACCCAACACCGATCAAATCATGCCTCCAGGGTCGTGGTTCCACCTTAAAGTACACTCCACACCCGACCTGGAAGTTGTTTTTCTCGTGATTCATAGAGGGGGTGCGGAAAGGCTTGGAGACCTTGGATTTCGAGGCTTGAACCCTAGCCCGATACGGTCCATACTCCCCCTCTTGAAAGAGAGTTGCCCTCAACTCTTGGGAGTTAAAACCGAGACTCTCTCCATAATTTGGCTCCATAGAACCCCGAGCATCCCAATCGCAGTGAGCATTCACACGTGGCGCCAGCAAGCATCGAACCCCATGATGTATCCATCATCCAAATAAAAGAACGTGGTTGGAGGCTTGTTGTGTGGAGGTAGGGGATCAAGGAAAGGAATAGGAAAATTTTGTGGTGCTTGGGAACACTCTTTCTCACTTGGTTTGCTACAAGGTAAAGACAAAGCAAGAGGTAACACTCATCCCGTGTTTCGCTCAATAGGAGGTTCCTCAACTCACTTCCCACCCAAGGTTTGATTTGATGTGGGGCTAAGGGACTTAAGTAATCACGGTTAAGCAAATAATCTTCTTTTAACATACACTCCCATAAACATTGCATACCAAATTTCCTATAGCATCCTTTCAACAACAAATCCTCGAATAACCAATGATGACCAAACAACGTGTATGACCTATTCAAAAAGTTCATGTCACAACGTCCAACATTTAAACAATATTCATTGAAGGACGACACAAATGACGAGCTCATAAACATTGGTTGAACAAGAATCAAGGTATCATCAAACTTGTACTTCTCTCCAAGAACAAAGAAAACACCAAGATTCTTAGCATGCCACTCAAAATATAAAATATTCTCAATCGTGGATACCACATGATCATCAAGCAACTTATCACGCCAACAAGTACTCTCAAACAACCGATGCCTCCCAAAGATCATGCACGACTCACCTAAAGACTTTATGTCGCAACACCCAACATCCACATAAGACTCATTGAACTTCATAGGTGAGTTAGAATTTACCTCATTCTTCTCATAGGGGAGATCAAGGCTAGTTAAACCATAAGAGATGATGGAGTCAACTCTTTTGTTGCTAGGCTTAACAATTGATGGAGGCGAAATGAATGAAGGTGCTTCTTCTTGGGGCTCTTCATTAAGGATGAGAGGAGGATCAAGGCCGATGTTCTCAACCACCTCCTGGCATGGAGCTTCAACAATAGCTTCGGAAGCCTCACAAGGATCAATGGAAGCTCCCTCGTTGGGCAAGAGATCGACCTTTGCTTGCTTAACTTCTTCTACCATGTCACTTGTATGCTCTTCCACACCAAAAGATTCCTCAATCCAAGCTCTAACTATAGCCATTTTCGGACATTGCAAAGAATCATGTCCCACACACCTACATTTGATACACTTTTGGGATGTAAAGGCCGTTAGTGGGGAATAGTGGAATGGCTTCTTCCGGGAGGAATCTTCTCTTCTTCCCCCATGTTGAGGTTGGATTTGAAGAAGTGTGGAGATTCTATCAAAGTTTTTTCGCAATGGCGCGCATAGTATTTTCAATGTTCATGAATCGACTGTCAAGACTAGGCTTAGGGGCCATAACAAAAGTAAGGGTGAAGGACGATGGGATATTTTTGTGGAGTTTGGGTGGCTTTTTGTAGTTGGCTAGTGTTTGATTAATGGTTCTTTGTGTTTTTCTCACATTGACATTTTATCGAACACCTTCCAGGTACTATTTTCCAACTTCACCTCAAAGCTCCAATATGCATCAAAATCAACAAACACAATTGTAATAACAACTTCTCCAACACACTTGGAGGCACAAGAGATGGGGGACACCAATATTTGAAAGAAATCTAACAATAGAGAACTCTACTTGAAAAAACAAAAACCAAAACTCAAGATAGAACAAACCGTAGCTCTGATACCAACTGGAGCGTTTGCCGCGTGGAGGGGAATGAGATTAGCTTGAGTGGATGATGAAGAATCAACAATCAACCAAATGCTTGAACACACACAAGAATTGGATATGACCTTGTGGCAAGGAAAACCACAACCCAAGGCCTAGCACCCCACCATGAACATTATAAAGGAAATCCACCTAATATTCATTAAAGGAGTGACTTGAAAACACCACCAAATCACTTGGATAAAGTTAATAAGGTTTGAGGAAACTTAGGGAAACCCTGAAAATGCATAAGCACCAAAATCATAATCTGGAAAAACTTCCTAAAACAGTACAGGGGGGTATTTATACTAATGGGATTAAAACAATAAAACACAGCGTTTTGGCCGAAGTCTTGCGAAGGAATCATGCCCGTCGTGGGCGTTACGATGTCGTCGCGGGTATTACGGGGCGATTGTCGCAGCGAAAGCTTCCGAGCATTATAGACATAGCGGGCGCCACAAGGGACGTCGCGGGAGCTACCGGTACGTTTGCACTAGACGCTGGCAGCAACATCTTTCTCCTCGCTTTCGCTTTGTCTCTGGGACAGACGCTGGCAGCACCTATCGATGATGCCCAGCCAAGGTTTGCCCAGGGCGCTACCTTGAATGTAACGGGCGTTACACCCTTTTCCCAGATTGTAGAGGGCGTTACACGTGTGGTCGCGGGTGCGACCTTTTGACAGTTTTTTCTACCGACTTCAAACTAACATAACTTCTTCATCCAAACTCTGTATTAGACCCATAAGATATCGATGGAAAGCTCTCAGTGTGTACTTTAAGCTACCAAAATATGAGACTCATCGGAGTTGTATTGAAGGAGTTATGATCAAAAGAGTGAAGGCACGTCCAATTACTCAACCCACGTTGAACCCTTTGCGCTTATTCTTGCCGAATGACTTCCAACCCTTTTAAAGGCCCTAAGTAGGTCCCGATGAGGACCCGTAGCTCCACTCCCATGGTCTAGGGTCCCATTTGAAGTGGATACCATACCCAACACCGATCAAATCATGCCTCAATGGTCCCGGGTCCACCTTAAAGTACACTCCACACCCGACCTGGAAGTCGTTTTTCTCGCGATTCATGGAGGGGGTGCGGAAAGGCTTGGAGACCTTGGATTTTGAGGCTCGGACCCTAGCCCGATACGGTCCATATTCCTTCTATCTCTCTTTCTTATTTCATTTTATGGCAATAGAACAGTAATCTTGAGAGGTTATCATACAACCCTCTCCTGGTATTGTATCAATTGGTATAAGAGCTTTCAATCCTGGAAAGTTCAATGGCACCGCAGACAAGAAATTCCTCACAGCCTCAAAATCAAGAAGTTCCTTCCATGGAGGAACTTTTGAGGAATATTCTTGAGCAACAATTGTCAATGGCGCAGCAGATGGTGGAACAACAACAAATGATAGCTGACCACAGTAAGCAGTTTCAGGAAAAACAACATTTGTTCTCTCAAATGATGCATCAGATGAAGACATTGGAGGTTAAAGGTAAACAACTTGTACATCCTCATATGGGTGATGATCCTCTTATTAGTAGTTGTGGTGGAGTACCTGAGTTTATGTTGGTGGGAAATAATGGTGCCGGTCATTTCACAAACGGGGGTGGAAGGACCAGGGATGGTGACCTTAACAACAGATTATCTGCACCTTTTATTCCAAAAATTGAGTTTCCACAAAAAACACAGCTTTAAACCATTCCTTACTAATGCCAAACCCCGCACCCTCACTGAAGCTGAGAAGGCAGATAAGTTAGCTAAGGGACTATGTTATTTCTGTGACCAACCCTACAAACGGGGACATAAGTGTAACCACAAGAAGACTCAATTCTTTTTTATTGAAATACCTGGTGAGAAGGATGAAGATCAGGAGGTGGAGAGGGTTGAAGGCGAAGGGGAAGTAGATTATAATTGGGTGGATGAAGATCCTCAAATTTCTGTGCATGCCTTGAGTGACTTGATGGGTTACCAAACCATGAGAGTGATGGGTATGTATGGAAAAACCTCCATACACATGTTGAAAGACTCGGGAAGTACACATAATTTCTTAGATGCATCTATGGCTGAAAAGTTGGGATGCCACTTGGAGGACACTGAGATGCAGGCTGTGACTGTGGCTAATGGGAGTCAATTGTAGTGTGTACAAAGGTGCAAGGGGTTTAAATGGAGAATGCATAATGCGGAGTTTGAGTTTGACATGCTAATCATTCCCTTGGGAAGCTGTGATGTTGTAATGGAAATACAATGGTTGAGCCTATTGGGTACTATTAGATGGAATTTTTGAAAACTTCATATGGAGTTTACTTATTAGAGAAGGGATCATGTGTTTAGAGGTATGAGGGGAAAGAAGGTGAAGGTAATAGGAGACAACAAATTGAATAAGTTGATTAATCACACTCCCCAACTGTGCATGATGCAAGTTTTGGCAGTAGAAGGAGGGGGCAAAGATTTACTCAACCCGCAAAGTCCTGAAAACCAGACTGACAAGGTGCAAGAATTATTGCATGAGTACGAAGACATCTTTGAAGAACCAGTAGCCTTACCACTTAGCAGAGGGTCCTTTGATCATCAAATTCCATTGAAACAAGATACTAACCCAGTCAACATCAGACCCTATAGGTATCTGTTGAAGCAGAAGGACGTCAATGAATCCTTGATTCAGGAAATGCTTCAAAAGGGAATTGTGCAGTATAGTTCCAGTCCTTTTGCAAGTCATGTGGTATTGGTTGGGAAGAAGGATGGCACTTGGAGAATGTGTGTGGATAATAGGGAATTAAATAAGCACACTATCAAGGACAAATTTCCTATTCCACTAGTAGAGGAGCTTATTGATGAATTGGTGGAGCTGTGGTATTCTCCAAAATTGATTTAAGATCTGGCTACCACCAGATTAGGATGAAGCCTGAGGATACTATGAAAACAACATTTAAGACACATCACGGGCACTTTGAATACCTAGTCATGCCCTTTGGGTTGTCCAATGCACCAGCCACCTTCCAAGGGTTAATGAATTATATATTCCAGCACTACCTCCGAAAGTATGTCTTGGTTTTCTTTTGATGACATATTGGTATATAACAAGTCGCTGGAGGAGCATATGGTGCATTTTGCTGTTGTGTTTGACATATTAAGGGAGCATCAGTTGTTTACCAAGAAGAGCAAGTGTTGTTTTGCTATTCCTAAGGTTGAGTATTTGGGCCACTTCATCTCAACAGCGGGGGTAGAGACTGATCCAGCAAAAGTTCAGGCAGTGCAAGATTGGCCACAACCCAAGACTATCAAGCAGCTTCGGGGATTCCTTGGTGTGTCAAGCTATTATAGGAAATTCATCAAGAATTATGCTCATATAACAAGTCCTTTGACCAACTTGTTGCGCATAGGGGCTTTCCTTTGGAGTGAGGAAGCGCAAGCAGCCTTTGAAGCCCTAAAGTATGCCCTGACACATGCACTTGTGTTGGGACTTCCTGATTTTGCTAAGACATTCGTAGTGGAGATTAATGCTTCAGCTCATGGTGTGGGGGCAGTATTGATGCAAGAGGGGCATCCATTGGCCTTTTTCAGCAAGGCCCTAGGTCCTAAGTGGCAAGGGTTTTCTGTATATGAGAAGGAGCTTCTTGCATTAGTACTTGCAGTACAAAAGTGGCAGCAATACCTCACAAGTCAGAAGTTTATTATCAAAACATATCAAAAAAGTTTAAAGTGGTCGTTGGAGCAAAGGTTAACAACCCCTTTTCAGCAATTGTGGCTATCCAAGTTAATGAGATACACTTATGACATATAGTTCAAGAAGGGACAGGAAAATAAGGTTGTTGATGCTCTTTCTCTACTACCAAGCACTAAGGTGGTATGTATGGCACTATCCACTATTAAATCTGATATGTTAATTGCCATTAAGGATAGTTATGTTTTGGACTCTACCTTGACTGCTTACCTATAAGGTGTCACACCCTTGGGTCCTCAGTACCAACTGGTGGATGGGTTTTGAGAAGGAAAGGAAGGTTACTAGTGGGCCCTGATAATACTTTGAGGAAACAGGTTATGGAGTGGGTACACAACTCACCTACTGGGGGTCATGCTGGTAGGGATACGACTCTCAAGAAGTTACAAAGCTTATTTTACTGGAGGGGTACTACGAAAGATGTGCAACAACATATTCAAAATTGCCATGTTTTCCAAGCTTGTAAGTATGACAACTCGGCTTCACCAGGGCTTATGCAACCTTTACAAATTCCTATAGAGGTTTGGTAGGATATCTCCATAGATTTCATTAAAGGGTTGCCCAAATCGTTCGAGTATTAAGTTATTCTGGTGGTGGTGGACAGATTGAGTAAGTTTGCATATTTCATAGCACTGGCACTTCCCTACACTGTTGTAGAAGTTGCACAAGCTTACCTAGACAATATTTTTAAGAATCATGGATGACCTAAAAGCATCGTCAGTGATTGTGACTCAATATTCTTGAGTCCATTTTGGCAAGTTTTGTTCACAATACAAGGCACGTCCCTCCTACTTTCTTCAGCTTATCACCCATGCACAAACTGATGGTCAGCGGAGGTACTCAATAGGACTCTAAATACTTATCTGCGATGCATGTCAGCTGATGAACCTAAGGATTGGAGCAAATAGCTTCCCGTGGCTCAGTGGTCGGTGGTGTAATACCACATATCACACTGCTGCTCAACTCACACCTTATGAGGCTCTTTTCAATCAACCACCACCGGTCCATCTGCCTTACTTGTCGGGTGAAACAAAGAATGCTCTTGTTGACAGGACTATGCAGAGAAGGGAGGCAATGATTCAATTGCTCAGGTTCCACTTATTAATGGCACAACATCGAATGAAGGTCTTAGCGGATAAGAACAAAGCTGAGAGGGCTTTGGAAGTAGGAGATTAGGTCTGGTTGAAGCTGCAACCCTGTAGGCAACATTCTGTAGCAACGAGATACAATGAAAAATTGAGTCCTAAATACTTTGGTCCCTTTTAGATACTGAAGCAAATTGGGCATGTGACTTACAAACTCAATCTACCTGCTGCCACAAAAATCCACCATACCTTTCATGTGTCTCAGCTTAAAGCTTTTAAGGGCACTTTACCAGCTGAGCCACATATTCCAGTGGGGATGCAAGGCACGCAAGCTACTGGGAACTATGTTCCAGCTGATGTGCTTGATAAGAAAACCGAGAAGAAACGCAGGAGCAGTACCACAAAATACTTGATCTAGTGGGTAGGACAACCTGATTTTGAAGCTTCTTGGAAAGATGAGGAAGTCTTGAATCTGCAATTTCCTGGGTTTCTTGACCAACATCAGACTTGAGGTTCAGTCTTTTTTGAGGATGGATGGTATGATATAGGAGGTCAGACGAGTTTTGGCGGCAAATAAAAAGAAGTGGGAAAAGGATATTTTAGGAAATACTGTTAATAGAAGCTTCTGCCAACTGTCAATTCTGTTATTACCAATTCAGTTTTGGATTCCTTATATCTGGGGAAATAATTGTCAGAGAGGATGAGTATGAAATTAACACATTCCCTCTCTCTCATTCCTTCTATCTCTCTTTCTTATTTCATTTTATGGCAATAGAACAGTAATCTCGAGAGGTTATGATACAACCCTCTCCTGGTACTGTATCAACAAATCTCATTTCCCTAATCAATCAAAAAGGAAAAAACATTCATTTTCTTCATCAACACTTCAACATCCAATTTTCATTCATACACAAATTACATCCAACTCCAGAAAACCTTCTTGAATTAATCTTCATCAATGGCTCGTACGAAGCAAACCGCCCGGAAATCCACTAGAGGAAAGGCTCGCTAGGAGGATCAGAGGCGAGAGGGCTTAGATTTGATTATCTAGGGTTTGAAGTTGAGATATGTGATGTTTGGTAGTGTCTCGCTACTTGGTAACGTTTTTGAAGAAAGGTTAGGGTCTGTAGTGTTAATAGGGATTTCAGGTTTTATCAGTGGTGTTGTAAAGTGTTTTGCTGTGTGCTAATGAAATTGAATCATCGTATGTTTTTTCTTCAAGTTCCATCTGATTGATTTTTGCCCCATTAATTTCTGTTTTGACGTTTTCATTTGTGTTCTAATAATGGATTATTTTCATTTGGGGAAGAATGGAAATTCTGCAGGGAATGAGAAAGAGGGGAGTGAAAGAGAGAGGGGGATTAGAGAGAGAAATGGAGAGATGAGAGTCCATGGCCATGGCAATTAGGAAGAAGAGGAGAGGGAGGAGAAAGAAAAGAGTTGGGAGAGAGAGAATAGAAATGAGGATTATGAGGTGGCAAGTCAAAGCTGATTGGGGAAGTTAATTCACCCTCCTCCGCCGCTAAGTCATCCTGCGGCTGATTTATGTTCAACTTAACTCGGTGGTGTGCTACTAGAATCCAAGAGGGTAAACATTCATATTATTTAGAACCAAATCTAAAGTTCAAATTATTTAAATTTAATTTCCCTACTTTTATTGTTGATATTGGCTATGAGAATTAAATTTATTGCGTATTGTATAACCTTATCAATTTTAATATTTCATATCAAATCTAATTGTACTTTGAGTTTGTGTACACAATTATTTCATCAGAAATAGACTCATATTACTTTTATGTTATACTAATTATTCATTTGAATAATATTATTTGTTATCTTCAACTTTTTAACAATTATGGATTACTGTTGTTTTTTTTTTTCCTTCTATGTTACTTAGAGTGTTAAATGTGTGTAGAATATACCGTCCACGAAATCAAACGCTCATTGGTTATCAGTTAAATATGACAATGTATAACATACAGTCAGGAAAATCAAATGCTCATTGGTTATCTTATCTAAGTATGATCATGCTATTTATCCCACTGTTGTAGTTTGGCATAATATTCCACGCATTGATTTATCAATATTCTATTGAGGGTGCACTTAGTAGAACCTTTAAAAGAAGGGTTACCTATATGTTTGTATTTTAGTTTTTTTTATATAAAAATCTTATAATTAATGAATAATGAACGATTATATTTGTGCATATAATTAAGTTGAAAAGATTTTGTTGGGCAATGCTGCGACAACATTTGTATATATAATTTGGATTGTTTTTATTTTACATTTTACATTTTATCTACATTAAGTTGTTTGACTTGCTCATAAATATTGCTCAAAATGTTGAGTCAACATTAAACTAATGTAATATATCGTTTTTATTCATCTTCTCCTTAGTCAATCTATCTTTTTCAGGTTGTTTTTTCTTCACATTCAAAAACTTTTTGTTGGTATAATTTCTTTTTCATGACACTTTATATATTGTTTAGATTTATAATTGACTTTTATTTCTACCATATTTTTTATATTACAATCATCCACCTAAATTAATACTCGTTCGAAAGAACAAGTAAAAAAACTAGTTAGATAAAGTAAAAATGTATATAGCTTAGATGAAGTACAAAAGTATAAAGCGATAGTTATTAATTAGGGGTGTCCAACAAAAATCGAAACCAAAAACCAAATCGCAAAACCGCATAAACAAAACTGGTAAAAATGGTTAACTATCTGGATTTTTGGAAAATTGCGGTTTAGGTTAATCAAACCGGTATAAGCGGTTTAGGTTTCGATTTTGTACTTTTGTGAAACGGTTAACCGATCTTGATTAAATTAGGTGCAAAATTTGAAATTTTAAGGCAAAATGTTAATTTTTCTTCCTTGTTATTTTAACTTTCTAGGAACCGGTGATTAACCATAAACCGAATCCAAAAAACGGTTAACCATGTTATCAATGCAGTTTCGGTTTAGTTTCGGTTTAGTTTCGGTTTCTAGTTTCCAAAAGCGGTTTAGTTTCGGTTTAGGTTTATAAAATTTGTACACTGCAAATGTGGTTAACTGAAATTGCGGTTAATCGGTTTCGGACACCCCTTACGATAGTGATAAAAGAACATTAGAAAGATACAAAGTATCATTTTCTTTGGCTTGAGCCGAAAGGTCAACGGTATCGGATTTGGGTCAGGTTGAATCTATTAATTTGCAGGTTTTCGGGTCCGGTTATTTTAGATTTTGGGTTGAGAAATCGTTTTCAAAACACACCACTTTCCAGCACGTTCAGATAAGGTTTTGGTAAGATTCAATTTTTACTAGGTCTAATTTCTACTGATCCTTGCGTAGGATAAAATTAAGAGCTTTTCGTACAATTACAAACAAAAAAGGCTTGTCTTTGTGTAAATGTCAACAACAGTCATTAGAAACAAATCAAACAATACTGAGCTTGAATTCAAGCCACATTGAAAGGGATCTTGATTTTTGTTTTTTGCATTTCGTTAGAATCCAACACCAATCACTTGAAATTACAAGGCAAATTAAGTAACAAAAACAATTGGAAAATGGCTACTAAAGTTGCTGAGGTCCAACCTTTGAATTATAGGCTTGGAGCCCAGTGATTTCCAGCTAGTGAGATGGCCAGATAGGGAAGGTAACACCACTACTTGCTGCTTTCTCCCCTTCTAATTGGTTGGTAAAAAGTGGGGGAGGAAAATGGCATGGCAATGGCACAATGATTCAAGTACTAGAAGTTAACTCCCCTAATTTTGAGATAAATTTCAAAGACTTTTGTCCAAACACTCCGGAAAATTGGAGGAAAAGAGATAAAGTGAGCATAACTCATATAATACTCGTACCGAATGGTTAGATTTAGTTTCATTCCCAAGCTTAAGGCAGGCAAGTGGGTGGTGGTCCAAAGTCGACATTTATTGGTTTGCAGGCACTTGTATGTATTGTTTCAAAAAGTCATCAGACAAGCCAGCAGGCAACGACAAGCTCCATTTATTAACCATCACCCAGGCAGCCCCTCATTTTTGACTTATTACTTCATCTTTGGATTGATAATTTTTTCCAATCCAATCCAATCCAAACCTTACACAATTCCCAAACAAAAAAAATTCTCTCTAAAAACACAATTTCCCAAAAAAGCATCATAACTTATCTAATCCAATCCATCCAAACCTCATTTTATCCGGTCCAAAGAAAATGTAGACAACATTATCATGATATGCCTTCCAGCTTTATTCGGCCAAAGAATTGTCATTCCTTTCCCCAACACAAATCCAATAAATGAAATAATAAAAAATAGAATCCAGAGAAGAAAGGCAATCCTTGGCATGCAGTGAAATGGAACAACATTTGGTAGTAAGGGCCCATCCAATTGACTTTGATCTACACATCTCTATCTCAAATCATGTGATACAGATCACAGAACTGGGCCTATCATAACAGAGAGAGGGAACACAGATGACATGTTCTTAAAGGGCTTATATGTATAATAAGTCTAGGAAAACAACAATTGCAGGCACAAAGATAACATAATACTGCTACAATTAATACTGCTCACAGTGATGAATCTATTGGCTCCAACCACATTGCCAGATTCAGGAAATCTAATAACAATGCTAAGATGTGGTGCTCAACTAAAATTAGAGGCATCGTAACACCAATTTGAAATCACCAACAGCTTAATCGCAAGCATAAGTCATTTGGAGGATAATCGGTCGCATAGTCTGATGATATTCATACAATGGCTTAAACATCAATTTCATAATTGAAATTGGTTACTTCTTGGGTTTGAGAACGTTAAAGAAAGAGGAACGCCAATAAGATTTTAAGGGCTAAAAAAGCATCGAGATTGTAATTCAGAGGCTCTTATGTTTTGTACCTAATCTGCAATACTGTTGAGTGGCAACTATGCTTGCTAGTGGGTATGCTGCATTTTGACCCTGCATTTCCAGGGTTTTTAACCATTTACTAATCAAAAAGAGAAAAAAAGAAAAGATAACATAATACTGAGAAGCATAAGAGAATTTGACAAAAAAAGGAATTCAAGGTTAAGCAACTGGGGTAATCAGAAGAGAGAATATTGCTATAACCAGAACTATAGTTCTATCTATACAATATAGTAAGAATTTTGCTTCAGCTGAAAATATGGTGTGGGAGTAAAATCATGCAAATTCTTTACCAATTATTATGGAACCTGATATATCATACACAGGTTGTAATCGTAGGTAGCATGTCAAAGCTCAAAGACTGAGCTTACCAAAGTTTTTAGCATTCCGAGACATTCCATGGCTTGAGCCTCGGTCTTCTTGATCATCGTAAGGAAGAGCCCTGTAATTTGAAGAGGCCTCTTCTGTGTCGGAAGAGCCTGGTCTTTCAGTTAGAAACTGCTCCCAGAATTGATCATTCACACGGGGTGCTGCTGCTGAAGCAGGAGCCTTGTCACTACTCGGGGCCTCTTGTGATGAAGACAAGTTAGTTGTATTACCCTTGTTAACACTGTTCTTTGATGCCAGTCCTATTCCATCCCTGTTCTCATTGTCATCAGGCCTTGTCCCAGATATGCCACTCGCTTCCACCTCCATATGAGTTGCTTTATCCAAATAAGGACCTTGGTTGACTTGTATCTGAGATGATGCCAGTGATAGATTCAACTGACAAGATACATGGGCGTCACATTCTTCTACTGCTACTAAACTTTGCTGCAGAGACTGTAAAGCTGGACACTCTCCCACTCCAACTTTGTCTGAGAGGCATGAATCCATCTTAAATGCTAGACATGCCTCTGTTTCTAGAAGATCTACTGTCTCCGTGGCAAATGGAAGAATATTAACTCCCGTTTCCATGTCTTTCAGAGCTGCATCAGATGATTTCCTAGGTGGACTTGCCCAGTCATCACTTGAACTTTGTGTGCTATTGGACACTAAGTTTATGTTTGAGACAGCTGTTGATAACTCCAGCTTGAGTTTATGAGCCAAGTCTTGCTGGTGAAGACTTTCAACTTCTAGTCTACAACTGCTATTGTCCCCAAAATTATTCTCGATAGCTGGCTGTAGGTGATTAGCTGGAGGCAATCGCCTTTTCTTGTTATATGCTGAGAGGTCCATAGCTTCAATTTTCCGAGCAAGTTGATCAACAAAACTAGGAGTGTCAACTGCTTTTTTCAAGCAGTTTAGCAACTTCTCTTGCCGTTGTTCCATGCATCCTATACGTTTTGTTATATCTTCAAGCTGTGACATTTTAGTAGACCGCTGCATCCTGAACCCTGATATCTTGGTCTCTAGCTCACCCTTCTCATGTGTCAGCTTCTCTATCTCTTCCTCAAACGACTGTCTCTCTGGATCTGGTGGAGGCTGACTGTGGCTGTGGATGGGTTTTCTACGGTGGATATTTTTCAATAGATGCTTCTTGTCTTTTACAAATTCCTCATTCGCAAATTCCCATCTCTCTGGATCAATCTTGCGAAATCCCTGCAAAAGTTCATGTCTGGTTATTCTACAATTCAATCCCACTATATTTCATCAAGGATATGCTTAAACAAAAAATAAATAAGGATGTATCCCAGAAACCTGCATTACTATATCTTTCATAGTAAGCATTATCAAGACCAACCATTCCTCTGGTCCAGCAGTTTTCTACACAGCATTGAATAATACCTAAGAAGTACAGCATGTTCCTATCCCAGCAAATGTCAGACAAGGACTTGGACACTCCTTATGCCAAATACAAGAACGGCACAAACAAATTGAGTTTTTGTAAATCACAATTGACATTAATAACATGTTCACACTTCACACTACGAGCACTCCACATCCAAATGCATGACAATCCCCAACTATTCACACATAAGTGATTTATATTCTTTTTGTTAAGTCTATGTCGATTACACATCATATCCTATCTTTTCAAAACATCAGAAATTGTATCCATGTCTTGTATCAATGTTCATACTTCTTAGATTGATACTACCCTGCAACCAGGTGCGTCAGGTAACTCATGCCATTTACAGTTTATTGCAAGATGGTCATATCAACTAAGGACACTAAAGCACCAGATTGGGATCAACATATTTGCAATTTAGATATAGGCAACCTTGCCTTGCAAGCAAAGAGGCTGCTCCTGAGACCAATGTTTACACATTTATTTACCCCTTTTCTCGATAAAATGTTTTGCTTAAGGTGGGAAAAAAGCTCAAGGAGAGGCAAAATAATGAGATACCAATTTCAATTAAAAGTGGAAAATAAATGACATGAACTCCAAAGATTAAATTGTGTTAATAATTGCTCTCACGTTTTGCTATGATTTGACTTTCATTTTCAATAGCCTCCTTTTCAAACTTGCAAATAATAAAAGACTTCATCAACAAAAGACTATAAGCAGAATCTAAAGAGCCGAGGGGAATGATGGAGGATTATGAAATGTTCATTCTCTTCTTTGTATCCTGGGACAAAAGAATAGATATCGTGTCATTAGAGTGTTTCTTCATCAGCAGTGCAGTACAGACACGATATGTATGGGCCTATCCATAAGATTACCGAGATAGGATTCCCTTAGGCGAGATTGGAAGTCAATAATTAACTTGCAATCTGTACAAAGAAGAAGCTAACATAGTTACTCCACTACCACCCACAGATAATCTATAATGTGCCTCTCATCATCCCAATGATATAAAATTCACAAGAGCAAGGAGCAACATTCATCATCAACAAAGAAAGCTAACCGAAAAAAAACCTTGTAACTAAATAGACCTTCATATCAAAGTTTCCACTTATCCTCTCTCAACTATGTTACTATGCTCAATGACTCTAAAAACAGGTTCTTTTCTAGCAACAGTCAATGTTAATACCACTAGGCATAAAATTCAAAAAAAAAAAAAAAAAGGTACCAAAACGTTCATGATTCCAGATTCCATTTTTCTAAATCCAATCCCTTATGTCAATGATGTATCATAAACCAAATCCCCCCTCCTCTCAAGAGTCTAAAACCTTATGTCATGCATGAGTCATGACCACTTTTCCTTCATACAATAGCCAGTTCACGATAGAAATGGGGAAGAACTGTTCATGTTTCATTCCCCACCCCCGAATTATTACTAGTATGATAAACCGAGAAGTCCCCCAAAAGAATGCATATTTCAAAGTCGTACAATAGGAACTTGATCTCCCTTCACTTTCGCATTTAGTTAGCAATCAAAAAGACACCAAACCATCAATCAAAAATAACTTGGCCATGATTGAAATAAGGTAAAAGACCAACGAGAGGATCACGATCAGACAACAAACCAAGAGTATACAAGATAGGTTACAAGGAATGAAAGAAGTAAAGAAAAGGAAAGAGGAGAGCGAGATAGGGATGATACATATGTATTAAGCTGACGAATGAAGCTGGAAAAGTTGCTGTGCTTGAAGTAGGTGGGAAGGAGTAATCTAGCAAATTCTGGAGGGTTCCAAACAATGAAGCTGGTTTTGGTGGGACTCCACGATACGATCTCGTCGGTAGTTGAGTCCTCCACCATGTCGTAAGTCTTCAGCAGGAACGGGGCCGGACCACCGCCCCCTCCTCCGCCGGCGCCGGAGGTTGACGGAAGCTCCATGGATGATTTTACAACAGAGAAAGTAACAGAGAAGATAAGGTAGCAGCAGGAATTGACGCCGATGACCGGCGACTACGACGGAGGGGAGGGGAGGGGAGGGGAGGGTAGGGGGCAGATCAGATGACTGACTCACTTGCGTTTGCTTTAAGGACTTGTTTGTTTGTATGGATGGATGGGTTCAATGTTTGGGGGTTGGATGGTCAAATTATTCGACTCGCCTTTTCTTTGTTTTCCTCGCTATTTATTTCTCTAATTTGGTCAAACTATAGGTTTTTATTTTCTTTTTCGATCCACAATAATTGGTCAAACTATAGTTGCAAGTCTATTCCACGTGACTTGACAAAAAAAAAGACTATTAAGGGGTTAGGTAGGGAATGTTTCGATCCAATTATGACTGAAATTCTTCGGAAAGAAAAAAAAATCACAATAATGGACCTCTTATTTTTTTCTCTCTAAACCAAACCTAACCACCATTGCAAACACCTTTTAAGTCTTTCGCCGGTGTCGGTGATGGCCGGTTAAAGGTTGTTGCCGACACCACCGTGCTCTGATCTACTCAACCCTAGGATTTGTTTTTTTGTTTTAGTCTCTTTTTTGGCTCTCCTTCAATCAAGAGCTTATATGTGGGCGCGAGCAAGTTTCTCACATGGGCATCCAATCAGGTTTGCCAAGCCAAAGGTTGAGACAGTGGTTAACTTCGTTTTCCAGTAAGGTTTTACCCTAGTGCCTTATTGGTGTTGCATTCGACCTTTTAGAGGATGGGTTGGAGTCCACAAATGGTCTATTAAACTTGATCAATAATTGGCAACTCTAAGCCTTTGCTTGATTTCTACTGTTTTGTTTTCATTTGATTTGCTGAACTGGGAGGCTTGATCTCAAGACCTCCTTCTAGCTTGGATGTAGGTTGGTTGCTCTTGTAAGTAGTGTGTGTTGTATGTTAAGTGTTGGTGATGCGTAGTGGTAGGTTCCGTTGTTCGTTTGGTTTCTCTCTTTGTTTGTAGTATAGGACCTTGGTCTTTGCCTGTAGTAGGGCTCTATTTTGGGTGATTAGATTTTCCTTGGTTTTTAAACATGGATGAGATAACTCCTTGGTCAGCTATGCTTAAGTCTATAGAGGAGGACTTCGATGATGATGTCATTAATCTTTAGGCTCAAATGGATCATCCCCATGAGGTCATTCTCAAAGCAAAAGCACTAAAAGAAGATGAGAACAAGTTGTTTCGAGATAAGAAGTTTGATTTCACTGCCAAGTTGTATGTAAAAGTCTTGCAGTTTGTGTGTTCAAGTCTACCTACGAGTGAAGATGAACCCTTTCTTTTGTGGAATTTGGCCATTTCAATTAACCTCAATTATGTAGTTGTGAATTAAAATTGGGAGATTTTTCAGAAAATCATCAAACATTGTGGGTATGTGCTAAAATTTGACCCCCCACAATGTTAAAGCTTTCTATAAAAGTGGTGTGGCTCTAGCCAAGAATGGACAATTGGAGGAGGCTAGCAAAGCGTTAGCAAGAGCCCTTGAGATCAGTCCATCCAATCCGGAGGTAAGGAATGAGCTAATTCAAACGGAAATCAGGATAGAGGAGACCAACCCCGGCCCCCCCCCCCCCCCCAAGTTTAGTAAAAAAAAAAAAAGAAAATGGGTTCTCTAAGTGGAGCACAAATATGCTCAACTAAGGTACAAGGGTTGGGTATAGTGCTACCAAACCTTCAATCTAAGAGAAGAAAGATAGCCAGGGAGATAGGAGTAGGAGATGACTACTCTAAGGTTCAAGAGAAAAGATTCGGGAGAGAGTCTATGAATACCCAATCACTTTCTCCTACTTCAATATCAATGCCAAGCATGGAGGATGGGATCGACCAAAGTCCCATCTTGATGTATAACTGATGCGAAGCTAGGTTTTAGGATCAATTACACATCAAGGATGACGTGCAACCAATCTATGGTGTAGGTAAGATCACGTAAAGGCCTAGGGTTGCTATAGGAATAACTCAATAAAGATGGATAACTTGGATAGTTCAAGAGAATCGAACTTGATACAGAATCACCACAAGTTAATCCCCTAGGGCTCCTTGTTCTTCTACACCTTCTATGTATAGGAACAAGTTCTACCTCACCACTTGAATAGCCAATTCAAGATACAATAGTAGAAAAGGAAAGAGGGTTATAGAAAACTCTCATGATAAGCGAATGCTTGTTTGTATTCATTGCCAAAAACTGTTTTCCTTAGACGTTACAAGCACCCATATTTATACTAGACTAAGACCCAATCCTTCTAGGATTACTAAGATTGGCGCCTAAGCAGCCTAAGGATGTATCCTTCTAGGATTCCCTTTGGCTTTCCTAATCTTGCTAGGATTCGTCAAAATTGGCGTCCAAGTAACTGAGGTTGAATCCTACTAGGATTCTCCTCTTCTAGACTCTCCTAAAATCTTCTAGACTCTTCCAGCTTGACGCTTAAGCTAAACTAGAAAAAACGTAATATTAACTTCACATTATGCCTTCAAACAAACTTAGCTATTAATAATGAAAATACAAATACTACTTATATAACTTGCTTGGCCATGTCTTGCATGTGATTTGGCTTCCTTCAGCTTGTTTGGACGTGATGTTGAGATATAGAGCAAAATACATGAGCTGGTCATTGGGCCTTAATGGATTGTTCTTCTAAGGCCTTTTCCACTTCAATGTTTACGAATTGGACCTCCTTGGACGAGATGGGCTGATCTCCATCATTCCCCCCTTGTTGAGAAGAGTTTGTCCTCAAACTAGGAAGGTCATCTCCTTCGTCATAGTAGGGCTTAAGGTAAGCTACATTAAACGTTGCACTTCCACCATAGTCATCGCTCAATGCAAGCTTGTAGGCGTTATCTCCAACTTTTTCTAAGACATCAAACGGACCATCAGCTCTAGGAACCAGATTTCCTTTCCTCTTAGAGGGAAACCTCTCCTTCTTCATGTGTACCCATACTAGATCTCCTGGCTGAAATGTAACTTTTTTTCCTCTTCTTGTTAGCTAAGCTTGAAGTTTGCTGAGTATACTTAGCTATTCGTGCCTTCAATTCTTCATGTAGCTTTTGGATCTCTTGAGCTCTCTTACTTGCTTCATGACTGAATCTCATAGTTGTAGTAATGGGCGTCAGGTCAATAGGCGTGAGAGGGTTTCTTCCATATACTACTTGAAAGGGTGAACCTCCCGTTGCTTGGCAAGGGGCACGATTGAAAGCAAATTCAGCGTGTGGGAGTAATGTATCCCATCCCTTCTTGTCTTTATTCACCAAAGACCTTAGTAAGGTACCAAAGGTCCAATTGGTGACTTCGGTTTGTCCATCTGTTTGGGGGTGACATGTCTTGCTAAACTTGAGCTTGGTCCCGATCTTCTTCCATAGAGTAACCTAAAAGTGGTTGAGAAACTTAACATCCCTGTCCGAAACCATAGTCTGTGGTATCCCATGTAGTTTAACAATCTCCTGGAAGTATAATTCAACAACTCTTACAACATCATAGGTAGTGTGACAAGGAACAAAATGAGTCATCTTTGAAAAGCGATCAACTACCACCATGATAGAGTCTTTTCCTCGTTGAGTTCTTGGTAGTCCCACGATGAAGTCGAGACTAATATCTTCCCAATGTCCTTCTAGTATAGGTAATAGTGTATATAATCATTGAGGTAATACATGACTCTTGGATAGATTGCAAGTAGAACAACGTTTCACCATATGTTCAACGTCTCTAATCATACGTGGCCAATAATAATGTTCCTTCAGCATGAGGTAGGTCTTCTCAATACCATAGTGTCCTGCTAGACTTTCTTCATGAACTTCTAGCCTTCTAGGATAAGAAGCTCTCTAAGACTACTTTTAGGAATGCACAGTTGATTCCCGTTGAATAGGAAACCATTATCCATATGATAAGGATTCTGAGGGTGTTTCTTACACGCTTCATAGACCTCCTTGAAATCTTCATCTCCAGCATATAACTCTTTGATATGTTGAAGTCCTAATACTCTTGAATCAAGGACATGAAGTAGTAGATATATTCTTGATAAGGCGTTTGCTCCTTAATTTGTTCAAGTGTCCAACTTTGTGTTGAATGGCAAACTGATATGCTTGCATATACTCTACCCACATAGCATGGCGTGAGTTGAGCTTGTGTTGCCCTTGGATATACTTCAGTGCTTCATGATCACTGTGTAGAATAAACTCACTGCCAATAAGATAATTCCTCCAATGCTCCAATGCTCGAATAATAGCGTAGAATTCTTTGTCATAGGTACTATACTTCTTCCTTGCATCACTGAGTTTCTCATCGTAATAAGCTAAGGGTCGTCCTTCTTGAGATAATACAGCTCCAATACCAACTCTAGAGGCGTCACACTCAACTTCAAACTTCTTGTAAAAGCTTGGTAATGCTAACACAGGTGCGGTGCAAAGCTTGTCTTTGATATTTTCGAAGGCTTGTTGGGCTGCTTGTGTCCATGAGAACTCTTTAGACTTCAATAGCTCACTCATAGGTTTTAGAATGGAAATAAAGTTCTTCACAAAGCTCCTGTAGAATGAAGCTAAACCATGGAAACTTCTTACTTCATGAATATTGGTAGGAATGGGCCACTCCTTGATAGCTTTAATCTTCTCTTCATCAACTTGAATCCCTTCTGCCGAGAGTATATAGCCAAGAAATACTACTTTGTTGGTGAAGACATGACACTTTGCTAGGTTGCCATATAATTTCTCTTAGGCCAGAATATCCAATACCGATTTAAGATGCTCGACGTGATCCTCTTCAGTCTTGCTATACACAAATATGTCATCAAAGTAGACAACAACACACTTGCCAATAAGAGGCTTCAGTACCTGGTTCATCAATCTCATAAAAGTAGAAGGTGCATTAGTTAGACCAAAAGGCATGACTAACCATTCATATAGACCAACCTTGGTTTTGAATGCTGTTTTCCAGTCATCTCCTTCTTGAATTCTGATTTGGTAGTACACACTACGTAAGTCTAGCTTTGAAAATACTTTGGTACCACAGAGCTCATCCAGTAAATCTTCAAGTCTAGGAATAGGAAACCTATACTTTATAGTAATCTTGTTAATAACTCTACAATCAATACACATGCATTGGCTTCCATCCTTCTTAGGGACTAATAGGGCTGGAACGGCGCATGGACTAAGACTTTCCCTTATCATTCCCTTTGCTAGAAGCTCATCTACTTGTCTTTGAACCTCTTGAGTGTCACTTGGATTCATACGGTATGCAGGTTTATTAGGTAGGACTGATCCAGGGATGAGATCAATCTTGTGTTGGATATCACGTTTGGGGGTAAACCTTGCGGCATCTCTTCTGGGAGCACATGAGAGTATTGTTCCAAAAAAGGGGTAAAGAGGGGGTCGTTGTTTGTGTGGCTAGGGCTTGTGTTTAGGTCTAAAAGAATAAGTTACTTATGCTCACTAAACTCATGATGTTCATTTGTCATAAAGGTAATGAGATTAGGCTCATTCTCTTTGGGTAAGGACGAATGAGATGGTTTAAGAGGAGCTAGTGTGATCTTCTTGTTGTGGATCACAAGGGTGTAAGTATTGGATCATCCATTATGGGTCACAATCCAATCAAACAACCATGGTCTTCCAAGCAAAATATGACAAGCATCCATAGGAATAACGTCACACCATAATGAATCTTGATAAGATTTACCAATGGAAAAGCTTACTAAGCATCGTTGATTCACTTGTAATCCTTTGCCCTGATTAAGCCATTGGATGGTATACAGCGTGGGGTGAGGGCTGGTTTGTAGCTTAAGCTTGTTCACCATAGTAAGAGAAGCTGAGTTAGTACAACTCCCACCATCAATAATCAAAGAACAAACCTTTCCTTTGACAGTGCACCGAGAATGAAAGATAGCTTCACGTTGTTGTAGATCTTCTAGAACGTGAGAACTCCTAAGGACTCTTCTCACAACCAACATCTCCCCTTCATCTGGTTCCTCTACGACCTCCTCCTCAAACATAGAGTTCCCTTGATCAGCTGTCACCTCTTCCCCTACGTATTCTGGTTAAGGTTCAACAAATAGGGCGGGTTGGTACTCCATGAGGGTGACTACTCTTTTGTTAGGGCATTCGGATGCTATATAGCCAAGTCCTTGGCATCTAAAGCATCTCCTCCTATCCACGGGTGTGGATTCTCGTTGAACAGGTTTTTGGAGTATTTGGGGTTGGCTATTTTGTGGAGTTTAGGTGGATGGTATTTTGGGTGGAACGGTATTCTTTTCTGAGGTGTATGGACGGGGTGAGTATAAGGTTCTTTGCCTTGTAGAGTGTTTGTTCGACATCTCCTTCCCCCTTCTCTTACGTTGCTGTTTAACCCTACGAGCTAAAGTACTCAGTTCATCAAGTGTAGTATATGGTTGAAGTTTCACAACATACCTTATCCCTTCGTCCAATCCAGCTAAGTACTTCACGAGTGTTTGTGGTTCATCCTCCTTTAGATCACATCTCCACAGCAAGTGCTCGAATTCCTTGGTGTATTCTTTAACACTACTGCCTCCTTGGATGAGTTGTTGAAGCTTGAAATAGTTGTCTTTGAAATAGCTCACAGAAAGAAACTTAGAGTGGAGTTTCTTCTTCATCTTCTCCCAAGTTCTAATCTTTTCTTTCCCAACATTTTCTCTCTTCTTCTACAAATTAGTCTACCAAATACTAGCATGCTTCCTAAGTTTAAGGGCAATATACTTGCCCTTCTTATCATCAGGGACATCCTTCTTATCATCAGGGATCAGCCCTAACTTCAATGTTTATGAATTGGACCTCCTTGGACGAGCTGGGCTGATCTCCATCACATGCAATCTCCGGCAATCAGTCCAATGATATGGGACAAAGCTTACACTAATGAAATTCTAACATTTGTGAAGAAAACAAACATGGGGGATTCTATGTCAATCTCTAGAGACACCTATCAAGAGATTCTACGAAGGAAGACTATGAGTTTTTATAACCCAATGAGTATGAGTTTTATGATAGTGAGAATTAAACCTCAAGCTTGTCGAGATGTGGAGGACATGACAGTGAACAATGCCTTGTCAGTATCTTTGGATACAAAATATGAGGGAGCAACGAAATTCATAAGAAATTAGGAGGTGGATTCTTCATCGGATACATAAGGTCCTTTTGTAGGAACATCTCAATAGAGACATCAAAGTAATAGTTACTTATAGTTTATTGCTACTCGAGGAAGCAACAATGCATATAGGAGGTGCCCACGAGTCTCTCAGGGAGGGCAATCAAATCCTAGTGGTTTCAAGGAATGTGTTTTAGGGATGAAGCAGAAGATACAAGAAGGGAGTCATTTTTAGGCCACCGAAGTCCAACCGAAGCGACGACTCAAAATGGATGACGAGGGCGCCAGAAGATCAAAATCTTTTTGCGAAGACCAAGATATCCTTCATTGGCAATGCTATTTTAATTTAAATGTTTGTTTTATCCTTGACAAAAAAAAATAGCATTAAGGAAGCGCATCCTCTAGTCAAGATGGCTAAGAGACGAGCCCTTCCTTGATGTTGTATTTATTTTCTGTTATTCTGTCTACGTAACAAAAAAAAACGTCAAAAATGTCATCAAATTTGATATTCATTAATTGTTATTGAATTTTTTCGAAACATAAAATGATATTATTTTTATTTTTTGTAACGGATTTATTGATAAAATTTGAAACTTATCATTATAATTAGCATTTGAATTAAATTGTCACTCAACTTTATAAAAAGTAAAAAATGACATTACTCTCAATAAAGTAGTAAAAAATTGCACTATCCTTCATTGACTTCAATTAATATATAAAAGTACTCAAATTTTAAATAAAGGTTCACTAAAAATTACTTTTCTTATCTGTACAAAGGGCTTCCTATTTTGGAGTAGTTATTTTAAGGGGTTCTTATTTCACAAATTATTTTGAGATACCTTCTATTTTACGATAATAATTATTAGGACATTTCTTTTTAGTAGAAACTAACTAAAAGGTGCAAAAAAACTTTTATATTTATAGAGAAGGACCTTAAGCAAGGATCTTTTTGCAATAATTTGATTTTTTTGAGGTTTTTATGCAAATAAGTTCAAATAAACACTCTTAACTCTTTATAATGACTCTAATGGTACTAGTTATCACAATGTACTACTTATACCTTAAATATTATGTTTTCTATGGTTATAGGCCAACCATACTTAGCAAAATTAATTAAACTTCATTAGAGAGTTTTGACTATTAGCTGAATTTAGTTGTGTTGGACCTCTGACGTTCTTCACTTTCAGTTTACAGAGATGACTAATCTCGATCCCGCCAACCTTAGATCAAGCACCGCACAGATCTGTTTCGTTTTCTACCTCAGACCGTAGTTACTAATTCGGTTTATTTAGTTTTTAAAGGATAGTGGAACTTTAATCAAGAAATTACAATATTTAAAGCATACCAAAGATGCTTGTGGAGCTACCAAAGATGCCTTATGCTCTATCCTTTTAAGATCCCGCCAAGTTCGATTGGATAACGTTCTCTACTTGGAAACTTCTTTTATTGAAAGCTTGAAAATGGAAATATTACAATGGAAATGCTTAATGAGAACTAGACCTCAAAGATCATTTGATATGCTTGCATATGCAGAAATGGTGACTCCCTATTTCTCTCTTTGCTCAAGAATGCTCAAATGACCGTGCCTTCAATATACACTTACTTCCCCTTTTATAGAGGAGTTTCACACACCTTGGATGCCCTAGTAGCTTCAGTACCATTATTACAGATACAAACGACTACAATACAAATACGTGATTCTTACAGACTCAATACTACAAACTTTAAATAACAACCACTCATTTTATTAGTGGTACCGCAGTAGCTTGCAGGTCATAATGCTTGTGGAGCTACCAAAGATGCCTTATGCTCTCAAGTTGTGAGGATGGAAATCTTCTACTTTATCTTGCTCCAATGGATTGTATTTATCAAAGAACTCTTGAAGATAAGATTTCCCTTTTATGGATAAGAATTCTCCAGCTCCAATTTTTAACATATATTCATACACATCTTTAGATTTAGCTCGGTTAAAATCAACAAGTGGTTCAAACTTCTTTGGATAAGTAAAGGTAGTGTTACCATAATGGATAACCCTATATCCTCTATCAATATCCAACCGTAGGTGGTGCATTAACTTGTAAAATCCAACTACTCTTGCCTTTGAAGTATGAATTACTTTTTCTCTTCTTTCTGGAAACCACTCTTTTTTTGTAAAATAACCTCCAAATGTGTCTTCGACCCTAATAAGATAATGGGCACGACTGATATTATCGCCATTGTATTCAATATTAACACATTCATAGAAAGTAATAAGTCATCTTAGAACTTTTCTTACTTCTGGTGAATGAATTTTGTGCACCCTTCTAAATATGCATTTCTGGAATTGTGTAAATCTTGGAAATAATGTTCCTTCTGGATTAGGGACAACGTGACCTTCAGTAGTCCAGAAATCTCTTACAATCCCATATTCCCAAGCCTTCATGATTGGATAATTTGGAGGGGTAGTATTAGGGCAGAAGTGTACTTTCCCTACTCCAGAAAAACCTAAAAAACTAACATTTTTTCCCCAAGCCCTCCAGACTTCACAGTTATAATATCTCAAGGGATCCATGACCGATGCGTCCCACTCATGAAACCAATTTTTCTAGGCTTTATTTGTAATAACACTCTGAATGTCATAACAACTTTCAAGATAATTAATCTGAAGTTCATCGAGACTAAATTTCTCGGCTATCAGATATTCAACATAACTAAAAATAAACCTGCATCTTTTCTTTTTATTTTTTCTAAGATTACTTAGAACGAATCTACCAGGAGGTGACACCCTTCCGAGTACTTCGGGTAACCGACATTTTGCTTCATATGCTTGTAGGGACGAAGCCAACCATGTAAGTTAAGGGGGGCAAAAATGTTAATTGAATATATGGAAGTATATGAAGGGGTTGAAAAAAAATAAAATTTAATGAAATAATGATAAATTGACAATATAAAATAACAAACTATGAAAGGAAAAAAATTTTAAGTAAAAAAATATAAAAAAGTATCCAATAGATATGGAAGGATATGATTCTGTTTGTGTTAAGTAAAAAATAAAGAAAACTAGCACATCAAGACCATTAGTTTGCTAAGATATAGTCTTGCCAATTATATCAACAATCATATACACCTATTTTCTCAAAATATCTACAAAATTTTATCTAGATCTATGGGTGGGAATTGGGCGGGTATGAATGGGCACAGTCCATACCCACGTTTTACCCAAAGATTATAAGACCCTACCCATGTCTTTTAATACCCACATGGATATTATCCACATGGGTAATACCCACTTTTTTTATTTTTTTTTGTTTTTTATACAACAGTAAGAAAGGAGGACTAGTAAACCTTTCTCTCAAGGGACACACCAATCATATCCTCATACAGAATACCATCTAAATCCCTGTTTTCATTCTGCTTCCAACTAATAACATCAGCTATATAAAGACCTTGTTTAGTTGCCCAGTCAGCAGCTCGGTTCGCTTCTCTGAACACATGTGTGATTCTGACTGAGGAGAGACTTCCAAGAAGAAAGCGGATATCTTCAATAATCTTTTTGATGGTCCAAGGGATTTCACATAAGCCATTGACAGCGTCAATCACAATTTTGTTGTCACCTTCAATGAAATATTGTCGAAACCTAACGAGACTGCTTCAAGGAGGCTATTGTGCAGTGCGGTGGCTTCAACTATTCAACTAACTATTCTTATTTTGTATTCTAACGTTTTAGATAATAAATTTATATTTGGACATCAAAATTCATATTTAAACTTTTTTTAATCTATCCTATTATACTGTAAAGTTTCAATTTAAATCGTTAAAATTGAATTTTAATTTAAAGTTTCAGTTAGTTTTGCGGCAAAAAATGTCTATATATGTCGCGATAAATATTATCGAATAAAAAGAATTAGGGGCTCAAAATTCATATTTGATCTTTTTTTAATCAATACTATCGTATTACAAATGTTTCATGTCAAACTGATAAAGTTGAACTTTGCCTTAAATTTCAGTATATAAACGCAATACAACTCGATATGCATATAGTTAAGACATCAATGGGTATATCGATACCCGTGAATAATGGATACCCACACCATATTATGGGTAACCCATGCCCATTCTACCCATTATCCATCTCTAATGGGTTTTACCCACCCATTATGGGTGGGTAAGGGTGGGTACCCAATATATGGGTATCAATTCCCACCCCTATCTGGATCTGGGGGGGGGGGAGGGGGCAGTTGTCCCCTCTTGCCCTAAGGGAGCTCCATCCCTGTCAACTTGTCGGCGCGAGACAATCACCATGTTGAATTCCATTGGTTAATTCTCGCATCAGGCTATCTGCTAATGAATTCTTCGAACCCCGTATGTGTCCAATAGAGAAAGAGAACTGGTTAAGCCGTAATTGCCAATGCAGGAGTCTCCCTTGCGCTTGCGTATTTGATAAATTCTTTTTGAGAAAGCCAAGTAGCCTTTGCAATAAGTTCGGATAAAATTCTTTTGAGGCTAAAAAGATTAAAAAAATTTCAATTCCTCTTATTATAGCAATAATTTATTTTTCCATGGTAGTGTAATTACATTCAACCTTATCAAAACTTCCACTATAATATTGCAGAGGCGTTCTCCTTTTTTGATTTTGAATACTGCACTCTAGTGCTCATTGTAACATCTGTCTCAAGAATCAAATTATCTTCTTCGTTAGGCAAATTAAGAACATGAAGATTTTGACATAAACTTTTAGCATTTCATACAAGCAATGAATCATCTAAAGTCCAATTCCACTCAACATCTTTTTTAAGTTTTCTTTGCAAGGCCTTTCTCAACTTTGCTAGATCTTTCATAAAATCTGCTGCATAAGTTAGACATCCAAAAAATCTTTCTAGCTGTTTCCTATTTTCTATTTTTTTAGGAAACTTTTCTATAGGATGTGTTTTTGTAGAATTACTTGTCCAACTTTAATTTGTAATCCAAGGAATTCTATTTCTTGCTCAACATGGACACACTTGTTTCTTACGGTTAAGAGATCATTCTTGTGTTGTGCGATAGTTTTAGAGAAAATAAGGATATCATCAATATACACCAAACAACAATGACTTCGATATTTGAAAATCTTATCCATTCTCCTCTGGAATATTTAGGTGCATTCTTAAGACCAAATGACATGACTAACCACTCATAATGCCCCTGAGGAGCATTAAAGGTTGTTAAAGGAATGCTTTCTTTATCCATTTTTATCTATCAAAAACCACTCTTGCAATCCAGTTTAGAGAACCATAAGGCTCCTTGGATTCTATTGAAGAGAACTGTTTTGTTTGGAATATAATATTCATTGAAGATTGTGTTATCTTTAAGGGTACGCTTGGAAGTTTCTTGGGAAAGACTTTCCTAGGAAAAACTTTCTCGGGAAAGATTTTCCCTAGCCCCCTTGGAAAACTTTTTCCTGAGGTTGTGAGGGAAATAATGGGTTCCACATCAAAACTTTACTATATATTATGGAAAACCAAACATGGGAAAGTTTGTTAAATTGGAAAACTTAACCAACTTTCCCGGGAAATTTTCTCAACCAAACTCCCCATAAGCTTTTTGTAATTGATGACCATTCTCGCTTTTCCTCTCTTTTCCTCGGAATGATTTCTAACCATGAATACAACACTGGTGTGTCGACTCTTACTGTCCCTGATAAGCTTTTTATCTGAAAGCTCTTTTATTTGTTCCTTAAATTCTTGGATATCTTGGTGTGTATACACCATCTGTTTGACCCTGATAATAGTATTGGGATCTATTAAACTGATACTAGCGTAGGTCTTATCTTTACCCCAAAATTTTAAAGGGTTGTCAGAATAGAGTTCTTTGCATAACTCTTCTTGTTGTTTTTTGATTTGTTCTTTAATAGATAACTCTAGAAGTTAAATATTCAGGGCTAATTCCTTTTGGTTGGGCACCACCTTCTCACCATGCTGGTTGAGCGAGATATCTATTGTTTGGTGGGTATAAGCCTATTGTAATTTTTTAATAGGTACTGAGTAATCATTTATTGTGAAGATAATTTGTTGAATGGCTTGGGTACAAGGAGAATATAATCTTTGGAAGTTATTTCCAAAGATCATATCATGTGATGGTTGGTTTGTTGCCTAAATTATTGGAATTATACACATAACTCGTCCAATTTTCATGGTTAAACCTTCAATAGCTTCACTATGGGCCATAACACTATTATCTGTAATTCTTACTTGCAAATGATTTTTCGCTTTTTTTTTTATTTCCATAAATAGTCAGGAAATAGTGTTTTTTTACCAAAGTATACTGAACATCCACTATCTATATATGCACATAGTTCATATTTGTCAATTCCTTCAAGGCATACTTTTACAGGAATATATATGCCATTGGGATTAGTTTTGGTGACCTCATAATGATTTTCTATATGCATGTTCAATTTGGGTGTTTCTTTAGCTAATTCATCCTCATATATAGGTTCACTTATAGTTCTAGTTTTGTAGCCAATGGTCTTTTTAACTAAACTGGTTGTTCTATCTAGACAAGATCTTGCAGAATCGAAACTCATTCTACTCATTTCCGAAGTCATACTTACAGTATCATCATCTTTTGATACTAGTTATCTCTAATCAATGAGCTTTCTCTCCAATCAGATCTAGTATTCATATTCCTTAATAATTGAGGTTTTATGGTGATTTTACCATGAACATTAATCTTAATAACATTTTTCTTGTCAATTTTGGTTGGATTAGAGAAACTATCATTCCAAGAATGTTGTATCAAGATATCTTGAGGATTTGATTTTATCCTTTGAATTTTCTGTTTAGGCTCAAGACTCTCAAACTTTTTAGCTTCTATCATAGTAACTTTTGTCTTTGGATCTATGGTATCATCTAACTTGTAGATAATTTTCCAGAATATTCTAAGTGGATAACCACATTGTTTCATATCCATATCAACGGTTTTTATCTTTAGAGATAAAAAGTTTTTGGCAAAGTCATCTTTAAGACTAACATAATATCTTGGTCTACAGTTGAATCCAAATGATCCATTATGTAAATTTGCTTTTATGCTAGTGATAATCTGATAT
The DNA here is from genome assembly GCA_029582165.1 of Portulaca oleracea. Classification (NCBI taxonomy): domain Eukaryota; kingdom Viridiplantae; phylum Streptophyta; class Magnoliopsida; order Caryophyllales; family Portulacaceae; genus Portulaca; species Portulaca oleracea. The sequence continues at coordinate 34,527,249 of CM055880.1, read as the reverse complement.
GAAATTTATTGTGTCTGATATCACACAACAATGCATAAAGATCTATATCCTTACCATAATGTTGTGATGGAGTTATTTGGATTTGCACACTTCCTACATGGACATATCTATATTTTCTATTCTTGTTGTGTCTCAGTATATTATCTCAATTGAGTAGGTTTACTTCTCCAACATCATACTCGCAATCTTTAATCTCTAAGTCCCCCTCCATCATTTCACAAACATATTTTGATTTTAACTGAAAGATGAATTTTTTGTTGATCATATCCTTTTGGACAATTGAAATTACCCAATCACCTTTAACTTCTTCACCATGATTTCCATCATCTATTATGAATTCCTCTCCTTGGAAATCTATTAGATTTACTGAATTACTTTACATCATAGGATAATTGGATTCTAGTAATCCCTACTTTCACCAATTGGATAATGGTGGACCGTACTTTCACTTTGTATTCTGGTGGTAAAAAAATAAATAAAGTTGGATTGTAGTGGGATATTTTCAAGGGAATCATAGATTTTGTGTTGCATTTGATTCAAAACTTAGTATAACACTTTTCAATGATTTTTAATGAATTTATAGCGTTTCTCCCAATTTTTTTTCCATTTTTTTTACTATTTTTTACGATTTTATCACTTTTATTATTTTTAAAAAATCATAATAATTATTCGGAGTCTCAAAAAAATAATTTAAAAAATGTTTTAGAAACTACAATTCATTAACTTTCTAGGGGTAGGAACGAAAAAAAACAAAAACAATATAGTGTAGGAATGATGAGAGTGTGTTTGACTAAGAATTCGGACCACCAGAACATAATCATCTATGAAATGGGAACACCAAAATACAATAAATATGCCAATGTGATTACTAGAATAAAATAGCAATTTAAATGGGACCACTAGAAAACAACTAAAATAATAATTTCTTGGTCAAACACATTATCGCCGGTACACGTCAAGAAACCACCGAGTCACCACCTTCTAACTCGACAGTGTCCCACTATAATACAATTTTATTTTCTTTTGGACCACCAGAATACAAATCGATAGTATGGATTATTGCTAACCAATTTGTAAAAGTGGGGATTATTAGAATCCAATTTTCCTATATATGTATATATATATATATATATATATATATATATATATATATATATACATATATAGGAAAATTGGATTATAATAATCCCTACTATCACAAATTGTATGGCAATAATCCCTACTATCATTTTGGATTCTGGTGGTCCAAAAAAAAAAATTGTATTGTAGTGGTACCAAATCCATCACCACATTCTTTTTATTTTTTCCATGCCTACCCCATATTGTTTTTGTTTTTTTGGTTCCTACCCCTAGATAGGTAACGAAGTGTAGTTACTAAAACATTTTTTAAATTATTTTTTTGAGATTCCGAGCAATTATTATGATTTTTTAAAAGGAATAAAATTGAAAAAATCATAAAAATTGAAAAAAAATTGAAAAAAATTGGGAGAAATGCTGTTAATTCATTAAAAATCATGGTAAAGAATTATACAAAGTTTTGAATCAAATGCAACACAAAATCTATGATATTTAGCGTATACACTCGATTTTGTCCCACTACAATACAATTTTTTTTTTGGACCACCAGAATCCAAAATGATAGTAGGGATTATTGCCATACAATTTGCGATAGTAGGGATTATTAGAATCCAATATCCCTATATATATATATATATATATATATATATATATATATATATATAGGGAAATTGGATTCTAATAATACGAACTTTGGGCCATATAAGACTTAATAATACGAACTTTCGATTTGATTCTTAATAATACGAACTTTGACCTCCTGTTGCCCACAGTAACACGCCACCGAGTTAGGGTTTTTTTGACTCGTCGGTAAAATGACTTGGCAGCCGCGGCATGTGCTCCCTCATGTTTGACGTTGCCACCTCAGCCATTGACCAAAAAAAATGCCAACTCAATTTTTTAACCCCTTCTCTCTCTTTCTCTCTCCTCTCTCTACATTTCCCCCATTTTTTCCAGCAGATGCTCAGCAATGCCCGACCACCACAATCCCAGCTCCTCCTCCGACGATCCCACCCTCCACCTCTACCCTCCTCCGGCGCCGATTCGTCTCCTCCGCCGCCCACTTCCGACGAGTCCGAGTCCTGCACATCTCCGGCAAAAATTTGGAGCTCTAAAACTTTCCTTCCCCCACGGCAGCCATGGATTCCCAGCACCAAGCTCGGTTCCAGGTGGCGACTCACTGTCCCTCACTCAACTCTCACTTGTCACTGGGGTTGTGTGTTTGATTGGAAATAATGTTTCTCTCTCAAATTTGAACCACACCCACTTCATCAGAGTCCTCAACCACGCTCTGCGTTCAGTCAGACATTTCGTCGAACACCTGGTGCGCGAGATGGAGGCCAAGAACCGGGAGCTTGAATTAGTAGCCAAAGCCATCGAACCCAGTGTCGTGTTCACCAAATCCAAACACTGGGCATTCACATTCGAATCCTACGTCTTTCAATTGTTTTTCGACGGGTTCAATCACTACAATTTCTTCGTCCCAGAAGAAGAACCCATCAAACAACCCACAAAACATTTCTTCTTCTCAACCTTCATGAGACTTCAAACCATGACCCCATCCCAGATTTACGCCGAAAATCCATGGTGCCACTACGCAAAGTTCTGTCGGACAAAGTACCTGAAGGTGGTACACCCAAAAATGGAGTGCTCATTTTCCGGGAATTTGGATCAGAGAAAAGGTGTAAGCTCAGGTACATTTCCCAGAACAGAATTCTTCTCCCTCTTCGCAGAAACAGCCAGAAGGGTTTGGCTGCTCCATCCGCATTCGGCTTCGATCCGCGTGATCGCTTTTAGTCGAGAAAAGGGTGCAGATTTTCCGAGGTTTACATGGAAAGCGCCGCCGCCGGCGAAGACGACTCCGTGTCCAGCGAATTCACGGCGGCGTTCACAGTGGTCCCGGGGTTCAAAATCGGAAAGATGGTGGTCCAGAGCTAGGTATATTAGGTTCTGAAATGTAGAGAGAGGAGAGAGAAATAGAGAGAAGGGGTTAAAAAATAAAAGGGAAAAAAATAAAAGGGTGAGTTGACATTTTTTTAAAGTCAACTGATGACATGGCAACGTCAAAATTCAAAGACAATATAACTCCGCCGTCACATCAGCATACCACCGAGTTAAGTTAAGCTTAACTCGGTGGCGTGTTACTGTGGGCAACAGGAGGTCAAAGTTCGTATTATTAAGAATCAAATCGAAAGTTCGTATTATTAAGTCTTGTATGGCCCAAAGTTCGTATTATTAGAATCCAATTTCCCATATATATATATATATATATATATATTAGAATTGGATTTTAATAATCCTTACTTTTATGATTGATCAACAATAATCCCTACTATCAATTTTGATTATGGTGCTAACGAAAAAAAAAATTGAATTGTAGTGGGACATTATCGAGAGTATACCCTAAATATCATAGATTTTGTGTTGCGTTTAATTCAAAACTTAGTATAATACTTTACCATGATTTTTAATGAATTTATGGCGTTTGTTCCAATTTTTAAATTTTTTTTTACGATTTTTTTATAATTTTTTCACTTTTACTCTTTTGAAAAATCATAATAATTGCTCGGAGTCTCAAAAAAATAATTTATAAATTGTTTTAGTAACTACATTTCGTTGCCTTTCTGGGAGAAGAAATGAATAAAAATAAAACAAAACTAATATTGGGTAGGAATGAAAATATAAAAAGAATTTGAAGGCGGAGTTGGTACCAATAGGTCTACTACAATCCAACTTCCATTTTTTTGGACCACCATAATCCAAAATGAAAGTAGGGATTATAGCTATACAATTCGTGAAAGTAGGGATTATTAGAATACAATTTTCCTAATTTATTTGAAATTTCAAAAAAAAATTTATTACTTTTTATTGGGCTCGTTATACCAACACTTGTTAATTTTTGTTCTTATATATATATATGTATATATATATACAATAAATTAGTAAATGGTACCCTATGTTTTGCAGTATCTATATTTAGGAGACCATATTGTTGAAAATAATTTTTAGGTACCCTGTGTTTTGTAGTACCTATTTTTTGGTGACAAATTATCTTTTAGTTTTATTACAAGATCCCCAAGATTATGTAAAATTGCAACAATATCCCTACCTGAATAAAAACTTGTCAATTTATATTTCCACCTGCATTACTATTTGTTTTAAAGAAGGAAAATTGAATTTAAATAATCTGAACTTTGGGTCATAGTAGACTAATAATCTGAACTTTAGATTTGGTTCTAAATAATCTGAACTTTGATCCCCTTGGATTCTAGTAGCACGCCACCGAGTTAAGTTGAACTTAACTCGGTGGCGGCATGACTTGGCGACGGAGGCACGTGCCTGGGCTTTTTAGTTGTACCATGTCAGCTTACTATTGTCATCCCTCCACCGAGTTAAATTCAACTTAACTCGGTTGTGTGCTACTAGAATCCAAATGGGTCAAAGTTCAAATTATTTAAAATCAAATCTAAATTTCAGATTATTAAGTCTACTATGGCCTAAAGTTTAGATTATTTAAATCCAATTCCCAACATCTCCATTTTTTCATTGACAAACTCTGATAATTTGTTTTAAAGAATTACTATATGTTCTGCATTACTATTTGTTCTTATACCAAATGATAAAATGGAGATGTTAATTCTTTAAAACAAATAGTAATGCAGGTGTAAATATAAATTGACAAGTTTTTATGAAGGTAGAGATATTTTTACAATTTTACATAGTTTTGGGGATCTTGTAATAAATCTAAAAGATAATTTGTCACCAGAAAATAGATACTACAAAACACCGGGTACCTAAAAATTATTTTCAATAATATGGTCCCCTAAATATAGATACCGCAAAACATAGGGTATCTTTTAGTAATTTATTGATATATATATATGTATATGTATATATATATATATATATATATATATATATATATATATATGTATATTGCAAAATTGGATTATAATAATCCAAACTTTTATAAATTGGACATCAATAACCCCTACTAACAATTTTTATTTTGGTGGTCCAAAAGAAAATTATAAAATTGTATTGTAGTGGAACGCCGCCGAGTTAGAGGGTGGTGACTCAGTGGTTTGCTGACGTGTACCGGCGAGAGTGTGTTTGACCAAAAAATTATTATTTGAGTTGTACTCTAGTGGTCATTTAAATTGCTATGGTATTCTAGTAGTCTCATTGACATATTTATTGGAGGTATTTGGGTACCAACTGTTGGCTGTTGGCTGTTTTGAGGTATTGGCTGTTTAGTTGGCTATTTGACTTTTGATTGTTTTGCTAGCTATTGTACATTTAATAATTAAAATTATTGGAAAAAAATTGTACTATCATTATTCACATACATAAACGTGTGCGTCTATATATATATGGCCAATATGGTAATTTAATTCACTAAAAATCTAAAATTCAAAAAGCCAATTCCAAAAAGCTAGTTCAAGTAGCATTTCAAAAAATGGCTTTTTGAGGATAAAAAGCTGGTCCAAAAAGTTATCATATCAAACTCCTCATAATAGCTTTTTAATTAGTCAAAAAATGCCAAAACCCATCAAAAAAACCATTTTGGAGTAAAAAGACATTGAAAAAGCAATTCCCAAACGCCCCCAATGGTGGTCCCATTTCATAGCTGATTATGTTCTGGTGATCCGAATTATTGGTCAAATACACTCTCGTCGGTCCACGTCAGCAAACCATCAAGTCACCACCCTCTAACTCGGCGGCATCCCACTACAATACAATTTTATTTTCTTTTGGACCACTAGAATACAAATCGCTAATAGGGATTATTGTTGTCAATTTGTAAAAGTTGGGATTATTATAATCCAATTTTCCAATAAATTAACTGTATGTAATATGAAATCCATAATGTTTATTTAATTGAACACTAGAGAAAATATTGTAATAGTAAGACCCGACGTACATATAATTGATCATAGATGTAATCGAACCTCCTAATTTATTCGGTTAGCGTAGCTAGCCTCTATTCTTCTACATAGATGTTAGGAAAGTTGTTCCAGCAAGGACGGGACCCATAATGATGTTCTTAAATTTTGGCTTTTGATAAAAATATAACAAGAGTAGTTAAATGAAGAGTTGACTAATAGTAACCATGCTTGTGATCATGTTCACGATGAACATGATAATCATATAAATGTTGATAAAACCCATCAAAACCACGACGACGGTTACAAACATTTTGGCTTTGATATCGACGGCCATCGTGAAGATTGCAAACTTTTGGGGTTTGATGTCCATGGTCATGAAGATGATCATGATGACTTTTTCCACCACCGCATGATGATGATAGTGATCCATGGTCATCACAGCAATCATGTGATGATAAGGAATAATGCCTGCTGCTCCGCATATATGATTGATATGATCTAAGAGCACTTTAAACTTTAAAGGTCGAGGATCAAATTTCTTGCAAATGTATGGAAAAAATTAGGTGGGCAACAACTGGTATTTATAGCCATTGAAAATTAGCATCTAGTTCCCTTTTTTTTTATTTTCATTTTTTTTAATTCTACTTCACTTTTTTTAAAACTAATTCTACTTGTTTCAGGTGTGCTTGATTACTTTATGAATGACAAAATTACACTTCTTTTACATATTTTTGAAAGGAGACATATAATAGAGTATATTTTGTTTGATTCTTTCTTTGGATGCTTCTAAGATTTGATGTTTGTATTATTTAGTTGTTGTTTAAAATGTTGTTTATTTTTGTGGTTTTTTGGGTGTATCTTTCAGCTGCTTTGATTTTGTTTTTTTGTTTGCTGGTATTCTTTACTTATGTACTTAAGAAACAAAATCCAATTTAATATATTCTTTCCCATAAGTGTCTTGCAGGTTGACACCTTTGCGAACGCTGAAAATTATCACAGTTTTAAGCGGGCAATGATGAAATCTTATATTTAACTCACGTATCAATCACTTAAGTTAGCCAAAGAATGTCCACCTCTGCCATTTCAAGACTTTCCATTTAGGCCTTGTGCTTTTGTACGACTGGTAAAATACGGAAGTAGTGCAGTGTGGTGAAATTTTGTGGAAAGTGCGGTGAGGTTTGGAATAATATGGTGAAATTTGTGGAAAGTGTAGTTGATGGGGTAGATGGGGGAAAGAGAATGAGAAAGATAGAGCGAAAAAGTGAAGAGAGGAAAAAATGAGGAGATATATTGATAATGATTGTTAGAAAGTGTGCTATAGTAGGGTAAAATGTTGAAAAGTATTGAATGGTACGATCAATTGTGGTACCGCACCGCATTGCACCTCACAAAATAACAGGGGGTGTGTAAAATTCTTAGGTAAAAAGTAGTTGGATAAAAGTTAAATTTTGGCAACTTTTGTCAAATTTATCCTATTATATTAAAATTATTATTTTTTAAGTTTTAACTTTGATAATCTTTGGTAAATTTGGGTAGATTTTAGTAAATTTAGACAAAAATAGATAAATTTGACTTACTCATAAATTTGATAGGCCCTTAGTTAGGACATCTCATGACCAAGTTGGGTCCAAATGGCCGCCACTTGGCCTTGATGGGCCACAAAGACCTCCATCTAGCATAGGTCAATGAGGACTAATTCACATCCACCAGTGACCCTCTTGATCAAGTACCCCATTGTTACGACAAGCGACCTCAATCCAAGATCAAAGGACTTTCACGCCTCTCCCTTTGCCCTCCTTTAGGATATGCTTGGGACGTGGGGGCAAGGAGGGGTTAGGGAAAGTGAGTAAGGTTTGCTTGGGAATGGAGTTAAAAATGAGGGAAAGAGTTTACAAGAATAATTGTTTTTATTGAGACAAGTAATGATAATATCATCAATGAGATTAATTTCTTATTGATGTGGCTGTTACGATAGTCATAAAATCCCATTAAACACTTCTAATTAAGTACGCTCAGTACCACTTAGGGGAGTGATTAGGGGATGAGAAATGAGACATAGCAATATACAATATCCTCCGAAATACACTCTCTGTTCTCTTAGCATAGTCTACCATCACGAGACTCGGGTTTCTGGTGTGGCAATGTTCTAGCGATTCTAGTAGCCATTAGAGATCTATCTAACTCAACCGGGTACGACTAACGATAATTTGGTCATATTTCCGCAACTAAGGTTAATCCTTTAAATTACTGACATTGGTACGTATTAGAGTATTGCCTGATGCAATTTCTGGGTTATTTTATCCTAGTATGTTTCGGCTAAAATTTTGACAATCTTAGTGTACGTAAATTGTATAGATCTCATTGTTTCTTTTGGTTTCTACCAATGTGGTTTATTCAACATATATGTTATTGTCATCTAAGTTGTCTGGCCTTCACTGTTTTTGCTCCTCGTGACTCTTCCCTATTATTAGCAACCAGCCCCACAATAGTGAACCACCCTAGAACAACAAGACCCAATTGACGATTGAACAAGGAAAGGTAGTAGAAACTAAGGGTCCGCTTGGGAAGTGAGATAGGAAGGAGGGTAGGAGTTCATAAGAGTAATGGGGGGTGAGGGTATGAGAGTGTTTGTAAGGGTAAACTATTTACCCTTTCTTGGGTACTCAATTAAAAGAGTTCATAAGAGTAAGTATTTAATTGACAAGCATGGCTACCTACTCAATGATATCTTTGGCTATTTTGCAGAAATTTTTTGGCTTCATGGTGAAGGTCATCAACTCTCAAATATGGTGATAGTGACTACTTAGTATAATACACATAACCTTGCATTTGCTTTTTGAATGATTTTCCTGTGGCGGTGGCATAATTCAATGGACTGATATCCTACAGTGTCACATGGGTTTTAGGTGTTTAAAGAGGGTTTCTTTTGTTGACCTTTGCCAGTATTTTAATTGTTGGGCATCTACTCAGTTGGTTGTGCTATTTGGCACCGAGTTTGGTTGTATAATATTGCTAAAATGTCTTCTACTTATCTAAAAAAGAAAATACACTCATACATTAACTCGATACTCATTCTCACTCTACCCCTTCCTCCCTCCCTCTCTCTCTCTCTCTCTCTCTCTCTCTCTCTGTATATTATCTGAACAACACTTTTCTCTCTCTATACTCTCTCAACCCTCGTTCTCTACCCTCTCTCTCTCTCTCTCTCTCTCTCTCTCTCTCTCTCTCTTTGATGATAGAGAGAGAGAGAGAGAGAGAGAGAGAGAAAGAAAGAAAGAAAGACAGAGAGATGAGAGAGATAGAGAGAGACAGCGAGAGAGAAAGAGAGAGTTGCGAATGTGTGTGTGTGTGTGTGTGTGTGTGAGAGAAAGAGAGAGAGAGAGAGAGAGATGTGTGTGTACGTGTGTGAGAGAGAGAGAGGGCTGGAGATAGAGATGGATGTGTGTGTGTTATGATTCTGTTAGGGTTAAGGGTAATATGGTAATTTTCTATTTTATGTATGTTAGAATTTAGTTAACTCTTCCTTACATCCCAAATTGGGGTGTAAGAAAAATAAGAGTTAAAGGGGGTAAAGGGGGGTAAATCTCATTCCCCTTTACTCTCCTTTACCCTCTCTCACTCTCTTCCCAAGCAGGGGTAAGCACCCTCCTTAACCCCCCTAACTCCCCTTACCTTCCTCCCAAGCAGACTATAAGTGTTTTGAGAAATACCCACCAAATCTCCATAGATGGGTGGCGTCTTGTAGACACCGGGATTTGCACCGACAAATTTGGAAATCAAACCCGACCCCCCAGAACCTAACAAACCATGGCCCAAGAAACATCATAGGCCACTGGGCCTACGATGCTATTAAGACAAACCCATTAGTCAAACAAGCCCAGAATTACAAGGTGTAGGCCACATAGCCTACGAGGTTCCCAAGCTGGCCCAACTAGCAAATCCGGCCCAGAAAACAAAGCGTAGGCCGCTGGGCCTATGCTGTTGAAAAAATTCAGCCCATTGCCTCGCTGCCAAGCCAAAAATACAAAGCCTAGGCCACTAGGCCTTGGCTGTTGAAAATACAATCCGCTGCCAGCTACCAAGTCCGTAAACAGTGTGTTTTAACATCATAGGCTGTGGGCCTTGGCAGTGTAATTTGATTTTGGCGCCAAAATTAGCACCTTCGATCCCATGATCATAGCCCTTGGTGATTGACCTTGTTGACCAAGAAATACACAGCCTAGGTCGTGCTTCCTTGAATGTTGAAATTTGAGGCATGATTCTTGGATCATGTCTCTCACCCTTCCATCTTCATCCCTCATCATCGTCCTATAAATACCCCCTCATCCTCACTCATCTTCATCAACTCTCACCATCAACCAATCTTATCAAAACTCTCATACATCCACATTCTCTCTTCTCTCCATACTACTACCATCTATTCTCTCTCAAATTCTATTCCACATCCCATAGTCATCACCATTATCATCCATACATCATCTCCACCCATCCACAAAAATACTCCCAACCTCATGCCAAGTCCAAGTTGACACCATATTCAAGCATTCGCGAATCGATCTTCCATCCACCGCGCCAAGACCTAAAGTGAGGTTTGTACATCCTTTTATTTCAAACATGTAATTGTATCATTTTGTTGATTTACATGTACCTTTTGTAAAATATTTCACATTTTACCTTCGCATGTTCAAGAATATAATTTTGTGAAACTAATTAAACTTCTCCCTGCTCATTTCATTTCTAGTTCGATTGTAGTAGAGTCTGTTTTCAATTAGGCGGATTCGAGAATTATTTAATTCCCGAATTTGTAACCTCGCCCCCGAATTTAGAATTCGGGTTCGTAGACCAGAGTTATTTCTATTCTTTTGGTTTGTCGGATTCCTCAAATCGTCTGGCGACTCTTTCATCTTTTATAACCTCTTTTATTTATTATAAATATACGATTTACTCCAAAAGATATATATTAATATTTTTTACATTCCCATTACATCAAATTCAAGGCTCGGCCAAGAGAAAACGGGCCTAGAAAACAGCGTAGGCCGCCTGATCTATTCTCTTGGGTCGGGGAAAGAACAGGCCCAACATAGAGCACTCGTAGGCCGCTGGGCCTACGACGTTCTCTGGTGGCCCATGTTCTTTCTCTGCGACCCGGGTTTGTAAATGGTTAAAGTTAAAAATGTTAGTAGAATATTTTTTGTGTAATATCGATTATTTTGATAATAAAACGGGGTTCGTAAATGAATAAAAGCTTCCCATTCCGAAAATGAATTTCATAAAATAAAAATATCCTTATTTAAGGATTAAGCAACCTTAGTCGACTCCCGATCATTAAGTAGCACACTCGAGAGAAAGTTACGTCTTTTCTGGGGTCCTACAGATTAGTGACTCAACTGGGGATTTAAACTTAAAAAGAGGGTTCAACTTAAAATAATCGAGTTGATTTTAAATTGTAAAAGGGAGAAGTTGATTTATTTCACATTTTTATCATTCTTTAAGGCATATTTGCATATCGGGCTACTCCCAGGTCTTTTGACAAAGGAGCACAAAAGCGACGGTTTAGGATTAACCTAGGATTTTACCCAGGAGCGGGTAGCCACTACTTGTGTGATGCACCCTACATCGCCAAGCATTTGGTCTCTCCTCTCACCCATGTTATATTCTAAGGCTTCCTTGAAGTCCGACGAGCAACACCTCACACATTTTACCTATAAACTTTATATGAGTGAAGTGCACCGAGGGGAGAACATGTGGTATCTCATTCAATTCCAACCTTGGTAATCCATGAATGTAGAGCCTTGGTTTAGGATAACCCCTCATGTTGTATGCTATGTGTATATGTGTTTCCCCTCCCCTTTCTTTGTTGCAAAAGAGTTGATCCTAGTTTAGAGGTTTCGTTCTAGTCCATGTAAAAATCATTAGGGCTGGAAAGAGGATGGTTTATCGATTAAGGCAATTAACCTCAAGCATTATGGTTAACCCAGTGGTCGGGCTCATTTATGTACAAATGTTGATTACTCTAATTTATAAGGCAAAACTTATCTTGCCTTTGATTATATTATATGGTCCTTTACGATGTTCTCTTGATAAAGTTCCAAAAATCCAATTAAAGTCCAACAAAGTTAATGGATAACGTCTTAGATTACATAATAGTCACTAAGCTTGAGTAAATTAATTTATAGATTTAATTATTGAATCCATCACATTTATGGTCGACCCGTTGTTAGGCCCAACCATATTGGATTTTCCAATTAAGCCTATAAACTAATTATAACTCGCTTACTGTTGGCTTTATTAAGTCCTTAACAATATCCATTTTCTTCGAGTCAACAATAAATAAAAATAAATAAAAATGAAGAAATGTGTCAAAAAGCATAAGTTGTCGGTTCTGTCAAACATTATTCTAGTCCGCATAATAGCCAATATTGCTAGAGCTGTCGGAGTTTTTTGGGCCAAGTTACAGATTCTCCTTAAATCGGTCGGCCTGTGGATTGTGCCCATCCGAATTGAGAAACACTGACTTGTGCTTTTCGATTTATGAATAGCTCGCTATATTTGACTTTTTTCAACCCTTTTTAATGTTATGTTGTCAATTCCATATAGAGTTAGGTCATGTACTCCCAAAAAATGAGTCAGTCATTTTGTAAGTGTCAGCATGTACGTGTCGAGTCGATAGGGTCCCATATAGGTCTCTTAGGTCATGCGTGCATTGGGTAGAAAGTGTCAGAGTCAATTATCGAGTCATTAACAAATTTCCATACAAGCAAGATAGGAGATTGCTTCCGAGCCTACATCAGAGACCCACGCACCGGTCGAGTGGTTCTAAATCCAATACAATTTTGAACGCTACCAAATTTTGGCGAGCTTATAGTAAACACTGAGTGCTTACCGTCAATATATAATAAGCTCAAATCGGAGTTAAAACGAAGAAGTTATGCTCGTTAGAAGTCAGCTGATGCCGGCAGGCGCTACCCGCGCCTATAGGGACGCTGGTCGCACCTCTCTTTCATGCCAAACTTTCTGGAGGAGGCGCTGGCCGCGCCTCTCCCTTTTCTCCCATCATGCGTTTTTCTTTCACCTTTCTTTCGTTGTTTTCTTTTCCCCCGTTCCTTTAAATACTTGTTCCCCTACCTCCATTAGGGAGTTAGTAAAGTTTTATGAAACTTTGAGATTTAAGACTCAAAATTCCTCTCAATTGGAGAGTTTGTAATTGTTGGTTTTGAAACCCTATTTCAATGAAAGCTAATCCTTTGGGTGGAAATGGCTGGTTGATTTCTCTTCTTTGTGAGCGGGTGTTCTACCTCCACTCTTTGTAAGATTTTTTGGGTGTTTCAAGACTCTTTGTTTGTGGAAAATCCTTTTGCAAGTGTTTGAACATCTTAGTTCAACTTGGTGAGTTTTCTCTTTAGAATTGTTCACATTGCTTATTTTCATGTTTCTCCATAAAACCCAAAACCCTAAAAATTAGTTTGTAGTGTTTATGAGATCTATGGGTGGATTTCCATCATCCACATGATGTTGGTTAGACCGTAGGTAAATTTATCTCCACATGGCCGCATGGCCTAGGGTAGTAAGGTGTTTTTTCATTGTAATTGTTTTTTTTATAGTTAATGTGGGCTAATTGTTGAAATTCTTTGTAATTTATAACCCTTGCGAACTGTTTGGGCAGATATGGCTAATGAAGCACTTGGGGTTTGTGGAAGAACCGCGAACATCGTCCACCTTGGCCAATTATTGTCAACGGAAGTAAAAATATACCAAACTCAGATCGAACATGGATTGGATCACGTTTTTGAAAGAGGCATGAGACATCGTATGGTGGGTCGAATGGTGGCACATTCCTGAATACGTGACCTGTGATCAACGCCACGCATATGGATACATAGCAGGCTTAAGTCATATAATATACTAATTTCCTAAAAGGGTATGGCGGTAGATGGGGCGGAAGCGAACCATTCCATAGCAGCTATGTGAGGCGCCCGATCAGCTAAAGATTCGGCGAGCTCTAGTAGAGTCATGGCTGAAATATTGGGAGAAGAGACCCATTGTTCGTGCTCTTACAAAAGCATATGTGTCTAATTTACCCGGGGTGGTTAACTACAGCCACAGAATCTCGCGGGGGCAAGGGAAGCGATCCAAGAAATATTGGGAGCTCAATAACTCCTTTCTCTAACAAGTCATCGAGCATTCCTTGCAAGTCTGAGTCTGGAAATGGGTACTTCTTTTCTCTAAGCTCCTTCAGTGTAGGACGCTTCCTTTCAGCATCTTTCAAAAAGATGTCTTTCTTCCTTTCTAGTTTAGGCTTGGAAGAGTTTCGTACTGGCTCACAAGCAGAAATAGCCATAGACTCCTCTTTTGAAGTTTTTGATGGCATGCCATTCTTCATAGGCATATTGTCGTTCCTTGGATCATTTGAAGATGAAGACCTTCCCCTTCGACTTGCTACGGTGATCTCCATATCATGTTCCTTGGTTGCCAATTCCTGAAAGGTTTTTGGCTTGGCCATCTTAAGGACATATAGCAGATCCCAATGCAAGCCTTGAGCACACATATCCATATCCGTGGGTTCGATGAGACTATCCTTGTATTCAAGACTAAGAGCCCTCCAACGATGGATGTAATCAAGATCTGACACACCCTTACACTGTTTGGATTTTGTCAACTCTATCATGCTAACGACTCGTTGAGCGTTGCTTAACCTGTTGAGGAACTCTTGCTCCATTTCCTCCCAACTGTCTATAGATTCAGGTTCTAAGTCCGTATACCGGTTGAACGCGATCCTTTTCAAGGAGCGAATGAATTGTTTCACCAGTCAGTCTCCTTCTGAGCTAGCATTACTACAAGTTTCGATGAAATGAGTGACGCGCTGGTTAGGATTACCCTTCCCGTCAAACTGATTAAATTTTGGAGGTTGATATCCTTATGGCATTTGAAGGGTGTCGATCCTCTTCGTGTATGACTTCGTGTACAAGTGTGTCCTGTTTGATCCCTCTCTGAGTTGAGCCCGCACTGCGTTTGCCACCTAGTTTTGAATCTGCTCCACAATAAGTGATTATGAAGATGAGTTCTTCTTCTTGTCTTCCCCATCGCCATCACCCTTGGAAGACTCTTAGTTAGATTCCTCTTTGTTTGAATTTTTGTCGGACTCTTGATACGAGCGCTTCTCTATCTTCTTCATCAGTTTTCCGATCTGCTCATTTTGTTCGTTGATCATCTTGTCTTTCTCTTCACTTTCCCTGGCGAGCCCGTTTAACATAGCCGCAAGTTCAGCTATATCTTTTCTTCCATGTTGACAACCATCATGTAACTTGAATCGAAGGTCGTATTTGAATTCTTGGAGAAAGAAATGAGAGGTACAGATGTCCCACCGGGAGTGCCAAATTTGTAAACACAAATTTCTAGTCTAAAATAAACAAAGACGAGAAAAATGGACAAATTTAATTTTTGTATTAATATTCAAATGTACGCGAGTACAACTATATCAAATACAATATAGTGGTCCTCTTATTCAATCTCCTGAAATTTGGGTGAGCTAAGGGCGCGAGTGCTTGATTTCGATCTCGAATGTAGGTCTAGCTAAAGAACTTTGTATCATTTCTTGAATTGAAGGTCTTGAGCGTTGATCTCCTTAGTGCTTGGTAGCTGGAGGATGCTCGAAGGTTGACCTTTTGCAGGTTGACTGTTGGTTGTAGTTCTTCAAGTTCTCGATGCGAGAGCTTGAGTGCTTGGTCTCAATCAATGAACCAGACGAAGAAGATGACTGCAGTTTTTGATGTGAAGAACAAAAGTTGTTGAACTAACAGGCGTTGTTCCTTGGTGCTTGATAGCTGGATATCACTTGTCGTTCGATCTTCTGAAAGCTTTGCAAGTTTTGCCGAACTCTACTGTTTTTCTTGATCAAGACGTGCTGAACACTTGGAGACTCGATCTTGAGCTTCTGCAGACTTTGATCCTTGGCGCTTGGTAGTTGGAGGCTGCTGGCAGTTTGTTCTCTTGGAGCTTCTGCATACTGATTGCTGAATCTTCAAGGGGTTCCAAAATGAAGGGGGAGAACCCCTATTTATAGGCACTGAAGGCCTAGCTCCAAGGGTTTGAGCTGGGTTTTGGGCGTGATCTTCTCTGACACATGTCATATTGTGATTGGACATAATTTAATTTTGACCAAATAGATCCATCAAAGTCAACTTGACACGTGGTAATTTGTGATTGACCAAATAAAAATTAATTTATTTTCCATGTGTTATTTTTTTATTTGTCGACAAATTTTTGTCTTCCTACATCGTCGTATAAGATTTCTTCTCTGCTTGGAATATGTCTGATCTTATTCATCACTTTCTGCGCAACCCTTTTGGCTATTGCCTTGTTATAGCCTGGTGTTATTGTTTTTTTGGATATTTCTGAAATAAAAATATTATCGTAAATAAATTTTAGGCGAACAAACACATCTTGAATAAAATTAAAAATACATTTAAAGTACTGGTTTACCTTTCTTCACTAAAATTTTAGAGTTGATGTTACAGACAATATTACAGAGTTTGATTGGGGGATGATGCCCAATCACTTTGGGGCTGGCAACCTAAAGAAAAGAGCTATAATTACATGATTAATTTCTTTCAAGTTTTTCCCCATTGAAAGAAACCTCGAATAATATATCTAAGAAGAGGTTGTAGATACCTTCCAATTATTCTAAAACGAAGATGCGCCAATAACTTAATTAGCCATATATTTCAGTATTTCTCTAATGTTTAGGGGAATAATTTGTATTCCTATTGTTTTCTTTTCTTTTAATTTTGCAATCAGAGAACAAACTTTTATTAGAGCATTTGGGAGTACATGATTGACTATGGATATGAAATGGGGTACTACAATATTCCCGCATTTGATACGTCATGTAAATAATTTATATAGTAAGATAGAGAATAAGACACCCCTAGTCCTATCAGTTTATTTAAAAACTTTGGCATCCTAGACAGTGAAATTGTGGATGAGTTAAAATACCACGCAAATTACTGTGACGAGGTTTTATACTCCCTTCGTTATTTTTTATTTGTCAATTACAGTTTTTAGTGTCAATTTTTAATGAACAAATTCCAATATAAAATTTTTATAAAAAATTATAATATTTTAATTTTTTAATATTATTTTTTATTACGAATCTATTGACATCAATTTTATATGATGAATCATTATACAAATTAACATATTAACAGCTGAAGTTTTTAACACAATTTTCTAGGCGACAGATAAAAGAAAACGAAGGTAGTATATATAAAATTGGGAACTGATCATATGAGCATGAGTCTTTGGTAAGCATGATTGGATATTTAGCGGACATCAAGTGGTGTTTTTGTGGAATCAAGTATGAGATGTGGACATCAAGTATTGTTTCTGTGGATATTAAGTACGCAAAGGGAAATAAAGATTTTGCCTGACGATGATCAAACGTTGATATCTAACCTTCATACTTAATGTCTACGAAAACAATACGTGATGTCCACTTTTTATAATTGATGTCCATGACAATAATACTTGATGTCCACCAGATATCCAATCATGCTCACTTGCTCACAAAAGACCCATACTCATATGATCGGTTCCCTATAAACATTATGATGAAAGAGATTCTTTACAAGGTAACCTTTTAAATATTATACTAGTTCTAATATCCCATGCATTACACGGATAATTTTTTAATAATTTTACGTTATTTATTTTCTACATTAGTTTTATAATAATTATTAATCCAATCTCATAAAAACATTTTTTTAATGGAATAAATTATCATTTGAGTTGATTTTATTTCACGGCCATGACAATTATGAGTAAACGGTTTAATTTTATTTTTCTTCGTAGAAGGATGTTTGTTTTTTAAAACATTATTACGACAATAACTACGTGACAATTTTATTTTCTTATTATTTTTCGTTTTATATTCGAGGCCGGCTTTTAACCTCTTTTTCAACTTTTTAATCTATACTTATTCCAATTTCTTATTCTTTTTTTTTGGTAGGTTACATATAATTTTAATTTTTTATTATTAAAAATATATATAGTAGTTCCAATCAAAATTTTATTTTCTAAGATAATTATTAAAAGGAATTTTGGATGCTAATACACTGAACTTTTGGGGTATTGGACAATAATGCACTGAACTTTGACCTTGGACAATAATGCACTCGAGACAATTTCAACGATAGCGAACTTGGTGATAATCTTATGTGACAGACCGAGAAGACAAATATTTTTGGACCAATTCATCTCCTCCACCCGCTACATAGGATTGTCACCAAGTTACTCGTTGCCAAAATCATATTGAGTGCATTATTGTTCAACACCCTCTAAAGTACAGTGTATTATTGTCCAAGGTCAAAGTTCAGTGCATTATTGTCCAATACTCCAAAAGTTAAGTATATTAGCATCCAAAAACCCTTATTAAAAAGAGTACAAAACAATAGTATAGATATTTTTTTTTGAAAATTTTACTTCAGTATCTATTATTATATTTTACTTCTAAGGTTCTAGTCATAATATTATAATAGTAAATTGATGAAAGGAAAAGTAAAAATTGGTCTAGTTTTGTATTAGATATTGATAATTTATGCATGCATGACCTTATGTATTTCTTTTTCTTTTTTGAAAAAATATAAAATGTTCTAACTGTGTACGCATTAAATATTAATTGTTAACTTTTTTTTTGAACTAGGTAAAAGAGAATACGAATAAACTTAGAGGATCCTTCTGTCAAGGCATCTGTCCAAATTATCATTAATAAGGAAAGAAGAAAAAACTAGAGAAGGAGGGCAGTTCCAAACAATAAGATTTTGAAGCGAATGCCCATGGTTAGGCAACCAATCTACTGCAGCGTTGGCTTCTCGGAAGATATGCCGCAATGTAAAATTGTGGAACTGGATGAGATGTCATTTGATGTCTCTAATAACCATGTCGATTTGCCAAGGGATGTTGGTAGCACCTTGTAATGCCTCAATGAGGATCAAACTATCTCCTTCAATTTGAACTTTTGGGGACTCAAGGAGGATAGCTTGGTGAAGACCAGCTCTTAGAGTTAGAGCTTCAGTATTTAGGATAAAGTCGGACTTGACAGGGGCCGCTCCAGCCTTGATAAGTCTACCGCAATGGTCACGAATCACAAAACCAATCGTCGATCCATGACTGTTGAGGGAGCCATCAAAATTTAGCTTGACCCAATCCGGGTCCGGAAGCTCCCAACAAACTTTATTGACCTTTTTTTCAGTAGAGTTTATACGGTGGCTGGTGGTCGCAGATGTTGGGTTGTGTGACGAGAATCTATTCCTGGCCCTCTTATAAAACCCCGAAAAATTTAAAGGCGTTGACCATGATGTCATTAGTAATTTAAGTTGACTCCGTTAATTATTGAGAATTCATTTGTGACTATTGTTACTAATACTTGAGCTCATAGGACCGTTGGGGATTAATAAGGGAATATTGGTAATATCATGAGTTATATTGTTATTAGTATTATTCTTGTTATTATTATTATTATTATGATTAGTATTTGGTGATTATTATTATTGTATTATTAATATTATTACTGTGCCATTATTATTATTACTATTATTATTATTATTAGTTTTTATTACGTGAAAGATTTATGGGAGTGGTATTGTTATGGGGTATTAGTATTAGTTTTACATTAGCATTGGTAGTACTAATAGTGGCAATATTATTATTAGTACTAATTATTATGGTTAGCTAGTTGTAGAATTCTTTTGGGATTTGGATTGGTTAGGCCAGATATTCGTTCAGTTAGAAGGGAGTGGGGGTGAATTAGAGTTAAACTAGGATTGGTTGGTGGAGAGTTTAAGAGTAATAGCTGTTAAGTATTAAGGGTGTGTTTGGTGAATCAAAAAGGAATGGAATGGGTATGGGATGGGTTCTAATTCCACAAATTTTTGTTTGGAGAACACAAAGTGGAATGGAATTATAATTCCTTGGAATTCCCTATCCCACCCAAATGAGGGGAATTGGATACCTCCCAATTATGGGGGAATCAATTTCAATCCGTGTGGGATTGTATATATATTTAAAAAAAAGAAAAATTAAAATCATCCAATTCAATTTCTTTCTCCAACCATCGTCATTTCACCCATTCAAGCTAAAAATGAGAGAACTCATGGCATCTGGCTGCCATTAAAATCGACACAGTTTTTTCACAACCATCGTCATTTCATCATCTCATCCATTCAATTATAGAGAGAGGGGTAGAGAGAGAAACCAATCTCCATAGATGCCGACACCCAACCACCATACCACCACAAAGTCTCAGGAGCCGACACACTAGCAAAAGCCACCGCAGTCCCACTCGCCGGCAACATACCCACGTTGTCTCACCATCATTACCGGCAGACCACAGCCACCACCACTTCTCCAAATAACTCCCAAATCGCCATACCCATTGCCCAGAAAATCATACACTGTGGCAATCCCTACCTCTTTCCTGCAAAGCGCCGACACCCATATCTTTTAACACAACCATCTCATCTCCCTTCTCTGCCTGCACCACTGACCAGCAACACACATCTTTCAAAGGCCAAACCCACCGCACACACATCAAAATCGAGATGCATGAATTAGAACTGGAAATGTGGGGGAAAAAAATAAGCGCAGTAAATTGGAAAAAGAGAGAGTAATTTCAAGTTGGAGATTAACATTGTAGACGAATTAAAAATGATTGAAAGTTTGAAACAAGAGAAATCTTATCTTTGAATTTTGCTTTGTTTAACTTTCTTCAATTGTCTCATACGAATTGGGGGTGGGGGTGGGGTGTGGGGGGGGGGGGGGATGGAGTTAAAACAGAGACAAGGAACTACAATATAAATGAAAATAATGACTTAAAAATAATAAAAAGTTATTCGTAATGAATGAAAATAATAAATTTTATCATAAATATATAACCTACAATATAAATAATAGCTTAAAAATAAAGGTAGATTTGATTCCATTCCAGAGCTCATCAAACAGTAGAAATGGAATTTGATTCCATTCCAGTTTTTCTCCAAACAACTTTAATTCTGGTATCTAATTCCATACCCAACCCCCCAGATTTCTAGTTCCATACTCATCCCATTCCTGAAATCTCTCCAAACAGGCCATAAGGTCTATTAAACCTAGGTCACAAAACGCACACACCCCTACTCCTCCCTCTTCTCTCTCCCGTGTTTCTCTTTCTTCCTCTCTGCGTGCCTCTGTTGCCGTCGCCGGAGCACCGAGAACGTCGCCGGAGCACCGCTTGGACCACCTTCGCCGAGCGCTGGCACCGTCCCGCACCACCGGACCGCGAAACAGCATGAGTTTGTCGCTGTTGTTGCGGTCATCGACATCTTGCACCACGCTCAAGCGACCACCGCTCGCTTCGCCGCCGCAGTGCCGACGCTTACTCACGGTCGTTCAAGCGACGACCACCCATCACCGCCCCTGACCGCCGGAAAACCCATACGTACACCTCTGTTTTAGTTTCCGTCTCTTGCTCTGTTCTTGAATTTTTGCTCGATTATCTTTTGGGTTCACTAAATTGATGTTGTACCAATTAAATTTGGTATTTTTAATGAAGTCTTGTATGAAGTATTGTGTTAATTAGCAAGATAGATCCTTGATTATTGGTTAGGTAATTACGTGAGTTTGGGATGATCATGATGGTTTTCATGTGTTTTACTTGGGGGAGATTCATGCAGTTTATTACTAGAAGTGAATGTTGTAGAGTACGTGAATAGTGTATGCTAAATTGTTATGAGGACTTTTTTAATAGGTTTAGTAGTAATTTAGTTAGCGAATTAGGTTGTTCATGTATTACTATGATAAGGTATGTCATGTTAGTGTATATTACTGTATGCATGTGTTAGTTTTAGGTTAAGGTATTAAATTTAATCCTATATGTTGCAATTGAGTTATGAATAATATAGGATGTGATAGAAAGAGTTGTCTTGATCGGTGTTATGAAATTTGAGGTCGTTTTGCTTAGTTTTGATTACAGAAATTATGAAGTTTAGACTTTGGTTGGATTCGGGTCTTATGCAGTACTTACAAAAGATACGATGTTTTTCATCAATTTTGTTTTTAAAAAACAACGGATTTATTGAGGATGTTGTTTATAAATTTAACATGTTTGCAATTTTAATTATAGCATACCCAAATGGAAAACCAATCAATAGACAATTTCCATTCTCATACAATTATTTTCCATTTCACTTAAAACTTCTACTATTTTCCGATTTCTATTTCACTTAGGGTCCGTTTGGACCTAAGAAAACAAGGTGGGAAAAAATCTCGAGGAAAAAATTAGGAGAAAAACGTTTTTTGGATAAAGTAAATTTCTTTCTATTGTTTGGTTTAAGTAAAATTTTGAAGGAAAAAAATTATTTTCCATTCAATTTTTTTTCCCTTGGATTGAGAAAAATGCATGAAAAAATAAAACTTGCATGGAAACTTGTAAATGTTAAGTTTCATGTTTTTAGATCATATGATTTGATTTTTTTTTGGGGGGGGGGGGGGAGGGAGGGAGAGAGAGACAGAGAGAGAAGAAAAGAGAATTAGAGAGAGAGAGACAAAGAGACAGAGAGAGAGAGAGAGAGAGAAGAGAGTTAGAGTTAGAGAGAGATACAAGAGTTAGAGAGTGAGAGAGAGAGAGAGAAGAGCGTTAGAGAGAGAGAGAGAGAGGATCGAGAGAGTCTCGAGAGATGAAGGAGAGAAAGGTTCGCTTTTAGATCCAAAATTTCTCTCAACTTTCCTATCATTTTTTAGGGAAAATTCTTTGTTCATCATTTCCCAAAATGTTTCATGTAGTTTTCCAACTATTTTTTTCCATTAATTTTTCTTCAATCCAAACAAAGAAAAATTTCTCATTTTCGAAATTAATTTTTTTCATTTTGTTTTCCTAGGTCCAAACGAGCCCTTAATGAATAATTTCCAGATATTTGGTTGCACAAAGAGACAGGTGGGAAGTCTTTCTTTTATATTGTACTCTTTCGAGCACTAATCTAGATCCTTCAAAGAGTGAAATTACAAAATAAAATTCATCAATACATCACAACAAGGAAATTATATTTGGGTAACAAATTTAGAGTAGTTTAGGCAAAAAAAAAAATATTGTTACATTGGTTTAATATAGGACAACCAAATATTTTTATAGTTAAATACATTATATATGACAACAAAGCTTTTTTTGTTGCGATGGATAAACTTACGCTACCATTTTTTACAAATTTATTGCCTAAACTTTGTAATTCGACGAAAAGACCACCAAATCGTAATAAATTTTTTTGTAGCCCCATATTAAAGGACAACAAAAATTGGACTAAGGTAATAAATTTTTTTGTTGCCTAAAGTAATTTTTCTTGTTGTGCATATTATAAATTCATTATAAATTGATCAATATTATTGCAAAATTTATCAATATATGAAAATATATAAATTTATTATGAAAATTAATCACGTAAAATATTGGCCTATTTTAATTGCCTAGGAAGGACTAAGGCAAGCCCTCGCCATGTATGATAAAATTTGCGATGAAACTCCCTTTTTTTAGCCCGGATAAAAAGAGAAATACAAAGGAACTTATGAGACTCTTCTCATAAGGCGCCTTCTTAAGTTATCATCATACATAATAAAAGAAAGACACGTAGTAGGGTTGTGACTCTAAACATCCATGGTTTGAGTTCAGTGCCCTTTGTTAGCTAATCAGTCAGTCGTCATATTAACCACTTAAAGATTTGTTGACTGAAAAAGCTTCAAACTAAAGTAAGACAATTCTTGATATCTCTAACTGTCATATCAATCCACCACGAAACTCTATAGACCGTTTGAATTGCCTAGGGGAGAAGAAGGTTATCATTTTCAATCTGAACTTTCTTGAACCTTACCTCAAGTGTATGTTGAGTCCCAAATTTCATGACTAGTGCTTCTGCAAGGCGAATGGGTTTCAAGTGCATTTTATAGAAACCCGCTTGCATAAGTCACCCAAGATAATCTCGAGTTTAACATAAGAGTTTTAGTAGACATCCCGAGGTTTTCGAAAAGTCCAAAACCAGACCCGTAGGATGTCGGGAAGTCAAGTTATGACCCTTTTTAGGTGAATGTTGTAATCTTCTTATTGATGATAATTATTAATGAAAGTGTTGTTGAGTGAAAAGGTTGTTTTGATCTTGTTGTGTAATTACTTGGAATGTATTAGGTAATTTAAAGTGTAAATTCATGAATGATGGGAACCTTTGGTGTTCTTAGGGGAGGGTTAGATAGAAGGTAGTTAATACTAACTTCGAAGGGCGCGTTTTGATTAGAATAATTATTCTATTTTAGGCTCGAGCTAGTTCACGTCGTTAGTGAGGTCAAGTGTGTTCGTTAAAGTGAAATGAAGTGAAGTGAAGTGAAGATATCCAGGTAATGTCTATGCGCTAATCCCCACTGGGATGCTCTTTAAATGTGTTTTAATGTTTTCTAATCTATTTTGAGAATTGCATAAGGGAACTTTATGTTGAAATGTGACCATCTATGTCTGGATAAATGTTTGTAATTGTTATACTTTGATTTGAGTTGAGAAATTGGATTGTCTTTTATTAGTAATTTTCTTATTGGTTTTGATAACTTGGGTTGGGTTTGACTTGAGAGCTGTGAGCTGAGTTTTGCATAAGATACTAATAATCTAAAGTGAAACATTAAGCGGGTTTATTATATTGAGCCCTTTGGTAGGTGGTTTCCTTTGATGCCTTTGGTATGCGATTGTTGATGCCACTGGTAGGTGATTGTTGATGCCTTTGGTAGGTGATTATCTTTGATGCCTTTGTTAGGTGATGGTTAATGCCTTTAGTAGGCGATTATTTTGATTCCTTTGGTAGGCGATTGGTGATGCCTTTAGTAGGCGATTATTATATTTAATTATGCCTTTGGTAGGCGATTATTATATTTACGCCTTTGGTAGGAGATTATCTTTGATGCCTTTGGTGGGTGAATGTTTTGATGCCTTTGGTAGGCGATGTTACTTTATGGGATTTTGTTGAAGACAAGGTCAAGGTCCTTCAAAGCACATCCGTGAAGGACCTTCGGTTTTGATGAAAGCGAAAATCCGGAAAAGGGAAGTTGCCTTATATTATATAATCTGATTATATATTCTAAGTATAATATATATTCTGATTATATACTCAGATTATGTGTATATAATATATATATATTTTGATTATACATTATATATTCTTATTATGGACATGATTCTTGTAGATATAAAACGGAAACAAATCAAGGGAAATCAATCATGATTATTGTAGCAACAAAAGGGAAGAAATCAACACATAAGGCAAGTTACCGTTGGAAGGACTCAAGTCCAAGCATCTAAAGGCATCTATAAAAAGAACGATAGAAGAATTGAGAAGATAGGCGATTCCGCGGAAGTAATCGCGGAGTAAGAAATCCGGTGGGATTTCTCCGAGTGTGTAACCAATGGTTCGGTGGTGAAGGTAGACAGTAAAGGACCTCTGGTGAAGGTATAGCCAAGGACCTTGGTGAGCATTCGTTGTGTCCACATGTGGTGGACAGATGGTGTGTAGCAGAGCCTTGACGAACTAAGGTTGTGTGAGTTTGTGCTTCAATGTAATCCATCATGTTCCAAATCGCTGTTAGGGTTTTTCCTACGACGATCCTTATCTGTAACTGACTCAAGGACATTCAATCTTGGTCAGTGATCCTATCTGTAATTGCCTTCGGGCTGTTACTTCTTGTTTTGTTTTGTAAGTGTAACTTGTTCTTTGATTGTTATAAATCTAATGAGGTATTTCAGTTACATTGTGTTTTGATTCTCGGTTTGAAACCAAGGAAGTTTGCTCTAACGTCCTTACCTAGTGTGTAGATCTTAATTGTGAACTTCACCCCCTCTTAGGCTCCAACAAGTGGTATCAGAGCAGGTCTACACGAGAAGAGACTAACCGCGCTGTGGAAAAGATCACGGGGGATAGTGAAAACAAAAAGGTAAGTCACGTACGTAGATGCATTTTGCTACAAGGACATTGATAAGCAAAAAAAAGGTTAAATCATAATTCTTATGTCCTTCATCCGGCACAAAACTTGAGGTATGTCATCTGTAAACCATTCATTGATCATATTGAATTATGGCATGAATTGAGGGGGAGGACCCTCTCTTAGTACTGATAAGTTTATCAAGCGTTGCAGATTTCTAGACAACCTCTAAAACATACTAGATGTTATATCATGGGGGAGATTCCCTATTGACCTTGTGACAATCCAACAAGGGAAAAAGGATTTATTGTTACTGAATTTTATCTTACATAAAAAAGGGGAAGGTTGTTGAAGACAGGGTCAAGGTCCTTCACCACACATCGACGAAGGACCTTCGGTTTTGATGAAAGCGAAAATCCGGAAAAGGGAAGTTGCCTTTTATTATATAATCCGATTATATGTTCTGATTATAATATATATTCTGAATATATACTCAGATTATGTGTCTATAATATATATATATTTTGATTATATATTATATATTCTTATTATGGGCATGATTCTTGTAGATACAAAAAGGAAACAAATAAAGGGAAATCAATCATGATTATTGTAGCAACAAAAGGGAAGAAATTAACACATAAGGCAAGTTACCGTTGGAAGGACTCAAGTCCAAGCATCCAAAGACATCTATAAAAAGAACGATAGAAGAACTAAGAAGATAGGCGATTCCACGGAAGTAATCGCGGAGTAAGAAATCTGGTGGGATTTCTCCGAGTGTGTAACCAATGGTTCGGTAGTGAAGGTAGTGTTGGAGGAAAGGGAGTAAACGGTATATAGAACAATGGAAACTCGCTTGGATAACGCTAAGAGTTGTGGCCTAGAACTCACTTTCCTTAAGAACTATTTACTATACCGTAAATGTTCAAAGGGATAAAACTTAGCAGTTGTAACACTCAAGAAATAGATTCTCACTTGAATCACTCAAGTATAGCTGCAGTCTAGACAAGAATGAGGTTGTGATTAGCTTAGAATGGTGTGTCTTTAATAGCCTAGGATGTCTCCTATTTATAGGAGAATACCACCCACTTAGGATACCCTAGTCAAAGGATAATCAAGAGTCTCAATGATGAGATTATGCCCTTAATATGACCTTGACCAAGTCAAGTCACATAGCTGTTGCAATCTCATAATAATCGTGCTTAATAACGATATCAAACACTAATTACACAAAATCATATAGTCGTTAGCATTTAAAACAATCCTGGCATTCAACACGACCCGTGTTGGATCAACACGACCCGTGTTGGATCAACACGACCCGTTTTGAGTGCAACACGACCCGTGTTGAGCCCAGGAACGATTTCCTTGCTCTCTGGAAGACAACACGACCCGTGTTGCTTCCTGTTTCACCCGTGTTGATCATATTCTTATTGTTTCACTTATATATGATCCTTATACTTTATATACTTTATTCTTTAGGCTATATAATTGTCTTATAGTCTTGAAATATTTCCAACAATCCCCCGCTATTTCAAGAGTATGTAAAACCCTTGAAATAACTTTTCTTAAGGAGCTTATACCCTCGCTATTTGAGATATACCTTAACTTGTAATCACCAGAGAATCCATAAAACATATGCCTAATGAAAGTAGATTACTCTTTGAACTTTTCAATTAGTGTATATGGGCCAAAATTGAATCCAAATCACAAAGTAGACATAGCTTTGAACTTTGGATTTATATTGATCAACTATACTCATAACACACATATTTTAAATCTTGAGTGTAAATACTTTGACACTATTATCCGGCCTTGTGTCCTTATCCTTCATAAGTGTTTCGGAACTTTAGCTCATAGTTCCTTTATGCGGCCACACATTACACTTACATAGGTAGACTTTGTAATTATACCACCCCTATAATTAGGCTTTCCACAAAGTCTATTAAGAGTACTAATACTCACCCTCTTGTCATTACAGATTTGTAAGCATCACTTGTCCTTGGGAAAAAAATCGATGCTTCCTACTAATTTAAGCAACTCCGTACTCATTTGAACTTTAGAAATGGGTGGTATTCCAATTCGTAAAGTTGAGTCTTTCTTGTGATTAGTAGTACTTTGAGCTACAACCCATCCCCTTTGAAGTACTCATTATCAAATCTTTAGTCAATCCTTTTGATTTGACATAACTTAGAGTCACTACTCCATCTCTTATAAGTTGATGTACATACACATGTCTTAAACCAATATGCCTTGACTTGCCATTGTAGACATGACTATATACTACATCAAGAGTAGACTTGCTATCACAATGAATTGAGATAGGAGCCATTGGTTTATACCAAACCGGTATTTCCAATAATAAGTTCCTTACCCATTCCGCTTCCTTACAAGCAGCATATAATGCCACTAATTCTGAAGACATAGTGGAGTCCGCTATATTAGCTTGTTTCTTAGAACCCCAAGAAACTGCTCCACCTCCTAAAAGGAACACCCATCTACTGGTAGAAGAGAAAATATCCTTTATTTATCCAACTCGCGTCCGAGTAACCTTCTAATACCGAAGATTCTCCCTTATATGTGAGTTGATAACTTTCAGTACCAGCTAAATATCTTAATACTCTCCGAATTGCAAACCAATGCATATTACTCAGATTACTTGTAAACCTACTTAACATGCCAATTGCATAAGCAATGTCTGGCCTTGTACTTGTCATAGCATACATGAGACTTCCAATCAACTTAGCATACTCAAGTTGATTAACCGGAGAACCCAAATTTTTCTCTAGTTTCTTACTGGAATCATATGGAGTTACTGCTGGATATAACTTATCACCTCCAAACTTATTCAATATTTTCTCAATGTAATGCTCTTGAGATAAAGTTATCTTATCATTATTTCTAATGATCTTAATACCAAGAATTACATCTGCTTCACCCATGTCCTTCATAGAGAACTTTGAGGATAGAAATTCTTTAGTCTTATTAACTTGGTCCATGACGGTCCCGAAGATCAACATGTCATCAACGTATATGCATATAATCACCCCTTTTCCATTCTCAAACTTAGAGTATATGCACTTATCCGATTCATTGATCTTATAGCCACTTGAAAGCACTACTTCATCAAATTTTTGATGCCATTGCTTAGGTGCTTGCTTAAGTCCATATAAGGACCTTATAAGTTTACAAACTTTCTTTTCTTGACCTTCAACAACAAACCCTTTGGGTTGTTCCATATACACCTCCTCTTCTAGTTCTCCATTTGAGAATGTCGTTTTGACATCCATTTGATGGATAACTAGCTTATGGGTAGTTGTTAAAGCTAACAATACACGTATTGAAGCTATCCTAGCCACCGGTGCATATGTATCAAAGTAGTCAATACCATACTTTACAACCAATCGAGCTTTATACCTCTGAACGGTACCATCTACTTTCTTTTTCCTTTTAAAGATCCACTTAAAGGTAATTGGTTTACTTCCCGGAGGAAGGTCAACCAATATCCAAACATTGTTTTCCATTATTGAATCAATCTCATCTTGTACCGCTTCTTTCCACAAAGAAGCATCATGAGATTGCATAGCTTCTTTAAAAGTTTTAGGATCCTTATCTATGTTGTACATACATAGGGTCTCACTTTCAACTGAGTCCCTTGAACCTTCTACTAAACAAACATAGAAGTCCGAACGAAAGTCTTTTGGTGTCCTTGATCTTTTACTCCTTAACTCAATGCTTTCATCTTCTTCATCATGAATAACCTCATGAGTTGAAAGATCATCTTGTATGTATATACCTTCATGATTTTCATCTTGAGGCTCAATTAGAGGAACAATATCTGAGTTATTTCTTTAGGTCTAGGAATTGAAGAGAACCTAGTCTCATCAAAAATTGCATCTATTGATTTCATTACGGTATTCACCGAAATGTACTCATTTAGCTCAACCACCAAAAACCTATAAGCTTTGCTATCTTGAGCATAGCCTATAAAGATGCACTCAATTACTCTTTCACCTAACTTTCTTTTCTTAGGTTCCGGGACTCTTACAATAGCCCTACAACCCCAAATCTTAAAATACTTATGATTTGACTTTCTTTTGTTCCATAACTCATATGGGGTACTAGAATTCCCTTTGAATGGAACTCTATTCAAAATATAACAAGCCGTTAACATGGCTTCACCCCAAAATCCATTACTTAAACCGGAGTTTGACAACATAGAATTCACCATTTCTTTTAAAGTTCTTTTTTTCCTTTCCGCAACCCCATTTTGTTGTGGTGTATACGGGGCGGTTTTCTCATGAACAATGGCCGTTTCTTGGAAAAACTTTGGATCATAATATTGCCCTCCCCTATCGGATCTTAAAGTTTTAATCAAGGTCTCACATTGAAGTTTACTTATAGTTTTGTAAACTCTAAACTTTTCAAGTGTTTCATCTTTAGAATTCAAAAGATAAACTTGACAATGTCTAGAATAATCATCAATGAATGTCACATAATACTTCTTACCACCTATTGAAGGTGTACTATGAAAATCTCCTAAATCACTATGAATTAAATCAAGCAATTTAGAAGTTCTTTTTACACTTGAGAATGAGCTTTTGGTGATTTTATTAAGCATGCATGTTTTACACTTTTCTATGTCATCATTCAACTTAGGAATCAAATCAAGATTAGACATTTCTTTCAACTTTGAAAAGTTCACATGTCCTAATCTAGCATGCCATAGAAACGACTTATTCAAAGTAGACACATGCATATAAGCGGAAATCATGCCATCTTTATTACTTTTCGCATTCAATTTAAACATCTCCCCATAAGCATATCCGTTCCCTACAAAAGTCCAACCTTTAGAAAATACATAATTATCTTCATTATAAACTTGCATAAAATGAAACTTGCTAAGGAGATAACCGGATACAAGATTCTTACATACTTCCGGAGCTGAATACACATCATTTAAAAGCAAAGATTTACCGGAAGTGAAAACAAGTTCTACTTGTCCAATGCCTTCAACTTTGACCCGATGGTTATTGCCCATGTAGAGTTTCACACCATCATTCGCCAGTTTGAGAGTCTTGAATAAACTCTTGTCAACGTAAACATGCCTTGACGCACCCGAGTCTATGTACCAATCATTACAACCAATAGATACCATGTTAATATGATCCTTAATCATGGCCACGAAGGAATTGGGTTCCGTCTCCTTACTCTTGCCCTTAGTTGTATCTTTGTTCAAAGGACCATGCTTCTTTTTCCATTGGTAACACTCTCTCTTTGTGTGCCCCAGTTTGCCACATTCCGAACAAACTTGCTTAGGCTTTTGAATTCCCTTGCTAATTTTGTTGTGGCTCTTGTTCTTATTCTTGTTTCCCTTATTCTCTTGCACCATATGGACCTTAGATTACTCTTTAGTACCATCTTGTAGGCGTAACTCCTCTTCAATCCGAAGATGGTTAGCCAAACCTTCAAGAGACATAGCCTCTTTCAGGTGCATGAGAGCCCTTTTAGTTTCATTCCAAGAAGAAGGTAGCTTGTCAATAATAGAGGATACGATTATGGTTTCATCCACGTTCAAATTGTGTTGCTTGAAGTTACTCAAAATACGTTGAATCTCATGGAATTGGTCTAGAATTTTCCTATTATCATCCATCTTAAATTTCATGAATTGACTAATAAGAAAATTCTTACTTGACGCATCTTCCGATATGTACTTAGCTTCAAGCATCTCCCAAAGCTTCTTTGCCGTCTCCACATGTTGATAGACATCAAAGAGAGTGTCACTCATCCCGTTGAGAATGCATCCTCTACAAATGTAGTCGTCATCCTCCATCTTGAGCCTTTGCCGAGTAGCCTTCGCATCTTCCACGGGCACCTTGTCTTTTACTTGATCCTTGCCTCCATCACTCGCGGAAACTTTGCCGGTTGCATCCTCTTTTGGAGACTCCTCGGTTGTCACCTTCTCGGCCGAAGGTTCTTGGTTCACCTTGGGAGAGATCTCAATGTTAAGCACATATGCCACATTGAGAGTCGTTAGCAAGAAATGCATCCTGCTTTGCCAACGTTGGAAATCCATTCCTTTAAAGCGCTCTAGCTTTTGGAAATTGCTAGACATATCACGTAGCGAGGCCATTACTAAATAGTTCTTAAGATTGTTGGAGGAAAGTGAGTAAACGGTATATAGAACAAGGGAAACTCGCTTGGATAACGCTAAGAGTTGTGGCCTAGAACTCACTTTCCTTAAGAACTATTTACTATACCGTAAATGTTCAAAGGGATAAAACTTAGCACTTGTAACACTCAAGAAATAGATTCTTACTTGAATCACTCAAGTATAGATGCAGTCTAGACAAGAATGAGCTTGTGATTAGCTTAGAATGGTGTGTCTCAAATACCCAAGGATGTCTCTTATTTATAGGAGAATACAACCCACTTAGGATACCCTAGTCAAAGGATAATCAAGAGTCTTAATGATGAGATTATGCCCTTAATATGACCTTGACCAAGTCTAGTCATATATTTGTTGCAATCTCATAATAAACGTGCTTAACAATGATATCAAACACTAATTACACAAAATCATATAGCCGTTAGCATTTAAAACAATCCTGGAATTCAACACAACCTGTGTTGGATCAACACGGTCCGTGTTGAGTGCAACACGACCCGTATTGAGCCCAGGAACGATTTCCTTGCTCTCTGGAAGACAACACGACCCGTGTTGCTTCCTGTTTCACCCGTGTTGATCATATTCTTATTGTTTCACTTATATATGATCCTTATACTTTATTCTTTAGGCTATATAATTGTCTTATACTCTTGAAATATTTCCAACAGGTAGCCAGTAAAGGACCTCTGGTGAAGGTATAGCCAAGGACCTTGGTGAGCATTCCTTGTGTCCACATGTGGTGGAGAGATGGTGTGTAGCAGAGCCTTGACGGACTAAGGTTGTGTGAGTTTGTGCTTCAATGTAATCCATCATGTTCCTAATCGCCGCTAGGGTTTTTCCTACGACGATCCTTATCTGTAACTGACTCAAGGACATTCAGTCTTGGTTAGTGATCTTATCAGTAACTGCCTTCGGGCTGTTACTTCTTGTTTTGCTTTATAAGTGTAACTTGTTCTTTGATTGTTATAAATCTAATGCGGTATTTCAGTTACACTGTGTTTTGATCCTTGGATTGAAGCCAAGGAAGTTTGCTCTAACGTCCTTACCTAGTGTGTAGATCTTGATTGTGAACTTCACCCCCCTCTTAGGCTCCAACAGATTTGATATACCGTCCGCATAATAAAATGGATGGGTTGGGTTGAGGAAAAAGTTGTAAGGGTTAAATGGTTTATGAAAAGGTTTGACTTATTCCCTCTTTAATGAATTGAAATGAATTTGAATTGTTTTTAACGTTTAGGGTAGACATTATTGAGATTTCCCCCTCATTTTTGAAATGTTTTGTTTTCAGATGATGATCAGTATGCTGGGAATGGGAATTAACAGTGAGGCTTGGCATGCGTAGTTTTTATTAGTTGTGTGATGTGTCAATTCAGAAAGACTTGAAGTTAGTCATGTTGAGTTTGTTTTCTAAGTTTGAAGTTGTTCAGTTTAATATAGTTGAACGGTTGTTAGTTTCCTTCTAGCCTTGTATTCCTTCGGGGGATACGGCGGTAACGCCCAATTAAGAGTTGAGACTTCCGCTGAAATTTTTCCGTTGACGTTAGTTTGACTTTGACTTTTCTATATTTGAATTTACGGGGCGTTACAGCTCCACTCCGCAAAATTTCTCTTGGCACGCAGGTTAACTCTGAAAGGGTTGAAGACGACTTTGTCGAAGACGCAACTGTTATGATCTTTCCAAATGCTCCAAATTAGATGAATTACTCTTAAAAACTCATTAATAGGAAGGGAGTTTTTAAGGAGGTTGATGATGGTGGGACCGGTACTCCCCATCGGCCAATTGATCATAGTAGCCACACTAATTGGCTTCTTTGTGAACCAACAATTGTGAAAAAGGTGACTATTTGTCTCTATCACTTGAAGATAGATAGGGTAGGAGGGATCTAACATAATGCCTCTTCGTAGGAGGTTCCCCATGAGAGGAAAACCATCGCAAAAATTTGTCAAAGAAAAACCTTAAGTTTAGGTTGTAAGTCAAGCTTCCATATCCAATGACCCTCCCACTTGGAGGTTGAACTAAGATTATGGCAGAGCCATATAGAAGACTTGGTAGAGAAATTGCAGCTACCAGTTAGACCCCAACACAACTCATCTTGTTCGTAAAGTCTGGTAGTGGGGTTTACTAAACCAATTTTACTAGATGTTTTGGAAGAACTCGTTCAAGCTTATCCTGGTCCTAGTCACTGTTTAGAATGAAATCTTTTACTTTAACATCACTACTTGATGCAGTATAGTATGCTTTATAAGCTTGGTTAAAGATTGCTGATGACACCAATTATCAGTCCAAAAGCATTTTTTGTTGCACCTCCAATTTTCCACCTAAAGCCTTTTTTACAAAAGAATATAGGCTTTACACAGGTTTTCCAAACCCAAGAGTCTGAAGGTTTTGGCCATTTCTGAAACCAATTACTTAGATGGTTATACTTTGCCGCCATTTGAGAAACCCAGAGATTATTTTCTTCGTGCATGAGCTTCCTAACCAGTTTACATTGGAAGGCCAAGTTTACTGTATAAGTTTTTCTTAGGCCGAGACCTCCCTTGTCTTTAGGTCTGCAAATTTTTTCCCAAGAGATCAGAGGCATACCCTTATTAGAAGAAGTTTTCCAGAAGAAATTCCTATTTATTATGTCTACACTATCACAGGTGGACTCTGGCAAATGGAAATACTGCATAGTATGGGTCGGGATAGATTCTAAATTAGATTGAATTAGAACAGTTCTACCGGCTTGGGAGACTGAGTTGGCTTTCCAATTGGACATTTTTTTGTTGGCTTTCTCTAAAATTGGCAAAAAAAGCTATATTTTTTTTTTTTACTTCTCAAGACTGAAGGACAGCCAAGATATTTACCAAGAGATTCTTTCGTGGGGATGTTGAAGATTCCCTTAGCACTATCTACATAAATGGTAGAAAAAACATTGTTGTCTCAGAGTTTGGCTTAACACTTCCATACATAATAGGAACAGGTAGGGCGAGAGGGGATCCCCTTGCGTTAAACCTCTAGTTGGTTTGATGTATGACTTTGTTAATTACGACAATAACTAGGCAAAAATTCCATTTTTTTAAAATTATTTTTCATTTTTCATTTTACCTTTTAACCTCCTTTTCAACTTTTTAATTTATACTTATTCCAATTTCTTATTCTTTTTTGGTAAGTTATATATAATTTTAATTTTTTTAAAAAATATATATTGAAGTTTCAATGAAATTTTTTATTTTCTAAGATATTAAAAAGAATACGAAACAATAGTATAGATTTTTCATGAAAAGTTTTCTTTAGTATCTACTATTATATTTTATTTCTAAGGTTCTGATCAAAATATTATAATAGTAAACTGATGAAAGGAAAAGTAAAAATTGCTCTACTTTTGTATTAGATATTGGTAATTTATGTATGTATGACCTTATGTATTTCTTTTCTTTTTTGAAAAAAATTAATATATTATAATTGTATGCACATTATATTTTGGTAAGTACTTATTTATGACTTTAGATATTTCTTTTTCATTTTTATTTAGTATTATATTTATGAATGTAGTAATAAATTATGTAGGTTTAAAATCTGCTTTAGAATCACCAAACCTTCTAAATTATTTCTTTTAGGTTAGGATTTTCCATAAGAGCTTGTGTTTTAATATATTTAATAATAATAATAATAATAATAATAATAATAATAATAATAATAATTGATAGATTATGAATATTAACTAATTACATAATGATTTTTTTAATATTTAATCAACTAATAATGGATGACTTTTATTAGAGTCACCCTATTAGTCAGTTCCACATTCATAAAAAGTTACAACAAAGTCGTATATCTCATGCTAAATTTATCGTGAGACGGTGTTATGCAGTACTTACGAAAGATACGATGTTTTCCATCAATTTTTTTTTAAAACAACGGATTTATTGAGGATGTTGTTTACAAATTTAACATGTTTGCAATTTAAATTATAGCGTACCCAAATGGAAAACCAATCAATAGACAATTTCCATTCTCATACAATTATTTTCTATATCAGTTAAAACTTCTACTATTTTCTAATTTCTATTTCACTTAGGGTCCGTTTGGACCTAAGAAAACGAGGTTGGAAAAAATCTCGAGGAAAGAATTAAGAGAAAAACGTTTTTTGGATAAAGTAAATTTCTTTCTATTGTTTGGTTTAAGTAAAATTTTGAAGGAAACAAATTTATTTTCCATTCAACTTTTTTTTCCCTTGCTTGGATTGAGAAAAATGCATGAAAAAATAAAACTTGCATGAAAACATGTAAATGTTAAGTTTCATTTTTCTAGATCACTAGTACGGAGTGCCCGTGCAAGGTACGGGCAGTCTGTTATGCTTCAACCAGCAAATGTGGGCAGTTTGTTATGCTTCAATTAACCAGCTAACGTTGGTAAAGCTAATGGGGTTACCTATTGCCCGAAATAAATAGGATAGTTTATTAAAACTATGACGAAATTTTCTGCAATCTTATTATTCCATAATTGAAGACAGTGAACATGGAAAATACTTATACCACAGTCAAATTACTGAAATCACGGTGCTAGAAAAACTCATTTAAACCCAAATTAAATCAACAGCTCAACATAGAGAGGGGGCAAAAATTTGGGTTAACTGATTAACAAAATTCTCCTCTTCAGATCAATATCCTTATGTGCAACCATTGATCCAACCATTAACCTACTATGAAATTAGACCTCTTTGCTAGTGAGAAATGGTTCAGCTATAATCAGACTCCATTTTCAACTTTTTGTCATTACCTCCTACCTGTAAAGCCATCATCAAATTATCAAATTTAAGAGAGAATGACAAAAGATGAGAATAAAAAAAAGGAGACAGATGGTAAGAGTCACTTAACAACTATAATAGATTAGACAATGTCTATACTTGCAAAGAGTGATGGAATGAATGGCTTACCTGACTCCTGTATTATTGTTATCTTCTCATGTATGAACTGTGGGGGAAGATAATTGTTGAATTTCACTGGCCATGTTGCAATGTTGTTGATCATGCTACAAATAAATTAACAACAAACCCTTATTTAATGACCTCAAAGGACAGGAAAGGGTTGTACCTATGGGTGAAACTGGGAGGAAGAAGAGGCAAGAAAGAATTGGTTGCAAGGTTTAGACATGACTTCACAGCATATAGAGTGGCCTCAGACATTACAAGTCTTTTATTATGATGAATTCATACAATGTAGGCATTATTTTCAAAACATCGTCACAAGCCTCAAGTTGCTCTGTTTCATAGATAGACTGACATCCTATAAAATGGGACACCTTCATTGGGCAAATGAAATTTAGAAAAAAAATATTTTAAAAAATAAATCACTGAATATGACTGCATCAATTGGAAAAGACCCTCTTTCTTCAGCATAACTTTGTTAAGGAGTACATTTTTGCAAAAAGAAAAGTCAAAAGAATTAAAAGCAAGGCCTCAGAACTAAAAGAAAATTTATCACTACATAATCATACAATGGAGGCAAATATTTCAGTCATTATCATCAGCCTCGCATACCCAGTAAAAGAGGTAGTGTTCATACAAAACATGTAACTATAGCAGAAAAAGACTGATACTTGACAACAGTAGAAAATGTTTATCATTCACAACCAAATGAATGTGCTAAAATTGTCACAAAGAGCATGATACCAAGCAGACATTCAACATTATAAAGAGGAAAACCTTTTTTCTGGGCATGATTTATAGACAGAAAAACCTATTCAAAAGATATTTTCAACCAGTATATGTAACTACAAAAGCTATCACACTAATAATGTCACAATACAGTCACATAACAATCAAACATACCATCACACTAATAATATCGCAAAACATGATGCCTTTCTTCTAGGGAAGCCACAATCAGTTGAAACTTGAGAGTACTAAGCAGGATTTCTCGATTTCGGGAATTTCATTGAAGATATACATTTGAGATATCATAGTATATCTCACAGAGCAGACAGACATACATACAGACATCTTACAGAGTTTGTGGTGCTTGAGATTCCATCGATTTTGTATTATAATGTCAATTTGCGATGATCTCCAAGAAGCAAAAGGACCCCAAAACCCAGAAATGTATGTAGAATTCTTTGAGACATTTGATCGAACACTTAGTAGGCATCATTTAGGAATAAGCCAGAACATGCAAGTAATTGATCTTAGTAAACTATAAACGCAAGAAGCAGGTAAATGATGACTTTTTAGTTTTCTGTTTGAAATTCCATCCATTTTGGATTATATCAATTAATGATTATCTTCAAGAAGCAAGGACCCAAAAATTCATGTAAAATTATTTGGGACATTTGATCAAACACTCAGTAGGCATCATTTAAATACCTAAATATGTAGAATAATTGAAGATGCAACTTCACACAACACAAAACTTACATCCAATAATTCGAATCAGGGATGACAAGAGAAACATTAATAGCCCAACATCCCCGTTGATTAATCTGCAAAATTAGAGCCTGTACTCCCGTCAACTTTAAGCGATATAACAGAGAACAAGGAATTAGAAATGAACAGAATGTCAACCTATCAGAGTAGAAATTAAACAGATAATGAAGGTGAGGAACAAAATTAACATGTAACAACAGCAGCCAAAGCGCGAAGCAGGAGAGTTGAAGTTGATCAAGATGAGAAGAGGAGGTTGAAAGTGTAGAAAATACAGAAACAGAGATGCATGAACCAGAACCCCAAAGCACCGTGAATGAGACAGCTGTAGTTTTTATTAATATTCTACATACCCAGGACAGATAACCAAGCAAGCAGGTAGCAAACAGCAAGCAGGCAGCAAACCAAAGTGAACTCTCCTTTTTCTTTTTAGGTATAGATATGATGTGATTTTGGGGGGGGGGGGGAGAGAGAGACAGAGACAGAAAAGAAGAGAAGAGAATTAGAGAGAGAGAGAGAGAGAGAGAGAGAGAGAGACAAGAGTTAGAGAGTGACATAGAGAGAAGAGCGTTAGAGAGAGAGAGAGAGAGAGAGAGAGAGTCTCGAGAGATGAAGGAGAGAAAGGTTGGCTTTTAGATCCAAAATTTCTCTCAACTTTCCTTTCATTTTTGAAGGGAAAATTCTTTGTTCATCATTTCCCAAAATTTTTCATGTAGTTTTCCAACTATTCTTTTTCATTCATTTTTCTTCAATCCAAACAAAGAAAAATTTCTCATTTTCCAAATGAATTTTTTTTCATTTTGTTTTCCTAGGTCCAAACGGGCCCTTAATGAATAATTTCCAGATATTTGGTTGCACAAAGAGACAGGTGGGAAGTCTTTTTTTTTTATATTGTACTCTTTCGAGCACTAATCT
Organism: Portulaca oleracea; assembly: GCA_029582165.1. NCBI lineage: Eukaryota > Viridiplantae > Streptophyta > Magnoliopsida > Caryophyllales > Portulacaceae > Portulaca > Portulaca oleracea. Next base: position 34,487,827 of record CM055880.1, on the reverse strand, counting down.
AGATCCTTCAAAGAGTGAAATTACAAAATAAAATTCATCAATACATCACAACAAGGAAATTATGTTTGGGTAAGAAATTTAGAGTAGTTTAGGTGGAGCGTGGCGTGATGGGAAAGATTGATGGACTAGCTTGAGAGACTTGATTCACAATCGAATAAGAGCTTGATCACCCAAAGGATTTGGATATGACCTTGGATAAAGGAAACTCCACCACCAAAGGCCTAGCATCCCACCATGACCATCATAAAGAATGATTCCACCAAATGATCAATAAAGAGATGACTTGCAAACACCACCATTAATCAATGGATAAAGTAAAGCAAGATTTTAGAAGGAAGGGAGAAACCCTAAGCAATGCATAAGCATATTCATTAATCAGTCAAAAAGTGTCTGGAGAAGTATAATAACAAGCTATTTATACTAAACCCAAAATTAAGCCAAAACAGCGTAAAAAAGGTGTCTTCCAGAACGCCGGCTCGAGCGAGAAAGGCGGCTCGGCGGCGGGCCTTCACTGTCGCCAATCGTCGGCAGGTCGCGTGTGCAGCATCTCCGACAGAAGTTCAGCTCGGGCGAGCAGGAGGAAGGCTCGGGCGAGGAGGTCTTCTGGATGCGTGGTTGTGCGCACGATGACAGCCTGACAGAAACGCTGCTCGGGCGAGCAAAAGGAACAACTCAGGCGAGCAGGCCCCCTGACGCCCAGTTCACGCTCGGCCGAAGCATTGTTCGGGTGAGCCAGGAGGTGGCTCGGTCGAGCAATCTCTCTGATGGCCACGGTTGTGTCCTGGTGTTTATTAATCCCGGGGGATTTAAACACTCGCACCCCGATACCTTCTATGCTCTAGTCTCGAGACGGCTCGGTCCAGTCCCGAGGCCTCCGGGGTCGGTGTTGTGAGCGGGCCCCTCCCTAAGGAGCCCCGGGGCCCATCCACCGGATGGCCGAGACTAGCCTCCCAGCTCCCGAAGTGACCGGAAATTGCAACTCGAGGCTCGAGTTGGGACGGTGAGCCGTTGGCGGTGGTCACCAGAGAGGAGAAAGGAACCCGGACCTCTTCATCCTCCCCTTCTTGAAGAGGATTTGCCCTCAAATCTACGTCGGGTTCAACATCCTCAATGTAGGGTGAGAGGTCCCCGATGTTGAAGGTTGATGAAACACCGATGTCTCCCAGAAGATCAAGCTTGTAGGCGTTGTCATTTATCTTGGCCAAAACTTTGAACGGTCCCTCGCTTCGTAGTTTTAGCTTATTACTCCTCCGGGATGGAAACCGTTCCTTCCTTAGATGTAGCCAAACCAAGTCTCCGGGCTTGAACGTGATATCACGGCGATGCTTGTTGGCTCGGGCCTTATAAAGTTCATTGGTGCGCTCTATCTTTTCCCGAATTTGCCGGTGAAGCTTCTGGATCTCAGCGGCCTTCTCACTTGCTTCAAAGCTAACCCTCGACTCTAGAGGAAGAGAAAGGAGCTCGATAGGAGTTATGGGGTTGATACCATAGCAAGTCTGAAAGGGCGAATGACCGTAGCAAGAGAGGGGGACCGATTATAGGCAAACTCGGCGTGACATAACTTGGCATCCCAATCTCGTAGACTCCGACTCACAGGACCACGAAGTATTGTAATGAGTGTCTTGTTAGTTACCTCAGTTTGGCCGTCTGTTTGAGGATGATGCAATGTGCTAAATAAAATCTTGGTTCCCAAGAGCTTCCACAAAGACATCCGAAAGTGACCCATGAATTTAGTATCACGATCCGACATAATAGTCCTCGGGACACCATGCAAGCGCACCACCTTTCGGAAGAAAAGGGTGGCAATATGTGTGGCGACATCGGTTTTCTCGCAGGCAATGAAATCCGCCATTTTAGAAAAGCGGTCAACGATGACTAGGATTGCATCTTTGCCACGCACGGTTCGGGGAAGAGCTACAATGAAGTCCATACTCAAATCCTCCCACGGACCATTCGGAACCGGAAGGGGTGTATAAAGCCCTTGGTGGAACTGGCTTTTGGCATGGTGGCAAATAATACACTTTGATACCACGTCCTGCACATCGCCTCCCATCTTCGGCCAATAGAAGTGCTCCTTTAACATGTCGATGGTCTTATTGATACCGAAATGACCGGCGAGTCCACCTCCATGAACCTCCCGTACTAGAAGCTTTCTCAACGGACATTTTGGAACGCACAATTTGTTGCCCTTGAAGAGAAATCCGTCTTGTAGCAAATACGGTCCATCACCACCACCGAGGTGTGATTTAAAGTCATCATCCTCCTTATAAAACTCCTTTAAGTGCTGGAGCCCAAGTACCCTCGCCTCAACTACGGAAAGAAGGGAGTGTCTCCTCGAAAGCGCATCGGCGACCACATTTATACTCCCCTTCTTGTGTTTCGCTACAAAATTAAATCCTTGAAGGAACTCAACCCAATTAGCATGCCGGGAGCTAAGCTTGTGTTGTCCATTCAAATATTTGAGCGTCTCATGGTCTGAATGAAGGACAAACTGGCTCGGCCTCAAATAGTGTGACCAATGATCTAGAGCCCGAACGAGAGCATAAAACTCCTTATCATACGTGGAATAGTTCCTCCTTGAACCACTGAGTTTCTCACTGAAATAAGCGATAGGACGTTGGTTTTGCATCAACACGGCTCCAATGCCTACACCACTAGCATCATTATCCACTTCGAAGGCTTGTGTGAAATCCGGGAGAGCAAGTACCGGAGCCTCACAAAGTTGTGACTTCAGCTTCTCAAAAGCTCCTTGGGCTGCTCGGGTCCATTCACAGGCGCCCTTCTTCATGCACTCGGTAATGGGAGCGGTAAGGGTACTAAAGCCCTTGATGAACCGACGGTAGAACGAAGCAAGACCGTGAAAGCTCCTCACCTCCGTGATAGTAGAGGGAGAGGGCCAAGAACGGATGGCCTCCACCTTTGAAGGGTCCATAGAAATACGTCACAAACAATATACCCAAGAAAGGTGACTTGGGGAGTGCAAAATTCGCACTTCTCCAATTTACCGTAAAGCCGTTGTTGCCGCAAAACCTCGAACACCCGCTCCAAATGCATAATATGTTCCGCTTCACTCCTCGAATATACTAGAATATCATCGAAATAAACCACGACGAATTTACCAATAAAGGGTCTCAACATCTCGTTCATAAGACGCATGAATGTGCTCGGGGCGTTGGAAAGCCCAAATGGCATGACAAGCCACTCATATAATCCCCTTTTTGTCTTGAACGCTGTCTTCCACTCATCGCCTTCCTTCATACGGATTTAATGATAGCCACTCCGTAGGTCAATCTTGGAGAAAATACAGGAGCCATGTAGTTCATCGAGCATGTCGTCAAGCCTCGGTATAGGGTACCGATACTTGATGGTAATATTGTTGATGGCTCGGCTATCTACACACATTCTGAAAGTACCATCTTTCTTCGGGACCAGGAGGGCCGGGACTGAGCACGGACTCATACTCTCTCGAACATAGCCTCGTGAAATAAGCTCGTCAACCTGTCTTTGTAACTCCCTTGTCTCTTGCGGGTTGCCGAGATGTCGCTTTGTTGGGGAGCGGAGCGCCGGTTATAAGGTCGATCTGATGCTCAATACCTCGGATAGGAGGTAGACCCGGTGGGAGCTCTTCGGGGAATACATCTCCAAATTCAGCAAGAAGGGGGGCAACGAGAGGGTGTTTAGGTTTCACTTCCTCACATGTGTTCGCCTCTAAGAGGAGCAAGGCAAAAATGGCCTTCCCCTTGCTTAGGGCTCGCTCGACCCGTGTCTCACTCAAGTGTTTGGGCTCCTCACTTCCCGCCCCAGGTTTAGGTGGTGATATTTCATGTGGTGCTAGTGGAAGGAGTTTAACCCTCTTGCCCTCGTGGATAAAGGAGTAAGTATTCTTCGATCCGTCATGAGTGGTTTTCTTGTCAAATTGCCACGGTCGACCCAACAATATGTGACACGCGCTCATGGGGACAACATCACAAACAATAGAGTCCTTGTAGTTAGTGCTAAAGGTTAAATTCACTAAGACACGATGTGTTACCTTAATGTCGTCGCGGTCATTGAGCCATTTCAGCGAATAGGGACGGGGATGTGGCAATAGGGGTAATCCCAGTTTGTCAACCATATAGGTAGAGGCCACATTAGTACAGCTTCCCCCGTCGATGATGAGCTCGCACACCTTGCCCCCAACTAAGCATCTTGTTTGGAATATAGTCTCCCGCTGGGTTCTGTCAAGAGGGGGCTTCTTAAACATGCAAAGCTCGCCTCAAGACAAGAGCACCTCCTTGGTCACGCGAAACAGCCGCGGTTTCTCCTTCCTCACTAGTGTATGCATCCTCGACAACAAATTCAGGCTCATCCTGGACTCCCTGCAATTCCTCGTCAATGTCCTGAACCTCCTTGAGAGTCAAGGTCCGCCGGTTTGGATAATCGGCCTGGAAGTGGCCATATCCATGGCACTTGAAGCATTTCTTTCCTTCCAAAAGACGAGTGGTCCCCGTAGGAGACGCCACTACAAGTCCCTTCCCTTTGTTGGTTCGGGGTGTCGCAGGGAACTTGGGTGTCTCACTAGGTTTGGGTGTGGCCGATTGAAAAGGAGGTCGATTTGACGCCGGGAAATAGTTGCGTGAAGTCGATTTGGCGAGAGTCCTTTCTTTCGGACGTCGTTCAACCCGAAGGGCCAAGCTACACAACTCATCCAGGGAATAGTAAGGTTGGATCTCGACTCTTTTAGCGATGGTGGGATCCAAGCCATTCAAAAACGCATCATGGTTTGATCTTGAGTTCCCGAGGCCACTTTGATAAGAAGTTGCTTGAATTGGATATGTACTCTCGACGGTTACTTTGCCTTGAGTTAGGGCATAGGCCCTTTTCAGATTGTCATGACGGTAAGTGCTTGGTAAAAAACGGCGATTCATCACTTGCTTAAGATGGGTCCAAGTGGAAATTCTCGCCTTCCCTTCTCGAGCCCGTTGCGATTTCATATTCTCGAACCAAAGCGAAGCCGCCTTGGTGAGTTTCAAACTTGCGATCAAGCCTTCTCCTCATCATACTCCTTGGTTTCGACGATCCTATCCATCAATTGGGTCCATTCGATGTAGTTGTCCGGGTCAGTGGAACCGTGGAATTCGGGAATGTCAAGTTTTATATCCTGGAAATCATTTCGAGGGGGTTGCTCATGCACATTCCGGCAAATTCGGCGTCGTGGAGAGCCTCTAGCATCGTCACTCGACTCAAAGTTTGGAGGAGGACGGACTGGGCTTTGTGTACGCCTCGGACGTTCAACTCGAGGCGGAACCGGATGCTCTAGGGTGAGGTTATCCAACCGTGCCATGATGGCATTAAGGGTTCGATTGATGTAGGAGAATTGTTCGTCATGGGTGGCAAGTCGGTTCTCGAGAGCCCGATGTCGAGGGCTACCCCGGTAGATAGGTTCCTCTTGATCGGAGTCATCGTGACCTTCCATGTCGAGGGAAAAGGTATGGGACGGATTGTGTTTGGGATATTTTTGTGCAGTTTGGGGGTTTTCTTGTAGTTGACTTGTGTTTGGTTAAGGGTTCTTTGTGTTTTTCTTACTTGGGCATTTTATCGAACACCTTGTGTGCACAAATTTTCCAACTCTTCCTCAAAGCTCCAATATGCATCAAAATCAACAAACACAATAGCAATAATAATTTCTCCAACACACTTGGAGTCACAGGGGTTGGGGATCACCAATATTTCAATCAAAATAGCAAAAATCCAACAATAGAGAACAAACTAGCAAGAACAATGGAATACTCAAGCTAGATAAATAACCTTGGGCTCTGATACCAAATGGAGCGTGGCGTGATGGGAAAGATTGATGGACTAGCTTGAGAGACTTGATTCACAATCAAATAAGAGCTTGATCACCCAAAGGATTTGGATATGACCTTGGATAAAGGAAACTCCACCACCAAAGGCCTAGCATCCCACCATGACCATCATAAAGGATGATTCCACCAAATGATCAATAAAGAGATGACTTGCAAACACCACCATTAATCAATGGATAAAGTAAAGCAAGATTTTAGAAGGAAGGGAGAAACCCTAAGCAATGCATAAGCATATTCATTAATCAGTCAAAAAGTGTCTGGAGAAGTATAATAACAAGCTATTTATACTCAACCCAAAATTAAGCCAAAACAGCGTAAAAAAGGTGTCTTCCCGAACGCCGGCTCGGGCGAGCAGAAAGGGCGGCTCGGGCGAGCAGGCCTTCTACCTGTCGTCAGTCGTCGGCAGGTCGCGTGTGCAACATCTCCGGCAGAAGTTCAGCTCGGGCGAGCAGGAGGAAGGCTCGGGCGAGCAGGTCTTCTGGATGCGTGGTTGTGCGCACGATAGCGGCAGACAAGCCGCTGGCGAGCAAAGGAAACGGCTCGGCGGCGGGCCTGACGCCCAGTTCACGCTCGGTAGAAGCATTGCTCGGGTGAGCCAGGAGGTGGCTCGGTCAAGCAAGCTCTCTGATGGCCACGGTTGTGTCCTGGTGTTTATTAATCCCGGGGGTTTTAAACACTCGCACCCCGATACCTTCTATGCTCTAGTCTCGAGACGGCCCGGTCCAGTCCCGAGGCCTCCGGGGTCGGTGTTGTGAGCGGGCCCCTCCCTAAGGAGCCCCGGGGCCCATCCATCGGATGGCCGAGACTAGCCTCCCAGCTCCCGAAGTGACCGGAAATTGCAACTCGAGGCTCGAGTTGGACGAAGCGGTTCGCTTGGCGGTGGTCACCAGACAGGAGAAAGGAACCCGGACCTCTTCATTAGGCAACAAAAAAATTATTATTACATTAATTTAATATAGGACAACCAAATATTTTTATACTTAAATACATTATATATGACAACAAAGCTTCTTTTGTTGCGATGGATAAACTTACGCTACGATTTTTTACAAATTTATTGCCTAAACTTTGTAATTCGACGAAAAGACCACCAAATCGTAATAAACTTTTTTGTAGCCCCATATTAAAGGACAACAAAAATTGGACTACGGTAACAAATTTTTTTGTTGCCTAAAGTAATTTTTCTTGTTGTGCATATTATAAATTCATTATAAATTTATCAATATTATTGCAAAATTTATCTATATATGAAAATGTATAAATTTATTATGAAAATTAATCACGTAAAATATTGGCCTATTTTAATTCCCTAGGAAGGACTAAGGCAAGCCCTCGCCATGTATGATAAAATTTGCGATGAAAGTCCCTTTTTTTAGCCTGGATAAAAAGAGAAATACAAAGGAACTTGGGAGACTCTTCTCATAAGGCGCCTTCTTAAGTTATCATCATACATAATAAAAGAAAGACACGTAGTAGGGTTGTGACTCTAAACATCCATGGTTTGAGTCCAGTGCCCTTTGTTAGCTAATCAGTTAGTCGTCATATTAACCTCCTTAAAGATTTGTTGACTGAAAAAGCTTCAAACTAAAGTAAGACAATTCTTGATATCTCTAACTATCATATCAATCCACCATGAAGCTCTATAGACCGTTTGAATTGCTTAGGTGAGAAGAAGGTTATCATTTTCAATCTGAACTTTCTTGAGCCTTACCTCAAGTGTATGTTGAGTCCCAAATTTCATGACTAGTGCTTCCGCAAGGAGAATGGGCTTCAAGTGCATTTTATAGAAACCCGCTTGCATAAGTCACCCAAGATAATCTCGAAGGATAAACCTAGCTACCTCCCCATGGTAGTTAGTGGAGCCTTCACCATTAAGTTTTATCTATCCAAGATTAGGAGGTTTTCACTCAACAAGGGTAGTACGAAGACGTCTGAGAGGGGTAATCTGCTCCTTTTCTTGAAAAATGGAGAAGCTTGGAAAGAGTTCCTTGCTTGCCACTCTACACAGCTCTTCGTTACCTTGGTGATAACTCTGATGTGGTTGAAGATGAAATTTTTGAAGACACTATCAATCCGCTCCTTCCAGATGCTCTAGAGAAGGTAGGTAACTCTTTTGAACTCACTAGGGGTTAGAGCAAGTCTAAGGGTTTGAAGGATGTCGTTGCCACTTGCAACAAGTGTCCAAGCTATTGTTGAATACATCCAACTATGATCCTTGATTGTTTTCCACTCTTTGTCTGAAAAATGATATTGGTGGATCACGTGTTGAACAGTTTCAATATGATTGGTACACATAGTGCAAGACCGATCAATGTTCACACCTCGTCAGACTAGATTCCCTTTTAGGGAAAGCCATTATGGAAAACCTGTTAAAGGAAGATTTTTAGCATTGGTTGGACATCAAGTTTTCGTATATCCAACTAGCCTTCCATTTAGCACTTTTATTTAGACCATGGCAACGAAGAAGTTGTTTTGACAGAAAATCGACCATCGGTTGTTAGTTCGTAACACAACTCATCCTCTTACGAAAAATAGGGGAAAGAGGTGGAGAGGACGTGCTTAGAAAATTTAGGGGGTATAACATCCCCAATTTTTGGGGATATCCCACTATTTATTAATATTGAAATCACTAACAAGTAGCTCGACGATTGAGGGAACATAGATCTAATAGGAGTTCTTGATCGCACAATTTGTTAGATATCCAAAACTTAACTTAGGAGCCATTATCGATTTTTTAGCGAGTACCCAACTTTTAGAAACTGTAAGCTTTAGGAAAATTCTTCTAGACCCACGAGTCTATCAACTTAGGGTGATTCTTGAAAGGATTTATGTCATTAGTGTATTTCAATATCATTTGCTCGACCCATAAGCTATTTGGATCATGAAGATTTTCCAAATTTATTTGCCTTGGAAGGCTAGATTGACCGTATGAGTTTTTCTGAGGCCCAGTTCTCGATCTTTTTGTTTACAAATTTTGTCTCATGCTATCATTGGCATTCCTTTTATTGAATATTTTAAGAAGAAGTTCCTCTTTATGCCGTCAGTATGATCACATTTTTTTTTTTTGGTGAAAGAAAACACTACATGATATGAGCTAGTAACGATTGATTCCAAGTTGGTTTGAATAAGAATAGTTCTCTTGCTTTTGATACCGAGTTATCTTTCCAATTAAAGAGTTTTATATTTGCATTTTCAATAATTTGAGCGAATAATTTAAGTTTTCTTTGTCCTGAAATAGAAGGGTAACCGAGATACGTCCCAAGGGATTTCTTATTTCGCATATTAAAGATTCCCCAGACAATATATCTTTTTCCTATTGGTGGCTTTTGAAGAAAATATCATTGCCGATTTATGAAGGTTAATAAGATGTCCTAAAGAGCTACAAAACTTATCAAGGGTAATTTTGAGAAGGTTACGACCACGCTCTATACCCTACAAAATAAATGACTATCATCGACAAAAAGAAGGCAAATGATAGTGGTGTCCCTCTACATATTTTGATTCCAATATCATTCTTTTTTTTCTACACTTAAGTCACAAAGGGTCCCCCTGGCGTAGCCATCTTAAGGGTTTAATTAAACTATAAGGGTGATCGATTATCATGATTAAGTAAGAAACAGTTAAAATGCATCCATTACTGAGTAAATTACATTTACCCTACCTAAAATGTGCAGTAATAATTTCACACTCCACATTTGTGAAATAATTTTTACCTTACCTCACAATTGCTCTAAGTGGTTTATACCCTACCTGAAGTTTGACGTAATAATTATTACACACCCCACTTTTGTTAAATAATTTTTTACCTTACCACACATAAATTGTAAGTGATTTTTACCCTACTCGAGGTTTGTTGTAAGTGTCACTACAACACTACAACATAACAAGGATATCACAACTTAACAGAGCGATCATTATCGTATTGGACGCAGAATTTTTTCGCGTGACCGATAACTTATATAATGAAGCGTTTAGCTATATATGGGTAGATTCACATTTTTGTGGAAATCAACAACTGCGAAATGGTTTAGAATTGATCTACATGATCGATAGTGCATAGGGTAGTAAAGGAGGAATGAGAGGTTAAGGAAAGTTTAATGGAGCATAGATGACGGAGACTGAGATTTCATTGTAAATTAATTCCAATTTGGTTCCTAGGATGACAATTCATCACATTCAAATGTTGTTTTGGATTCAAGATCTTTAGTAGTAAAAGTAGAAATCGAAGATCTAGATTTTCAGTAACACTTACTGCCATAGCAACTTAAGTAAAAATCACTTACAACTATTGTGAGGTAGGGTAAAAATTATTTCACAAAGGCGGTTTGTATAATAATTGTTATAACAAACCTCGGGTAGGATAAAAAACACTCATAGCTTATATATGTGAGGTAAGGTAAAAATTATTTCAATAATGTTGGGTGTGTAAAGATTATTACAGCAATTCTTAGGTACGGTAAATGTAATTGACTCTTCATTACCCATTTGATCCAAATATAAAAAAACCTATTTTCTTGAAGACTTCCTTGAGAAAATCTCATTCAACTCTCTTATGTTTTTTTTCATATCAAGCTTAAGAGCTATCCAGGGAGTCTTATTTTTAGTGAGATGAAATTTATATAAAATCTCATGTGCTAACAGGACATTATCATGAATTTTCCTATCAGGAATGAATATACTTTAAGTCAGGATGATTAAAGTATCTTAGATAGGTCTTAGCCTATTAATCGTAATCTTTGATATGATTTTATAGATAGTATTACAGAGGTAGATCAACTTGAATTAGTCAGGCGGAGAAGGGTTTTCCACTTTCGATGGAAATCAGCCCACGCATACTCTCCTAGGCCCAATCAAGAAGGCCCAGTTGAAGATCCATCATACATATAGGGTTCTTCATCAAAGGACTTTGTCAAATTCAGGCCCAATAATGAAGAATCGAATCATTTATAAAAGATGGATCAAAGAAGGAGGATACAAAGTAGAAATACAAAGGCCCATTCACATGGTGTGTTTCTTATTCCAAGAGGATGTTCAAACATCCTAGATGGGCCAATCACACGTCAACCCCAAGGGTATCACACGTCCAAGTCAAGAAGTCAAGCTAGATTTTATGATATTGATTTTTGGATGTAATTTAATTAATTATAGTTAATTAGTTTTGGTGTGTTTTTATTTTAGGAGTTGGATAAATCTAGAAAATTCTAAATTGTTCTAGAATGTTCTAGAAGAGTGCAGTTCACGTGTGATAAGCTAGATTAGGCGTCAAGTATAGTAGTTCTATATTAGGATGGCTTATTTTGTAACTAATCCATCATGGATAAGGAAAGCCAATTCTAATTAGGATAAGGTAGTTGTAACCATCTCCCCTTAGGATAAGGAATCCTAATCCAAGAGGAGATTGGAATAGATAATCATCTAGGATTAGTAATCCTTGGCTTGCACGCCAAGTAGGATTCCTAGGGAAGTTAGGACTCTCCTAGTATAAATAGCCTAGGCTTGTAATCAATTCAACATCAGTTGAGAAATATGAATCAAGCTTTAAGCTTACCCCTGAGTGTTTGGATTAACCCTCACCCCTTTTCTTCTATTGTATCTTGGTCTGGCACCCAAGTGGTTAGGAAGAGCTTGACCCTAGGTTGCGGTCTAGGTTAAGTTAGCCCTAGGTTGTCTATCTTGTGGATTCAAGTTAGAAACCTAGTTCTATCCGTTCTTACCTTTCTATCAATATAGTTAAGGTAATTACATTGTGAGCTTTCTGTCAATACAGTTAAGTCACATTCAACTCTCTATCCTACCCCCTCATCCCAACGCCACCTCCACCTCCACCTCCTCAAAACCCCAACAAATCGTCACCCTTCTCCTCTCTCAAACGCCATCCCTCTCTTCCCTCTCTCTCCATAACAACTTTCTCTCTCCTCCAACAACCTAACAATCTCACACTCTCTCTCACATCAAACGCCAACCTCTCACTCTCTCCCCCTTCTTACCTCATGCCATCCTCCCGCTCTCTCCCCCATCCTAACGTCAATCCCCTCATAGCCTCCATCTTAGATTCCTCTCCTCCATCCCCTACCCGTTCGAGATTCAATTTTTCTTGAATCTTGAAACCACAAAAGCTCTCACGGCAAAACATCCTCCCCAAAGAACCCTAATTCACGAGAACCTTCCCCTTCTCTTTCCCTAATCTCGTGAACCATCCCCCCTTCTGTTGTTTGGTTACACGTGTTTCGTGTATTATTGGAATCAAGAACCTTTCTTGATCCGGTAATAAATTCCAAAGTGGTATCAGAGCTCTAGGTTGAGGTTGAGTGTAAACCAAACACGTAACCTTCTAACCCAAAAGCCTATCCTAGTATCCACAGGTTTAACCTGCAATCCAAACACATAACCTTCAAACATTCACTACCAACCTGCAACCCTAAACTCCACAAACAGCCTAAACACATTCCCTTCCTTACCATACGTCAAACTGGACGTTCCAAACCCCTACCATGGCACACGAATTGCTCTTTATGAGGAGGATCATAAGCAGTTCGATCATCCCTGAAGAACAAGAACAGCGAGAGGCTATCTTTCAGTCTCGCTGCACCATCAAAGGGAAAGTCTGTTCTTTAATCGTTGATGGAGGAAGCTGCACTAACGTGGCTTCAACGACTTTGGTGGACAAACTTCAGCTGGAAACCAGTCCATTGGCAAGAATTATCAAGATACTATTTGGTGTGATATATTGCCTATGGACGCTTGTCACCTTTTGTTGGGAAGACCATTGTTATTTGACAGGAGTGTGATGGGCCTAATTAACTTGGTCCTCTATTGATCAGGGACTCTATAATAGGCAATACACCCCTACACTTTGAAATATTTAATATTAGACTTTCTTCCTTTTCGTATTTCATATGGAGATACCTTTGTTTTTTTATAAGGAATTCGATTATGGATATGTCACGTAGTTAAGTGTTCTTCTTCCCACAAATTTGTTGGCAAATCGGCATTTAATAACATGACATAACCATATTACATAAAGTCTTATTTTTCCTTTCTGCAAGCCCATTTTGTTGAGGTGTTCTAGGGGTTGATTTTTGATGAATGATACCATGGTTTTCACAAAATTCATCAAATTCAATTGGAAAAATACTCCCCTCCCCCTATCACCCCTTAGAATTTTAATTCTCTTTTCATTTTGATTCTCAACTTCAGACTTGTAGTGTTTGAACATGTCAAATGCTTCATCCTTAGTTCGTAATAAATATACATAATTATATCTCGAACAATCATCAATGAATGTGATAAATAACCTTTTACCACCCCTGGTTAACATTCCATTCATTTCACAAATGTTATAATGAACTAAAGTCTAAAACTTATGTATTTCTCTCTACCTTAGGAAATGGTTTCTTAGTGATTTTAACTTGAATGCATATTTCACACTTAGAATCATAAACATTAGATTTACAAAAAAATATATATATCTTTAATCATAAATTTCAATGACATGAAATTTAAATGACTTAACCCAGCATGCTAAACAGAATAGGAATCAACAATATAAGCAGAACTAGGAATTTCATTTATTTCATCAAGATTTAAATGAACATCCAACAATAAAAAATAAATAAATATCAAACTGAGACTCCAACACAAATAAAATAAATATCCAACCATATAATTTTTTGATTATGATGTTTTTAATTTAATATTATTTTATCTGATTATATAAAAGTGTATTTATACCGTTTGTTTTGTTTATAAAAAATTTCTTTGATATTGTTACTGTTACGTAGGGTTGCTTGTTTTTTAGTCTCCAAGAGGGTTCATTAATATTAATCGAAATTTAACTTTTTATGTTGAATATTTCGGGGTAGTTTTTCATTATTAATTAAAATCAAATTTTTATCACACCATATCTGATCACCTATATTATAAGATAAAGTATTGTAAATTACTTCTACAAATATGTTATCTATTATGCAAACATTTAGATAGGGACATGAATTATATGTCATCATCATTATTTACTTTTTTAATGAATTTTTGACGAGGGGCACGACTAAAAATGTGTATATTATCAATTATTTTTTTTCAACCTATTTAAAATGGTTGGAAAAATCAATCATTTTAACAACCATTTCACATTCCAACTATTTTTCAAAAATTTTGTGTGGGAAAAGGCTTGGAAATTCCAACCACTTTTGTTAAAATGGTTGGAAAATTTTCATACCATCCTTTTTCCTACTATTTGAAGATGGTTGGAAAAATGGTAGCATTACTAACCATTTTTCTAACCATTTTTAAATAGTAGGAAAAAAGATGGTAGGAAAAATTTCCAACCATTTTAACAAAATTGGTTGGAATTTCCAACCCTTTTTCCCACATGAAATTTTTGAAAATAGTTGGAATGTGAAATGACTGCTAAAATGGTTGTTTTTTCTAACCATTTTAAATTGGTTAGAAAAAAGTGGTTGGTAATACACATATTTTTAGTAGTATTACTTCGCCTATTCCCACCCGTGGACATTTGTTTCTCATCGTTCAAACTTCTAAACATCCACGGGGCAGGGGGATTTGTAATAGGATTTACTTTTAAAAATTCTTTAAGGATTATTCCCACATTTCATAAATAATAGTTGTAAAATTACTTTCCCTATACTTGATGCATCCTGTGAATCATTAAACTAATATCTTAAGAGTGAACATCCACTTGTTCCAACTCTTTTAAGATTAGTTCAATTTGTTCAGAAGATGTTAGGCTTGGAAGAAGGCAATTTATGCAACCATTATTTAGAAATATACAAAATCACCCTAAATTTGCATCGGTACATTGTAAAACCATGTTAGACACAGCTTAGGCAATCCCGATGTGTTTCAAGGGAAAAGCCAAGAAAACCCAAAAAAGAAAGAAAGAAAGACTCCGCCTACGAAACCAAGAAGTGGATTCGAGGGTAAGGCTACGAACTGGAAAGGTAGAAACCTTTTGAGTTTGCCTCTAAGAAAAGGAAAGACTCTTTACATGAAATGTGCTTTAATTAAGTTCGGAAGGAAATTAGATTGAAACTTTACATGATTATTTCATTAAGATGCAAAAGGATTGAAAGAATTACAAGATATACAATTTACATGAATGAAACACACAAGAAGCTTACATGATGCTCTTTTAGAAGAAGCCTTGCCTAGTCTTTGTTGTAGTGCTTGAGCCTTACTTTTGAATTAGTCTTTTCAAAGCCTTGAACACTCCGGCCTCTTGAAGATGCCGAAATAGTAACAAAGGTTTTGATGGAAAAGTGGATGAAAAGGGGGTAGAATAGGAAGTTTTTGTGGTGTTTTGGGGTAGCTTGAGGTTAGGCTTTTTTTTGTGGAGTTTTGGAGAGTTTATGTAAGGATAAGGGAGGGTAGGATAAGAATGAACATAAGAGGTTTAAGAGAGTAGAAAGATGAAGATTGTGTTGGGAAAAAGATGTTTGACCGATTTGAAACTTCATCATCTTCTCTTGGCTTCTTGATCTTCTTGCGGTATATGTGACAAGACAGAGATTGATCTTAATAACCATACGGTCATCTTGTTTGGATATTGCTAAGAGTCATGGACGAACACATTTTTCTTAGGAACTATTTACTATACCGTAAATGTTCAGAGTGATAAAACATAGTTCTTATCGCACTCAAGAAACATGGTTTCTCACTTGAATAACTCAAGTATAGCTGCAGCCTAGACAAGAATGAAGATGTGATTATAGAATGACATTTTTTATGCTCTCAAATGGATAGGGAATGTCTTCTATTTATAGGAGAATTATCACCCCTCATCATACCCTTTGGTCAAAGGACAATTAAGGACCTTAATGGAGAATCATGACCTTAATTTAGTCAAATAATCATAACAATATAGCTATTGGAACATAATATCAGACTTAAAAACGATATTATACACTTAATACATGAGATTATATAGCCGTTAGCATTAAAAATAGATTCTGGCATTCAATATGGTTCGTGTTGCCTCAACACGACCTGTATTAATCTCATGAACACCTGTGTTGATCATATTCTTATTGTTTATCTTGTATATGACCCTTAAAACTTGTACCACATGATTTCTCATGCTATGTAATCTTCTTGTACGCTTGAAATAATTCCAACATATTGTGATGGTAAGAGTATAGTAGAGATTACAGATGAAGATGATAGAATAAAGATATAGAGAAAGATGATGAAAGAATGAGAGGATGGATGAGTGTAAGAATGAGAGAGAAAGGATGAATGAATAAGTGAGTTTGGATTCGACTTTGGGGTGGTATTTATAGGCTAAGAGGGACTTTGAGGTTCATGTACGAACATACAATTGAAGACATAAGAGTCATCAAGATCTTAAGTTCGATCGGACTTCAAGGTGGAGAAGGGACTGCACTTGGAGGTCGGCAGCGTTGCGTGAATGAATGTGGGTGTGGACGCATTAAAGGCCGATCGACCTAGAGACAGGGGGAGGATGAACCTCAACCTCGTCCATGAACCTCTGGTCGGTGTGAATGTGAATGGAGTATAGACGAAGTCATCTTGTTCACACTTGGACACTGGGGCTTTATTTGTGCTTAAAAGAGTGTTTTTGTGAGGTTTTGAACTTGAGACTTTAGGTAACTTCTTGCATGTGTTCTTTACATAGCTTTTGCATGGCTTGCATCAGTGGTGGATTCAGGATTCAAAGTCAGTGATGTCAACAATAATTTGTTATAAATGATTAATTTAACAGCACTGAAAAACTTGACTGCTACCATAATAGCGAATTTAATATTATTCATGAGATATTGATTTTCTTGCCACTTTAAAATATCTCTTTATTTTAAGTCGGAATTATAAATTATAATTGATTAAACACATACACCACAACCACGAAACACAAAGAACTAACAAATAAAATGTTGAGAGTTATCACAAACCAGCACAAGTGAAAAATTAACAAGTATCTCAAATCCTAATTTAACCACATGTAATCAATAATAAGTTGGGAAATTAGACATTCAATAATTCACTTAGCTAGCAAGTAAACATTCCAAATCCTAACAATTGACGATATCCAAAATAAAATAGAAAAACAGTAAGTTATGCATCAAATTAGCAAATTTTATTTTCACAATTCAACATTCACATAATCCAATGTATAAATAGATAAATCCTAATGGAAAAGATGCAAATAAAAAGCTAGAACAGAAGAACCCAAGCGAAATCCATATTCAATAAGGGTGCTATATGAGCTATATCTTATGGATTTTATGCTTTTCGCTTTTCCTTATTGGTTATTGCCATACTGGATTAGGCAAATGGTGTAGATGACAATGTTATTGTATGGCTCTATGTCATTTTATTTGATGAATAAATCTTGGGCTTTTGCCCTATAATTAACGAAAAAAATGTAACTATAAAATTATCAATGTTGTTTGATAGTTAACTTTCACATCCCCTCTACTTTACTACTAAAGAGACTTATATTAATTTTTGTTGGAGGAAAGGGAGTAACGGTATATAAAACAATGAACACTCGCTTGGATAACGCTAAGAGTTGTGGCTTAATACTCACTTTTCTTAAGAACTATTTACGATACCGTAAATGTTCAAAGGGATAAAACTTAGCACTTGTAAACACTCAAGAATAATAGTTTCTCTCTTGAATCACTCAAGTATAGCTGCAGTCTAGACAAGAATGAAGATGCGATTGCTTAGATTGGTGTGTCTCAAATAGCCTATGATGTCTCCTATTTATAGGAGAATACAAACCCACTTAGGATACCCTAGTCAAAGGACAATCAAGTGACTTTAATGGAGGATCACAAACTTAATATGACCTTGACCAAGTCAAGTCATATAGCTGTTGGAATATCATTATAATCATACTTAATTATAATATCAAAAACTAATTACATGAAATCATATAGCCGTTAGCATTTAAAACATTCTTGGCAATCAACACGACCCGTGTTGAATCCAACACGGTCCGTGTTGGACCAACACGACTCGTGTTGTTCCAACACGACCCGTGTTGAGCCCCGGAATTGTTTCCTTACTCTCTGGAAGGCAACACGACTCGTGTTGCTTCCTATTTTACCCGTGTTGATCATATTCTTATTTATTCACTTATATATGATCCTTATACTTGATATACTTTATTCTTTAGGCTATATAAATGTCTTATACTCTTGAAATATTTCCAACAATCCCTCGCTATTTCAAGAGTATGTAAAACCCTTGAAATAACTTTACCTAAGGAGCTTATACCCCCGCTATTTGAGATATACCTTAACTTGTAATCACCAGAGAAACTCACAAAACATATGCCTAATGAAAAGTAGATTACTCTTTGAACTTTTCAATTAGTGTATATGAGCCAAAATTGTATCCAAATCGCAAAGTAGACATAGCTTATAACTTTGGATTTATATTGACCAACTATACTCATAACACATATATTTTAAATCTTGAGAGTAAATACCTTGACACTATTATCCGGCCTTGTGTCCTTATCCTTCATAAGTGTTTCAGAACTTTAGCTCATAGTTTCTTTATGCGGGCACACATTACACTTACATAGGTAGACTTTGTAATTATACCACCCCATTAATTAGGCTTTCCACAAAGTCTATTAAGAGTACTAATACTCACCCTCTTGTCATTACAGATTTTAAGCATCACTTGTCCTTGGGATAAAATTGATGCTTCCTACTAATTTAAGGAACTCCGTACTCATTTGAACTTTAGAAATTGGTGGTATTCCAATTCATAAAGTTGAGTCATTGTTGTGATTAGTAGATATTTGAGCTACACTTAAACCCATCCCCTTTGAAGTACTTTTTATCAAATCTCTAGACAATCCTTTAGTTAAAGGATCGGCTAAGTTTTCTTTTGACTTGATATATCTTGAAGTCACTACTCCATCCCTTATAAGTTGATGTATATAAGCATGTCTCAAACCAATGTGTCTTGACTTGCCATTGTAAACATGACTATACACAACATCGAGAGTAGTTTTGCTATCACAATGAATTGTGATTGGAGCCATTGGCTTATACCAAACCGGTATTTCCAACAATAAGTTCCTTAACCATTCCGCTTCCTTACAAGCAACATACAATGCTACTAATTCCGAAGACATAGTGGAATCCGCTATATTAGCTTGTTTCTTAGAACCCTAAGAAACTGCTCCACCTCCTAAAAGGAACACCCATCCATTGGTAGAGGAGAAATCTCCTTTATTAATCCAACTCGCGTCCGAGTAACCTTCTAATACCGAAGGTTCTCCTTTATATGTGAGTTGATAACTTTTAGTACCAGCTAAATATCATAATACTCTCCGAATTGCAAACCAATGCATATTGCTCGGATTACTTGTAAACCTACTTAACATGCCAATTGCATAAGCAATGTCTGGCCTTGTACTTGTCATAGCATACATGAGACTTCCAATCAACTTAGCATACTCAAGTTGATTAACCGGAGAACCTAAATTTTTCTCTAGTTTCTTACTTGGATCATAAGGTGTCATTGTCGGATATACCTTATCACCTCCAAACTTATTCAATATTTTCTCAATGTAATGCTCTTGAGATAAACTTATCTTATCATTATTTCTAATGATCTTAATACCAAGAATTACATCCGCTTCACCCATGTCCTTCATAGAGAACTTTGAGGATAGAAATTCTTTGGTCTTATTAACTTGTTCCATGTCGGTCCCGAAGATCAACATGTCATCAACGTATAGGCATATAATCACCCCTTTTCCATTCTCAAACTTAGAGTATATGCACTTATCCGATTTATTGATCTTATAACCACTTGAAAGCACTACTTCATCAAACTTTTGATGCCATTGCTTAGGTGCTTGCTTAAGTCCATATAAAGACCTTATAAGTTTACAAACTTTCTTTTCTTGACCTTCAACAACAAACCCTTCGGGTTGTTCCATATACACCTCCTCTTGCAGAATGTCGTTTTGACATCCATTTGATGGATAACTAGCTTATGGATAGTAGCTAAAGCTAACAATACACGTATTGAAGCTATCCTAGCCACCAGTGCATATGTATCAAAGTAGTCAATACCATACTTTTGAGTAAAGCCCCTTACAACCAAACGAGCTTTATATCTCTCAACGGTACCATCTACTTTCCTTTTCCTTTTAAAGATCCACTTAGAGGTAATTGGTTTACTTCCCGGAGGAAGGTCAACCAATATCCAAACATTGTTTTCCATTATTGAATCAATCTCATCTTGTACCGCTTCTTTCCACAAAGAAGCATCATGAGATTGCATAGCTTCTTTAAAAGTTTTAGGATCCTTATCTATGTTGTACATACATAGGGTCTCACTTTCAACTGAGTCCCTTGAACCTTCTACTAAATAAACATAGAAGTCCGAACCAAAGTCTTTTGGTTTCCTTGATCTTTTACTCCTTCTTAACTCAATACTTTCATCTTCTTCATCATGAATAACCTCATGAGTTGGAAGATCATCTTGTATGGATATACCCTCATGATTTTCATCTTGAGGCTCAATTAGAGGAACAATATCTTGAGTTATTTCTTTAGGTCTAGGAATTGAAGAGAACCTAGTCTCTACAAAAATTGCATCTATTGATTCCATTACGGTATTCACCGAAATATACTCATTTGGCTCAACCACCAAAAACCTATAAGCTTTGCTATCTTGAGCATAGCCTATAAAGATGCACTCAATTCATCTTTCATCTAATTTTCTTTTCTTAGGTTCCGGGACTCTTACAATAGCCCTACAACCCCAAATCTTAAAATACTTAAGACTTGGCTTTCTTTTGTTCCATAACTCATATGGGGTACTAGAATTCCCTTTGAATGGAACTCTATTCAAAATATAACAAGCCGTTAATATGGCTTCACCCCAAAATCCATTACTTAAACCGGAGTTTGACAACATAGAATTCACCATTTCTTTTAAGGTTCTATTTTTCCTTTCCGCAACCCCATTTTGTTGTGGTGTATACAGGGCGGTTGTCTCATGAACAATGCCCGTTTCTTGGAAAAACTTTGGATCATAATATTCCCCTCCCCTATCGGACCTTAAAGTTTTAATCAAGGTCTCACATTGAAGTTCACCTCTAGTTTTGTAAACTCTAAACTTTTCAAGTGTTTCATCTTTAGAACTCAAAAGATAAACTTGACAATATCTAGAATAATCATCAATGAATGTCACATAATACTTCTTACCACCTATTGAAGGTGTACTATGAAAATCTCCTAAATCACTGTTCGGTTGTAATTTTTGTGGTTTTAAGTAAGGATTGTCGGTCTCAGGGATGGGTGTGAGGCTTGATTAAGGGTAATCGGTTTGTGTAAGGGGGTTTTCTCACAATGCGGAAAGCAGTAAATTATGTAAAGGAAAGCAATAAACTAATCTAGACATGATAATAATTAAGAAAGCAATAAAGAAAACACTTAAGGATGAAATCAATTAAAAGACATGAATGAAGACAATGAATGAACAACAAAATTGGGAACAAGAAATTCTACCTTCGATGACCAAAATCTTCTAACCTTCAATCTACCTTTGCAATTTCCCCCGAACAAACAAGAAATTGTGGATTAGATTACCAAGGATCTCCCAAATTCTCACTAGGAAGTAGAATTGGAATTCCTTGACCCTCCTCCCCACTAAAAGATGGATTTGATGTGGCTAACCCTAGAAAGCTTTGAAATCAAGTCAACAATTGAGATTAGAGAGAGAGAGAGAGAGAAGAGAGAAGAGAGAGAAAGCTTTGTAAAACTTCAATGGAAACTTGCTTGAATTGAGAAAACTTGAGAAAGTTTGAATACAAATGCTAGAAATCAATGAAAGCTTGAAGATCAATGAAGAACAATTTAAAACTTGAAGAACAATTAAGAGAGATTAAAGCAAATAAAGGAAAGCAATTAAATCTAATTCTACTCCTAAACTACCTAGGCTAATTGATTCTTTAGATTAATACAAGTGGGTATTTATAGAAGAAGGAAAAATACAACCCAAAACCCTAGGACAAATCGCAGCACGCGCGTCTGTAGACAGAGTGGCTCGGGCGAGCCAGCGTTCTGGCTGGTGTTTTTGTTGCCCCAGAAGCCTGGCTCGGGCGAGCGGCCAGATGGCGAGGCGAGCGGCGTTACGGCGATTTTCCCTGCCGACTTCAAATGCGCATAACTTCTTCATCCGAACTCCGTTTCAGGCCCGTAAGATATCGATGGAAAGCTCTTAGTGTGTACTTTAAGTTCCCAAAATTTCAGAGCAATCGGAGTTGTAACGAAGGAGTTATGACCCAAAGGGTGAAGGGACACGTATTTCAAACCTTTAAGTTTGTACCGTTCCCCTGTTTTGCGCCAATCTTGATATGGAATTTCCGACTTCGGTTTCGCCTCGGCTCTCGGCTCGGGTTGACTTGGTTTGACTCGGATCTCGGCTCGGGTTGACTTGGTTTGACTCGGGAAATAGCTCGGGATTCCCTAAAAACCTTCAATGAAGCCCAAACTTCTTCTAACTCCTTATTTTCCTACTAAACACCAAATCATTATATCTAATATATAAATAGGGGTTAAAACAAGCAAATATACCCTATAAAAGAGAAGAAATTCGGCTCAAAACAAGGCCGAACACCACTCCAACACAAGGGTTTGCTCGCCCCGAGCAAAAAAAACGAAGAAAAGGACTAAAAAGAAAAACTAAAAACCCTAACTCACTTTCGCAGGAATCGCGGATGCATTTAGCATATGCATCAAGCCCTTTAAACCCCCCGGTAGCCCAGGTGGCCGAGGTAGGTCTCGTGAGGGTTTATAGCAACTATACCCACAAAAGCCACGAGAAAAGAAAAAGGGGAAAGAAAAAGAAATGAAAACCGAAAAACGAAACAAAGCAAAAGCAAAGAAGATATTCCCGTCCCCAATCATGCACCTAGTTCCCAAACCCGCCTCAACAATCAAATGGAAGAAGCAAGTATAAACAAATTAAGACACGAAAGTTGGAAAACTGCCAATCTTTAAGATTTTGAACCCAAACACTTCCTGATGAGCAAAACACCTCGTGCATATGTGCAAGTGGGCTCTAATCGGTCTTTCCTATCCTAAACCAGACAATCAGAGTTGTTCTCATGCTCAAGCTCGGGATTATCTATCCTACTTCACTCTTGGTTTTTCTTTCAACCTCTCTTTCTTTCTTTTTCTTACACCACTCTTTTCTTTCTTTTTCTTCTCTTTTTTTACTTTTCTCTTTCTTACCATTCTTTTGCTCAACTCTTTTTTTTCCTTTTTCTTGCTTCGCTCTTTTCTTTCTTTTTCAAAACCTACGCTCTTTTCTTTACACTCAATCAGTTTTGTGTCTTTTAGAGTGTTTGTGTCGGGTTTTAAGCACCAGCCTTCGCAAAGGGTTACCCTCCCTGCTGGGTTTCTCCATACGTGAGTCATTGCACTTAAGGGGCATAGGGTGCCGATCCACCCAAACCAACCCATGACGGTAGGCCCGACAGTAATTATTTAATGCATTAATTAGAGCTTAAGCAATTGAACAACTAAAACCGTCTAACTTAGGTAAGAATTAACAGTCAAAGCGTGTAAGAATTGAGGATTCCGCTTTCCCATTCCATGTAAAGGTCTAATAGAGATAATTCATGGCAAAAATCCTTCCTAAGGCCCATCATTATTCATACCGGCCGCTTCTAACTGATTGAATAAGCCGATTAGACAACTATCTACACAACTGTGAACGGAAACATCTTCAAAAAGAAAAACAACTTTTGGGGATTTTCACAACATTTCTCCCCTTTTTGTTTTCTTTTCACACACAAAATTTTTTAAATTTTAGACACAAACTACGAAAAACAAAAATAAAAGACTAAAAACTTGGTAATCTACCCATGAACAATGAAAGATATCACCCCCACTCCAACACAAAACACCACAATGTCCCCATTGTGAGAAGGGTGTCACAAGCAAGGTAGAAAACCAAGAAAAACATATATACAAAACACTTATCACATAAAAAGCGGTGGCGACCCGAGCCCACGCGGCTCCAACAACAAATTATCCAACATTTACACTCAAGGGGTTCGCCACCCAAAAAGAAAATCAAGCATGCATCATGGATCATCGATATATTCACATAAAGATAGTGGAAAGAGGTTACCTCGAGGTCTTCAATAAAAGCATACCCCATCCACGATCCAAGGAACATCACACGATAGGTTAGGAATAAACAAGAAAAGCATACTATGTGTGATGGTTCACATGCAAGATCAAAAGGAAAAACAAACTATACAAGACACTAAGTACTAAAATATTTACAAAACGACTCTTACTCTTTTTTTTTCTTTTCTTTGGACTCAAAAACCGGAGTGCATACTACCCTCCCACTCCAACACAAAAAGGTTGTCGTGTCCTCAAAATGGAAAAAGAAATAGGTAAGCAAGCAACCCAAAATAAAAGAAAAAGAAACACACAAAAAGAAAATAAAAGAAGAAAAGGAAACTGACTTACTAACTGTACAAGATAGGTGAGGAAGGATATTACCTAGAAGGTTTCTTATCAATAAGCTCAGTCCTTCTCAACTCAAGATATCGGGCTCCAAGTCAGAACCATTCAACGCCCGGAGTAACAAATCATGCATCCTCTCATGCATCTCAGAGTGGTGTAGGTAAGAGCACACTCGCAAATACACATCAACAAACATTAGTGCT
The DNA here is from genome assembly GCA_029582165.1 of Portulaca oleracea. Classification (NCBI taxonomy): domain Eukaryota; kingdom Viridiplantae; phylum Streptophyta; class Magnoliopsida; order Caryophyllales; family Portulacaceae; genus Portulaca; species Portulaca oleracea. The sequence goes on along the minus strand of CM055880.1, from coordinate 34,463,272 downwards.
CTTAACAGTTTATCGAATGCCTTAGAAAAGTCATAGAAATGATGAAATGCATGAATATACAAGACTTTCCTAGGCATAGTTAAAGAAGACATGAGAAATGGATCCTCCCATTGACTCGTAAATGGAGAATGGGTACACAAATCAACGGAAGGGTGCAATACAACGCTTTCATGGACATGCTCATGCGAAGACTTGGATGCAAACAGCGACTCATAAAGCATATCACCATCAAAAATATCATTGTCACAAACCAAGTTCAAACACTTAGGATCAATCCCCATAGACTCAAGTTCATCATCACAAGATTGCACATCAATGGATTTACAAGAAAGGGTGGCTAATGCCTCGCTAATGCAATAATTCTCAATGAAAGTGAACAAATCGGTATCAAGCACACATTCAATCACCAAGGATTCAATTTCACTCTCAACAAGATCATGCTCAATTATATCACAAGCATCATAGCATTCAATAAACTCATGTTTTTCTTCACACAAAGGCATGGACAACGGTGTGGACAATGGTTCATCATCAAGCATGTAATCATCAAGTTCTTCATCATCACACACAGAATCATCTTGTTCCTCATGCTCACTAGGTGGGGCTAGAGCTAAGGAATCACTAATCCTCCTTACAAAACTATGTCCATTACAGTAGTCATCATCATAATCATAATCATATACAGAAGAATCGTCATGCATTTCAGGACTCAAAGACGATGAATGGCCTATTTCAACATTCGAATCAACCAATTGTGCAAGATAAGTTTCCACCCTAGGTTTAAGCACGTGTTCAAATTCTTGCATGCATTTATTCATCCTATCTTGTAAACCAACTATTTCAGCACCAATTTTATCTAGTCTACAAGATTCGGAAGCATGAGACGGAGATTCACAATGCACACACAAATGACGAGACTCAACATCATCACATGGAGAAAGATCATAACGTTTCTCATAGTGCAATTGAGCATGAAGAGCACACGGATTACCAAAACAAGAACCTGATGAATAAAAAGTCTCCCCAAATTGACGAGTATCCGTCCACAACCAATCAAATAATTCCCAAGCCCGATACTCATTTGCAACATTGAAATCAAAGTGATTCAGAAGAGAACGGGTCTCGAAATTCAATCCCTCATTAGTAACAACTAACACTTCCCAATTAGAATAAATATAACCATGAGGGGCCCAATAAGCAAGATAATCATTTAATCTATCACGATAATCACAAAATAATTAATGCTCATTTTGAGGGAAGCTAAAACATGCCATCTCTTTTTTTTCTATTTTTTTCGATATATTTTTTTTTCTCTTTTTTTTTGTTTCGGATATTCAATTTTTTTGGCTACATTTTTCTAGCATAATCAAGGAAGCAATTAAACTATTTACATACAAACCAATCACCTAATCTACCAAATAACGCCATCCCCGGCAACGGCGCCATTGTTCGGTTGTAATCTTTTAAGTAAGGATTGTCGGTGTCAGGGATGGGTGTGAGGCTTGATTAAGGGTAATCGGTTTGTGTAAGGGGGTTTTCTCACAATGCGGAAAGCAGTAAATTATGTAAAGGAAAGCAATAAACTAATCTAGACATGATAATAATTAAGAAAGCAATAAAAGGAGAGCAATAAAGAAAACACTTAAGGATGAAATCAATTAAAAGACATGAATGAAGACAATGAATGAACAACAAAATTGGGAACAAGAAATTATACCTTCGATGACCAAAATCTTCTAACCTTCAATCTACCTTTGCAATTTCCCCCGAACAAACAAGAAATTGTGGATTAAATTACCAAGGATCTCCCAAATTCTCACTAGGAAGTAGAATTGGAATTCCTTGACCCTCCTCCCCACTAAAAGATGGATTTGATGTGGCTAACCCTAGAAAGCTTTGAAATCAAGTCAACAATGGAGATTAGAGAGAGAGAGAGAGAGAAGAGAGAAGAGAGAGAAAGCTTTATAAAACTTCAATGGAAACTTGCTTGAATTGAGAAAACTTGAGAAAGTTTGAATACAAATGCTAGAAATCAATGAAAGCTTGAAGATCAATGAAGAACAATTTAAAACTTGAAGAACAATTAAGAGAGATTAAAGCAAATAAAGGAAAGCAATTAAATCTAATTCTACTCCTAAACTACCTAGGCTAATTGATTCTTTAGATTAATACAAGTGGGTATTTATAGAAGAAGGAAAAATACAACCCAAAACCCTAGGACAAATCGCAGACGCTGTCACAGACAGAGTGGCGAGCCAGCGTTCTGGCTGGTGTTTTTGTTGCCCCAGAAGCCTGGCTCGGGCGAGCCAGCAGATGGCTCGGGCGAGCCAGCGTTTTGGGCAGTTTTTCCCTGCCGACTTCAAATGCGCATAACTTCTTCATCCGAACTCCATTTTAGGGCAGTAAGATATCGATGAAAAGCTCTCGGTGTGTACTTTAAGCTCCCAAAATTCCAGAACAATCGGAGTTGTAACGAAGGAGTTATGACCCAAAGGGTGAAGGCACACGTATTTCAAACCTTTAAGTTTGTACCGTTCCCCTGTTTTGCGCCAATCTTGATATGGAATTTCCGACTTCGGTTTCGCCTCGGCTCTCGGCTCGGGTTGACTTGGTTTGACTCGGGAAATAGCTCGGGATTCCCTAAAAACCTTCAATTAAGCCCAAACTTCTTCTAACTCCTTATTTTCCTACAAAACACCAAATCATTATATCTAATATATAAATAGGGGTTAAAACAAGCAAATATACCCTATAAAAGAGAAGAAATTCGGCTCGAAACAAGGCCGAACAATCACTATGAATTAAATCAAGCAATTTAGAAGTTCTTTTTACACTTGAGAATGAACTTTTGGTGATTTTATTAAGCATGCATGTCTTACACTTTTCTATGTCATCATTCAACTTAGGAATCAAATCAAGATTAGACATTTCTTTCAACTTTGAAATGTTCACATGTCTTAATCTAGCATGCCATAGAAAAGACTTATTCAAAGTAGACACATGCATATAAGCGGAAATCATGCCATCTTTATTACTTTTCGCATTCAATTTAAACGTCACCCCATAAGCATATCCCTTCCCTACAAAAGTCCCACCCTTGGAAAGTACATAATTATCTCCATCATAAACTTGCATAAAACCAAACTTGCTAAGGAGATAACCGGATACAAGATTCTGACATACTTCCGGAGCTAAATACACATCATTTAAAAGCAAAGATTTACCGGAAGTGAAAACAAGTTCCACTTGCCCAATGCCTTCAACTTTGAACGGATGGTTATTGCCCATGTAGAGTTTCACACCATCATCCGCTAATTTGAGAGTCTTGAATAAACTCTTGTCAACGCAAACATGCCTTGACGCACCCGAGTCTATGTACCAATCATTACAACCAATGGATACCATGTTAATATGATCCTTAATCATGGCCACGAAGGAATTGGGTTCCTTCTCCTTACTCTTGCCCTTAGATGTATCTTTGTTCAAAAGACCATGCTTCTTTTTCCTTTGGTAACACTCTCTCTTTGTGTGCCCCGGTTTGCCATATTCCCAACAAACTTGCTTAGGCTTTTGAACTCCCTTGCTAGTTTTGTTGTGGCTCTTGTTCTTATTCTTGTTTCCCTTATTCTCTTGCACCATATGGACCTTAGATTGCTCTTTGGTACCATCTTGTAGGCGTAACTCCTCTTCAATCCGAAGATGGTTAGCCAAACCTTCAAGAGACATAGCCTCTTTCTGGTGCATGAGAGCCCTTTTAGTTTCATTCCAAGAAGAAGGTAGCTTGTCAATAATAGAGGATACGATTATGGTTTCATCCATGTTCAAATTGTGTTGCTTGAAGTTACTTAAAATACGTTGATTCTCATGGAATTGGTCTAGAATTTTCCTATTATCATCCATCTTAAATTTCATGAATTGACTAACAAGAAAATTCTTACTTGACGCATCTTCCGACATGTACTTAGCTTCAAGCATCTCCCAAGGCTTCTTTGTCGTCTCCACATGTTGAGAGACATCGAAGAGGGTGTCGCTCATCCCGTTGAGAATGCATCCTCTACAAATGTAGTCGTCATTCTCCATCTTGAGCCTTTGCCGAGTAGCCTCCGCATCTTTCACGGACCCTTTTACTTGATTGTTGCTTCTATCTCTCGTGGACATCTTGACGATTGCATCTTCTTTTGGAGACTCCTCGGTTGTCACCTTCTCGGCCGAAGGTTCTTGGTTCACCTTGGGAGAAATCTCAATGTTAAGCACATATGCCACATTGAGAGTCGTTAGCAAGAAATGCATCTAGCTTTGCCAACGTCGGAAATCCACTCCTTCAAAGCGCTCTAGCTTTTGGAAATTGCTAGACATATCACGTAGCGAAGCCATTCCTAAATAGTTCTTAAGATTGTTCGAGGAAAGGGAGTAACGGTATATAAAACAATGAACACTCGCTTGGATAATGCTAAGAGTTGTGGCTTAATACTCACTTTTCTTAGGAACTATTTACGATACCGTAAATGTTCAAAGGGATAAAACTTAGCACTTGTAAACACTCAAGAATAATAGTTTCTCTCTTGAATCACTCAAGTATAGTTGCAGTCTAGACAAGAATGAAGATGTGATTGCTTAGATTGGTGTGTCTCAAATAGCCTAGGATGTCTCCTATTTATAGGAGAATACCAACCCACTTAGGATGCCCTAGTCAATGGACAATCAAGTGACTTTAATGGAGGATCACAAACTTAATATGACCTTGACCAAGTCAAGTCATATAGCTGTTGAAATATCATTATAATCGTGCTTAATTATAATATCAAAAACTAATTACACGAAATCATATAGCCGTTAGCATTTAAAACATTCCCGGCAATCAACACGACTCGTGTTGTTCCAACACCACCCGTGTTGAGCCCCGGAATTGTTTCCTTACTCTCTGGAAGGCAACACGACTCGTGTTACTTCCTGTTTTACCCGTGTTGATCATATTCTTATTGATTCACTTATATATGATCCTTATACTTGATATACTTTATTCTTTAGGCTATATAAATGTCTTATACTCTTGAAATATTTCCAACAATTTTAAGTGAAAACATGATTTTCAAACTTGAATTGCCAAAATGTCATTGTCAATGTATTTTAAGGTGAACTGTTACTCTCTTTCCTTTTATTTCGTTTTATTTTTGGTTTAATCAACGTTTTTGTTTTAATGCCATATTCTTTTGTGTGGCAAGTTGGTGGGATAAAGTAGAAAAAATGGGCGAGGTAAAGTGAATATAGGTGAAATAAAGGGGCGTTTGGTTGAGAAACTTTTCCGGGAAAATTTTGATGTGGGACACATTATTTACCTCACAGACTCAGTAAAAAGTTTCCCAAGGGGGGGCTATGGAAAGTCTTTCTTGGAAAATTTTTCCTAGGAAAATCTTTCCCGGGAAACAACCAAACGCACCAAAAGTATGGTAGATGGGATAAGATGGTAAATTGCTTATTTCACGACACAAAAGAGGCCTTGTTCAATTATATTGTAATCCAAAAATCTATCAACATATAATTTTTGCAAAAAAATTATCAATGGGTGCAATTAGACCTGTCACTACGGGCGGGTTGCGGGTCGGTCATATATCGGGTTCGGGTAAGTACGGGTCATATGTAATTTGGGTTCGGGTAAATACAGGCAGTGTATTTTGGTTTTGGATCAACCTAATAGGTTATGATAGAAACCATTTTTCGCTTTTTCTTTTAAAAAATTTGTCTCTAAATATTATTTTTTGTACAATATACATAATTAAATACGATTAGATTCTAATACCAATACATTATTATAAATATTTCAACTTAAATTAAAGAATAACATATGAATGAGTTGCGGTTGTAATTTAATAGCCATGAATTCCAAAGAAAAGTCACAAACTTTAACAGATTTGAACGTGAAAATAAAGTTTTTGGGTCAAACGGCGCGGGTCAGGTTTGACCCGCTAATTTGCAGGTTTTTCGGGTTCGATATATTTCGGGTTTGGGTCGAGAAAACATGTTCGAAACCCCATAAATTTCGGGCAGGTTCGAATTGGATTTTCGGGTCGGGTCAATGATTGACAGGTCTAGGTTCAATACAAGTTTATTAAAAGCACATTGAATAAGCTTTTTGGTCTACTATCTCCGTCCTAAAATATTTGTCCTTTTACCTAACTTCTTTGTCCCAAAATATTTGTTCCATTTATAATTTCAACAATTGTAATTCCTTTTCTACCCCTATTTAATTAATTTATTTATCATTTTTTACGATTCCAACTACTATTATTTTCTATTAAAGTAGGGGTAGTTTTGGTAAATTACAAATATTTTATCTCAATTCCCGATATACATTGGTCTACTAAAATTAGGTAGATAGACAAATAAAATGGGCCGGAGATAGTATTAAAGTCTAAAAAAACTATGTTTTGACAGGAAATCGATATGCGTGTATTTAACAAATAAAGGTTAACGAGTGCAAAAATTAAGTTGTAAATAATAAAGGTAACTTTGAAATGACACATAACTTCAAAGAGTATATATGTACAACTATATATTTGGTTAAGATTTTGCCTCAAAGTGATCAAATCTCTAAAATTTACCATTTAAGTTTCAATTACCCAACAAAATAATATAAATATATAGATTAGCCATTAAAAAAACACTTTATATATCTTGGAATTAAACTATCTCCTCCTACCCATATTATCTATCACTTTAATTAATTTTTTTTTCATAACATGTGTCACCTTACAACTGCAATAACACATTAGTTACTAATTTATCAAATTAACTTTATTAAGTAGATCTTTTTCTTCAATTTTTCTTTTTTATTCACTATTTAATTTTATTCACCCTTTTCTTATTTTTAAAAATGCAAATATTAATGTTAACTAAAAATATTATTGATTTTATGAATGAAAAATTGGATTCTAATAATCCATACTTTCACCAATTATATAACAATTATTTTTACTTTCATTTTGAATTCTGATGATAAAAAAAAATAATAAAATTACATGAGTATCAAGGCAAAGAAGGAAAACGTTTAATAACCATTTTGTCATGATCCGGTCACATTTCACATTTATTTTTCAACGGTTTAATTCCCTTTTTGTTGTTGAAGAAACGGTTCAATTTGCCTAATATAAATGTTTATGTATTGATTAATAATTCATTCATGTCATTTCATGTGGGTGGAAAGGAAACCGACCTTCCAGCAAGAAATAAGGAGGATACCCAAAAAGCAAAAAAGGTGCCACTTCCACCATTTTAATACTTCCCTTTCTTCTTTGATGTCTTTTTCTTTTTTTTTCTTTTTTTTTTTGTTGTTTGTTTAATTGCACCGACAGAAAGAGAAAGCATTCCTCATACGTTTAAAACCCCCTCAAACACTTCATTCGACTAAACTATTGCTTGATGCTGATTTTAGCAGCAGTTCTCAGTTCACTTGTTAACTGTTAGGGGAAAAGAAATTCCCACAAGCACCAGTGAAATATTTTACAACTTCCTAACTAATAAATAAAAACACAAATAATTGAAAAAACAAAGTTGGCAAAGACCTTGGTACTTGGTATGAGGTGACAGTTATTTTGACTTTGGATCTCACAATTTGAACATTTAAAGTTTGCAAGTCAATATTCAGAAACAGCTGAATGAACTACAGAATAAAAAACAATCATCTACTCCCTCCTTCCCATATTATATGTCATTTTAACTAACTTTCTTTTTTTCTATATTATCTGTCACTTTATATTTCCAATAGCACATTAATTACTAATTTATCAAATTAATCTTATTAATTACATCTTTTTCATTCATTTTTCTTTTTTATTCACAATTTTCCTTTTTTATTCAACATTTCCATATTTCCAATGCACTAAATTAATATAGATGAGAAGTTTTCTTGGTCTTTTAAATTATGTCCCAAGTGACACTTAATTTGGGAAGGAGGGAGTACTTGACATAATCAGTTTGGTGCATAGACAATTTGAAAAAAAATTTATCGAAAATTTTCAACGAGAATCTTTTTAATAGGATAATATATATATATATATATGTATATGTATATATATATATATATATTAACTCCTCGTCAGCGAGTGGGGAAGTTGGCGAGGCTCTCAAGGGAAGAGTATTTCATATATATATATATATATATATATATATATATATATATATATATATATAGGGGAATAGATCAAATGAGCAAGGACCTGATATGAATATGTGAGCATCAAAACATTTTTGGCGGACATCAAGTATTATTATCATGGATATCAAATATGAATGATGGACATCAAGTTGGGTATTTGATGTCCATGAAAAAAATACTTGATGTCCGCCAGAAATGCTTTGATGCTTACATGCCCATATAAGGCCGATGTTCATGTAATCTGTTTTATATACTTTGACCTTGGACAATAATACACTGTACTTTGGGGGTATTGAACAATAATGCACTCAGTATGATTTTGGCAATGGCTAACTCGGTGAGAATCCTATGTAGCGGGTGGAGGAGATGAATTGCTCCAAAAATATTTATCTTCTCGGTCTGTCACGTAAAATTGTCACCAAATTCGCCATCGTTGAAATTGTCTTGAGTGCATTATTGTCCAACACCCCCCGAAATTCAGTGCATTATTGTCCAATACCCCAAAAGTTCAGTATATTAGCGTCCAAAATTCCATATATATATATATATATATATATATATATATATATATATATATATATATATATATATATATATATATATATATATATATATATATATATATATATAGGATAATTGGATTCTAATAATCCGTACTTTCACTTTGTATTCTGGTGGTCCAAAAAAAAAATTGGATTGTAGTGGGATATTTTCATGGGAATCATAGATTTTGTGTTGCATTTGATTCAAAACTTAGTATAATACTTTACAATGATTTTTAATGAATTTACAGCGTTTCTCCTAATTTTTTTTCATTTTTTACTACTTTTTATAATTTTTTCACTTTTCTTATTTTTAAAAAATCATAATAATTACTCGGAGTCTTAAAAAAATAATTTAAAAAGTGTTTTAGAAACTACAATTCGTTAACTTTCTATGGGCAAGAACGAAAAAAAAGAAAAACAATATAGTGTAGGAATGAAAAAAATAAGAAGAATGTGGAGGTGGATTTGGTACCACTACTTTCACCAATTGGACAATGGTGGACCGTACTTTCACTTTGTAATCTGGTGGTCCAAAATAAAATAAAAAAAATGGATTGTAGTGGTACCAAATCCACCACCACATTCTTCTTATTTTTTTCATTCCTACACTATATTGTTTTTCTTTTTTTCGTTCCTGCCGCTAGAAAGTTAACGAATTGTAGTTTCTAAAACACTTTTTAAATGATTTTTTTGAGACTCCGAGTAATTATTATGATTTTTCAAAAATAATAAAAGTAAAAAAATTGTAAAAAATAGTAAAAAAAAGGAAAAAAATTGGGAGAAACGCTGTAAATTTATTAAAAATCATTGTAAAGTGTTATACTAAGTTTTGAATCAAATGCAACACAAAATCTATTATTCCCTCGAAAATATCCCACTACAATCTAATTTTATTTTTTTAGGACCACCAGAATACAAAGTGAAAGTAGGGACCAGTGGACCACCATCATCAAATATGCAAAAGGAGGGATTATTAGAATCAAGTTTTCATATATATATATATATATATATATATATATATATATATATATATATATATATATATATATATATATATATATATATAGGGAAATTGGATTCTAATAATCCCTACTATCACAAATTGTATGGCAATAATCCCTACTATCATTTTGGAATCTAGTGGTCCAAAAAAAAATAAAATCGTATTGTAGTGGTACCAAATCCATCACCACATTCTTTTTATTTTTTCCATGCCTACCCCATATTGTTTTTGTTTTTTTGGTTCCTACCCCTAGATAGGTAACGAAGTGAAGTTATTAAAACATTTTTAAAATTATTTTTTTGAGATTCCGAGCAATTATTATGATTTTTTAAAAGGAATAAAATTGAAAAAATCATAAAAAATTGAAACAAAATTGAAACAAATTGGGAAAATGCTGTAAATTCATTAAAAATCATGGTAAAGTGTTATACAAAGTTTTGAATCAAATGCAACACAAAATTTATGATATTTAGCGTATACACTCGATTTTGTCCCACTAAAATACAATTTTATTTTTTTTTGGACCACCAGAATCCAAAATGATAGTAGGGATTATTGTCATACAATTTGTGGTAGTAGGGATTATTAGAATCTAATATCCCTATATATATATATATATATATATATATATATATATATATATATATATATAAATATATATATTAATATATATATGAATAGGATAATTAGATTCTAATAATCCCTACTTTCACCAATTGGACAATGGTGGACCATACTTTCACTTTGTATTCTGATGTTCCAAAAAAAATAAAATTGGATTGTAGTGGTACCAAATTCACATTCACATTTTTCTTATTTTTTTCATTCCTACACTATATTGTTTTTGTTTTTTTCGTTCCTACCCCTAGAAAGTTAATGAATTGTAGTTTCTAAAACATTTTTTAAATTATTCTTTTGAGACTCCGAATATTATTATGATTTTTTAAAAATAATAAAAGTGAAAAAATCGTAAAAAATAGTAAAAAAATGAAATTTTTTTGGGAGAAACGTTGTAAATTCATTAAAAATCATTGCAAAGTGTTATACTAAGTTTTGAATCAAATGCAACACAAAATCTATGATTCCCTTGAAAATATCCCACTATAATCCAATATTTTTTTTTTGGACCACCAGAATACAAAGTGAAAGTACGGTCCACCATTGTCCAATTGGTGAAAGTAGGGATTATTAGAATCCAATTATCCTATATTAATATATATATATATATATATACACACACACACACACACACAACACCCTTCAGCGTTTACGAATCAAGCTTAAATACCCAACACCTGACCCACGACTCATATCCCCACACACGCGGGGGTCTCCTGAGGGCGATGGGAACGGTGGGCGTTTTATTGGGCTTATCTCTAGGGAAAAATGTCCCACTTATGAAATAAGGGGTGGGGGCCCCTAAAGACAAGCCCAATAAAACGCCCACCGATTCCATCGCCCTCGGGAGCACCAGCGGTTGTGGGGATACGACTCGTGCGTCAAGTGCTGGGCACTTAAGCCCGATTCGTAGAATTTTGGAGGCAGTGAATGGCCGAAGTGCCACTTCGACCATTAATAGCCACCCTTCAGTGTCTACGAACCGAGCTTAAGTACCTAGCACCTAACCTACGAGTTGTATCCCCACACCCCCAGGTGCTCCCGAGAGTGATGGAAACGGTTGGCGTTCTATTGGGCTTGTTTCTAGGGGCCCCCACCCCTTATTTCATAAGTGGTGCATTCCTTGTTGACGAGAATCAGTTTTGATTTTTTTTATGTTCCCCTTTAATTAGTGACTTTAGGGTTTTTAATTTAGTAGGTTTTTTTTTGGTTGATTAAATGATGATTTTTCTAATATTGATGGAAATTAAGGCGGTTCAGGTTAACCGGTGAAACCGTAAACCCGGTGCACCGATTCAAAAAAACCGGGTTATCCGGTTCCGGTTTATGATTTTAGAAAACCGTTTTATCCGGTTCACCGCTTCGAAAAACCGAAACCGCATCGCTTCGCACCGAATCGTGAACACCCTTACCACTCATTGGGGGATCTAAAATTTTAAATTAGGGGCGTCCAATATATTATTACAATAATTTGTTAAATATATAGTCCACCATTTTTATAGATATGCCAGTGCCGCCACTTGACTCTATAGTGTCCCATAGAATTAGGGATGACAATGCGTCAGAGGCGAATCGGAGGTAGGTACCGCCACCTTCACTCCAACCTCCACCTCCAAATCCGATTAATCGGATGCCGGAGGACCTCCAAATCCAAACTTAATCGGAGGTACCCAACTCAAACTCCGACTTCGTTCACCTCCGATTATCTCCAACTCTGATTAGCTGTTATACGTTTCCATAAAATGATTTCCTCTGACTCCAATTACTTCTAACTCTGATTACCTCTGATTATATATCATACTTGTTAAATAAAACACTAACAATAATTCTTAAAAATGTTTGCGTGCGGTGGTCCTAATGTCGCGGTCGGGTGTCGTGAGCAAGGTTGTTAGAATCGCGATCCTAATTAGGATTGATGGGCGTAGTTAGGATCAGAATCGTAGAATCGGATCGAGGATCGTAAGATTCTAATACGATAGGAAAATATCAAATAAAGTTCTATTATAGTTAAATTGTTAACATTTTATTCACTAGTAATGAAGCAATACATTAAATTATATATCAGTTGATAACTTCAATACAAGATTTCGTTAGGACAAAATTTTAAAGATGACAATGTGCATAAGCATTATCAAATTCTGGTAGGATCATGGATCGAATTGCAGGATCGTAGAATCGTATTGTGATTCTAACATATAATATTCAGGCAAAACCAAGATCGTACGATCCTAACAACTTTACGATTCTAATAAGAGTTGGATCGATGGAGGAGTTTTAGATCGTAAAGTCGTAGAATCGTTGATTCGGATCGGGATTTTAATAACTATGGTCGTGAGGCGGTGCGGCGGTCTGCTGTCGTGAGGCGGTGCGTCGTTCGGCTGAGACAGAGAGAGGCAAAGGCAGAGAGGACAAAGGTCAGAGGAGACTGAACTGGAGATGATGGTGGTAACGACGCTGGACTCAGAACTCGGAACTTGGAAGAAGAAATCAAAGGCGGTTGTTCGGTCTCATTCCAAGCCGAATTCTTCTCTTTATTAGGGTGTTTTTACGTGTTCTAACCCTATGTATTATGATAGTTATGAGGTTTTCCTAGTTTTGTAGGTAAATAAGGTGTTGAGCCAGAAATTGGGAATAAAGGGGCAAAAAGGAGACAAAATTCATCAAGTATAGGAAGCAGTAACAGGAGGGGCAGCAGGATGACTCGCCTGAGTCATATCCCGACTCGCCCGTGACCACAATCTGGGAGCCTTGAATCATGCAACTTGCCAACTTCAGTCGAGCTAAGAAGTGAAGATCAGAAGGCTGACTCGCCCGAGTCACCTTCTGGCTCGAGCGAGCCAAGCCTCTGCGAACCACCATGAAGCTCAGAAATTTGGCCAAGGCAAGGAGAAACCAGAAGGCTTACTCAACCGAGTCCATTGCCTATGCTACCAAAGAAAACCTGCTAAGAAGACATCGTCCAGAAGGCCAGAAGCCTGACTCGCCCGAGTCAGGGGGTGACTCGCCCGAGTCACCCTGCTTTTCTGCGTAAAATTTCTGGTAAAAATGATGCGTTTCATGTAACAACTTTGGCTTGTATATAAACCCTTAGGACGAAATTATTAGCAACTTTAATTTTAGTAATGTTTACTTTGTTTTTCAATTGAAATTTCCTTCAAGTTATTGCAATTTTACTTTCTCTCTCTTAGGGTTTCTATTGCCTTGTTCTCTAAGTTCTTGAGATTTTGAGTGTAATCAACCTTTTCTTCAAGTAATTTCAGTAAAGTTCTTCTTCATTTACTTTGTGCTTTTAATTTCATTGAGTTTGTCATTAAAAGTTTCTAGGTTAGCCACCAAATAAATCATTTTAGTGAAAATGGGGATTAAGGGCAACAAATATTACTTGAAGTGAAGATTTGAGGGTCCTTAATAACTTGATTCACAACTTTCTATTTTGTTCGGGGAAAGTTGCAATGAAGATGAAGAACGAAGAATAGAGGTTTTGATTAGTCATCAAGGGTATGGACTTGATTCTCAAACTTGTAATTAATTAATTAGTTGCTTGTTTAATTGCTTCTTGATTGCTTTTTGATCATTGTGATAGTTTAAGGTGTTATTGAATGTTTGCTTTGCTAGTATTATAGATTTCTTTTGAATCAATTATTAGTAATTACTTCCTTAGTTGTGTTGCTTTCTTATTGGTTATGTTTAGTATCATGTTTAGGAATAGTTTTATAACTTAATTTACATACTTTACTGCTTTCTGCATTTGAGAACCCTTAACAAATTGAAAACCTAAACATACCTCACACCCATCCTTGAGTTCGACATCATGTTTAGTATCGTTGGGACGACTCGACCGAGTCGTACTCAGATCTGCGGTTTCTTAGAACTTTTATTCCAGATTTCTCTCACTTCTCTCATATTATCTTTCTTGTTTTCTCTCTCTTCTCACTCATTTACTTCCCCCAAACCCTAATTTAGTGCCTTTCTTCTTTTCCTCTCCAAATTCCTTTTATTTCTTCTCATATTTTGCTTGAGTTTTGCACTGACTGTGCGATTTCTGCAGACTTGCGCTGCTGTGGTTGGGTCTAAAGTGCAATATTCTCTTTGCTTTCTGCTTGGGTTCCAATAACTCTATAGAAGGGTGTTCATTGCTTCTTGTTGGTGCGATTTCAACTTAGTGAAGGCAGATCTGGTGCGTGTTCCTTCACTTGTGCGCAGCAAACTTGTGCGAAGCACCCCTAAATTCTTGTTTGGGTTCGAACAACTCAACAAAGGAGTGTTTGCTGTTTTAAGTGCTCGGTGTTTAAGTGCATGAGGTGTGTTTAGGGTTCCGTGGTGCTCGATTTTTGAACTTAACTACTCATCAACTCTTTTCGTTTGTGACTAATTGGAAGGTAACATTTCAATTTGGTGCTTCAAGTTCAATTTTTAGACTAATTTGGGTGTTTCTTGTGAAATTCTTATTGCAAGTTAGGGTTTGAGTGATTGTGTTCGTTTGTTGCTGTTTGGGTGTGCTTGAGTTAACTTATATTGCATTGAGTACACTATGGTTCGTTCAAAGCGAGCACGCACTAGTGAGGAGCGGTCTCCTTCACCCCTACCCGAACCTTCTTCGGTTGTGGACAAGGGTCGCTACAAGGCACAACCACCCACTCCTATTCAGGCTAGTCCCACGGTGCGTATGACATTCCGGGATGAACATCATAAGGAGAAATACGAGTTATACCAACATCGAAAAATTTGTGCCCCTGATGTGTACGATGAAACAGCTGTGAGAAAGGTCTATTGCGGTCCTAGTTTTGAGTTCATCATCAATACTTTGGGGTGGGATTCATTCATAAAAATCGAAGATTCTATCTATGATCAACCGATCCTTGAGTTTCTAAGCTCATTACAAGTCGAGGACGATGGGACACAAAATGCGAAATTCCAGTATAGAGTCGATAACAAAGAGAAAACTTGCACCGTGCAAGAACTATGCCGAGCACTCGGTCTACCGGAAGATGGAATTTACTATGAAGAGAACGTTCATTTTGATGAGCAAACCGCTATGAAGAGCCTAACATGTTGGCGAAGGAAGCACCAACGATCGCACGCCCTAGACATCTCCTTTTTGACCAAAAGTTCTAAGGCTCGGGACTCGTGCAACTTGGCTGTGAGGATTTTTCATCGAATAGTTTCGAGCTCGATTTTTGGGAGAGATGATGGAAGGGACAACGTCAGGAGGGATGACTTGTTTGTGATTTTCAACACCCTCCAAGGGAAAAGGGTTAATATGGGGTCGTGCATTTTACTTTGCTTAAAGGAGATTACCTCCAAGAACCTTTCGACCACGATCGGCATGGGGCATATCATATGCCACTTCTTGAAGAAACAAAGGTTTGGAGCGTAGATAAGCAAGTTCACCCCACGGTATTTTCCCGACCTAATCGACGGTGTGCGCTTGCAACAGATGGGCATACTTGAGAGACACCGCACAAAACACATCTACAAGCACGGGTCCGACAAAGATGCGACGTCCATTCACTTGAATCATGAGAGGGTCGCACTTTGGTTAGATGTGACCAATGCACACAATTGGTCGTGCGGGGAAAACCCAAGAAGCACCCGTCGAGTAGGGGGTCCCGATGACCCTTTTGCGAATAAAGAAGAAGAGGAGGAAGAAGATGAGGAAGAAGAAGGGGAACCAGCAAATCAGGGTGAAGCAAGTGGTAGCGGTTCCCAAGAGGTTACGATGGGATACTTGAGTAGCCAGATGGATAGGTTGAGTGTTGATCTCCGGGAGCAACGGACTTTGCTCCAAAGCACTCAGAACCTAGTGGAGAGTCAACAAGAACTCCTACATGCCTAACAATCGACGCTCGATAGGCACGAGGGGTACTTTCGGCGCTACGATGAGTATTTCCATCAACAAAATCAATATTGGAGAGATTGGGGGTACTATCACTATGCCATGGCCGATCGTCTACCGACACCGCCATATTACGTCAATCAGCATTACCCAACATACTTTTCCTATTACCCTTACCCTCCTCCGAGAGGAGATGAGCAATGATTGTAAGCATCCCACCCCCCCTCTTATCTTTTGCATTGGATTATTTGATTTATATCTTGTGATACATGTGTGTGTGTGGGGTGGGGGGGGGGGGAGGGGGGCGGGGGTAGGGGGTGTGTATGTGTGATAGGGTATGGGTGGAAGGTTCTCCGATATGGTTTTGCAAACTTGGGATGTTGGATGTTGAGTGTTGCTTCACTAGCTTTGCCATGGTTCGTTGGTTGGGAATGTATGTCATTGTAAGCTTGAGAATCATGTATTTGGGTTGTATGGTGGAGGTTGTATGGTTTGCATTTGGGGTTTTCTCATTCGTAGGACCGGGTAGTTGGCGAGTTATTTCACCCTCAATTCCCGCCTCATATAATGAGATTCAGGGTTGACGTTAGTCATTGGTCATGTATATATTGTAAATATTTTGAGTTTTCTTTAATAAGTAAGTCCTTAGTTACTTGTCTTGTATAGTTTGTTTTCCTTTTGATCTAGCATGTAAACATTTCACACATAGTATGCTTTTGTTGTTTGTCTCTAACCTATGGTGTTATGTTTGTGGATCGCGAATTGGGTATGCGTTTATTGAAGACCTTCAGGTAACTTCATTTCGCCCTCTCTTTATGTGAATATATCATTGATCCATGATGCATGCTTGCTTTTCTTTTTGGGTGGCGAACCCCTTGAGTGTGAATGTAGGATATATATTGTTGTTGGAGCTGTGTGGGTTCGGGTCACCACTATTTTTATTTGTTATGTGTTTGTTTGTATGCTTTTCTTGGTTTTCTACCTTATTTGTGACACCCTTCTTCTCACAATGAGGACATTGTGAAGTTTTGTGTGGGAGTGGGGGGTGATACTTCCCTTTGGTTTTCTACCTTATTTGAGTCTTTGTTTTCGTTTTTCGTAGTTTGTGTCTAAAAATTTGAAAATTTATGTGTGAAAAAGGAGAAAAAAGGGAGTGAAAAACCTCCAAAGTTTTTGTTTTTCGTTTTGTTTTTGTTTTTGCTTTGTTTCTTTGATTTTGTTGTCTAAATTAGGAAGCCGTTCTTAATCTTCTTTAAAAGAAACCAGTTTGAGCATTTTCGACCCTACCTTGGGTGATTGTCATGACTTACCTAATTAGATTCCCTTAATTGAGTGTCTAGCGAGGTCCCTGATTCTTTTCACGTTGTGGTTGAAACTGGGAGATTCTAGGGGTTCATATCCGAGCTTGTTTTCTAAAAGTAAGAAAAAAAAAGAGAAGCAAAAGCAAAAACAAAAGAAAGAAAAAGAAAGCAAAGTCAAATAAATGAATTAAATTGGTTCTTGTCGGTCGAACGACATTAACCAACATAAAGCTAGTCCACCTACATGGGACCGGTATTAGCGGTACGACACTGATACCCCTTAAGCCTCCTTCTATATCGCTTTGCGACAGAGAGGTGAATGGAAAGGCCTGTGTTGGGAGGGTAAACCCCGCATTATGGGCCGTTGCTATTCCCGCAAAACTAGCCCGACCTAATGAACTAAATCAAAGTTGTTGGGAATACCCAACCCAAAAAGAAAAAAAAAGTTTAAGTGTTAGTAAAGTGAGGGACCTTTCCTTGCATCACCTGCCACTACTAAAAAACCCTTTTTTTGGCAACGACCTCTTTTCAGTCGTTGCGATAAAGGTTTATGTTAACGAGATTTAATTTTCGTTACAATAGGTTGTTGTCATACCCTTAATTTTAGCGTGAGTTTTGAAGGAAGCTTAAGCGGGAATTTTACACAACAGAAGTAGTCGTTGCGAAAGATGGGCTATAACAATGGTAGCAACTACAATCGTTACAAATAATATATGTCATTTTATGCAACGACATTTCTTCTTGCAATAATTGATATTTGTTTATAGCAACGACTTGTTGTTGCGAAAGTTATGAATAGACATTTAATACATACCATTTTATGCAACGTCCATTCTTGTTGCAATAGTTGATATCATATTATAGCAACGACCTTTGTTGTTGCAATGTATACGGTATGAATGTCATGAAATTTTAATTTAATTAGATAGTAGAATTATTGTAGATGATATTATTCTGTTTTAGGACCTCAATATTTTGAAACAAATATAAATGAGAGAAAATTCTAATCACTACAACATATTTGGACTCTAATGACATTTATATAGTGGCATTTATGACAAATGATAGCCAAATTCAATGGATGAAATAAAGAAAACATGCTATACTGGATGCTGCCATAGCCTTCTCTGATTGTACTGCCCTCATATCAAAAAATGAAAATTTTTGAGCGCTCCTAAAATTGAAATGAAAAATAAAAACCGCTAAAATGAAAACAAAAACGTGCCCTTCGATTCTATTGACTAAAAACCTGAAATTTTCATTAACCCTAATTCCCCCACCCCCCCTCTCCTTCTTCTGTCTTCTCAGCCGGTCGCGTTCACTGGTCGGCGACTGCCCTTGGCCTCTCAAATTCGCACTCTCAGGTTTGCATTCTTCAGACGTCGCTGCTGTTCAACGACCTCGCCCTCAGATTCACACTGCCCTTGGCCTTCTTCTTCGTAGGTTCAACTTTTCTCATTTATTCTTCGTAGGTTTCGTCCTCATATTTTCCTTCTTCTTCGTACGTTTTCATCCTAAGTTGCACTGCCCTTGACCTCCTTCTTCCTCTGCTGCTAACACTTCTTCTTCCTCTGTGGTGTTCGTGAATATTGTTCCCTCGATTTTACATTACATTTATTATTCTATTTGATAATCTGCGGAGTGCTTGTGTTGATGGTACTTTGGCGGTTTAATTTCTGAGCTGAAATGCGGTTTTCCTTGTATTCTTGATGTTGATCCCTGTTAATTGATTCTGGGTTGTTTTGATATGATCTGATTCATGAGTATTGAGTATTTGTTGCTTCATACGTGGGTAGTGCAGAGTCCCTTGAATGGGTTTGCAAAGAAAAATTGAATGTTTGTTGATTAGACTTGTGAATTGGGTTTGCAATTGCTGAGCAAGTATTGTGGGTGAGAAGTACAACTAGGGCTTGTCAGATTTGTTGAATTGGACTTTTTTTTTTGGGGATTTTTAGGGCAGTTTTTTTTTTAATTTTATTTTTAGGGCTATTATTGATTGAGGGTTGTCCTACAAAATGATTTTATGATTTGGTAATCAGTGTATATATTTTATAATAGTATAAGGGGTGAGAAGTATTGGGGCTATTTTATAATACTTGTGATGAGAATAATGGTAATCAGTGTATATATATTTTGATGATTTGGGTTTAATCTACTTGTGTTTAATCTCTAATATCATATTTAGATGAATATATGAATCACATTTAGAAAGTGTAAATGAGCAGAAAGTGCACATTAGTACTTGTGACGCAAGACGCGGTGTGCGTAGAAGACGCGTCGAGTCGATCCAGTGACTCACTTAGCAGCTTAATAAACTAATCTCTATCACGATTGCTAAGCTAATCAGGATTTGAGTTTTGGTAATGGTTTAACAATTAAATAAAACTAATAAAGCAGGAACAATTAATCTAATGTTCTAATCAAGAGAGAAAGACTTCTAGGGAGATGCTAACCTAACAACGAGTTCGATTACTAAAAACTAGCCCATACAATCATACATTCAAGAATGAATCAAGAATTGACAACCTCTAAATTCTATTGCCCTTTCGATGTTAAAAAGAATTATTCTAAACAACCTAATCAACAACCTTCGTGTGCCTTTTAGGTTAAACAGAATTGAAGGTTTCAAAAAGTAAGGTTATCTAATGATTCCCTAATTCACTACTCCTTTTTCAACTTTCGTGAGACTAGGTAGACAGGTTGGTAGTCAGTTTACCCTAATTCACCTTTTAGTACTTCTTAGGTTAATCTCAAACCTACAAATATCTAAGGCCTTAAGAATACTCATAAACATGGAAAACACAATCCTCTATTGATTCTAATCAAGAATTCTTGCACAAACTAATAACAATCAATCAAAACTACATTGTTTCGGGTTGCAAAACCCTAGAATTCAAAGAAATTACTCACTCATCATTAATGAAAACATGACACAAGTTCCAAACATCATGATTAATTCTCAAAACAAAAAAACAAATCGAAAAGAGAAACAAATACAAGGAATTACAACCATCAAGCCTTTCGATCTCAGGGTGGAGTCTTCCTCGCAAGTGTTGTAATTTCTTCCCGAATATCGAACTTCGCTCCTCTTCGAATCAATCTTAATCTTGAATCTTGATGGAGTAATTGAGGAGTAGATGGGAGATTTAGGGCTTTTTTCTCTCTTGATGGGTGGATGAATGAATGGTGGATAGTGAATTGTTTGATTCATGGGTCCTCGATGGATGAATGACGAATGGAATAATATGAAACCGACACTTCCTTGCGATGCACGGCCAAGCCACGCACATCCCCAGTCCGCCACGGATCGTGGTCACTGCCATGGGCAGGCCGTGACATGCACTGCCTCACTTCTCCTTTCTCCTCCTCCAATTGTGCTGAAGGCCAATGAATGGTTCAACGAAGGGGTTTGATTTGTTCTCAATTTCTCCACTTCCCTCTTCTTTCATTGGCCCGAATGGGTGATGGGCCGAATGGAGTCCATAGACTTCCATTTGTCTCCTTGGTCATTGGACCGCATGGAGGGAATGAAAGAAGGAAAATGGGCCTCCACTTGCTTTGGTCTTAGGCGCGTGATGGGCTGATATGAAGGGCCTGCAGAATGAAATACAATGGCCCTCACTCTTCTCTTCCCATTGATTGGACCGGCTGAATGAAGTGCAATTGCCTCCATTCTTTCCTTCATGAGTGGGCTTCTCATTTTGTTGATTAGGTCGAATGGTGGCTGAGTGGAATACAATGGCCCACTTCTCTTCATTGTCTGATTGGGCCGTTTGAAGGGAGAATCAATTCACAGCCCACCAAACTGCATGTTGTTGCCTTTCTTTTACGCGAGAACAGCCTAGCCACGGACCGTGGCAGCCACCACGGTCAGACCGTGGTGTGCACTGTCCGGGCACTATGTGCTTCTTTTCGTCCCTAATTTGTACCATGGTTCGGTTTTGTCATGTAGAGGCTCGTGGTGTCTTCACTCTTTCCAGAAATTGAGGGGAAGTTGGTGATTTGGACTCAAAACCTACAAATTTACATCACAAACAAAAACACCAAGTGTAGTAGGGAAATTGGGATAAAAGTCATGGTTTACACATAAAACTCTCCCTAATTCCCTATCGAAAACCCCCTAAAAACATAGTCATAAAACGCAATTATCAAATCCCCCATGCTTACTCCTTGCTTGTCCCCAAACAAATACAAGACTCAAAACTAGATGAAAGGACTTAAAAGAAAAAGAAATCTACTCACACCTCCTACAATTAAAGGGGCACATAGGATTACCCAGGCAAGCATACACTCAAAAGTTAATCAAGAGGACTTTTCAAGGGTTGTAATGGGGCTTAGGTGTAGGGTAAGGAGGGAATTCATTTGGGTAATGTGGAGCTAAGAGCCAAGGACCTAAATAGTAACATTCCCAATACATATAGCACAGCACCTCTTGCATCAGACCGCAATGAAGCATAAATACCTTCCCCATCGAAGCAGAATAAAGGAAGAGGTAATAAGCAAGAAAACCACCATGCTATTCACCTTATTACTCAAAACTTTCCTTTTTTCCTTTTTTTTTGTTTTTACTACTTTCTTCTTTTTTTTTTTTCAATTCTTTTTTTTGGTGAATAGCATAGATTCATGAAGGGCGACTCACTTCCCATCAAACCAATTTCAACCTCAAATGAAAAGAGGGGATAAATAACAATTAATAACAATGTTTCCCTCATCAAGCAAACTAGCCAACAAAGTCACCAAAGATATAGACTACAAAAACTGCCTCCAACTGAATTGTTGCTCCACTAATTTGGCTAAAGGGTATGGAATTAAGAACAGGCCAAAGGTGCGCACGAATAGGGTAAACAACAAGACAGGAAAAATGGTTATTAAAGGGCTAGTAAAAAGAAGTCAAGATGTCAGGTGGCTTTTTGGCTATGTGGCTACAAAATGGGCCTCAATCATATTAACATAATGCACAAGTCAAATGCAGTTTCAAAGAGAGTCAAATCAAGTTCTAGAGATGAAAACATGGTAAGGTCACACTCAAAAGAAAATGAGACTATAAAAATGATTGTCTTTTAGGCTCAAAAAGGTCTCACGGGTTAACCTACCACAATCACAAGCAACCAGTTCATTTGATGTACCAAACACAAGTATTTCACTATCATGCGCTGGAATCATTCAAGACTAGTTGAATCACAATCAAGACAGGCAAACTAAGTCAAACAAACAACCAAGTTTCTCCTATCATCCACATCAAGCCAGAAATCTCATGAGAACACACTTGCAATGACAATCCAAACACACCTCATAAAAGCGAAAGACTATACTATTTTTTTTTTTTTTTTAAACAAGAAAGCAAGAAAACTACTCCTATATGCAACCTAGATGCAAATTCAATGCCTAACAAACACGAAAAGAAACTAAGAAATATGCAACTATAAATGTAAGTCTCACTCAAGCACATGATTTTAAGACAGTCAACCCAAACCCCCCCATGCTTGGACAAAGTAGTGTCCGTAATGCATTTCGAGTAAGGGTAACATGCACAAGAAGAAAATGACATAATGCATCACACTCTAAAAAAAAAACGAAGAAAATTAAAGGAACGAAATAAAACCTAATAAAGCAATTAAACGCTTGGGTTGCCTCCCAAGAAGCGCTAGTTTAACATCATTAGCTAGACGAAACCCACCTCAGATGCAGTCAAAGCCCTTAGAAGCTTGTCAAACTCCGTAGCATGCGGTTCACAAGCCTGCTGATAAGAGAGCAACAAAATACTCATGGCAAAGAATGTTAGTTGCACTCTCTCAAATAAGTCAAAAGTACTAGAAAAATCAAAAGAATCAAAATAAGTAGTCCACATGATTTTTCTAGCTGAGTCCTCTAGGCATTCACAATATGGATCAAGATAGGGATGAAACCCTTCTAAAGTGCCTAAGGACAAACATTGTTAATCCCCTCAATCACAGTTACATCACAAGAGTCCACCTCACATCCCACATCAACATGAACATCAATGATCTTTTCACAGGGAATGGGCTCCTCAAGGTTCTTAGGGGCAAATGAAGGTGGTAAACAAAGTGTAGAAGCATGGAGTACATCATCAAATTCCTTGCTGGAAGGATCCAGTCCACCTACAAACCCCTCACAAGACTCCTCATCAAAAGCATCAATTGACTCATGACAAACATCATCATCATACCTAACATCAAACCCATGGAAATCGCTCACCTCACACCCCGTCGACTGAGAAAAAGGTAAGGATGCATTTTGAAAAGCAAAGACACCATCAGTAGTGTCTTTAGGTAAGCTAGGATGGGAAGGAACAACAGTTGGCAAAGATGACTTAGAAGGGTCAACTATTTCAACTATTTTCTCTAGACAAGCTTCCAACTTATCTTATTGCTCTTGCATTGCCTTCGTCAAAAAATCAAGTTTGGCTAAAACAGGGCATGTAGACTCATCATGGTCAAAAGAACTACATAAACGACAAGGAGACAAACAATGGAGTTGAGTACATAAACTAGCATGAGATGCACAAAGATTGGGAAAAGAGGATGCACAATAATAATTTTGAAAATCACGAGTATCACGTGCAAGCCACTCAAGCAAACTCCAAGCTTCATCAACAGTTTTAGCATAGAAACCAAAATACTCTAATAGAGTACGAGTCTCTCTATTCACCCCCTCAGCAACAATGTCAAGAATATCTGATTTCCCAGGCACAATACCACATGGAACAGGACATACAAGTAATCGCTCAAAATATTGCCAAAATAATTCCTGCTCAAATTGGGGAAAATCAAGAATTGCCATTCTTTTTGTATTTTTTTTAAAAAATAAAATCAAAGATAAAAAAAGAAAAGAAAATAAAGAAAAAGAAAACAGCTTAGTCAACCTAAGAGGTTCGTTCACCGGCTGCTAGGGACAGAGTCCCCGGCAACGACGCCAAAAAAATTGACAGGGCCGCAAGCGCACGGTGTACGTAGTAGCACGTCAAGGTCGATCACACAGGGATTCACTTAGCAGCTTAATAAACTAATCTCTATCACGATTGCTAAGCTAATCAAGATTTGGGTTTTGGTAATGGTTTGACAATTAAATAAAACTAATAAAGCAGGAAAAATTAATCTAATGTTCTAATCAAGAGAGAAAGACTTCTAGGGAGATGCTAACCTAACAACGAGTTTGATTACTAAGAACTAGCCCATACAATCATACATTCAAGAATGAATCAAGAATCGACAACCTCTAAATTCTATCGCCCTTTCGATGCTAAATAGAATTATTCTAAACAACCTAATCAACAACTTTCGTGTGCCTTTTAGGTTAAACAGAATTGAAGGTCTCTAAAGGTCAGGTTATCTAATGATTCCCTAGTTCACTACTCCTTTTTCAACTTTCGTAAGATTAGGTAGACAGGTTGGTAGTTAGATTACCCTAATTCACCTTTCAGTACTTCTTAGGTTAATCTCAAACCTACAAATATCCAAGGCCTTAAGAATACTCATTAACGTGGAAAACACAACCCTCTATTGATTCTAATCAAGAATTCATGCACAAACTAATAACAATCAATCAAAACTACATTGTTTCGGGTTGCAAAACCCTAGAATTCGAAGAAACTACTCACAACGCCCATACAGGCAACGACTTCAATCGTTGCAAAAAATATTTATGGCAACGACTTTCGGTCTTTTGCAACGACAAACGTCGTTGCCAAAAATAGGTTTTTTAGTAGTGTGCGGCCCTCACCAAGCCAAGGGCAACCAAATTTGGGGGAGGCCAACTCTTTGTTTATTTTTGTTGTTCGTTTTGTTTTAAGCTTGGGTGTGAATCTTTGGGGTCGATCAGAATCAGTTAGAACCCACTAAGCACTACGCACATGGGATTTAGCTTTACATGAGGTGTCGGGGATCGAAAACCTTTAAGATTGGCAGTGGTTTAAGTTAGGTGTATTTGGACATGCTCATAACGGTTCCTTTTGGAGGATTAATATCGTTTTCCTAATTAAGATTGCATGATTCTTAAAACAAGCAGTTTTCTTTTCTTTCTTTTCAAACTTGTTTTGTTTTTCACTTTCCTTCTCTCCTTTTCTTGGGCTTTTGTTGGTATAGTTGCTATAAACCCTCACGAGACCTACCTTGTCCACCCGGGCTACTAGGGGGTTTAAAGGGCTTGATGCATGCGCTAAATGCATCCGCGATTCCTGCGAAAGTGAGTTAGGGTTTTTAGTTTTTCTTTTTAGTCCTTATTTTTGTTTTTAGTTTGCTCGGGGCGAGCAAACCCTTGTGTGGGAGCGGTGTTCGGTCTCGTTTTGAGCCGAATTCTTCTCTTTATTAGGGTGTTTTGACGTGTTATAACCTCGTGTATTATAATAGTTATGAGGTTTTCCTAGTTTTGTAGGTAAATAAGGTGTTGAGCCAGAAATTGGGAATAAAGGGGCAAAAACGAGACAAAATTCATCAAGTATAGGAAGCAGTAACAGGAGGGGCAGCAGGATGACTCGCCCGAGTCATATCTCGACTCGCCCATGACCACCATCTGGGAGCCTTGAAGCATGCAACTTGCCAACTTCAGCCGACCTAAGAAATGAAGATTAGAAGGCTGACTCGCCCGAGTCACCTTCTGGCTCGAGCGAGCGAAGCCTCTGCGAACCACCATGAAGCTCAGGATTTTGGCTAAGGCAATGAGCAACCAGAAGGCTGACTCAACCGAGTCACTTGGACGACTCGACCGAGTCACTTGGACAACTCGACCGAGTGAGAAGCCTGCTAAGAAGACATCGTCCAGAAGGCCAGAAGCCTGACTCGCACGAGTTAGGGGGTGACTCGCCCGAGTCACCCTGCTTTTCTGCGCAAAATTTCTGGTTAAAATGATGCGTTTCATGCAACAACTTTGGCTTGTATATAAACACTTAGGATGAAATTATCAGCAACTTTAGTTATAGTAATGTTTACTTTGTTTTTCAATTGAAATTTCCTTCAAGTTATTGCAATTTTACTTTCTCTCTCTTAGGGTTTCTATTGCCTTGTTCTCCAAGTTCTTGAGATTTTGAGTGTAATCAACACTTTCTTCAAGTAATTTCAGTAAAGTTCTTCTTCATTTACCTTGTGCTTTCAATTTCATTGAGTTTGTCATTAAAAGTTTCTAGGTTAGCCACCAAATCAATCATTTTAGTGAAAAAGAAATTAAGGGCAACAAATCTTACTTGAAGTAAAGATTTGAGGGTCCTTAGTAACTTGATTCACAACTTTCTATTTTGTTCGGGGAAAATTGCAATGAAGATGAAGAACGAAGAATAGAGGTTTTGATTAGTCATCAAGGGTATGGACTTGATTCTCAAACTTGTTATTAATAAATTAGTTGCTTGTTTAATTGCTTCTTGATTGCTTTTTGATCATTGTGTTAGTTTAAGGTGTTATTGAATGTTTGCTTTGCTAGTATTATAGATTTCTTTTGAATCAATTGTTAGTAATTACTTGCTTAGTTGTGTTGCTTTCTTAATGGTTATGTTTAGTATCATGTTTAGGAATAATTTTATAGCTTAATTTACATACTTTACTGCTTTCCGCATTTGAGAACCCTTAACAAACTGAAAACCTAAACAGACCTCACACCCATCCTCGAGTTCAACATCCTTACTTATAAACCCAATTTACACAACCGAACAACGGTGAAGTGAAGGTGGTAGATGATGGTGGTAACGACTCTGGGATAGGAGCCTGGGGGTTGGGATGCGCAGGTGAAGAGCAGAACAGGGCGGTGAAGTGAAGGGGACGATGGGAGCCTGGGGGACGGGGGTTGGGATGCGCAGTGCAGGTGAAGTGAAACTGATGAAATGAAACCCTAATGGCTAATAGTAATACATGATTTCCTTCAAAAAAAAGAACAAAATAAACTTTAACAATCTATTATAAAACAATCAGTCATTTTAATTTTCAGTTTTTTTTAATTTTTTATATTAATTATTATAATCAGACTTAATCGGATTTAATCAGATCGACTATAACCGGACTTAGTCGAATCGGAGGTGGTCACCTCCATACTCGCCCCAATTATAATCGGAGTCGGATTTTTTTAATCGGATTCAGATTCGAACTTGACTGCCATCTCTACATAGAATATCATTTTATTTTTTTTTAGACCACTAGAATCTAAAATGAAGCAGGGATTATTAGAATATAATGTAGTGTCCCATATATATATATTGGAAGTGAATTGATGTCGTTATGTTGTACTTGATGTGCACATTGGTATTGGTTAATGTCCATATTAATAATGTCTGGTACGTGGATTTCGAGTACAAATGGATGAACATGGTGGCGCGAAGTGAATTGATGTCGAACACCCAAGTAACAAGAGAGTTTGTGGAGTTTGAATATGTGAATTCAATGTGTCGTTTATATTTGAGGGGGTGTGGGTTGGGGATAATTGTGTTACGAAAGGTTGGATTTGGTGAGGTTTTTTTCTTCAATATAAAACTTGATACACGGTGAAGGCGTTGTTCGTAGTGACATTGACCGATGTCCACTGATTGTTATGAGTGATGTCCACGGTGATGAATGGATGTGTGTTGCCGAATTCCACACCATCAATATGAGTTGGGGATGATAGTGATAATGATTGTGTTTTGTGTTTGCATTTGTGCGATTAAACAAATGTCCATGTATGATAATGTCAGATGTTTGCAACCAGACTAATTAATGTCCCGTTATGTTATGGCCACATGCTCACAGTATCTTGGTGGTGTGTTTGTCAAAGTCGCACCCTTAATATGAAAAGGGACGGTAGTGATAATGATATGATTGTGTGTTGTGCAATTTGTAAGTACAGAGTCAGTTTGACATCCCTTACTTTTCCACTACTATATTGTTTGATCTCCAAATATGTTGAACGTCCACTTGTTCCATTGTAGCAAGAACGATTGGAGGCATTTAGGAAACGCTACTGTCACGATATAATTATGCATGACGACAACAGGTTGAAGACTATGTCTACAGCAAGGCTTCTGAGTGGGATGAAACCAAGTCACTTCCACCGATCTGATTCAACGGTGTTAGATGGGTCACTGCTGGTTTCAGATTACGTAGTACATTGTATATTTTGAAACTTTAAGATCATTTTTAATGGTTGTCAATTGTCATGTTAGTGTCATGAACAACAGTTGGATTATTGGTTAGTTTTTTCCGTATTTTATCTTCGCTATTAGTAGAACATATTATGTAATTGGTCCGAAAAATCACCTCATGATTGACGCGCTTACATTCGATCAAATTGTTGACAATCTCGCCGTTCGGGCTTCCGAACATCCACGCGGATTGGGGTGTGGTTTGATGATTTGTGCTGGGGTTTGAACCTTTGAAAAAGATTCTTTAGGGGATTTTAATTATACATTTCAGGAATAATATTTGTAAAATCACTTTCCCTTTACTTGTGCATTTTATGAGTCATTGAATTAAACTTTCAAGAGTGAACATCCACTTGTTCCCAACTCTTTTAAATTGAACCCAATTTGGTCATTTAAATGTTAGGCACAGAAGAAAGCAATTTATGCAAGTATTATTTAGAAATACATAAAGGAAAGGGCCTTAAAGGTGCATCTGCACGTTGTAAAACCATGTTTTACCATAGTTTATGCAACCCGATGTACTTTTACTTCAAAATGGGAGTCGCCATCCGACTTGTTAAGGGAAAAAGCCAACACAAACCAAATAGAAAACAAGAAAGACTCCGCCTGCGAAACCCAAGAATGGATTCGGGGGTAAGGCTACAAACTCGAAAAGTAGGAACCTTAAGAGTTTGCCTCTCACAAAAGGAAATACTCTACTAAAAGTTTTAAGTGTGCTTTTGATAAAGTATGGAAGAGAGATAAATAAGAACTTTATGGAATTACTTCATTAAACATGCAAAAATAAGAATAAAAGAAAGTACAACATGTACACTTTATTTACATAAAAGGGAAACATTTAAAAGCTTACATCGTGACCTTTTGAAGGGAAGCCTTGCCTGGCCTTGTAGAAGCTCCTTTGAATGCCTTGAATGACCCTCTTGAAGATGGCAAAATAGTGCCATAAGTGGATGGAAAAGATGGATTAAAAAGGATGAGAAAAGGGTGGGAAAAAGGTTCTTTTTGTGGTGTTTTGATTAGTAGAGAGGTTAGGCTTTTTGTTGAGCTTTTAGGGATTTATGGGGGATAATGGAAGGTAAGATGAGAATGGAGATAAGAGGTGTAAGAGAGTGGAGAAATGGAGATAATAATTATAGGAAAAGTGATGGAAAAGAATAGGGAAAAAGGTAGGAAAAAGGAACTCTTTTTGTGGGTTTTTAGGATGATTTTGTGATGTTTTTGGTAGGTTTTATGGGAGACTTATGTAGGGATATGAGAGGGTAAGAATATGAATATGGATTAGAGGATTGAAGAAGATGGAGGAATGGATATTATGATGGTTGTAATGTGGTGGAAAAATGATAGAAAAGGTGTAAGAAGAAAGGCTTTTTTATGGGTTTTTAGTGGTGCTTTTAGGATGTTTTTGTAGGGCTTTTGTGTAAGAATGGTGCGGATAGTATGAGAGTATGGATTTGGGGTTCAAGAGGATGAAATAGGGAGATTAGGATGGTACGAGAATGGTGGAAAGATTATAGGAAATATGGTAGAATAATGATACTAGAATGGAGATGATGATAGAAATGGGAGAATGATAGAATTGATAGTGTAGGAGGGAGAAGGGATGAATGAGTGAATGAGTGAATGATTGAGTGAATTTGGCTTTGGCAAGAGGGGATATTTATAGGTGAGGGAAGGCTTAGGAGATTCATGAACATATAATCACATACACCACCCTCAGATCACATGCAACTCGCGGTCAAATTGAACAGAACACTAGGCAGCAAGGGGGAGTGTCTTGGAGTGGACGATGGCTCGTGGTGAATAAATATGGGTGTGAACAAGCTCAAGGCCGACCGGCCATGGGAAAGGGGAAACTTGACTCAATCTTAGTTCATGTATTCTTGGACGGTGAGGGTTTGAATGGAGTGCACTTAAAGTCAGCTTGTTCACACTTGGACGGTGGAAGCATAATTGCAAGCTTTGTACATGTTTTTGTGAGGTTTTGAACATGAGACCTCTTAGCTTCTTTGCATGTGATCTTTACTTAACTTTTGCATGGCTTTCATGACTAAATGAAGCTTGATTCTTACATAAAGATTGTGCATGCAATAAGCTAGGAAATTCACATGGAATGATGCATGCGTTTTTATCCAAACTTGTGCATGTAGAGTACATGCGAGCAAGTATCTTGGCTTGGAAATCCTTGGGTAATAATGCTTGCATGAAGGCTTGATCTTGGGACCTCTTGTAGCTCCCTGCATGTTACTTTTATGTAGCTCATGCATGGCATACATGGCTTGGATTTAATCATTTATACGTAAAAGTTGTGCATGCGATTTCCCTCATAATCTTGAGCATGTAAAGTGCATGCATGCAAATATCTTGGCTTCGGTTTTGGCTTCCCTTATTTTCCTAATTTTCTAACTAAAATACATAAAAAAGAAAATAATAAAAAATACATTAAAAGTGTATAAAAACCATGTTAAAATCTAGAAGTCTAAACTAGCTTATCAATCGGCTTCTTTATTTCTGCTTCGTTTATATACTTATGCTATATATTTATGTGCCAAAATCCAGTGTCTACACAAGTGTAGATATTTTTTTGTCTCCCGTTCATTTGCACTTGTTGTCCACGTTGGTGATGAAATGATGTATGCAATTCTATTGACTAAGTCCAAATTACTGATGAATAATGTCCGTAACAATAGTAGATGATGTCCACAATGTCATTTGAAGTCCACATTGGTAATCAATGATATCCCCAAGAATATTTATTGATGTCCACAATGATATTGAACGAAGTTCATTTTTGTCCTATGCGGGGAAGACCACATTTATAATGCTTGATGTCCACAGTGATATTGACTGAAGTCCACATTGGTCATCCACATATGTCTGTGACAAAACATATATAGTCGAAGTCCACATTGGTAATTAATGATGTCTGCAATGCTATTAATGGATGTCCACAATGATATCGAAGGGTGGCCATTGTTTACATCTGTAAGTTAAGTCATCAAATATGTTTGAATAGGAGATACCACATTCAGTACATAAAGTATGTTTGGATAGGTACCACATGTAAATATGATGTCCTCAGTTCAAATGTGTGATGTCCTGATTACAAATACTTGATGTCCTCAGTCTATAAATTGAATGATCACCACTCTGTACAAAAGCATAAAAAATGTCATGTGCATGTTAATAAAATTGAGTGTCCTCCAAATTACAATACTTAAATTCCCATATAATGGGGTAAAATGCATATGAAGTAACATTGTGGACATTTTTCCTCGCCGTTCTGGCTTCCGAACGTCCACGTGGATTGGGGGTGTGATTTGGTGATTTGTGTTGGGGTTTAACCTTTGAAAACTCTTTAAGGAAACCTATCATACATTTCATGAATAATATTTTGTAAAATCACTTTCCCTTTACTTATGCATTTTATGAGTCATTGAATCAAACCTTTAAGAGTGAACATCCACTTGTTCCAAACTCTTCTAAATTTAACCCAATTTGCTCATTTAAATGTTGGGCTCGGAAGAGAGTGATTTATGCAACCATTATTCAGAAATATAGGAAACAAACCCTAAAGTTGCATCGATACATTGTAAAACCATGTTAACCATAGTTTATGCAATCCTCGATGTGTTTTAGTTCGAAATGTGAGTCGTCGCCCGACTTTTTAAGGGAAAAGCCAAGACAAAACCAAAAGGAAAAGAGAGAAAGACTCCGCCTGTGAAACCCAATAATGGATCCGGGGGTAAGGCCACGAACTCGAAAAGTAAACTTTAAGAGTTCGCCTCTAACAAAAGGAAAGACTCTACTAAAAGTTTAAAATGTGCTTTTGATAAAGTTTGGAAGGGAAATAAATAAGAACTTTATAGAATTACTTCATTGAACATGCAACAAATAAGAATGAAAGAAAATACAACATGTACACTTTATTTACATAAAAAGGAAACAATTAAAAGCTTATAGCCTAACATTATGCCTTTTATAGGGAAGCCTTGCCTAGCCTTTGTTGTAATAGCCTTTGGACGCCCTGAATACTCCTCTTGATTATGCCAAAATGGTGCCAAAAGTGGATGGAGAAAACTATGGAAAAGGAATGAGAAACGGGGTAGGAAAAGGCTCTTTTTGTGGTGTTTTGGGTAGTAGAAAGATTAGGCTTTTTGTAGAGTTTTTAGGGTTTTATGGAAGGATAATGGAAGGAAGATGAGAATGGAGATAAGAGGGATTAAAGAAGTTGAGAAATGGAGATAATAATGGTAGGCAAGTGATGAAGAAGGATAGGAAAAAGAATAGGAAGAAAAACTCTTTTTATGATATTTTAGGATAGTTTTGTGAGCGTTTTATGTAAGAATGGTGGGGATAGTATGAGAGGATGGATGAGAGGTTTATAAGGATGAATATATGGAGATTAGGATGATAAGAAAATGGTAGAAAAGTGATAGAGAAATGGTGGTAGAATGATAACTAGAATGGAGAGATTAGAGAGATGAGAGAATTGAGAGATGGAAGATGAGAGTGTAGGAGGGGAAGAATGAGTGAATGATTGAGTGAGTTTGGCTTTGAGGGAGGTAGTATTTATAGGCTTTAGGATGGAGTGGATACACATGCACATACACGCATTCGTTCTTGGTAGTCAACAATGCAGATAACAAGGTAGTAGGGGGAGATGTATGATAATGGACGACAGCACGTGGTCAATTGACCACGTGTGGTCGGTGCTGTAGGCCGGTCGGCCACCAGCTGGAGGGGGGGACGTACTGGCCTCATCCATGCATGCATGGACGGTGGTGTGTGAACTCACCAACCTTGGGAAGTGGTTGTTCACACTGGACGGAGATAGCCTTTGTTATTATTCTTTTGAGGTATTTTTAGAGTGTTTTTGCGAGGTTTCAATCTTGCGACCTCTGGCACTTGCTCTTATGGCTTGCATGGCTTGGCTTCCCTTATTTTCTAATTCCTAATTTCTAACTAAAAATACATAAAAAGAAATAATAAAAATTACATTTAAAATGCATATAAAATTTATGTTAAAATCTAGCTTATCGACTGACTTCTCCTTCTTTATTTTTGCTTCATTATATATAGTTATGCTATATATTTATGTGCCGAAATCCGGTGTCTACAGAAAGCCCCCACTTTGATTGAGTCCTGGATAGGACGAAAACCAAAGTAGACTTGATTTGATGGACACCGGTTGGGATATGACTTTGGATTGCAAAGCTTGTAGATATGACTTTGGATTGCAAAGCCTGTAGATATGACTTTGGATTGCAAAGCCTGTAGATATTACTTTGGATTGTAAAGCATGGGGTGATGCTTGGAAGCGGAGTCCTGCATCGCAGTTGTGGGTGGCTTGCGCCTCTGTCGGGGATGATCTCGAGCAAGAATGATCCTCTACTTGAGGTGATCTCGGATGTTTGATGACGTCCTATTCGAAATGGTCTTGGGCGCCGAAGGCGTCCTACTTGAAGTGATCTCGGACGTTTGATGACATCCTACTCGAAGTGATCTCAGATGCTGAAGGCATCCTACTTGAAGTGGTCTCGGATGTTGAAGGCATCCTACTTTAAGGTGTGGGCTGACACTTGGAAGCTAAGTCCTGTGTCGCGGTTGGCGAACTTGCGTCGACAGATGATCTCAGGCGAGAATGACGCCTTACTTGTTAGAGAGATTTCATCGGACACGATGTTGATGGCTCTTGGAGCTTGATGTTGATTTTCTTGTCTTTCTCAGTGTCGATTCCAGTATTTCCTAGTGTCGTTCTAGTCTTTCCCAGTGTCGGTTGTTGATCATGGTTGGCATGTTCAATGCTGATGGACTTCATCGATCACGATGTCGATGGCCCTGGGGGTTGAGACATCATGGAAACTCTATCGGTGGCTCAGGATTGGGACTGCATCGAAACTCTGCCGATGGCCCTGGTTTTTGAGACTTCACCGAAACTCTGCCGGCTCTGATGCTGATGGGGGACTTACGCCGATGGGCTACCATGTTTTTTGGATTTTTTTTTTGACAATGATGATGATGACAAATTGGACGCGAGGCCAGATGTTAGACTAACCAAACGCGAGGGCCGTCGACGTATTTGGAGGCAAAGCAGCGCGAAACTCGCGATGGCCCTGATGTTGAGACTTTACCGATCTCGATGTCGGTGGCTCTGTTGCCGATGTGAACTCACCCCGATTGGCTACCCTGTTTTTGGTCTTTTTTTTTTTATGATGATAGCATTTTTTATGCCGATGAGACTTCTCTGGATGCGATGCCAACGGCTCTTATTCCTGCGGTTTTGTCGAGGCTGATGTTCATGAATCTTATTGCTGAGACTGCACCAAACTCTGTCGGTGGCTCTGATTTTGATTTTCGGTGGCAATTCTATGCCTGGAGACTTGGTCGGACGTGAAGCCGATGATTCTTATTTTCCTCAGTTTATTTCAGCATGATCATTGGGAAAATTCTCTTTGTTTGGGAACTTGATGGTCTATTCTTGAGAAGATCACCGCTCTTTATTGGGCACACTTGGCATTGCTCCTTCTTGAAAATGTGCAAGCTCGAGCCCTTGGAAACAAGCATGGAGAAAAGACAAAGACTCGTTCTTTCCCTAGGCCGGCCGGACGCTAGAGAAAAGAGAGGAATCCTTGCATTCACTCGGGCCCTTGGCTACAAGCATGGAGAAAAGACAAAGGTTCCTTCTTTCCCTAGGTCGTCCGGACACTAGAAAGAAGAGAGGAATCATTGCATTCGCTCCAGCCTTTGCAGGCCATGTAGGAGACAAACTTGCTTGCAATTTTTTTAGATAGCCCCAAGGCCGATCATACTTGAGCCTAAGCAAATGAGGGCATGGCATGTGGTTGTGTGAATCAAACTCTTGTGATCACAAATTGGAGCTTCTTCTTGTTTTCTGGATTTTCTTCTGTTTAGGTATTTTCGGCTTCTATTGAAAAGCGATGACTTCTTCTGCTCTCGTACCTCAGTATGCTTTACTTCTTCTACAAGCTTATTTTTATTGCATGTTATTGTTGAAATGACTTGCATGTTGTTGCTTGTTTTAGCACTTTAAGTTGAATTTAAAGTAGGTGATACTTCAAATTTTGCTTTAAGCGCATAGATGCCAACATCTTCTTTGCTCATGGCTGCATGAGTTCGGAATTCCACTGGGGGAACATGGATTCTTGAATCTTGCCCGGTCGCTGATCCGTATCAGTCATGTGAAGAATCTGTCCTTCGTGTTGGACAGGTGCCATTCGTGTTTGGCTGAAGAGGATGTTGTCCTTCGTGTTGGACAATTGCCATTCTTGTCTAACTGAGAAAGATTTTGTCCTTCGTGTTGGACAATCGCCATGTGTGTCTGGCGGATGATGAAGATTTTGTCCTTCGTGTCAGATAATCGTCATTCGTTTCTGGCGGATGATGATTCTATCCTTCATGCCGGACAGTCGATTTATGACTTGATTGGATGCTAGCTTGATCTGTTAGAGTTGGATTTATAGGTTGCTCCAATCTTGCTCTTAGTGATAAGAAACCATGTCGATCGGTCTGAATGAGATGGCATACAGGCTTTAACCAGCCCCCAGTGTTGCGTTCTGGAGTAACGATGTGACACTTCTTTGCTCTTTTTTTTCTTTTTTTGATATGCATGTATGCATGCAACTAGTCTACTAGACTCTTTTCACAAACAATGCAATTTTTTTTGACACAAGAATTTATGTACTGGTGCATTTATGCATGACTGTTGATTTTATGCAGGACAGACTAACTCAATGCATGACAGACTAACTTAATGTGACTCTGACACAACTGATAGATGCAATGCAAACCTATTATGTTTAGACACGACATACACATGATGATTTATGAATCTATATATGCACGTAACCCTCTGACTCTTTATTTATACAATGACTTTCTAGAAAAATGATTTCCTAAGACAATGTTTTTCTAGGACAATGAATTTTTTTTTTCAAACGATGCTTTCCTAAGACCATGACTTCCTAAGGATCAAGGCCACTTGTAGGGAATTTCGGAAAAATTCAGGATGCGAAACATTCGGTCTAGGGGACAGGGAATGATAGCGAGGGCGCTAGGTGTGAAGGATGTGCCTCTTGAATACTCATGTAGATGACCTTGATTGCTTGCAAATCTATGATGATGTACGACCAGGCCTCGGTTTGGCGTAGAACCTTGATGATGTTGTCCTTCTCTAGAGGACACATTAGGGGATTTGCGAGCCCCCGGTTTCGATATGGATTGACGACATGAGGCACGGAGACCATGGGATAGAAGGAGGCATTGCTTCTTATGCTGCACTGACAGAAGTCTGGTATGTCCCTAGTCGTGAGTCTCGATCTCTCCTTTTGCCTAACTTGTCCGAAGGGTTTTCAAGTTAGCCTCTCTTTTCCTTTATCTCTTTTCTTTTCTTTTCTTTTCTTTTCTTTTCTTTTCTTTTCTTTTCCTTTCTTTCTTTTCTTTTTTCTTTTTTTTTTTCTTTCATTTTCTTTCGAGACCACTACTAGAACACCGATGAGAATGAGGATACAAGATGTTGTAGAATAGGGAGTAGGCATCCCTCTTAGAAACTATCTCTGGAAAATGTCATGAACAATGGTCATAAAGGTAGCGCGAGCCCCCAGTTTAGAGTAACTTGTCTCCGAGTTTGTTCATGATCATGTATGTTGCTGCCAGTTAGCCATTGATCTGATGTGATCGGATTTTGCTCTTCCTGAGAAGTGAGCCGCACTCAAGTGTGTTGAGAGTGGGAATTTAGAACAAAACCTCATCCTTGCAACAATGACCAAGCTGAAAAGTCCTCAAAGGGTGAGATGGGATAATAATGCTCAAAAAGGTTGGAAGATCATGTTTGGCGAAAAGGATAGTGGACAACGGTTGGTTAATGAATGGAGACACTTAAGAATGACCGTGTCTTAAAAAGGAAGGAGAGATGGTCAAATGGGATAAAATCCTCTTTTGGGAAAATGTTAGAACATGGGGATAAGGAGACACTTAAGGATGATGGTGTCTCGAAAGGGGTGAAGAGATGGACAAATGGGGTAGACATCATCTCTTGGTAATAGGCTGGATCATGGGTGTTGGAATGATATCCAAGTCTGACAGAAGAAAAATGGAAAATGGAGGGTTAATGATGGTGAAATCCAGGGTTTCCTCTCCTTTTGCGTAGCCCGCTCAACTGGGTTTTCAGACTAGCTTTTTATTCTCTCAAAGACCAACTTATTCAGTAAAGAATGTTCTCTAAAGTGAAAAGGATCGGGCCAGGCCTCAAAGAGGTTTTCCTACGTATCCAAGGTAGAATCAGGCTAGTCGTAGTTCTTTAAGCGCAACTTTGATGGGTAGTGCCTCGAGGAAGGCTTAATGGTTTGGAAAGATGGTTGAGGGTTCATATGCAGGTAATGGATGGTTATTGAAAGATAGGGAAGGCTATTGAATGTTGAAAGGTCTGATGAGGTGTATGGATGACGAGGCGAAGGGTTAGGATCAATGGGATCTTCTCTGGTGTGCATGACTCTTATTTCTGCCTTCTAGCTTCTTATTCTCTTTTTCCCTCTCCGTTTTTTGTTCTTCCTTTTCTCCTCTTTTTTTTTTTCTATCTCTTTTTTTTGCTATCCCTCTCGACCTTTTTTTTTGTTTCTCCTTTTTTTCACTTTTTCCATTGTTTTTTTTTGAACTCCTTTCTTTTGAACCTCCTTTTTTCGAACTCCTTCACGGGTCGCCTCCTATTCTCTATTGGTCATAACACACCTTTTGGATTTGGTTTGATGAATGAAAAGGGTTTTGAAAAGGTTGAGGCTTGATAGAAAAGGCTAGAAATGTAAATGATAGGTAGTAAGTGGTAGGTCATGATTGGATGAAAAGACGAGGGTAATGTGGGTGGTGAAATGAAAGTGAAGCGGAAGCCCCCTGTCCTCGGCACATAAGGTTAAGCTGCAAGATTTGTAATGAGGAGCACTCACTTCAAAGAGATTATTAGGCTTGGTCTTTCCTGGCAACACTATCTCCTTTTGCTCAGCCTCTTTGATGGGAGGTGCATGCTGACATCTCTCATCAATTTTATTCTCTCCTTTTGCCTGATTTGCCTTAATGAGGTTTTCAAATCGACCACTTTATAGTTTTTCACTCTTTTTTTTTTAATTCTATTTTTTGAAATTCCCTCTTTATCTCTCTAACCCTGGATTCAAGAAAAGAAAGGATGGGAATGAGGTATATGACAAAGATGGAAAGATAAGAGAAGGTGAATTTGGCAGACTTGGTTTGTGAGGATGGCAGATGGATAAGAGAACTTTTCAACTCAAGTCAGAAGCACAAACACGAAATTCCATTTGAACAAATAGCAACAAGAGCAATTGAATTCAAAGAATGAATTAAGAAGTGACTCTTAACTCTAGCAGACTCCATAAACGAAATGCTTGATAACCAGGACTGTTACTAACTCTAAAGCTCCTTTTGATAATATGCACTCTCTGTCTTCGTCTAGCGAATCCATGTTCTATCTGGCCTTTTGTGCTGCTTTTGGCAAAAGCAGTTTTTCCCTGAATGGATTATGTCCTCAATCTTATTCTTCAAAGTCTATCAATTCACTGTGTAGTGTCCTCGGGATCTATGGTAGCTGCAGAATTCACGTCATCCCAAAATTCCCTTTATTGCTGGTTCGGGCCTTGACCCTGACACTGTATAAATGAAGAAAAACCCATCCTGATGCATGCATGACCTAAATGAACTATATGGACTTCCTAAAAATGAAAAATGCTTGTATGCTGACTCGAGAGAGACTCACCCAGGACATGGGTTTGAATATGCTAATTGACCTACATAGGACATTCTAGGATGCAAGACTTCTATATGCTGACTAAAGGAAAAGACTTACCCACGACATGGGTCTATATGTCCTAAAATCTGTATAAGGCTTCCGAAAATGCAAATGTCTATATGTTGACCCTTAAAGACTAACCTATGACATAGGTTTACATTAGACTTCTAAGAAAATGAAAGACACTCACATGACGTGCCAACGCGAGAAAAGACTCACCCAGGGCATGGGTTTAAACGGGCTTCTAAAGAATGAAAGGTATTTACATGCTGACCGACTAACTTTAGACAAAGACTTGCCTATGAGAATTCCTAAATAATGAGAGACAATTACATCCAGACTCGAGAAAAGGACTCATCCGTGACACGGGTTTACAATTGACAACCGAAAAATGAGAGACATGTTGACTCAAGAAAAGACTCCCACATACATGTTGACTCAAACAGAGGCTCACCCATGACCTGAGTTTACATCAGACTTCCTGAAAATAAAAGACACGCGTTTGCTGACTCCAAACGATGACTTTGAAATAAAGACACTTACATGCAAACTCTAAAACAAAGACTCGCTCATGACTTGGGTTTGTATGCCGTACAAAACTTCACGAGACCTCCTAAGGAATGCAAGACACTCACATGCAGATGCTAACACAAAGACATTCTAGACCTTATATGGAACTTTCTAAAGAAAAAGACACTCATGTCCTGACTCTTAAAACAAAAACTCACCTATGACCTAGACTCTCTATGAAACATTTGAAAGAGACCGAAAGAATTTTACATCTTGACTCTAAACAAAAACTCACCCATGACTTGGGTTTACATTGAACTTCCTAAAACTGACAGATACATGTTGAATCAGGAAAAGACTCATCTATGACTCGGGCCTACAAGACCATATATGACACCACCTAACGTGTAAGACACCTATACATTGACTCAGGAAACGACTCAACTATGACATAGGTTTACGCGTTCTAACTTCTATATGACTCTAGACAACAACACTTTTTACAACGAGAGCATTATAAAGGGCCCGATAAAGTCAAACATAGCGAGTTGACATAAGTTGGAAAGCGTAAGTGAGTGTTTCTAAATTCGGATAGGCATAAACCATAAGCCGACCGTTTTAAGGAGAATCTGTCACTTGAACTAACAAACTTGTGTTAACTCAAGCTAAGCTGGCTATTACGCGGACTAGAATAATGCTCGATGAACTGACAACCTTACTTCTAGACTTCTATTTAAACACTTTTTTATTTAAGAGTCGACATATTTATTTATTTATTTACACTCATGGAAAGTGGATGTTGTAAAGGACCGAATAAAGCCATCAAAAGGTGAGTTAAAATAGACTTATAAACTCAATTATTAAATCCAACATGGATGGGCTTACCAATGGGCCGACCATGGATTTTGTTTTAGAATTAATAATCGAATCTATAAATTTATTTTCTCTAACCTTGAGTGTAATAATCCGAAGAAAATCACCCCCTAATACGTATTAATTAGTTTAAATAATCAAGGTTAAAATTAAATCATGATTAACTAAAGTGCGTGTTCCATTTTTCTAACCCAGCATATGTTTTGCAGGACTTGAATAGTGCAACGATCATCAACGATTCAGTTTAATTTTTCTTTATGAAAAATCGCTACCGTTATTTTTTATGATGGTTCTGAGCGTACGCGAATTCTTTTACCATGACCGATGTACCGGGGCCTTCTTTATCCGAATTAATTTAAGGTTATAATTATGAGGAATTTTATGGAGGTATTGGATATATTTATTTGGGTTCCAATAACATTGTTATGGTTTAATGAATTTCGGAAATTTGAGGAATTAGGGAAATATGAGTATAAGAGGGGAGACTTAAATTGATCAATTTTGTTTGGGCCATTAAGTGGCCGGCCAAATGAAGAGGTGAGGTAATCTTGGGCCTCACTAAGGTTATTAATATAAGGGAAAGGGGGTGGGGCTTAGTTTAGGTTATCTTACATACAAACTCTCATACACTCCCTCACTCTTAATCAAATCTCACCCAGCCCCTCACCTCCCTCTGCCCAGCACTTGTCGCCGCTACTGCTGTTCTGCCGCTGGCCAGCCCACGTCGGAGCCGTTTTCCGGCCACTTTTCCGGTCACCACCATCATCATCACCATCTCATCTTCCTTGTTTTTCTTCCAATTCAAGTGGTATATCTCTCCATTCTTCTTCCTCTTCCTTTTAAGGATGAATCAAATGATATTCTAAAGTTTTTCTGTTGCTATTATTATGTTTTTCTAGAATCAAAGCAAAAGTTTTAAGGTCTTCAAGTGAAGATTAGTGTGAAACAATTCAAAGAGAAGAATTTGGGTAAGTATGTTGAGTTCTTGTTACCTTAGTGTATACTAAGCGAATTCCTTGCAAATAATGGACATGCATGTGAATTTAGTAGTTAGATTCTTGTGAAAGTATGAAAATGTGTTAGTTTCTAAAGTGCATGCTTATAGATTAGATTTAAATCAAGAGGAAAGTGAGTTTTGAAGTGATGCATGTTGTAGTCGATGATGGATTGTGAAAATAGTTGATGTAATGATGTTGTATGAGAATAAAATGGTTTTGGATGGTATTTTTCTGGGTAATTCAGGTCTGAATATTGTGCTTATAAGCATGAAATTTTGGGTTGAGAGGGGTTGAGGCCAAACCAAACAGATTTGAGCGGTATGTTGATGGATTTAAGGAAAGAATGCAATCTGGTTGGTTTTTCTTTTTTCCAGAAAATGAGAGATGTGAGTCTAAGTAATTTCAAGGCTTAATTAGGTATACAAAAGTGTTAGCTAACACCTTGTTTTTACGGATCGGCGTTTCATTAAGTATATTAGTATTTATGAACAAAATCGTAAAGCCGCGCAAATCTTGAATTTTATGACGGCAGAACAAAGATGGGTATTTTTCGACTAGTTAGAGGTTACTATGGCCTAAGGTCTGAACATGAAAGTTCTAGGAGAGACTCTAAGCTTTTCAGAATGGTATGGTGCGTCCATAGGAGGTCCGACGGGCAAGTTATAAGCTCTTTATTGAAGGACAAAAATTCTGAGTTTCCAGAAATAATGCAAGTGTGACTGCCATTATTCTAGGCTACAATCCTACCTCTTCCCAAGCTTAAATCAATTGGTGATGAAAAAGGAAAGTTGGAGTACGATTCATGAGCTTTCCATAGACAGTTTATAGGTCCAAAACCGATTAGTATAACCCAAGTTATGACATTCCGAAAAAGGCTCGTCAACTTTTCTAAATTCTGGGCAGATTAGGAGATTGTGTAAATTGACCCCTTTAACCATACTTTTAGAATTCGAGGCGAACTTTAAAGTTATAGGACGTGTTTTAAGCTTTCCAGAAACTCTTCTTATGTGATGATATGATGTCTATGGTGAAAATTGTGATCCTTTCATTTTACAGGGGGAATTAATTTTACAATTCGAGCCGGTTATTCTACTAAAGTTATCTATTCCCTCTCTTAGCTAGATAAGGGTCTAATTATAAATTCCCTCTCTTTTCTAAGTTCCCCCAAGTGGTCGTTGCCCTCCCGCTGTTCAAGTCCCTGCTCGTTCCGAAGTCTTCAGGTACGTATATTGTCTGTAACCATTTTTTAAGTTAATTATATAATTTATTTTATGTCATATAAATCCTATGTCTTTTTAAAAAAAAATCTATGTCGTTGATGCAAGTCTTATATATCATGTTATAGTACAAGTTTATGTGGTTCTATGTATTGAGGAAGCTTCGTAAAGTAAAGCATCACACTTAACTATTAATGAGAACACGATTTGTTTCTTACGTCTTATAAAGCTTGTTGTTCTTAAATTTCATATTATTTACTTCAATGTTTTATGTCATGATAAAATAGAGTATAAAAAGATTTATGGGGTTCTAAGGACCAAGGTAAAATCTATTAAATAAAGTATCCTACTTGAGTTTGTAAATACATGTCTCCTTGGTAAAATATATATATACATCATGTGGGTACCTTTGGCTAATGCTTTATAGTAACAAAGTATAGTTTTGTATACGGATCTAGTTATACTAAGGTTTCAAGGTTAGGGTTTTTATGCTTTCTAAAGTGAATAAAGGCCCCTTTCATGTTTGTTTGTCCCTTAGAGCACACCAGGGAATTCGTGTCTTAGTACACACCGTGTATTTTGTGCCTAAATGCACACAAGGATAACCGTGCCTTAGTGCACACCAGGATGA
Organism: Portulaca oleracea; assembly: GCA_029582165.1. NCBI lineage: Eukaryota > Viridiplantae > Streptophyta > Magnoliopsida > Caryophyllales > Portulacaceae > Portulaca > Portulaca oleracea. The sequence goes on along the minus strand of CM055880.1, from coordinate 34,419,662 downwards.
ATCGTTCCATAACGCACCCAAGTAAATTGTATACGTGCCTTAGCGCATCCAAGGAAGTTATAACTTCAGTGCCTTAGTTGCACACCATGAAAATCTGGCCAGTAGGATAATTATCCACCATCCGGATCTCCCGATCGGTCCGGGTATGCGCATACGGAAGCTTAGCCAATGATCGCAAGTAGGGGGACCTTCAGGATAATAATAGGATAACTAAGTTTAAGTTTCTTTAATTACTCAAGTCTTTTGAACCAAAGTAAAGCATTATGACGTACATGTGTTATGGGTAAGTCAGGTATAAATTATGTTCTTTTGAAACTATGCTAGGTTAATTTTGGTGTTATATTATTTCTAAGGTTACGGTTATGTATGTTACCTTTACAAGGAAGAACTTAAAATATTTTCGTTTAAGCTGTGACTTAAGTACAATTTAAGTTACATTTCCCCACGTACAGGTTAAGTATGGTCAAGCTATGTAAGTTATGCTACCTTTTATTGTTTGTTTATTTTTATATTGTTTTTAATGTTTTGGAACCGCGCTAATAACTAACAAGAATTATGAAAAGATTCTTACGTATTCGGGGTATAAGTACTGAGTTTAACTCACTTTTCGAAGTTTTATGTTTTTGTTTTAGGAATCTCGGCAAAGAAGAGGAGAGAAGCCCCGAAAGGACGAAACCATAGAGCTTCTTAAGGACGTTGAAGGTGGTTAAAGACTCCTTATGAAAGACTTAAGAGAAACTTGTGATATTTTTGGCTTGTATAAGTTTTATTGGGTTATGTTATGTCGCCTTGAGGTGGTTTAAGTTAAGTTATATCGTGATGATGCATGTTCGAAGTTGGTTTATGTTTGGTTGTTTTGTCGGGTTTAGTATAGCCTTGTCTACCACCGTGGACGACGGTAATACTCCCAGGTGTTTATCCGCTACTAATCATTGGGTTAGGTGTACCATTAACTTAATCTAGTGGTTAGTAACCTGGGAGTGTGACATTGAGACTATTACACGGGCTAGAATAACACACATTGACTTTGTTTTAGTATTAATCATTTTCTTTGGACCCAAAATAAGAGAATAATGAGAAGCGCCGGATAAAACCATCAAAGGTGAGTTAAAATGAATCGATAAGCAGGGTCGATTAACCTTTAAAACATATGAGCCTCACAACAAGGCCGACCATAAAATTTAAGGTTAATTAATCGAGTTTATAAATTCATTTCTTTTCGAACCCAATGATTATTACGCAGACTAAAACAATATCTGAAAATTAGTTCCGACTCTAACGAAGACACAACAAACACAAACACATATTTACACTTAACAAAGACTCAAAACACGTGTTAACAAAAACCTAACAAAGACTTAAACACGTATTAACAAAAACCTAAGAAAGACTCGAAGCACGTGTCAAGAAAACCCTAACAAAGACTAAGACACGTGGCAAAGACTTGACAAACTCAAACGCGTGCAAAGACCCAACAAACTCAAACGCGTGGCAAAGACTTAACACTCTCAAACACGTGGTATAGTCTCAACAAACTCAAACACGTGGTATAATCTCAACAAACTCAAACACGTGGTTACACAAACACAAACACATACGCATGCACAAATACATACGCATACACAGTCACAAACACATGCACAGTCACAAACACATGCACATGCACAGACGCATATGCATACGCATACACATGCACATACCATACACATGCACATACCATACACATACACATGCACATGCACAAACACAAATACATGCACAAACACATACGCATACACATGTACATGCACAAACACATGCACAGTCACAAACACATGCACATGCACATGCACAGATGCATACGCATACACATACACATACACATACATACACATGCACATACACATACACATACACATACACATGCACATGCACAAAGACAAACACATGCACGAACACATACGCATACACATGCAAAACACATGCACATGCACATGCACAGATGCATACGCATACACATACAGATGCACAGACATATATTTACACATAGTCTACAACACGCTTTATCTACTTTACGGGCCTAACTCTATATGGACCCTAAGGACAAATGATCATTATAAAGGGCCGAATAAAGCCAAGCATGGCGAACCATGACTGAATAAGGAATCACGAGTCAATGATTCTCAATTCGGATGGGCCCCATCCACAAGCCGATCGTTTTAAAGAGAATTCGTAACTCGGAAAATTTATCAGTCCAACTCAAGCCATACTGACTATTACGCGGCTAGAATAATGATCAACAAGACTGACAGTCTACTTTTCCTGTACATTTTTTTATTCTATTTGTTTAGGAAAGTGGATATCGCAAATGACTGGACAAAACCAACAACATGCGAGTTATAATTAGTTTATGGACTTAATCACCAAATCCAATATGGTTGGGCCTAACCACGGGCCGGCCATAAGTATGATGGATTTGAAAATTAATTCGATAAACATTAATTTACTCAAGTCCGGTTGTTATTATGTAGTCTAAAACTTTATCCACTAACTTTGTTTGATCTATTAGTCAGATTTTTGGGACCTAAGGACAATTAATCATTACAAGAGGCCGAATAAAGTTAAGCATGGCGAATCAAGCCTAAGTCAAGGAGCACAAATCAGTGTTTCTCAATTCGGATGGGCCCCATCCACATGCCGACTGTTTTAAGGAGAATCCGTAATTTGGGCTACCGACTCAGACTTAATTCGAGCCATGTTGACTGCCATGCGGACTAAAATAATGATTAACAAAACCAACGACCCTTCTTTCTATTCCATTTTTTTTTGATTTAATTACCGGAAAGCAGGTATCATAAAGGACTGAATAAAACCAACAACGGGCGAGTTATAATTATTTTATGGACTTAATTGCCAGATCTGATATGGTTGGGCCTAACCACGGGCCGATCATAAGTGTGAAAGATTCGATAATTAAGTCGATAAATTAATTTACTCTAGCTCAGTAATTATTATGCAGTCAAGGACTTTACCCACTAACTTTGTTTTGACTTTAATCAAGTTTATTGGACCTTTTTTAAGGAGATGTCATAAAGGGCAACATAGAATCATTAGAGGTGAGTTGAGTTTACTTTATGAACCAAGAGAATCAACCTTTATAGATAAATGGGCCCAACCACTGGGTTAACCATAATTTTAAGGTTAATTAACTTAGTTGGAAAACATGACTGTTCTCAGCCCAATGACTACTATATGAACTAGAACAACACTCCTAAACTTAGGTCGACTCTTTACAAAGAATTTAAACACATAGCACATAGCATACATATGAACAAGGGGTATCCTAAACTACGGCTCTATGTACAAAAGGGTTTATTGGCTGGATAAGGCTTAGCGGGTCATGTACTCACCCCGATGCATTCTTGTTGTAAAGGCAACTTGAATGTGTGGGGTGTTGCTCTTGGAGGCTCGTGTGGAGAACTCGTAGATTGATGCATGAGTGGATGTGGTGACGAATACTCTCTCGGTGTAAATGCACCAATTGAGTATAGCCGGTCCGACATCCCATTGGTTATTTTTGTGGTTTAAAGAGAAAAAACCTAATACCGCCGATTTACGTGTTCTTACGACATATTTCATATCAAGGGAGTGCCCCAGTATATGCAATTCTTTATGCGTAAAAGAATGACTTAATAATATAAGTAAAAATTCATTTTCCTTCCAAACATTTTAAAGCACACTAAACTTTTTTCAAGTTTTACCCACTTTAAGAAAAACTCCCCAGTGGAGTCGCCAAAAATCCTGTGGACATTTTCCCTTGCCGTTCGGTCTTCCGAACGTCCACGTGGATTGGGGTGTGATTCGGTGATTTGTGCTGGGGTTTAACCTTTGAAAACTCTTTAAGGAAACTTATCATACATTTCATGAATAATATTTTGTAAAATCACTTTCCCTTTATTTATGCATTTTATGAGTCGTTGAATTAAACCTTTAAGAGTGAACATCCACTTGTTCCAAACTCTTCTAAATTTAACCCAATTTGCTCATTTAAATGTTGGGCTCGGAAGAGAGTGATTTATGCAACCATTATTTAAAAATATAGAAAAGAAACCCTAAGGTTGCATCGATACATTGTAAAACCATATTAATCATAGTTTTATTCAATCCTCGATGTGTTTTAGTTCGAAATGGGAGTCGCCACCCGACTTTTTAAGGGAAAAGCCAAGACAAAACCAAAAGGAAAAGAGAGAAATACTCCGCCTGCGAAACCCAAGAATGGATCCGGGGGTACGGCTACGAACTCGAAAAGTAAACTTTAAGAGTTCGCCTCTCACAAAAGAAAAGACTCTACTAAAAGTTTAAAATGTGCTTTTGATAAATTTTGGAAGGGAAATAAACAAGAACTTTATAGAATTACTTCATTTATATAAAAAGGAAACAATTAAAAGCTTACATTATGCCTTTTGTAGGGAAGCCTTGCCTAGCCTTTGTCGTAATAGCCTTTGGACGCCTTGAATACTCCTCTTGAATATGCCAAAATGGTGCCAAAAGTGGAAGGAGAAAACTATGGAAAAGGGATGAGAAAAGGGGTAGGAAAAGGCTTTTTCTGTGGTATTTTGGGTAGTAGAAAGATTAGGCTTTTTGTGGAGTTTTTAGGGTTTTATGGAAGGATAATGGAAGGAAGATGAGAATGGAGATAAGAGGGCTTAAAGAAGTGGAGAAATGGAGATAATAATGGTAGGAAAGTGATGAAGAAGGATATGAAAAAGGATAGGAAGAAAGACTCTTTTTATGATGTTTTAGGATAGTTTTGTGAGGGTTTTATGTAACAATGGTGGGGATAGTATGATAGAATGGATGAGAGGTTTAAGAGGATGAAGATATTGAGATTAGGATGATAAGAAAATGGTAGCAAAGTGATAAAGAAATGGTGGTAGAATGATAACTAGAATGGAGAGATTAGAGAGATGAGAGAATTAATTGAGAGATGGAAGATGAGAGTGTAGGAGGGGAAGAATGAGTGAATGATTGAGTGAGTTTGGCTTTGAGGGAGGTAGTATTTATAGGCTTTAGGATGGAGTGGATACACATGCACATACACGCATTCGTCCTTGACAGTTAACAATGAAAATAACAAGGCAGTAGGGGGAGATGTATGATGATGGACGGCAGCACGTGGTCAATTGACCACGTGTGGTTTGTGTTGTAGGCCGGTCCGCCACCAGTTAGAGGGGGGATGTACATGCCTCGTCCATGCATGCATGGACGGTGGTGTGTGAACTCACCAACCTTGGGAAGTGGTGGTTCACACTGGACGGAGATAGCCTTTGTTATTAGCTCTTTTGAGGTATTTTTAGAGTGTTTTTGTGAGGTTTCGATCTTGCGACCTCTGGCACTTGCTCTTATGGCTTGCCTATCCTTATTTTCTAATTCCTAATTTCTAACTAAAAATACATAAAAAGAAAGAATAAAATTACATTTAAAATGTATATAAAATTTATGCTAAAATCTAGCTTATCGACTGACTTCTCCTTCTTTATTTATGCTTCATTATATGTAGTTATGCTATATATTTATGTGTCAAAATCCGGTGTCTACAAACATGAGTCAATATCTAAGCAAAATTCCACATCAAATGAAACTGAATGTCTTCCAATGACAATACTACAGAATATATAGTTGAAGTCCACATTAGTAATTAAGGATGTCCGTAATGATATTAATGGATGTCCATAATGATATCGAAGGATGGCAATTGTTTACATATGTAAGTTAAGTCATCAAGTATGTTCAAATGGGGGATACCATATGCAACACATGATGTCCTCATTCCAAATGCGTGTATTAATAGATACTTGATGTCCTCAGTCTAAAAACTATTGCCAACCACTATTTACAAATGCATAAAAAATATATCAAGTACACACCAATGAAACCTAGTGTCCTCCAAATTAAAATACTTAAATCCTCGCATGATCAGGTAAAATGCATATGAAGTAACATGCATCATGTTGGGGAGATCCAAGACGGGGGCCCACTTCAACCAATTGGTGTTAAGAGGAGTAGCCCACTTGACTTTTATATTATATCCTTTCTCTTTACTTTTCTGATGTGAGATATTTTTACTCATAGGTGAATCCCAACAATCTCCCCCTTCACACATGAGTCTCTCCCCCTTGATCAGAAGCCTCTTTTTACCAAGGTTTCAAGTCACCATCAGGAGCCCACCATAGCCGCACCTTACTCTACAAATTCGCACCCTACTCCACCTGCGTCTCATGCCACCACTCTGCGCATTCAAGAGACCCATCCGCACACGCGCTATGGTCCCTGCTCCTGTCCATGGAGATCTTCCTGCACTTTGCGCGCGCCAAGCCGAACGAATCATCGGCTCTGATACCACTCGTTGGGGAGATCCAAGACGGGGGCCCACTTCAACCAAGGCCCATGGTATACAAGTTAAGTGAGGTTCCATCTTAAAACCAATTGGTGTTAAGAGGAGTAGCCCACTTGACTTATATACCATGTCCTTTGTCTTTACTTTTTTGATGTGAAACATTTTTACTCATGGGTGAATCCCAACACATTTACGTCTAAGCAAAAGTCCACATCAAATGAAACAAAATAGCGTTCAATGACAATACTACAAAATGACATACATACCACTAATAATCCCCCCAAGAAAATCATCACTCCAGTTATATATGTTCATACATAACCCCCACAGAAATCATATCTAGAAACAATAACATGTCATCCATCAGATAGTTTTATTCATTTATAAATTGTGATGGGCATCCACTTTGGATTGTGGACATCAAGTATTACAAAAAAGGACGATGCGCGTATTGACTGTGGACAACATGTTTCTTCGTACGCATTATACCCAATCATGTGCGAGATTTAATTGGCATGTACTTGATATATTTTTATTAATTTAATTGGCATGTGGGCACTCATCTCATCTGCTTGCACTTGATATATTTTTATTCATTTGTCAAGAGTGAGGGCATCCATCATTTTAGTTTGTGGGCATTAAAAAATAACAGAAGTGGATATCAAGTTCTATCAACATGGACATCAAGTATAACAACAAGGGACATCAACTATTAACACTATTGACTCATAATACATTCATGCACATTAATACTTGGCCTTGAAATTACATGAAGTGGACATCCAGTTATGTCTATGTGAACTTCAAGTAAATTGCAAGGACATTAGGTTCATAGATCATTACCCAATACATTGTGGCGTCATACAAACTAGACATCCAAGAATAACAGTAGTGGACATCAAGCATTACCAACATGGACATCATGCACAATAACAGTGAGCATTAAGTATTACAACAGGGGACATTAAGAATAACATTATTAGCACACAATACACTCAAGCACAACAACAGGGGACATCGAGAATAACAGCAGCGAACATCAAGTATTATTAATATGGACATCAATTATGACAACAAGGAACATTCAGTATTAACATTATTGACATATAATACACTCAAGCACAACAATAGGGTGCATTAAGTATTATTAAATATATTCATCAAGGATAACGGCAAGGGACATCAAGTATTATCAATATGGACAACCAATATAATAGCATGGGGACATCATGCATTATTATTATGGGCACACATTACACTCAGTAATCTTCCATAGTGACTCCTAGCCTTCCATACACGTCATTATGCAGTTGCGTTACTCTTTTTCCTTTTTTTGAAACATAATAATCAGTTTCATGCTTAAAATATTCGCCATGCTTCATTAAATGCGTTCATTCTAATATTTTCATGGTTAATATATTGTATTATATTGTTTGTTGAGTTATGGACAACAAAGCACCATGGATGTGGACATCGACATAACAGCAGTGGACATCCAACATTACCGTTGCAGACATCAACCATTACCAATGTACACGTCAAGTACAACTGAATGACAAACACAAACACATCACCATTTTTTGCAAACATATCCAACAAATGTGTTTTTGCATACCAAATACATACTATGTTCTGACAGAAAGGAAGAAGAAAAATACAGGAAAAAACTAAGCATCATGCCGAGTATCTCGCAAACTTAAATCATATGGCGTAAGTGACTTGGTCTCATCCCAATGCAAATCCTTATTGTATGCAATTATGAATGATCCTTCGATTGTCTTCATGCATAATAATATCATGACAATATCGCTTCCTCAATGCTTCCAAACATTTTTCCTAGAATGAAACACAAGTTGTTGCTCATCTTGGTGTGGAAAGAGGATTCATCTTCAGCTGAATCTGCACCCTCGATCTGAGTAGGTGCCACCTCATATGATGTTCCCATAACATGTGAGCGGACTAGACTTGAACCATCTTCCACTTCATTAATTGTAGACGAAAAATCCTAAACTATTGATGCAACCACAACCCGAGGATCTCCAGAACAAGTGGTGCTATGCTAACCCCTAATCAACAACCCACAAACCATCAGTACTCCCACTAACTAATATTGAATGGTTTGAACAACATGTACAGTGAATATGGTAATATTACGTAACAATCACTACCAAAAAAGGGTCCTCCTTCCACGCTTTAAACATCTTCTAGCCACACTTATAAGCAAGGCCGGAATCCTTACCACGGATAAATAAGCGTGGAAAGGGAATGTGTTAGGAAAATTTTGCCACGCTTAATAAGCGTGGCAAGAAGAAATTCGCCACGCATGATAAGCGTGCATGGAGAAACTTTGCAACACTTAGTAAGCGTGCACGGATGAGCAACACTCTAAAACTATAATTTTTTCTTTTGAATGTAGATTCGAACCCTCGACCACAACTGTAACAGCCCGCTCCCTAATAGGGGCTGTTAAGGTCAATCTAAACCTATAAAAGGTTACGAAAGGTAAAAAGAAAACTTAGAAATTAACTTGCAAAATTTCATGGGAAAAATCCGGCAGAGTTCCCTTTGTAATATGGACATTTCCCATGCTTAAAGCCTTACAACCCTAAAATAAACAAAACTAAACCAAAATAGAACTCAACGGCCACAAGCCGGAGCATATCACGAGCCACACGCTCGGATTACGATCTAAATGCATCAACAACCCAGGCATAACAAACACGTTTACAATAGAATTTGAATTACTTAACAATTACTCTCTAAATACAAGAACATTTAGAAATACTTCAACCTCCAAATAACCGGTTAGCTTCTCATCTTCATGACGACCTGTAAGGGGGAGGGAAAAGGGGGTATGAGCAACCACAGCTCAGTGGGTAACTTGTACCCTGGAATAACCATTGAGATTCAAGCAACCTAAGAATAGGAGTCACCCTAGTTCTGCATTCACAAAAGTACAATTAAAACATATAAATGCATCTCTTAGTCGCTTTGTAGCTCATCAAGTAGGGAACTGGGTATAAGGTTTGCATTCAAGCATCTACATGTCCCATTTGAGGTAACAAACACTCTCATATCTCCCTAATCCATTACAGGGGAATGGGGTAACCTTTTAATCATGGAAATAGTCAGGAAGCCATCAGCAGGGCATTACAAGTACTCTTCGTGTTCTACTAGGCCGCAACCAACTCAATACACATCATCATTATAACTTAGTTATCCATCAAGTAACTCATACCTCCCACTTAGCCTTCAAGGTCAACAATCAAGCCAAGATTCACATGCAATGCATCAGTCTAATTAAAAGACACACGTAAGGAGTTCGAAAATCACAAATAATCATTAATAACAAAGTAAGCTCTTATTCAAATCACAGGATCCCTTTTTGAAACTTTGTTGAATACAAGTGAATACATTTCGTAAACTTAGTAATTATCACGTAGAATACCATTCATACTTCCAAACCTTTCCAAAATTACTTTAAATAAGAGCATAACACTTTCGACATTTGAAGAGTAACTCACGCATTTTGAAACAAGTATTAAAGTTATTCAGATCGCCTTTTCCATTTTTCCATAACCAAAGTATGTACCGTTTCAATCAACCAACGGTTTCATATAATCTTTCCTTCTTTCCAATGTACGAAAATATCGATACCATGGGCGTAGGGTACTTTCAGCACTTTTCCAGTCGGGGTCGGTTCCCCCTTAAGAAAGTTAGTTTAACTTCCCGGGAGTTCTAACGTCAATGGACTTTATATACCTGCCGGTACAGGTGTAACCCCGACTTTCCAATAGTCCACAGTACCTAGTGCAATACACCTAGCCCGAAAACCCTTTCAAACTCGTAAATCACACAACAATTCCATACAATACACTTCTCATCCAAATAGCTTTCCAAATCGCACATAAATATATATAAAGTGGGAATATACCTTTCATTCAAATTAAAATAGCTCAATTGGCCAATTTTCCAACCTTTTGCCATTTAAGAAATCCAAATATCCCTAAAGGAGTTTATAAAAATTCATAATAACCCTTCAAAACATAGAAATCACATATCCCTCTTAAACCACATATAAGTATCAAAATCAAAACCATTTCTTAGAATAACAGTTCAAAGTCATTCAAGACTCAAGTACACAAGTAAATATGTGTAATGGAGCCCATAAGGCCCGTATAAGTTCAAATAATTGGGAAACACATGCACACGAGCACTTAAATTCATATACAAGGTCTAGCAATTAGTAAAAATCCAAATCATATAGCACTAGCATTCAAAAGGTCCAATTACGACGCGTCTTATGAACATGAAAGTTCCATTCTTAGCATATAACTCACCCAAATTCCATTTATGCATACTTTCCACATAAATAACCAAATTAATCACGTATAACGTGCAGGATACTTATCTATGCACTTTATACTTGCAAACCTCCAAACAACATCAGGGCAACCATAACTCAAACCTTTCAATATACTAACCACATATTTACATATAAACCTCCTTCGAATCATGAATTAACTTAATTTCTCCGCCTATACCGCAATAAGGACTATTCTTAGCATAATCAATCAATAAACCGTTCTTTTCATCATTCAACCCAAAGTATTTCAATTTCACAATTCAACCCGGACTCCCTCCTCACATACATCGCCCTAAATTAACCTCGACGCACAATGTTCAACCCAAATATCATCCGACTTCAAGCTCGGTTACATAATTCAACCCAACCATTCTAACACAGCTACCAATTCAGGCATAAATTCAATATTCAAAATCTATAAACTAAACCTGAAAATTAATAGTTATTAAGAGGGGACAGAGATTACCCACTTTGATTCCTAATTTGCAGCTTAGGGTTTCTATTTAGGCTAGACTCGGCTGAGAGGCGTCAGAGGCTCCCAAACGCACCATACCCGGCCCGAAGAGACTTGGCTCGAACCTCCTATCCCCCTCCTCTGCCTCGCGCTGCCTCGCCCTGCCTCGCGTCAGGCCACTTTGGCCTCCGTCCTTGCGGCCACGGGCCCATGGCCGCCGCGCGAGTCTCTGGTACCCCATGGACACCGCCACCTCCTACAATTGAACACCACCGTGCCACCATCGAGGAACCCCCTTCTTTCTCTTTGCGTGCGTCGCTCTTAGGGGAGAAGAACGAGACATGGCCGGGCCTTCATCTCCTTCTCTCCCTCTTTCTGGGTCGACGACCGGTGACTGGACGACGCCACCGCCACCACCACCGCCACAGCCACACGACTTCCTCTCTCTCTCTCTCTCTCTCTCTCTCTCTCTCTCTCTCTCTTTCGCGTGCGTGTTTCTGCCCCAGAAATGAAGCAGGGGCTTGTCCCCTCTTTTTTTTCTTTGCGTGAAACCCCCAAATGGGATAAGAAAGTCTACTCCCTTTTAGTTATCCAATTTAATCTCTCCAGATATTATCAACTTCCTTCTCTTATTCCCTTCCTTTCTCAATCTATAACCCAGTTACCAATAATATAGCTAGTCAATTCTTCTAATAAAATTCTAACTTTGATAAATAAATAAATAAAGTAATATCCACATAATATCGGAATGCAATAATTAATCCCATAAATAAATAAATAAACCTAAATTAGACCCTTAACCAAAGTAATTACTCTTAATAAAACTCCTGGATCTTACAACAACACATAAGAATAAGAATGGGTCACTAACCAAACGCTTACTGCTAATGTATCAAAGATTATTTGATTCTAATAACTAATTTAATACTACACATACACAAATACCACTTGACTTTTTTTTTTTATCTTCTGTTTTACCTTTAACTAATAGACGGGTATATTAAAATAATTATAATTGTAGTTTTTTTAAAGATTCTTGAAATTAATATAATACTAGATGTACACAAATACCATTTGGCTTCTAATATCAATGCGCCCAAATTCAATATTCCATAATGTTTCTTTTATTTTTTTTGAAATCATTTATAAGACTAAATTAATTCCTTAATTAATCCTGGCACCTAATTAAAAGATTATACTTTGTACAAAAAAAATTATAATGTAAAATTGTCGTCTGCCACGCATATTATTTGTGGAAGTATAGGTTTGTTTCGGAGCATGATATAACCTCACTTAAATAGCGTGGCCAGACTCTTACAACACGCTAGCACACTTATATGCGTGCTTACCGTTTAACCACTCTTAGTAAGCGTTGTCATTGCTTATAGTAGGAATTTGCACGATTGTTTTCCCCTCATTTAAATAAGCGTGGGAAGATATGCGTGGAAGCATGCATATTTTCTTGTAGTGAATAGTGGACATCGAGCATGTCGAGTATGAACATCAAACAAAATGGATGTGGACATTAAACATGGAACATCAACCCTTATCAATGTGGACATTAACCATTACCAATGTGCACATCAACTACAACAAAATGACATACAGAAGAATCACAATTTTCCATTAAATGTCCAATTTTCTTGACTTTAACGTCCACTTTGACAACATGTCTAGTGAGTATGGTCATAAATACATAACATCAATGGACATCGCGTCATGATTATGGTCACCAAACAGAGTGGATGTACATGTGGACATCAAGCATGACAACAGTGGGCATCAATCATTATTACTGTGGACATCATCCAATACCAACGTGCACATCAAATACAGTAGAACGACATACACACCCATCACTAATTTTCCTAATATCCACTTTCGTTGACCTTAATGTCCAATATGTCCTCAATTGATGTCCACACTGAATTCAAAATTCGTAAAAAAAAAAAACCAAAAACTTACGCAAAAACACACCTTAGGAAATTAAAACCCAAAAAAAACACATAAGCAAATTAATTGTGGACAAAACAATTAAAAGCACAATACACACTCAATTGGAACATTAAATCGTGAACGACACTCCCTATACCATCGGAAACCGCCACAGAAAGCCACCCACTTCTATTTATCCAGCGTCGTGGTTGTTTGCCGTTGACTTTGTTGGCTTTCACTACACAAAACGACGAAAAACCAATCCATTGTTGTGGTTGTTCGTCGTTGGGTTCGCAACCTAGGGGCCACTACACTGATGACGATACAATTGGAGGGGGAAGGAAGATGATTGTTCAATTTCTTTTGGAATTGTGTGATCATGCGCCATTTTTTGGGAGTGATAATCAGTGTTTTTTTTTTTGTCCCAACCTCACATGACATATATATTGAGTGGGTAAAAAAAATAATCCAAAGTCAATATTTTTTCTTATTTATTGATTGAAGATCCAATGGTCTAAAATCTCAATGCTCACATGCTCACAAAAACTCAATGCACATGTATATGATCACTTTCCTCGTTGTGACCTATGGTATCGACACAGCAAGCGATGCAACAGTCGGTAGGACGAAATTCTACGTCGGCAGCCAAAACAACCAAACATAGAAGCAGACCGAGAGTTGGAAGTGAACAAAAGAATGGATCTGTGGAAGAACAACAAACTGTAATCCAGGCAACCACAGGGGATAAAACAGCAGAGGAACTGATTCGAGACTCTTTTGAGAAAGGGCCAAAGAATAATTCTTTTGCATCCTTATTCAGCAAAGATGAAGGCATGCAATTACAATGTGTTTCCCCTACTCTAGTAGATGGAGTGCCCTATGCAAAACTCAATAGAGAAGACGTAGTAGAATCCATCAAATATTGGCACAACTGTATCATCTACTGTGTTCTAGGAGCAAATTCACCTTATGAGGTAATGAATGGCTATCTTCGTAGAATCTGGAAGCAACTTAGTATTGTGAAAATATCAGATGTCAAGAAGGGAGTGTACATGGTCTGGTTCGAATATGACGAGGATAAAGACATGGTTATTAATCAGGATTTCCATTTCTTTGATAATAAACCACTTATTGTCCGAGAATGGAATGAAAATCTTGATATGAACGTAGATTTAATAAAGTCGCTTCCAATATGGGTCACCATGCATGATCACCGTTCAAATTTTGGAGCAGTGAAGGGTTCAGTAAAATTGCAAGTGTCTTGGGTGTTCCTATCTAAACTGATCGACAAATAAAGGAAAGGATCAAGCTGGGCTACACGAGGATTCTCATAGACATGCAGCTGGATGAGGCTTTTCTTGAGTATGTCGATTACCTAGATCATAATGATAAGCTATTGAGGCAGAGTGTTCAATATGATTGGAAACCTATTAGATGTCGGCAGTACATAATCTTTGGCCATGAACAAGTTGTTTACAAAAAGAAGCTTCAATGCACATACTATCATCGGGCAAGCATGAGGAGAAAGTGTGTAAGAAGAAGGAGGAGGAAATCAGTAAAGCGGGACAAAGGATGAACAGAGTCAGCCACGCCACTGATGTAGATGGTTTTACCAAGCCAAAATCTTCCTTGATCTCGAAAAGAACAAGATTAAAGATTGCTATGGCAACCACAAACCGATTTGCAGCGCTTCAATGAGAGGACAACATCACAGGGTCGGAACAACTGAGAGACGGCAATGCCCAATCAATGCAAACAGTGTCATGATGCAGAACATACTCAGTTGAAATATCAGGCGAGTCTTCTTGCATTAGCAGGGGGCGGGGTTAATAGGTGTCTATGAAACAAAGGTCCCCCAAAGAAACATCGACATGATTCATTATAGGGTTTATGGTCAATGGAACCTTGAAACAAATATCCATCACTGTCAAAAGGCAAGAATATGGGTAGCTCGGACCAATATATGCATATGAAGGTCATACCTATTCAGAACAATACCTTCTTTCATGTAACGTGGGTCTATGGGCACAATGATATGAAAGAGAGGGCACCTCTCTGGGACACTCTTTGTGAAATTGCGGGGAGTGTTGAGGGTCCTTGAGTTGTGTTGGGGGATTTTAACCTATAATCATGGCGGAAGAGGACAAAGTGGGTGGTGCGGACATTGAAGCCTTTATGACCCAACCAATGACTCAATGTGGCCACCACTATTTCCTCCATGAACCGAGCTACTCCGGAATGTATTATGCACGGACAAATGATCACATTTGATCCAGGCTTGACCGACTCTTGGTGAATTCGCAATGGTATCTCATCGCAGATTTGATGCAGGTTAACTTCAAAGCCTCTAGGCTCTTAGAACATTCAGTCATAATCATTACATTCCCGGAGATGCCGAAGCAACAACACCCCTTCAGATTATGCGCCATGTGGGCCAAGAATGAGGGTTTTACCACTCTGGTTAAGACCACTCTGTTTGAGGTGCATGAAGAGCATACAATGTTCCAGCTAACTCAGTTCCTTCTCAAGCTGCGACCGTAGTTACAAATGTTGCACAAGAATCAATTCCATGACATCCACACGCAGGAAATTGCAGAAAGAGAAGAGTTGATCAGGATACAATCAATTCCTTCTCAAGCTGCGATCGTAGTTACAAATGCTGCACAAGAATCAATTCTATGACATCCACACGCCGAAAATTGCAGAAAGATATGAGTTGATCAAGATACAAGAGAGGCTTAATAGTGAGCCAAAAAGTGCATCACTGCGGCAAGAGGAGAAGGAGCATCGAAGGAAATATTATGAAATTTTGCATTCGTCCTTACTTCTGAAAAGATAGTAGAGCAAAGTTGCGTAGGACGAACATGGGGACAAATGCTCAAAATTGTTCATCGCGAAAATGAGGCACTAAAGGGCCCATCTGTACGTCCGAGAGATTGAATCCAACGATGACATAAAGGTGACAGGGCTTCAGGAAGTCAATGAACAACTAAGCCTATTCTATCAAAACCTCCTGGGCAACAACAAAAAACCTCGTAATACAGCTCGAGATGAAATCTTCAAAATGGGTCCTCGTCTCACCGGCGCGCAAAAAACCAAGATCAGTAAACCTATTACGAATAAGAAGATAAAGGTTACTATCTTCTCAATTCCCAACGACAAGACCCTAGCCTGGATGGTTATTCCAACGGCTTCTACAAATCCTGCTGGAATGAGATAGAGAGACTGGTCTACGGTGCAACGAAAGGTTTCTTCACCACTAGGAAACTCCTAAAGAAGCTAAATGCAACAAACCTTGCTCTTATCCAAAAGGTGCAAAATCTCAGTTAAGTCACTGATTTCCGCCCCATCGCATGTTGCAATACAATCCAAAAGGGTATAACCAAAATCCGATCCTAGCAACAAGTGTTTGGTTGTGGTAATTTGGGTTTTAAAGTAGGGTTGTCGTATGCTCAGGGATGGTGTGTCAGGCAAAAGGAAATTGGTTTGGTAAGGTTCAAATGCGAAAAGCAGTAAATAACTAAAATAATTTAACTAAAATATACAGGAATTGAAAACAGTATTACTAAGAAAACATGAATTGGAAAACAAAGTTCAACCTAATGGAACAAGAATAAGAAACTAAACAAGAAATCGAAGGCATATTCAAGAAAGCAATTAAAAACAATGTGATAAGTGATTTTTATATAGTGTTTTTAGGGCTCAAATCACATTTATATCATGCTTTTTATACCCGAAATTCCGTATTTTTATATTAATTTACGTGATTTCTTCACTTGGTTGCGAGATTGGTACATTTTGCAGGAAATATAGGAAATACATCAAAAAGCATGGAAAATCAATTAAAAAGGGGAGAAAAATACAAAGAAATAAAAAGAAAAGTTGAAGAGAAGAAGAATTGAAGGACAGGAATGGCCCAACAGGCGTGGCCAGGCCCAACATTGGGCGAAATGCAGAAACGCTGCTAGCGCCTCCTCTAGGAAGTTCGAGTGCTGAAGAAATTGTAAAGCACTGCCAGCATTTTTAGAACGCCACCACCGCCAAGACACAAAGAACGTTTTTAGGTGCCAAAACCTGCCAGCGTTTTTAAAGCACTACCAGCGTTTTCTGCCCTAATCGTGCATTATAAAAGGACTTCTTCGCCGTTCAGTTAAGGACATCATTGACTATTCAGAATTTTATTTCCGTCGTTTAGTGTAGGGTTTCCTTTGTATTTTCCTCCCTTTGGGAAGCCGTTCAAGTAGATTAGGAGCAAAAGAGGAGAAGAAGGAGATCGAATCGAGTGACACGAAGAGATCGAATTCGACGACTCGGACGTTCGGTTTAAATTCTCTTTACTTTATGCTTTGTTATTCAGTTTTTACTATTGTTTTCTTAGTTATTAGCATGAATAGCTAAATCCCTTCGTTTAGGGGATAAACTCGATGTCGTCTGGTTTATGTTTGAATACAATTTCGGTGTTAGGTTATCCTTTTATTCATTTAATCTGCGTATATTATATGCCATAGTAAAATATGGCTAACCGCCTTTTACTTAGTATTAGATTCTTGATAATATGACGAAAGTTTGAGTCTTGAATTGGAAAAACATAGATTGAATAGGTTAGTAAATAGTTAGAAATAATGATTCTTGCCCAGGGTCAATTATAATCAGTTCTTTATCTTTGATTAGATTAAATAGTTAGAAATAATGTTTAGTTTAATCACTGTAACTCACTTCGAATCGAAAGATTTATGTGAAAGGGCCTAGAAAGATTATAGACTCAATTATTCTTTATTCAATTTACACCGAGATTGTTGATTAGTTAATTGATTGACTAGAGTAGACTCCCCTAAACTCTTTTAATTATTTGGTTGGATCTTTTAATTTCCTGCTTCCTTAGTTAATTATCCGAATCATTACCCGCAACCCTTTGATCGACCTAGCATCCTTTGTAGTGAACTAGTTTAGTGCGTAGTTCAACACAAGTCCTTCAGAGAGAACGATATGTTATTACTACACAGACTCGTACACTTGCGGTACGCAGACACCTTTTTAGTTTTAGGTCTTTCAAGTTACTGGGACCGTTGCCGCGGACTTGTTTCCCCAACCTCCATTAGACGAATACACTCTGGTTGACTAGGTTTTTATTGCTTTCCTTTAAACCCTAATAAATCAAACAAAAATAAAAAATTTCTAAAATCTAAAAAAAATGGCAATTCTTGATTTTCTTGATTTACCTCAATATATTTTCTTTATCTTCCTTATTATCACTTTTAATTACGCTTGGTATTCTTGTTTTTGTCCTTTTTCAGGTTTACATAAAAGGATTTCTCATTCAGATTTGATCTCGACATTGGACGAACCCTACGAGAAAGAAGGAAAAGGCGAAAAACTGGAGAAAGAACAACCACAAGAAGAAGCTAGGTGCGAAGCGGAAGAGATGACCAATCAACCGCAAACACTGGGCCAGTATATGACACGCACTAAACTCCAGTACGCAATCACAGTCCCCGGCATTGCAGCTGATAACTTCGAACTGCGACAATCTCTAATCAACTTAGTATCCAAGGAACCTTTCCATGGACATCCAAGCAAAGATCCAAACCGCCACCTACGCCACTTCCACCAAGCCTGTGATACCTTCAATGCCAACAATGTCTCGGAAGATGCAATCCAACTGAGGCTCTTCCTGTTCTCTTTAGAAGGCAAGGCATGGGAGTGGCTTGATTCGCTTTCTCCCAACTCAATCACCACGTTCAACAAACTCGCCAGCTTGTTCTTGACAAGATACTTTCCTCCCAGCAAGTTTACTAGCTCGAGGAACCAAATTTCGACATTCACCCAAGAAGCTGACGAGTCACTCTATGAAGTTTGGGATAGATTCAAGGACCTTCTCCGACAGTGTCCTCAACACGGATTCGAACCTTGGGTTCCGATCCAGTCACTTTTCAACGGAATAAACAAGTCGACAAGAGAAACCATCTTCTCAGCAGTTGGTGGAGATATTATGGACAAGACTATTCCTCAGATCACGGACTTGATCGAAAATTTGGCAAACAATTCACGTCAATTATCGGAACCCCGCCATAGAGCGAGAGGTAAGCAAAATTTTGATGCAATTTCATTATTAATTGCTAAACTTGATACTTTAGTAAAAGAAAATAGACGGTCTGGACTCACCTGCACCCTCACCTTCACCATATAACTCGACCAAACATGAGATTCCAGCATGTCCTACAGGAATAGCCTATAACGACCGAACTGAAGAAATCCACTCTGTTGTCCGAAACTCGAACTTAGAGTCTATCGTAAAAGGTCTTGAGTCAAGTCAGCAGGAACAAGAAGAGACTATTAAGAATCTTTTGGAAAAGATAGAGCTCCTGGCCCATCAAAACAAAAATCTGGAGACCCAATTAACTAAACAGGACACCTTCCCTCTCTCACCTACAGTGAATACAATGGAACATTGTAATGCTTTGACTCTTAGGAACGGAAAACAATTAGGTGAACCCAAGAAAAACCAGCTTGAGAGTAGAGAGCCTGAACCAGAAAAAGAACCATCAGTAGATGTTGCTACCCACGGGGATGAGAAGAGATTAGGTGACCCGCCAGGTGCTAACCAAAGAGTCTATATACCACCCATACTGCTTCCTCAAAAGCTATTCAAAGCTTATCTAGCCAAGGAAAAACTTGATAATACGACGGGGTATGAGGTGAGTGAACCTATGGGGTTAGATACTAGGTATGTAGATAATTTTTATCATGAGTCAGTTGATTTTATTCATGAGGAGCCTAGTGAGAGAATTATTGGTGAGGTAAATTTTCCAAACGAGAATCTTGTTGACATTGTACCCTTTGATCCCGATGATTTATTCGATAATTTATTCAATGTTTTTATTCCTTGTTTATTACCTTCGGTGTCGCAAGAAATCCTTAAGGAACCCATACCTGATCAAAAGACCTTAGATGATCACATTAGCATAGCATATGAGGTTAATTTTTGTGAAACCTACAAAGTTTTTAATGAGTTGTCCTTAGGTAAGTCTAGAAGTTATGAGCCCTACCTCGACCCTTATAATATATACTTAGAGGAGTATCCTAGAAAAATTGTGTGGAGCACGTATTTTGAATCTTTTGATTTTTCTAGCAAATTTGATTTATTACTGAGAACTTTACTAATGTTTTATCTTATAAGCTTTCAGTTGATCTCTAACCTGTTAGCTTGCATACCGCATGGAGAAGAGTTTGACAAGCTACTAAGGGGCTTGACGTCATCCGGAACGGAGACCATGATCTTAACCTTCTAACCGAGACTATTTTAATTTTTTAGAGTTTTTAATTTCTGTGCGATTTTGCTAAATTTCGTTTTCGTTTCTGATTTTCTCTTTGATAATTAGATTCCTTAAATTTTTAGTCAAATTTTTTGTTGTTATTGAAATTATTATTTCAAACTTAATAATTTTGAGTTGATAGTTGTTTGTAGAGATTTTTGGTATGTAAAATTCTAGGGAAAGCAAGAAAGAAACAAAAAAAAAGGAGTGAATCAAAGCAAAAAAGGGCCAAAAATCGAATTTTCCTCGTCAAGGCCAAAAATGCCTTTGGTAAACGCGCTGTTGTCTAGTAGCAAGCAAGCGCAAACGCGTGTAAGGTGGAGTCGAAAATTTTTGCCCGCCTACTAACTTTTAGTCGACCCTACCCTTCTATTTTCAATTGAAAACTTTTGCTTCTCACTTCTCCTTACCCCTCAACCCAAGCGCTGCCAATCTCCCCAACTCCCTCAACCTTGGGTTTTTTGGATTTTGGACCCTCAACTTTGGGGTATTTATTATTTGATACCACACTTTTCAAAATTTATTATTGGGACTCTGTACTTTGTCTCCGGTGAGATTGTGGACATTATTATAGCAATCCGGTCAAAAAAAGCCCTTAACTAAGTTTGACTATTTTTTCCTTCCAACTTTGCCCTTTAATTAATGATGAACTTCCAAATTTTCCCTTGATTTATTAATTCTTTATTTTCCCTTGACTTATTTATTACTAGCAAAATTCTCACATTTTAAATTTTTTAATTTAAAAATTATTAAGAACTTCAAAATTTTAAAAATTAAAAATTAAAAATTAAAAATTAAAAATTAAAATATTTAAAAAAGTTTAAAATAAAAAATTTAAATATAAACTTAAAATTAAAAATGTTAAAACTTTAAGATTTTAAGATTTTAAAATTTTGAAATTTTGAAAAATTTAAAATTTTAAAAATTTAAAAATTTAAAAATTTAATAATTTAATAATTTAAAAATTTAAAAATTTAAAATTTAAAAATTTAAAAATTAAAAAATTAAAAATTTAAAAAATTTAAAAATTTAAAAATTTAAAAATTTAAAAAATTTAAAAATTTAAAATGTAAAATTTTAAAATGTTAAAATTTTAAAATTTTAAAATGTTAAAATTTTAAAATTTTAAAATTTTAAAGTTTTAAAATTTTAAAATTTTAAAGTTTTAAAGTTTAGACATTTAAAATTTTAAAATTTTAAAGTTTTAAAGTTTAGACGCTTAAAATTTTAAAATTTTAAAGTTTTAAAGTTTAGACGCTTAAAATTTTAAAATTTTAAAGTTTTAAAGTTTAGATGGACGCTTAAAATTTTAAAATTTTAAAGTTTAGAAGCTAAAAAATATGAAATTATAAAAAAAATAGCAACTAAAAATTAAAAATAATTGAAAAATTGAAAATTTTGAAAATTGTCAAAAAATTAAAATAATAAAATCAAAAATAAAAAATCTAAAAATTTCAAAATTAAAATTTAAAAAAAAATTAAAAATTTTATAATTTTACAATTTTAAAAATTAAAAATTAAAAATTAAAAATTAAAAATTAAAAATTAAAAATTAAAAATTAAAAATTAAAAATTAAAAATTAAAAATTAAAAATTAAAAATTAAAAATTAAAAATTAAAAATTAAAAATTAAAATCAAAATGAAAATGATAATGACAATTAAAAACTTAAAAATTAAAAAATTAAAATTAAAAATTAAAAAATTAAAAATCAAAAATTAAAAATTTAAATTTTAAAAATTAAAAATTAAAAATTAATAAAAGTCAAAAACCTTTAAAAATTGATAAGGGCAAATCGGGAATTTTATGTGTATTTTGGCCCTTTGCCGGAGTAATACTTAAGATTGGGCTAGATTTTTTGGGCACGCAAAGTACAGGGTCCAAAAAATAAACTTTGAAAAGTGTGATACCAAATAATAAATACCCCCAAAGTTGAGGGTCCAAAAACCAAAAAACCCCCTCAACCCTCGATCTCCTTCTCTTTGCTCTTGCTCGCCGACGCACACACCACCCACACTACCATCTTCTTCTTCCTCTACTTCCATTCTAATTCTTCTGACTCCTTCGCACTGTTCTTCTCCCCAGTAGCTCACAGGACTCGTCCAATCCAAACCCTAGTCCCGAAAATTTTCATTCACTTATTACATGCAATTCCATCTTCTACTTGCATTCAACTACAAGGTCTGATTCTAACTTATCTCTCACCTCCATTGTTATTAGCTAGTATTTCTTGGTGAGTTTATGCAATTTTCATGAGTTTTACGTGTAAATTTTGTTTGAATTCACTATTGTTCATGCTTAGGTATGGTGCACTACTTAAGTGATTTCTGATACTAGCGAGTAATTTTAGGTTGTTTGATTTGGAAAATTTGGTATCTTTGTTGATTGTTATGCAAATTGGAAGTAATGTGGTTGTATTTGGAAGTGAATGATATGAATTTTGAAAGTTCGATGTTTAAATATGTTGAACCTTTGTATTGGGAATATGGAGTTGGATTATACTCTGTCTTTTAGTAGTAGAGTGGGTGTTTTAGATGAAAATTTTGAATTTTGGATGATAATGTGCAAGTATTGGGATATGGATTGTTTTGGATTTGTTTTAAATTTAGCTCAGACAAAATTTCAGATCTGGACACATTGTCAATGGAGGTAGTTCTTGTTGTGATTTCACATTGAACTCGTTTACTCTTTGTCATAAATTTCACCTCACCTCTCATAGTCAATCACTAGTGTTTTGTGGTGTCATTATGCATAGTTCCTCAAGCTACTTGTTGAATTTATTCGGTAAACCACAGTTACGTCTCGAACCAATCATAGACATTATTGAGATAGGTAAATCGCGGAAATTCCCCCTCTAAGAACTGTATATGAGAAATTCATCTCGTACAGCTCAAGCAGACACCCAAATACTAAAGAAAAGGGATATATAATAGAATAGAAAGTTTGAAACTTCTTAATCCCAGATTTTCTCCATTCGGAAGATACGAAGAAGTAAAAATCCGAAGTTCTTCTTTGGGGTGATAATGCCAAAATATCAAGTCGGCTCATTCGTCTTTATGTTAATTGTTACTACAGGCCTCTTGAATATTCTCTTTCCCTATTTTTGTTTTCATTAATAGGAATTTCTCTTGTTAAGACCCTATAGAATCGATTGAAACCTCATATTCATACTAGAACCACGATGATTCATTCAATAAAACCCAAAATCTAAGGCCAAAGATTCCTTGAGTAAGTACCATTGGATCATCAATTATTCAATCAATAGGATAGGTATAATGACTAAAAATACAAAAAAAGATTCGTCTGTTGGTTAAAGAAAATAGGCATAAACACGAGTTTGAAAGAAGAAAAATCTTTCGATTTATTACTTCTAAATTCTTTCTTTGAAAAGAAATTCATGCTCGAGGATATCATGATTCTTGAATTGTTTTTTATGCTAGTGACTTGTCTAGGATGAGTAAGTTTAATCAAAAATCATATTTTTGTTGCTTTTGTACGTGAAATCTATGATATTGTTTGTAATGAGCTTAAAGTGATGAAATTTGGGTTTAAATTTCGAGTTTATGTGATTGGTATTTAAGTAAGTCTACTCTACTTTGCTTTAATGCTTGCTTGAACGTGAGTTGGTACCCTCTATGTATCAAGCAAGCATGGGGGTATCTAAGTATGAGAAATTATTATGCTGAACACTCACATTCGATTTTATGTTTAGATGGTAAGAATGAAGAACCCAAGTTTCACGGCTGAAGATCCTGGCAATGATGGAGCGGGGGGAAGCCGAAAAAGGAAAGCTACGGCTACGCAGAAGGGAAAGCAAAAAGCTACCCCATCCCGGGATTCTAGGAGCTCCAACCCTTTCAATTTCGAAGGGGATGTCAAAGCGAGGTATGATTCTCTTTCTAAAAGAGCTTTGATACCTACTAAATATTTGAGTAAGAATTTCTTGAAGAATTGTGGCATGCTTGATGATGTTTTGTGGTTGCTGGGGCGTGCGCAAATGACTCTTTTCACCATTGTCTTCTGCATCGAGGACAATGCAGGGTTTAAGCAGGGGGGTTATATATCACTTTGTGACTATTTCTTCTTGTTTCTCAGATTTTTCGTTTATTTTTCTTTTTTCCTGTTTCATGCTTATTTTTCAATTTTGTTTTAGTGTGATTTTATTGCTTTTAATGTGTTTCTTTTGTTTGATTGTTTTTATTTTAGTGTGCTTTCTATTTTTAGTTTGATTGTTTTCTTTTAATTGAGTTTTTAGTTGTGTGATTTTCTTTGCTTGTTTTTAGTTTTCCTTTATGACTTTGCTTAGTTTTCCTTTTAGTTTTTAAATTTGCATTCACCTAGATTGCATTAGTTAGAGCATGTAGACTTTTTCTTTTCTTTCTTTTCTTAGTTTCTTTTTCCTTTCCTTTATTTTGCATTCACCTTTATTCAAAATTCAAAAAAAAAATTAGAAAATAAGATAAGACCAAAAAGAAAAATAGGATTAGGATTAGCCTGTCCGAAACACCTTCGGTGATAATTTGTAAACCAATTAGATTTTCAGCTTACCTTGCTTCACCTAGAAGATTTTGGTTGAGAACTTAAAAGTTTTTGAAACCTTTTTCTTCGAATCTCCTGATTTTGAATCAAGTTATGAAAGTTGTATTTGACTGCTTTGACTATCTTAGAAAGTATAAATATGCGTGCCGCAAATCTTTGAGCTAAGTTTGGTTGATTAAGCCCCATCCCGTGAGTCCACATTGCCTAAATTATGAATTGATCATTTTTATCAATTCCTTGATTTCCTGAGTGACTCCACCATAAGTTGCATCTTTAGAACTTATTTTGCATGTTGTTTGAGATTACATATTTGCATTGCGCGCTGTGACAAAGTGATTGAGACATTCATTTTTATTTTGTTAAACTACGTAGCCAAACAACCTCCTTTACATTATATTTACCGTTCTTTTTGCCCCGCATAACCTTTGTTTATCCTTCTTTTATGATTGAACCCTGACAATACAAGCCCTGACCCATAATAATTCCTATACCTTGCCTTGCTTGGTTGAGTGAGAGTTTGTCGTTTTTTTGGAAGAAAGAATTGGTCTGGTGTATTTTGAATGAAATATGGAGTTTGGGAGAGATTGTGCTCATTGTTTCAAATTGGGAAAAACTTAAGTTCCCAACTTTTGGATAGTTATAATTCCCATGATTTTCTTCTCCCTTGATCACCCACAAAAAAGAGAAGTGTTTTAAAAAAAAGAAAAAAAAAGAAAAAAAAGAGTTCCAAAAAAAAAGGGTGATTAGGGAGATTCACTTTGCTATTCTGAAAGCTTTTGACCTGGTTGTTTTCAATTGAGATGTTCGATATTGATGAGGGAAAAAGAGTGAGTTCCTTGCATACATTAAGTAAGAAGACGAGTTGAGAGCAGTTCTTTATTGAAAATCAATCCAAGCATGGCTCTTAGCTCCTTCTACCTAAATTTTACCGCTCCTTTCCCCTAGCCTAAGCCTCATTACAACCCTGAAAAGTCCTTTTGATTGTCATTTGTGCATTGCATACGAGTAGTGGAGAGCGAGATTCTAACCAAGCATATGGTAGACTGTCTCTTTTGGTCTGAGCATGAGAAAAACCCACATACATATTCAAATATGAGTGTTTGAGCATTCATATTCTTTCCTAATGTGATTTTTGCTCTTATTACTGGCTTACATCCATAACTAACCGGGCATATTTGTATTATTCTTGAAACTGTTGGCGTATACATCTGAAGTGCTTGTTCTCTTCTTTTGGTTTCGAAAATTTCTTCCTTTCTATTTTGAACTGAATTTTGTTCTCTTCTAGACTAATCTTGGTGATTGCTAGTTGAGTTGATGTGTTTGATTGGTTAGCCTGAGGGGGTGTTAAAATTTTGTTCTCTTAAGCCTATCGAAACCTCATGTCGCTTCTCTCTCTTCCTAAGTCTTGTTTCCCCTGTTTGAGCCCTTATCCTCCTGTTTTCAATTCTGACTTGCTTGGGGACAAGCAAGAGCTAAGCAAGGGGGGATTTGATAAGTGATTTTTATATAGTGTTTTTAGAGCTCAAATCACATTTATTTCATGCTTTTTATACCCGAAATTTCCGTATTTTTATATCAATTTCTGTGATTTTTTCACTTGGTTGCGAGAATGGTACATTTTGCAGGAAAATTAGGAAATGCATCAAAAAGCATGGAAAATCAATTAAAAAGGGGAAAAAAATACAAAGAAAATAAAAAGAAAAGTTGAAGAGAAGAAGAATTGAAGGAGAGGAATGGCCTAACAGGCGTGGCCCAGCCCAACATTGGTACACAGAACCGTACATTTGCGGTATACAGACACCTTATTAGTTTTAGGTTTGTCAGAATGAAAGTAAAAACTGAATCTAATACTGAATTTAAAGCAGAAAACATTAACCTGGCTGCAAATTTCTTTTCTCCTAAACAATCTTCTTGAATCTTGAATCACCGATCTTTCTCTCGAAAAAACAAGAAAGGTGTGATTCAGATTACTAAGACTGCTTGAATCCTCACCTGAAGGGAGAATTTAAGAAACCTTAATCTTCATCTTCATTAAAAATTGGATTTTTGGTGGAAACTAGTTCTAATGAAAGTTAAGGCGACAGAAGAATGCACAAACAAGAAAAACAAGAACTTGAGAAATTTCTTCTTGAATTAACTAAAAGCATAAATTACAAATTGATAAATTGAAAGAAACTAAGAAAACTAAAAAAACTAAGTCTGAAACTAAGAACTAGAATTAAGCTAAGCAAAAACTAATTTTGAATTTAATGTATCCCACTAAGTCAAATGAATAATGTATATATAGAAAAGTTTAGGAAAGGAAAATAAAATAAAATAAAATTTCCAAAACCCTAACGGTCGTCACGCAAAACAGCTAGCCAACACGGTCCGTGTTGGCCTATCACTCTAATCTTCAACCTTCACTTGGATTTTCCCTCGAACAAACAAGAAAATTGTGAATTGGATTACTAAGAATCCCCAAATTCTAACTTGAAAGTAGAATTTGTGACCCTTAATCCTCTTCCTCACTAAAAGTAGGATTTGTGGTGGCTTGCACTAGAAAGCTTGAATCAAAGCATCAATGGAAACCAAAGAGAGAGAGAGAGAGAGAGAGAGAGAGAGAGAGAGAGAGAGAGAGAGCAAAAGCTTTGTCAAATTGCTTGAATGGAAATTGCTTGGAAATAGAGTTGAATACAAATTTGCAAGAGGAATGAAAGAAAACTTGAAGAACAATTAAAGACTTGAAGATAGATTAAAGCAAGATAAAGGAAAGGCAATTAAACCTAATTCTACTCTAATCCTACTCCTAAAACTACTTCCTAAGATAAAAACTAGATGATAATAGTGTTGAGTGTATGTGGGTATTTATAGAAGGAAAGAAAATATCCCAAAACCCTAGATTACAACTCAGCCGCTGCGCGTCATTTTTGCTTAATCGCCGACCATCGCGAGCGCGAAGCCCAAGGTCGCGGGCGCAACCCTGCTCTGCCCGTTTCCATCCGTCAATCTTTCATCATCTGTCGCGGGCGCTACGTAACCTGTCGCGGGCGCGACGCAACCTGTCGCGGGTGCGAGGTGTCACTGTCGTGGGTGCGACACAATCTGTAACGGGCGTGACACCGCTCTATCGGTCCATGCCTTGGCTCCCTGATGCTTCGTCGCGGGTGTCACAAAAATGCAACGAGCGCGACCTGAGGAAGTCGCGGGTTTGGCACTTCTTAGAATTAGCTACTTTTGCTCAAGTCAAGGTTTAGTTGCTTAGAATTAGCTACTCACATACCCATGCTTATTATTTAGTGAATTATGGTGGTCTCCTTCCCTATTTAGTGTCACCATTAGCTTGGTCAGGGCCACATGTTACATAAAGAAAGGTTTCACACTTATTACTTTCAACTCCCATATGTTTTTGTATTGGTTTGATCAGAATCGAACGACCCTGGAAGGGGTCTACTCTTCCTACATAGATCCTTTCTGTACACATACATGGTGCTTAAGGGATATGAGTGTCGCACCACTCATGTCGATCTATGAAGGTGAACCAACATTTTCAGATTTTCTTTGCGCAATGATTTTTTTTTGTGTCGGTATTTGTCGGGAATAAGAATGGCCCAAAAATGGGGTTTACCCTCCCAACACAGGTTACTCCATACCCAACAAAGTGCTTAAGTGGTAAGAGTGTCGCACCACTCTTACCAACCCGTGTTGGTATAGCAAGAATTTTCTATTTCCACTTTTTTATTTTTCTTAATTAATGCATGGATATACAAGAGGCCAAAACTTCCCTCCTAAACTAAAACCATCACGTTAATAAGCCTGATGTGAAACTTCTAAGGAAACCATATGTTTGCACATACAAATGAGGTTATCATGTTTAGGTTAGGCAAAAACCAAGCTTACAGCCTATCAAGCACTCACTAACCATTCCTATCTAAGAAATTGCACTATTATAGCAATCATCGACACAACCACGCATACAGACTACCTCTGACTAGGGAAAAATTTTAAAATTTGCCTTTTTCTCGGTGGTACCCAAAATTCTCTCTTCCTAGAGTATGTCAGGCATGTGTGCCACCCCACTTCCACACAAAAACTCTACAATGTCCTCATTTTGTATAAGGAGACACCACACAAAAGAAAAATAAAAAGCACTCACAAGAAAAGCAAAGAAAACCAATAGGCACACATGCCCCCCCCCCCACTCAAAAAGGTTGCTAATGTCCTCATTGGCAATAGAAGGAAGCAAGCATCCAAAAAGAAAAAAGAAAAATAAACACACCGAAAGAGATAAAAAGAAATTAACTCACTAACCTTATTAGAAGTAGAAAGGAAGGATATTACTTGGATGTATTCTTGTCAATTGACTCACTCCTTTTCACTAGACAATGCATGGTTAGGAGAAGCAGATAGAGAAAAACTAAGAAAAGAAAAATCAGATGTACAATGCATACAAGACTCTCGACTTAGCTTGTTTCAAGCATTGGATGGGTCGCGGAATGTAACACACTCCACGTCAGTAGTTTCAGGATATTCTAAGAAGGGCTTCAACCTTTGCCCGTTCACCTTCCACACAGAGTTATTAGATGGGTCCTTAATCTCAATTACACCTTAAGGGAATACCTGAGTCACAATAAATGGTCCAGTCTACCTAGATCTCAACTTTTCAGCAAACAAGTGCAACCAGGAGTCATAAAGGAGTACCTTTTGTCCCGGAAATAAAGTCTTCATTGAAATGATCTTATCATGCAAGATTTTGGACCTCTCCTTGCTTAACCGCCAATTCTCAAAGGCCTCTCTCCTCAACTCCTCAAGCTCACAAAGTGTCAATCTCCTCTCCTTACCAGCTACTGACAAATCAAGGTTAAGGGCTTTCAAAGCCCACCAAGCCCTATGTTCAAATTCTACAGGCAAGTGACAGGGCGTCTCAAAGATAGCTCTATTGGGTGACATCCAATAGGGGTCTTATAGGCCGTTCGGGGGCTAGTATTCGTGTAACTGGTGAGACTTAAGCCATTTCTTCTCACCTTTCCATAGGCCCACAAGGCATCAATCAGCTTAACAAACCAATCTTTCCTATTTTTAGACACAGTTTTCTCTAAGATGTGTTCAATCTGCCTATTAGAAACTTCCACTTGACCATTAGACTGTGGATAGTAAGCGGTGGTGAGCTTATGCACTACTGAGTACCTCTTCAGTAAGGCCTCAAAGGATATGTTATTGAAATGAGTTCCATGATCACTAATAATGGCTCTAAGCATTCCAAATCTAAAAAGTTATATTCTCTAAGGAACTTTCTAACTACTTGAGCATCATTCTTCTTAGTAGGGATGACCTCTACCCACTTAGACACATAATTAACAACAAGGAGAATATATTCATTCTTAAAAGAGTTAGGGAATGGTCCCATAAAATCAATACCCCACACATCAAACACATCAACAAAAATCTCAAGTTTTAAGGGCATCATATCTCTCCTAGTTATCTTTCCCAAACTTTGGCACCTAGGGCATCGTTGGGCATATTCATGGGCATATCTAAAGAGAATAGGCCAGTAAAACCCACTCTACAGGACCTCATAAATAGTCTTCTTCCCACTATAGTGCCCCCCACAATGTTGGTTATGGCAAAAAGAGAGGACATCCATAATGGACTCATCAAGAACACATCTCCTAAGTATCTGGTCAGGGAAGTATTTAAACAAAAAAGGGTCATCCTACACAAAATTCTTTATAATGTGAAGAAACTTGTCCATGTCATGCTTATTCCAATCACTTGGCATCTCTCCAGTCACTTTAAAATTCACAATATCAGCAAACCAAGGTTCCACTCCCACACTAAAAAGTTGCTCATCAGGAAACTGAGCAACAATAGGGGTGGTATTCACAGTATCAAGCACAATCCTAGAGAGGTGGTCAGCTGCAGGGTTCTTAGCCTCCTTCCTGTCTCTAATTTCACAGTCAAATCCTAGCAACAACAACACCCACTTAACTAGCCTAGGTTTTGAATCCTTCTTCTCCATCAAGTATCTCAAAGCAGAATGATCAGTGTAAACAATGACCCGAGAACCAAGCAAGTAAGGTCTAAATTTCTCAAAAGCA
This sequence comes from Portulaca oleracea, assembly GCA_029582165.1. Classification (NCBI taxonomy): domain Eukaryota; kingdom Viridiplantae; phylum Streptophyta; class Magnoliopsida; order Caryophyllales; family Portulacaceae; genus Portulaca; species Portulaca oleracea. The sequence continues at coordinate 34,388,603 of CM055880.1, read as the reverse complement.
TACACAGCAGCTAAAATCTCTTTCTCAGTCACAGTGTAATTCTGTTGAGCATCATTCAAGGTGTGGCTAGCATAATTAATAACAACAGGTTTTTTTATCAATTTTTTATCCTAACACAACACCTACAGCATAGTTTGAAGCATCACACATAATCTCAAAAGGCTCTCGCCAGGTAGGTGGCTTGAGAATAGGAGGGGAAATAAGGGCATCCTTGAGTTTATTAAAGACCCTTTTACAGTCATCAGAAAAGTGGAATGGTACCTCTTTAGCTAGCAATGAGGATAAAGACTTAGCAATCTTACTGAAGTCTTTTATGAATCGCCGGTAAAAACCGGTGTGTCCTAGGAATGAACGAACTTCCTTAACACGGAGGGGGAAAATTCTTAACTAAGTCAATCTTGGCCTTGTCTACTTCTATCCCTTCCTTAGAAATCCCATGTCCTAGTGCAATACCCTTTTTCACCATGAAATGACATTTTTCCCAATTAAGGGTTAGACTCTTTTCTTGGCATCGAATCAGTACGCGATTTAGGTTAGCTAAGCAAGCATCAAAAGAAGTACCAAACACAGAAAATCATCCATGAAAATCTAAACACAATCCTCCACTAAGTTAGAAAAAATAGAGATCATGCATCTCTGAAAGGTTGCAGGGGCATTACACAAACCAAACGATATCCTTCGAAAAGCAAAGGTGCCAATAAAGCAAGTGAACGTTGTATTTTCCTGGTCACAAGGGGCAATAGAGACTTTGGTATAACAAAAATAACCATCAAGAAAACAATTATACTCACGCCTAGCAAGTTTCTCAAGCATCTGATCCATGAAAGGGAGGGGAAAATGGTCCTTCCTCGTGGCTTTGCTCAGTTTTCAATAATCTATGCAGACTCGTCAACCTGAAGGGACACGGGTAGGAACTAACTCCCCCTACTCATTCTCAACAACAGCCAAACCAACTTTCTTAGGAACTACATGGATGGGGCTCACCTAGTTGCTATCAGAGATGGGGTAAATAACATCATGATCTAGCCACTTAACGATCTCTTTCTTAAATACCTCCTTCATCTGTGGGTTCAGTATCCTAAGGGGGTCTCTATGAGCAGCATTTTCATCTTCTAAGAAGATTTGATGCTAAACAATGGAAGGGTTAATCTCCTTAATGTTACCCAAAGTCCACCCCAAGGCTCCCTTGTTCTTTCTAAGAACCTCAATCAATTTGCTTTCCTCTTCCCCACCTAAGTCAGAAGCAATGATTACTGGGTAGGTCTTATTAGGGCCAAGAAAAGCATATTTCAGCTCACTAGGAAGGGGTTTCATCTCATGAGCGGTGGATGAAGGTGGTTAAGGCTCTACTTTCTCAGGTTCAGTTTGAGATGCAAACAGAGATTCATACAACAAATTACCATCAAGCACATCAGAATCACACAAACAATTCACACAATCATGATTAATTCCTAGTGAAGTTAACTCATCATCATAGGACACAATTGCATCTATCCCTACAAAGTAAGGTTTCTCACTCTCCTCAATACAATCACTCACCCAATTAAGGGCATTATGCTCATGCTCATCAAAAGCTATGGGAGATTTCTTCAAGTTAAAGATGTTCAATTCCATGGTTAGGTTCCTAAAGGTCAATTTCATCCTACCATCCTTACAGTTAATCCAGGCATTAGAAGTAGCAAGGAAAGGGGGGTTATTTGCATTTTGGACCCCGAAGTATAGGGGTATTTAATTTCTGGACCCTTGGTTTTTATTGTTTATTTTTGGGACCCTAAATTTTATGTTTGAATAAAAAAGGACATTAAAGTTTGTAGTTTGAAAAAAACGCCTTTGTATTGTTTTTCTTTTTCTTCTCATGTTTGAATTATCTATCGATTAGCACAAAACTTTAGGAGTAAGGTTAAAACTGATATTGAAGCTATAATACACCATCTTATTCATGTTAGAACTAATTAAACCCTGAAGTACCTAGAGTCCAAATATTTTCCGCATGAATGAGAAAGGTGTATTACATCAGGGTCTAATTAGTTCCAGTATGAATAGGAGAAATGTATTACAGCTTCAATATTAGTTTTAACCTTAGTCCTGAAGTTTGACATTAATCGGAAGATAAATTCAAACATGGGAAGAAAAAAAAAACAGTACATGGGTCTTTTTTTCTTCAAACTACAAACTTTAAAGTCCTTTTTTATTTAACCATAAACTTTAGGGTCCTAAAAATAAATAATGAAAACCAAGGGTCCAAAAATTAAATACCCCTATACTTCGGGGTCCAAAATGCAAATAACCCGAACGTCCTAGGATAACAGGGATCTCATCTCTAGCACTTTGGACTCTAGCAGTCCCAAGTACTACAAATTCAACAGGAAACACAAACTCCCCAACCTTAATCTTGACATCCTCCACTACCCCTTCGGGTACTTGATAAGTGATTTTTATATAGTATTTTTAGGGCTCAAAAAATATATATTTCATGCTTTTTATACTTGAAATTCCATGTTTTTATACCAATTTCTATCATATTCTTCACTTGTTCGAGAATTGGTATGTTTTGTAGGAATTATTGAAAACCTACCTAAAAGCATGGAAAATTGGAAGAAAAAGTGGAAAAATTGAGAAGAATTGAAGTGGGGAATAAAAGAGGAAGGAATTTGAAGAAAATGAGAAGAAGAGAAAGAAAATTGAAGTTGGCCCAATCCACGGTAACCTCGGCCCACAACGCAACTCACCAAGGCTACCCCCTGCTAGTGCCTATCATCCCCATCAGGGCCTAAACACACCCCAGCAGCGTCTAGGGCAAAATTTTGGACGGATGGAAAATTTTAAACGCTGGTGGCGTCTTTTTGGACGCTGCGAGCGTCTTCTCTTCCCGTATAAAAGAAACATTCCCCCGTTCAGGTTAGGAAAATCTTTAACTATTCAGTGTTTTATTTCCGCCGCTTAGTATAGGTTTTCTTTGTAATTCCTCCCTTCGGGGAGCCGATCTAGTAGATTATGAACGAAAGAGGAGGAGAAGGAGATCGATTTGGGTGACACAAAGAGATCGAATTCAACGACTCGGATGTTCGGTTTAATTTCTATTCTCTTTATATTTTGTTATTCAGTTTTTATTATCGCTTTCTTAGTTTTTATTATGAGTAGCTAAATTCCCTTTGTTTGGGGGGTAAACTAGATGTCTTTTGATTGAATTTGAATACAGTTTCGGTGTTAGGTTATCCTTTTATTCGTTTAATCTGTGTGCAATGTATGCCATGGTAATTTGGCAACAGAACAACAGTTTGAGCCTCTACTGGTTTTAGATTCTCGATAACAGAACAAAAGTTTGAGTCTTGAATTGGAATGCGTAGATTGAATAGGTTTAGAAATTAGTTAGACATAATGATTCTTGCCTAGGGTCCATTTATAATCGGTTCTTATCTTTGATAAGATTAATAGTTAGAAATAATGTTTAGTCTAATCACTGTAACTCACCTAGGATCGAAAGATCAAAGTGATAAGGCCTATAAAGATTATAGACCCCGAATTATCTTGTTACTTACACCGAGATTGTTGATAATTTGATTGATTGACTAGAGTAGACTCCCCTAAACTCTTTTAATTATTTGGTTGAATCCTTTAATTTCCTGCTTCCTTAGTTAATTATCTGAATCATTACCAACAACCTTTGATCAACCTAGCATCCTTTGTAGTGAACTAGTTTAGTGCATAGTTGAACACAAGTTCCTGAGAGAGAACGATATTTTATTACTACACAGACCCGTACACTTGCGGTACACAGACACCTATATGTTTTAGGTCCTTCAGTACTCTAGTAAACTTGTCAGCTAATTGCAATACCATCCTAGTAGGATTTAGTTAACCTAATCCATGCGTTTCATACACATGCAAAGGCAACAAATGCACACTGAAGAGTCTCGGGTTCCATTCTCGTGCCTTGTAACGTTTACCAAGCGAGCCGCCTCAACCACGGTGAATCTTGAGGTGCAATTTCCGGTGAATCCCGAAAACACAAGGGTAGTATCGGCCATCCATTGGATGGCAACCGAGACCTTCTGAGGAGGCCCGCTCGTGACCCGACCCCCGGAGGCCCGAGGTCGTACTGTCTCGAGATGTTGAACAATGCCGTGACGGGATCCGGGTTACTTTTGGAACAAAAACAGGCCATGTTGAACCTTTTGGACAGGCCTTAGGCGCGCCCGAGTCATGCAACGTCACGCCCGCGGACCGTCACTTCCCCAGGGCTGGTCGCGCCCGCTAAATGTTTTGTCGTGCCCGCGACACCTGTGGCAGGGAAATGGCTCACCCGAGTCAGCGCCAGACTCGCCCGAGTAGCTTGTCTGACCGAGACCCGTCGCTCCCACGACGCTGTTGGTCGCGCCCGCGACCCTGCCAAAATTGTTGCTGCTGCTGTCGCCCAGTGGCCTGGCACACCCGAGTCAGTGATCGACTCGCCCGAGTCGGTTCCATTTTCTGCCGATTTTGCCTACCAAAACGACTGTGTTTTGGCTTTGTCCATTTTGTATAAATACTTGTTTGCCCTCATTTTCTGGGCAGTTTTTTTGAATCATACTGAATGCCATTGCTTGAGACCTCTCTAAGCCTCTCTCCCAAAATTCTTGTTTACTTTATCCAATCTTTATTTGGTGGTGTTCAAGTCATTTCTTTAGTGATTAATGGTGGTTTAGCCTAATTAGTCATGGTGGAATGTTAGGCCAAGGTTGTGGACTCTCCTTGCCAAGATCATATGCAAACCCTATCGCTTCCAAGCTCCGTTTTCCTTTGAATTTGTTCCGGAAACTCAACCATTAATCATCCCACCATGATGGTAACGCTCCATCTGGTATCAGAGCTTCGGTTTTCATTTAGTTTGAGTTTGTGCAATATTCTTACTAGTGTAGTGTTCTAGCGTTGAGTTTTGAGAGTTGTATGCTATTATTGGTGATCCCCAACCCCATTGCTATCAAAGTGTGTTGGGAATTATTGTATTGTGGATGTGTTTGTTGGATTTGTAGCTATTTGGTGCATTGAAAAGAAGTTGAAAAATAGTGCACGCAAGGTGTTTGATGAAATGTCTGAGTGCAAAAAACACAAAGAACCCTTAGTCAAACACTTGCCAACTACAAAATAACCTTCAAATCCACAAATTACCCCAAACACTAACCATCCCTCGCCTTTTTTCCCGGTATATCTGATGGATCTCGCCCCGAACGAGAGGAATCGAGCCACCGCGGTAGCCCTCAAATTCAAGCTTTAGAGAGACGACTTACCACCTATGACGAACGCTTCTCCACCGTTGAGCGCACCCTTAATGCCATTATGGCACGGTTGGACAACGTCACCCAAGAGCGTCTACGGCCACCCCGAGATGAACGTCAAAGGCGTGGCCAAAGCCCTATTCGTCCTCCTCCTACATTCGAGTCGAGTGACGATGATAGAGGTTCCCCACGTCGGCGTCCACGTAGGCAAGTACATGATAGGCCCCCTCGTGACGACTACCAGGACGTCAAAATCGACATTCCCGAATTCAATGGTCCCAGTGATCCTGACGAGTACCTTGAGTGGATCCAAAGAACTATATCTTCACTCTAATCTTCAACCTTCATTTGGATTTTCCCCCGAACAAACAAGAAAATTGTGAATTGGATTACTAAGAACCCCCGAATTCTGACTTGAAAATAGAATTTGTGACCCTTAATCCTCCTCCTCACTAAAAGTTGGATTTGTGGTGGCTAGCACTAGAAAGCTTGAATCAAAGCATCAATGGAAACCAAAGAGAGAGAGAGAGAGAGAGAGAGAGAGAGAGAGAAAGCCTTGTAAAATTGCTTGAATGGAAATTGCTTGGAAATAGAGTTGAATACAAAATTGCAAGAGGAATGAAAGAAAACTTGAAGAACAATTAAAGACTTGAAGAAAGATTAAAGCAAGATAAACGAAATGCAATTAAACCTAATTCTACTCAAATCCTGCTCCTAAAACTACTTCCTAAGATAAAAACTAGATGATAATAGTGTTGAATGTATGTGGGTATATATAGAAGGAAAGAAAATATCACAAAACCCTAGATTACAACACAACCGCTACGCGTCATTTTTGCAGAATCGCCGACCATCGCGGGCGCAAAGCCCGAGCTCGCGGGCGCAACCCTGCTCTGCCCGTTTCCATCCGTCAATCTTTCATCATCTGTCGCGGGTGCGACGCAACCTGTCCCGGGTGCTAGGTGTTACTGTCGCGGTTGCAACACAATCTGTAAGGGGCGTGACACCGCTCTGTCGGTCCCTGCCTTGGCTCCCTAATGCTTCGTCGCGGGTGTCACAAAAATGTAACGGGCGCGACACTTCTTGTAGCGGGGGCGACCGACTTCTGGACATTTTTCCTTGGCTGCTGTAATGGCGCGGCAGAAAGCCGTCACGGGTGCGACCCATAATGACTCGAGTGCGAGCTCTGTCTGATCCGCGCTTTGGCTATAATGGAGAAGGAGTTCCCAGTTTTGTTCCGCTATGGGTCACGGCTCGGGTCGGCTCGGGAAATCACTCGGGATACCCTAAAAAGCCTTAATTAAGCCCAATTTCCTTCTAACGCTTTATTTTCCTACAAAATACGAACTCTTCATATCTAATATATAATAAACGGCTAGAACAAGAAAAAATACCCTATAAATGATAAGAATTCGGCTCGGAACGAGACCGAACATTGGCGTTGTTTATTCCGTTTTTGTCCTTCAATACTCAGCCGGCCAACACGGTCCGTGTTGGCTAACACGATCCGTGTCGAATCTTTTTGTTCTTATTTTTGGCAGTTTCATCGCGGGTGTTGGATTTTTCAGCACTTTGATTCCCTTTTTCCGCTTTTTTTTGATTTATCTACAAAAACACAAAATTATTATAACTAATTCATAATTTGGGGTCTAAAACAAACAAAAACCCTTTATTAACAGTATCAATTCGGCTCGAAATGATACTGAACAACACTCCCACACAATGGTTTGCTCGTCCCGATGATGTAGACCATCCAGTAGAACAATCAGCAATAGCAGCAGCAGCAATAACACTAGGAGAAGAACATGCTGATTTACCAAACTCAAGAAATAGGAAGCCCTTCCAAAAAAACAGAAGCTTTCTAAGTCCAGGACAATCATCGATTATTCAAAGATGTTCATCAAAAGTTCAGAGACCCAGCATGAGAATTCCAGCATCACCAGCAACCATCTATCCACCAACAGCATCCATCCAGGCTTGCTACACCCTTGTAAGGCAAGTCCTGGCATCCACAGCCACTCAGCTCACTAGCATTGGTCATCCAAACCATTTCCAGTTCCCAACAATTACAGTCCAAGTAGCTGACTTTCTCACTGTTGTATCAATTGATTGAGGAAGAATCAGCTAATATTTCCTCAGAGTTTTTTGTTCCTTGCCATGTCCTCTTCAAGTCCAAGCCAAGTTCCAGCATGATCAAGCATGACATAGCAAGACTCAGAAGTCAGAACACACAATCCCAGCAGGATTGTTTTATCAGTTTTTCCAGAACCCCAGCTCTGGGGCTATATGTTTTGATTTTTGTTTACAGGGGTTATTTTGGTCTTTCCAGCATGATATTAACCTGTTGAGATTACATCCAGGTTAGTAGTTGCGCGGGAATTACCTCAGTACATCAAGTTTTACCCCTTAGGAGAGGAAAGCTTGCTATTGGCTCATTTTGCCACTCTTTGACAAATTGGTCCAATCAGATTTTAAGTTAGCTTTCTCTTTTATTTTCCAAGAAAATGTAATCCGGATCATATTAGATAGCTTAGGATGTAATCATATGTATTTGTTTTAAGCTTTGTAAGTTAGAATTAGATCAGGGAGATTAGACAGAATGCTTATGCTTAAGCACCTGTTAATCAAACTGTTAGTTCTCTTTATATTGAGAAGTTCTCTATCAATGAAGTCATCTCAGTGTTCATTCAATATTATTCTCAAGTGTCTTAGTACCTCTGAAAGTTTGTGAGTGTCTTATAACTCTCAATCTTGGTTCAATCAGTTCCTGTCACTGGAAATTGGCAAAATCCAGCAAGTGTAAGCTGAGCTTGATCATCCATGCTTTGGTTTGTTTGTAGAGGCATGTGTGGGAGAGTCCAATGCCCTTGATTGCAGTTCTGGTGTGTTTGTATCAACTTTAAGCAAGCCTATCCTTTTATTCTGTTATTCGGTTGTCTTCTATTCCAGCTTGTTGCTTTCTATCTGTTGTTGTAAGTTCAACCATCCAGCTGTGTGTATGTGTGACTGTATGATGTATTATAGCTCAATACTCTGCTCTTAGTGAGTTAGCATACATCATCTTGGTATTAGAGCATTGTGTTCTTTCTTGGAGTTTGTTTACTTGTTTTAGTTAAAATGGTCGGAACTAGTAAAACACCACAGGAAGTCTTAGAACAAACTCTGAAAGAGAAGGAAGAAGTAGAACGGAATGAAGTTTTTGAGTGAGAAGTTGAATTATTACATGAGATTGCATAGGCATGAGTTGAATAAGAAGACTGATGATGAGATGGAGGAAGGAGAAGGTGAGAATCCTTTCAGTAGGATAGGGAGAGGAGGTCGAGGTCCTAGGCCTACACCCAGGAGAAGGAGAGGATAAAAAGATCACCTAGAGTCAGTGAGCCTGAGGAAAACAGTGAGAGTGAAAGAGAAGTAAGAAGGGAAGATAAGAGGGTCGAGAAACTTGATTTCATGATTGATATACCTGAGTATGCAGGAGAACTAGACTCTGATGTTTTCCTAAATTGGTTATAAATAGTGGAAAGAGTCTTTGACTTAAAAGAAGTTTTAGAAGAAAACAAGGTGAAGTTAGTAGCCTTAAAATTGAAAAAATATGTTTCTACTTGGTGGACTAATCTGCAGAGAAGGAGAATGGAGATTGGGGAAGCCATAGTGAACACCTGGATTGAGATTAGACAGAAGTTGAAAGAAGAGGTTCCTTCCAGACAACTATATGAAGGAGAACTACAACAAGTTGCAGCATTTTGTGCAGGGAAGTAAGTCAGTGGAGGAATATACCAAGGAGTTTGAGCATTTGCTTTGGAAGTGCAATATGCAAGAAAATGAGGTGCAAACCTATATTAGGTACCTTGCAGGCTTGAATGAAGGTATCAAGAATATTGTGGAGTTGCAGGTCTATGACTCCCTTGATGAGCTAAGTTCTTTAGCTCACAAAGTGGAACAACAGAAGAAATCTAGAGCAAAGGACTACAGGAGCAACAAATATCCAGCCAAGCCCTATGCACCAACCAAACCAAACCCCTACAAACCTTACAATCCCCCACAAAGAGCCTATCCACTCCCACCCCCACCTCAAGCCAGAAATCCAATCCCAAGACCCCCACAAAATCAGCCACAAAATCCCCCACAAAGAACCCCAGCGCCTATCAGCAGACCTTATTCAGAAAGAAGATGTTTAAGGTGTCAAGGACTAGGGCACATTGCCTCAGAATGTCCAAACAAAAGAATGGTTACTCTTGTTGAGTACCAAGCAGCTTTATTTGTTGATCCTGAACATGTGCAGGGAGAAGAACAGGAGTATGAAGTGCATGAACATGACCCTATCTATGATGATGAGGTTATAGAAGAAGGTCCAGATGAGGGAGAAATGCTTGTGATCAGAACAGTTTTGAGCAGCTCAGCAGTAGAGGAAGTAGAAGAGCAGAGGGAGAATATCTTTCATACAAGGTGCACTATTGGAGGGAAGGTATGCTCAGTGATAGTAGATAGTGGGAGCTGTACCAATGCAGCTTCTAGCACCATGGTGAAGAAGCTAAGTCTGGCAACCAAGCCCCACCCAGCTCCATACACCATCCAGTGGCTCAGTTCAGGCAAAGGTATCAAAGTTTCAACTAGGTGCCTTGTTCGGTTGTAATTTTTGTGGTTTTATGAGTTAAGGTTATCGGTCCACAGGGATGAGTGTGAGGCCTTATTAAGGTAATCGGTTTGTGTGGAAGGGTTTTTCTCAATGCGGAAAGCAATAAATAATGTAAAGGGAAGCAATTAAATCTAACCTAGGCATGAATCAAAGAAAGCAATTAAAAGCATGAAATCAAATAAAGCAATTAAAGCAAGGAATGGAAATCTACAATGAACAATGAAATTAGAGACAAGAAATTATACCTTTGATGACCAAAATCTTCTAACCTTCAATCTACCTTTGCAATTTCCCCCGAACAAACAAGAAAATGTGGATTGGATTACCAAGGATCTCCCAAATTCTCACTAGGAAGTAGAATTGGAATTCCTTGACCCTCCTCCCCACTAAAAGATGGATTTGATGTGGCTAACCCTAGAAAGCTTTGAAATCAAGTCAACAATGGAAATTAGAGAGAGAGAGAGAGAGAAGAGAGAGAAAGCTTGTAAAACTTCAATGGAAACTTGCTTGAATTGAGAAAGCTTGAGAAAGTTTGAATACAAATGATAGAAATCAATGAAAGCTTGAAGAACAATTAAGAGAGATTAAAGCAAATAAAGGAAAGCAATTAAATCTAATTCGACTCCTAAACTACCTAGGCTAATTGATAAAACTTGGATAACTACAAGTGGGTATTTATAGAAGAAGGAAAAATACAAGCCAAAACCCTAGAAACAAATCGCAGCACGCGCAACAATTTTTCTGCAGACAGAGTGGCTCAAGCGAGCCATTGGGGTGGCTCGGGCGAGCAAGCCTACTATCCGGCTCTCCTGGCTTGTCTTTGTTGCCCCAGAAGCCTGGCTCGGACGAGCCACTGTTCTGGGCAGCTTTTCTCTGCCGACTTCAAACGCGCATAACTTCTTCATCCGAACTCCGTTTTAGGCCCGTAAGATATCGATGGAAAGCTCTCAGTGTGTACTTTAGGCTCCCAAAATTTCAGACCAATCGAAGTTGTAACGAAGAAGTTATGACCCAAAGGGTGAAGGCACACGTATTTCAAACCTTTGAGTTTGTACCGTTCCCCTGTTTTGTGCCAATCTTGATATGGAATTTCCGGCTTCGGTTTCGCGTCGGCTCTCAGCTCGGGTTGACTTGGATTGACTCGGATCTCGGCTCGGGTTGACTTGGTTTGACTCGGGTCTCGGCTCGGGTTGACTTGGTTTGACTCGGGAAATAGCTCGGGATTCCCTAAAAACCTTCAATTAAGCCCAAACTTCTTCCAACTCCTTATTTTCCTACAAAACACCAAATCATTATATCTAATATATAAATAGGGGTTAAAACAAGCAAATATACCCTATAAAAGAGAAGAAATTCGGTTCGGAACGAGACCGAACACCACTCCAACACAAGGGTTTGCTCGCACCGAGCAAACTAAAAACAAAGAAAAGGACTAAAAAGAAAAACTAAAAACACTAACTCACTTTCGCAGGAATCGCGGATGCATTTAGCATATGCATCAAGCCCTTTAAACCCCCCGGTAGCCCGGGTGGACGAGGTAGGTCTCGTGAGGGTTTATAGCAACTATACCCACAAAAGCCACGAGAAAAGAAAAAGGGGAAAGAAAAAGAAGTGAAAACCGAAAAACGAAACCAAAACAAAAGCAAAGAAAACATTCTCGTCCCCAATCATGCACCTAGTTCCCCAACCCGCCTCAACAATCAATTGGAAGAAGCAAGTATAAACAAATTAAGACACGAAGGTTGGAAGAAGCAAGTCTAACTTAGGTAAGAAGACATAGTCAAAGCGTGTAAGATTTGAGGATTCCGCTTTCTCATTCCATGTAAAGGTCTAATAGAGATAAGTCATGGAAAAAATCATTCCTAAGGCCCATCATTATTCATACCGGCCGCTTCCAACTGACTAAATCAGCAAATTAGACAACTATCTACACAACTGTGAACGGAAACATCTTCAAAAAGAAAAACAACTTTTGGATTTTTCATAACATTTCTCCCCTTTTTATTTTCTTTTCACACACAAAATTTTCAATTTTTAGACACAAACTACGAAAAACAAAAACAAAGACTCAAAACTAGGTAATCTACCCATGAACAATGAAACATATCACCCCCACTCCAACAAAAAACACCACAATGTCCCCATTGTGAGAAGAGTGTCACAAGCAAGGTAGAAAACCAAGAAGAGCATATATACAAACACTTATCACATAAAAAGCGGTGGCGACCCGAGCCCACATGGCTCCAACAACAAAATATATCCAACATTCTCATTCAAAGGGTTCGCCACCCAAAAAGAAAATCAAGCATGCATCATGGATCATTGATATATTCACATAAAGAGAGTGGAAAGAGGTTACCTCGAAGTCTTCAATCAAAAGTACTCAATCCACGATCCAACGAACATCACACCATAGGTTAGAAATAAACAAGAAAAACATACTATGTGTGATGGTTCATATGCAAGATAAAAAAGGAAAAACAAACTATACAAGACACTAGGGACTAAGAACTAAGAAAACAAACTAAAATATTTACAAAACAATTCTCACTCTCTTTTTTTTCTTTTCTTTGGACTCACAAACCGGAATGCATACTACCCTCCCACTCCCACACAAAGAGGTTGGCGTATCCTCAAATGGAAACAGAAGTAGGTAAGCAAGCACCCCAAAATAAAAGAAAAAGACACACACAAAAAGAAAATAAAAGAATAAAAGAAAACCGACTCACTAAATATACACAAAAGGTGAGGAAGGATATTACCTCGAAGGCATCTTATCAATAAGCTTATTCCTTCTCACCTCACGATATCGGGCACCAAGTCAGAACCATTCAACGCTCGGAGTAACTAATCATGCATCCTCTCATGCATCTCAGAATGGTGGTGGTAAGAGCACACTCACAATAGCACATAAACAAACATTATTGCCCTTAACAATTGATCAAATGCCTTAGAAAAGTCATAGAACTGATGAAATTCATGAATATACAAGACTTTTCTAGGCACGGTGAAAGGAGACATGACAAATGGGTCCTCCCATTGACTCGTAAATGGAGATTGGGTATACAAATCAACGGGAGGATATAATACAACACATTCATGGACATGTTCATGCAAAGACTTGGATGCAAACAACGACTCATAAAGCATATCACCATAAAAAATATCATTGTTACAAACCAAGTTCAAACATTTAGGATCAATCCCCATAGACTCAAGTTCATCATCACAAGATTTCACATCAATGGATTTACAAGAAAGGGTAGCTAATGCCTCGCTAATGCAATAATTCTCAATGAAAGTGAATAAATCAGTATCTAGCAAAACTTCAATCACAAAAGATTCAACTTCACTCTCAACAAGATCATGCTCAATTATATCAAAAGCATCATGGCGTTCATCAAACTCAACTTTTTCTTCACACAAAGGCATGGACAGTGGTGTGGACAATGGTTCATCATCAAGCATGTAGTCATCAAGTTCTTCATCATCACACACAGAATTATCATGTTCCTCATGCTCACTAGGTGGGGCTAGAGCTAAGGAATCACTAATCCTGCTTACAAAACTATGTCCATTACAGTAGTCATCATCATAATCATAATCATAATCATACATAGAAGAATCGTCATGCATTTCAGGACTTAAAGACGATGAATGACCTATTTCAACATTCGAATCAACCAATTGTGCAAGATAAGTTTCCACCCTAGGTTTAAGCACGTGTTCAAATTCTTGCATGCATTTATTCATCCTATCTTGTAAACCAACAATTTCAGCACCAATTTTATCTAGTCTAATGTCCATACAAGATTCGGAAGCATGAGACGGAGATTCACAATGCACACACAAATGACGAGACTCAACATCATCACATGGAGAAAGATCATAACGTTTCTCATAGTGCAATTGAGCATGAATAGCACATGGATTACTAAAACAAGAACCCGATGAATAAAAAGTCTCCCCAAATTGGCCAGTATCCGTGTACAACCAATCAAATAATTCCCAAGCCCGATACTCATTTTCAACATTGAAATCAAAGTAATTCAGAAGAGAACGGGTCTCGAAATTCAATCCCTCATTAGTAACAAATAACACTTCCCAATTAGAATAAATATAACCATGAGGGGCCCAATAAGCAAGATAATCATTTAATCTATCACGATAATCACAAAATAATTCTTGCTCATTTTGAGGGAAGCTAAAACATGCCATCTTTTTTTTTTATTGTTTTTTTTTTGTTTTTTGTTTTTTTTTTCGATATTCAAGTTGTTGTGCTACATTTTTCTAACATAATCAAGAAAGCAATTAAACTATTTACACACAAACCAATCACCTAATCTACCAAATAACGCCATCCCCGGCATCGGTGCCATTGTTCGGTTGTAATTTTTGTGGTTTTATGAGTTAAGGTTGTCGGTCCACAGGGATGGGTGTGAGGCCTTATTAAGGTAATCGGTTTGTGTAGAAGGGTTTTTCTCAATGCGGAAAGCAATAAATAATGTAAAGGGAAGCAATTAAATCTAACCTAGGCATGAATCAAAGAAAGCAATTAAAAGCATGAAATCAAATAAAGCAATTAAAGCAAGGAATGGAAATCTACAATGAACAATGAAATTAGAGACAAGAAATTATACCTTTGATGACCAAAATCTTCTAACCTTCAATCTACCTTTGCAATTTCCCCCGAACAAACAAGAAAATGTGGATTGGATTACCAAGGATCTCCCAAATTCTCACTAGGAAGTAGAATTGGAATTCCTTGACCCTCCTCCCCACTAAAAGATGGATTTGATGTGGCTAACCCTAGAAAGCTTTGAAATCAAGTCAACAATGGAAATTAGAGAGAGAGAGAGAGAGAGAGAGAAGAGAGAGAAAGCTTGTAAAACTTCAATGGAAACTTACTTGAATTGAGAAAGCTTGAGAAAGTTTGAATACAAATGATAGAAATCAATGAAAGCTTGAAGAACAATTAAGAGAGATTAAAGCAAATAAAGGAAAGCAATTAAATCTAATTCGACTCCTAAACTACCTAGGCTAATTGATAAAACTTGGATAACTACAAGTGGGTATTTATAGAAGAAAGAAAAATACAAGCCGAAACCCTAGAAACAAATCGCAGCACGCGCAACAATTTTTCTGCAGACAGAGTGGCTCAAGCGAGCCATTGGGGTGGCTCGGGCGAGCAAGCCTACTGTCCGGCTCTCCTGGCTTGTCTTTGTTGCCCCAGAAGCCTGGCTCGGGCGAGCCAGCAGATGGCTCGGGCGAGCCACTGTTCTGGGCAGCTTTTCCCTTCCGACTTGAAACGCGCATAACTTTTTCATCCGAACTCTGTTTTAAGCTCGTAAGATATCGATGGAAAGCCTTCGGTGTGTACTTTAAGCTTCCAAAATTTCAGACCAATCGGAGTTGTAACGAAGGAGTTATGACCCAAAGGGTGAAGGGACACGTATTTTAAACCTTTGAGTTTGTACCGTTCCCCTGTTTTGCGCCAATCTTGATATGGAACTTCCGGCTTCGGTTTCGCCTCGGCTCTCGGCTCGGGTTGACTTGGTTTGACTCGGATCTCAGCTCGGGTTGACTCGTTTGAGTCGGGTCTCGGCTTGGGTTGACTTGGTTTGACTCGGGAAATAGCTCGGGATTCCCTAAAAACCTTCAATTAAGCCCAAACTTTTTCTAACTCCTTATTTTCCTACAAAACACCAAATCATTACATCTAATATATAAACAGGGGTTAAAACAAGCAAATATACCCTATAAAAGAGAAGAAATTCGGTTCGGAACGAGACCGAACATGCCTTGTTGCTTTTTCAATTGGTCAGTCATACAAAGATGAGGTCTGGTGTGATGTCTTACCTATGGATGCATGTCATCTGCTTTTCGGTCGACCTTGATTATATGATAGATCAGTAAACTACTGTGCAAGAGCTAATACCTACACCCTGACCCTAAACCACAGAAAGATTGTCCATACCCCCATGAAACCCTCACAGTTAACCAAAAAAGCCAAAACCCTGTGTCTTGAACCTAGTCTTGATGTGTTGCTTTTATCTGATCATCATGAGTTTAGCACACAGAAGGACTTGATCCTTTTAGACCTTGAAGAGCCCTCAGCACCACAAAATGACCACCCTTTATTCCTACCATTACTCCAGCAGTTTCAGCATGTATTTCCTGATGAAATGCCACCTGGTTTGCCACCTAAAAGAGATATCCAGCATAAAATTGACTTAGTGCCTAGATTAGTGTTGCCTAATAAGCCAGCTTATAGGATGACACCAGCAGATACCAATGAGATACAGAGGCAGGTGGATGAATTATTGGAGAAGGGAATGATTAGGGAGAGTTTGAGTCCATGTGCAATCCCAACCTTGTTAGTGCCTAAGAAAGATGGAAGCCAAAGAATGTGTATTGATTGTAGGGCTATTAACAAGATCAATATCAAGTATAGGTACCCTATACCTAGACTTGAAGACATGTTGGATGAGTTACAAGGGTCAGCAGTCTTTTCTATGATTGATTTGAGGAGTGGATACTACCAGATAAGGATCTATGAGGGAGATGAGTGGAAAAGAGCATTCAAGACCAAGGGAGGTCTGTTTGAATGGTTGGTCATACCTTTTGGCCTGACTAATGCCCCATCCACATTCATGAGACTCATGAACCAGGTCCTTAAGCCACTCATAGGCAAGAGTGTTGTGGTATACGTTGATGATATTCTTGTCTATAGCATATCTGAGCAAGAGCATGTCAACCATTTGCAGGAGGTTTTAACATATTCTGAGCAGGGAGGAGTTATTTGGGAATCTCAAGAAGTCTCACTTCTTTACATCCCAAGTGAACTTCTTGGGGTACATTGTTACAGCAGCAGGTATTCAAGTTGATGATGAAAAGATTCAAGCAATAAGGGAGTGGCATGTGCCCACTTCTATTCATGAAGTCATGAGCTTTCATGGCCTGGCTTCATTTTACAGTAGATTTGTCAAGAATTTCAGCACCATTTTGGCACCAATGACTGAAGTGGTGAAAGGGAAGTCCTTTATTTAGACAACAGCAGCTCAGAAAGCCTTTGAAGAAGTCAAGGAAAGGCTCACTTCTGCACCAGTCCTAGCACTACCCAGCTTCAGCAAAGTTTTTGAGGTAGAGTGTGATGCTTCAGGAGTTGGCATAGGAGCAGTATTAACCCAGGAGGGCAAGCCAGTTGCCTATTTCAGTGAAAAGTTAAATAATGCCAAGAAGAAATACAACACCTATGATAAAGAGTTCTATGCCATCATCAAAGCTCTTCAGCACTGGAGGCACTACCTAATTGGAGCAGAATTCATCTTACACAGTGATCATGAGGCATTGAAGTTCATTTAAGGGCAGCACAAACTCAACACCAGGCATGCTGCTTGGGTCGAGTACATGCAGCAGTTCCACTTCATGATCCACCACAAATCAGGAGTGCTAAATAAAGGAGCAGATGCATTAAGTAGAAGGTACATGTTGCTTCATATGCTTGATTCTAGAATTATTGGTTTTGAGCATTTGAAAGCTTTGTATTAGGAGGATGGAGACTTTAAGCACGTGTACCAGAAGTGTCAGCAGCAATCCCAGGGTCTGTACTATATAGACCAGGGATATTTGTTCAAAGGAAGCAGATTGTGTGTCCCTAAGAGCAGTTTCAGGGAATTGTTGATTTCAGAAGTCCATGGAGGAAGTTTAGCAGGGCATTTTGGAGTTGAGAAAACATTGTTGATGTTGAGAGAGCACTACAGTTAGCCAAAGATGAGGAAAGATGTGGAGCATCTACTAAAGAGGTGCAATGTCTGTCAATTGGCAAAATCACACAGCCTACCTCAAGGCTTGTACACCTCATTGGTAGTTCCCAGCGGCCCTTGGGAAGATGTCAGCCTTGATTTCTTTGTAGGTTTGCCAAGAACTCAAAGAGGGAAGGATTCAATCATGGTGGTGGTTGATAGATTCTCAAAGATGGCACATTTCATCCCATGCCACACCACCTTTGATGCCACAAGAGTAACTGAGTTATTCTTCCAAAAGATTGCCAGATTACATGGAATCCCAAAAACAATGGTGTCTGACAGGGATACGAAGTTTTTGAGCCATTTTTGGGTTACCTTATGGAAGAAATTGGGCACTCAACTCAAGTATAGCACCACTTTCCACCCACAGACTGATGGCCAGACAGAGGTTACTAATAGAACACTTGGAGTCCTATTGAGAGCACTGATCCACAAAAATAAAGCAGGATAGGATACTCTATTGCCCCATGTTGAGTTTGCTTACAACAAAGCACCATCCAAAGCAACAGGCTACTCTCCATTTCAAGTAGTCTACGGTAAAAATCCAATTTCCCCTTTGGATTTAGTTCCACTAACTACTTCTGTCAAATTTAGTTTTGAAGCAGGTAAAAGAGTAGATCAAATTAAGGAGTTTCATCAGCAAGTGAAGAAGAAAATTTGCAAATATATTGAACAGGTGTCTACTGCAGCAAACAAGCACAGGAAGAAGGTGACTTTCCAGCCAGGAGATCTAGTTTGGATCCACCTCAGGAAGGACAGGTTCCCCAGCAAGAGAAAAGGCAAGCTACTACCAAGAGCAGATGGCCCCTTTGAAGTGCTTGAGAAAATTGGAGATAATTTCTATAGATTAGACCTATCTGAAGAGTATGGAGGCTCAGCAACATTCAATGTAGTAGATCTTCGACCATACTATCCAGCAGATGAAGACCTTCCAAGTTTGAGGACAAACTTTCCTCAACCTGGGGAGGATGATGGAGACCATCCAGGAGAACAATCAGCAATAGCAGCAGCAACACTAGGAGAAGAACATGCTGATTTACCAAACTCAACAGCTAGGGAAGCCCTTCCAGCAGAAACAGCAGGTTTCCAAAGTCTAGCACAATCAGCTAGTTATTCAGCATGTTCATCAGAAGTTCAGAGACCTAGCAGGAGAATTCCAGCATCACCAGCAGTCATCTATCCACCAACAACATCCATCCAGGCTTGCTACACCCTTATAAGGCAAGTCCTGGCATCCACAGCCACTCAGCTCACCAGCGTTGGTCATCCATACCATTTCCAGTTCCCAGCAACTACAGTCCAAGTAGCTGACTTTCTCAATGTTGTATCAATTGATTGAGGAAGAATCAACTAATGTTTCCTAGGAGTTTTTTGTTCCTTGCCATGTCCTTTTCAAGTCCAAGCCAAGTTCCAGCATGATCAAGCATGACATAGCAAGACTCAGAAGTCAGAACAGACAATCCTAGCAGGATTGTTTTATCAGTTTTTCCAGAACCCCAGCTCTGGGGCTATATGTTTTGATTTTTGTTTATAGGGGTTATTTTGGTCTTTCCAGGATGATATTAACCTGTTGAGATTACTTCCAGGTTAGTAGTTGCACGGGAATTACCTCAGTACATCAAGTTTTACCCCTTAGGAGAGGAAAGCTTGCTATTGGCTCATTTTGCCACTCTTTGGCAAATTGGTCCAATCAGATTTTAAGTTAGCTTTCTCTTTTATTTTCCAAGAAAATGTAATCCGGATCATATTAGATAGCTTAGGATGTAATAATATGTATTTGTTTTAAGCTTTGTAAGTTAGAATTAGATCAGGGAGATTAGACAGAATGCTTATGTTTAAGCACCTGTTAATCAAACTGTTAGTTCTCTTTATATTCAGAAGTTCTCTATCAATGAAGTCATCTCAGTGTTCATTCAATAGTATTCTCGAGTGTCTTAGTACCTCTGAAAGTTTGTGAGTTTCTTATAACTCTCAATCTTAGTTCAATCAGTTCCTGTCACTGGAAATTGGCAAAATCCAGCAAGTGTAAGCTGAGCTTGATCATCCATGCTTTGGTGTGTCTGTAGACGCATGTTTTGGAGAGTCCAATGCCCTTGATTGCAGTTGTGGTGTGTCTGTATCCACTGTAAGCAAGCCTATCCTTTTATTCTGTTATTGGGTTGTCTTCTATTCCAGCTTGTTGCTTTCTATCAGTCGTTGTAAGTTCAAGCATCCAGCTGTGTGTATGTGTGACTGTATGATGTATTATAGCTCAATACTCTGATCTTAGTGAGTTAGCATACATCACCCGAGCAAACTAAAATTAAAAAAAAAAAGAAGAAACTAAGCTACCCTAACTCACTTTCGTAGGAATCACGGTTGCATTTAGCGTATGCAACAAGCTCTTTAAACCCCTTGGCAGCCCATGTGGACAAGGAAGGTTTCGTGAGGGTTTATAGAAGCTATACCCACAAAAGCCAAGAGAAGGAAGAGAAATAAGAAGCAAACTTAATAAAATAAGCACAGAAGGAGGTCTACACACACGGTCGCGAATCTAATCACTTAAACATTGCTTTTACTCAATTTAGAATGGCGAAAAAAGACTTTCAAGGCTATTAGCAAGTTCGTTACCAGACTTAACATTTTTCACTTCACTTATGCATATGCTCGATGGGTTCCTCGTGCTCAAGTGCAGTGTTTTCTAGCTCACTTTTGCTCAAGTCAAGGTTTAAATGCTTAGAATTAGCTACTCACATACCCATGCTTATTATTTAGTGAATTATGGTGGTCCCCTTCCCTATTTAGTGTCGCTCGACCCTTAGCTTGGTGAGGGCCGCATGTTACATAAAGAAAGGTTTCACACATATTACTTTCAACTCCAATATGTTTTTGTATTGGTTTGATCGAGAATTGAACGACCCTGGAAGGGGTCTACTCTTCCTACATAGATCCTTTTTGTACACATACAAGGTGCTTAAGGGGTATGAGTGTCGCACCACTCATATCGATCTATGAAGGTGAACCAACATTTTCAGATTTTCTTTGCTCAATGATTTTTTTGTGTCAGTATTTGTCGGGAATAAGAACGGCCCATAAATAGGGTTTACCCTCCCAACACAGGTTACTCCATGCGCAACAAAGTGCTTAATTGGTAAGAGTGTCGCACCACTCTTACCAACCCGTGTGGGTATACCAACAATTTTCTATTTCCACTTTTTTATTTTTCTTAATTAATGCATAGATATACAAGAGGCCAAAACTTCCCTCCTAAACTAAAACCATCATGTTAATAAGCCAGAAGTAAAAATTCTAAGGAAACCATATGTTTGCACATACAAGTGAGGTTATCATGTTTAGATTAGGCAACAACCAAGTTTACAGCCTATCAAGCACTCACTAACCATTCCTAACTAAGAAAATAGACTATTCTAGCAATCATCGACAAACCATGCATACAAACTACCTCTAACTAGGGAAAAATTTTAAATTTGCCTTTTTCTTGGTGGTACCCAAAATTCTCTCTTCCTAGAGTATGTCAGGCACGTGGGCCACCCACTCCCACACAAAAACTCTACAATGTCCTAATTTTGCATAAGGTGACACCACACAAAAGAAAAATAAAAAGCACACACAAGAAAAGCAAAGTTAACAATGTCCTCATTGGCAATAGAAGGAAGCAAGCATCCAAAAAGAAAAAAGAAAAATAAACACACCGAAAGAGATAAAAAGAAATTAACTCACTAACCGTATTAGAAGTAGAAAGGAAGGATATTACTTGGATGTCTTCTTGTCAATTGACTCACTCCTTTTCACTAGACAATGCATGGTTAGGAGAAGCAGATAGAGAAAAACTAAGAAAAGAAAAATCAGATGTACGATGCATACAAGACTCTCGACTTAGCTTGTTTCAAGCATTGGATGGGTCGCGGAATGTAACACACTCCACGTCAGTAGTTTCAGGATATTCTAAGAAGGGCTTCAACCTTTGCCCGTTCACCTTCCACACAGAGTTATTAGATGGGTCCTTAATCTCAATTACACCTTAAGGGAATACCTGAGTCACAATAAATGGTCCAGTCTACCTAGATCTCAACTTTTCAGCAAACAAGTGCAACCAGGAGTCATAAAGGAGTACCTGTTGTCCCGGAAAGAAAGTCTTCCTTTGAATGATCTTATCATGCATGATTTTGGACCTCTCCTTACTTAACCACCAATTCTCATAGGCATCTCTCCTCAACTCCTCAAGCTCACAAAGTGTCAATCTCCTCTCATTACCAGCTACTGACAAATCAAGGTTAAGGGCGTTCAAAGCCCACCAAGCCTTATGTTCAAGTTCTACAGGCAAGTGACATGGCTTCTCAACGACAGCTCTATTGGGTGACATCCAATAGGGGTCTTATAAGCCGTTCGACGACTGATATTCGTGTAACCGGTGAGACTTAAGCCATTTCTTCTCACCTTTCCATAGGCCCACAAGGCATCAATCAGCTTAACAAACCAATCTTTTCTATTTTTAGACACAGTTTTCTTCAAGATATGTTTAATCTGCTTATTAGAAACTTCCACTTGACCATTAGACTGTGGATGGTAAGCAGTGGTGAGGCTTATGCACTACTGAGTACCTCTTCAGTAATGCCTCAATAGCTCTAAGAGTTCCATGATCACTAATAATGGCTCTAAGAGTTCCAAATCTAGAAAAGATACATTCTCTAAAGAACTTTGTCACTTCCTGAGCATCAATCTTCTTAGTAGGGATGACCTCTACCTACTTAGACACATAATCAACAGCAAGGAGAATATATTCATTCCTTAAAGAGTTAGGGAATGGTCCCATAAAATCAATACCCCACACATCAAACACATCAACAAAAATCTCATGTTATAAGGGCATCATATCTCTCCTTGTTATCTTTCCAAAACTTTGGCACCTAGGGCATCGTAAGGCATTTTCATGGGTATCTCTAAAGATAATGGGCCAGTAAAATCCACTCTATAGGACCTTATAAATAGTTTTCTTCCCACTATTGTGCCCCCTCAATGTTGGTCATGGCAAAAAGAGAGGACATCCATGATGGACTCATCAGGAACACATCTCCTAAGTATCTGGTCAAGGAAGTGTTTAAACAAATAAAGGTCACCCCACGCAAAATTCTTCACAATGTGAAGAAACTTGTCCATGTCATGCTTATTCCAATCACTATGCATCTCTCCAGTGACTTTAAAATTCACAATATCAGCAAACCAAGGTTCCACTCCCACATTGAATAGTTGCTCATCAAGAAACTGAGCAACAATAGGGGTGGTATTCATAGTATCAAGCACAATCATAGATAGGTGGTCAGCTACAGGATTCTGAGCTTCCTTCATGTCTCTAATTGCATAGTCAAATTCTAGCAACAACAACACCCACCTAACTAGCCTAGGTTTTGAATCCTTCTTCTCCATCAAGTATCTCAAAGCAGAATGATCAGTGTAAACTATGACCCGAGAACTAAGCAAGTAAGGTCTGAATTTCTCAAAAGCATACACAACAGCGAAAATCTCTTTCTCAATCACAGTGTAATTCTGTTGAGCATCATTCAAGGTGTGGCTAGCATAATCAATAAGAATAGGTTTCTTATGAATTCTTTGTCCTAACACAACACCTGCAACATAGTCTGATGCATCACACATAATCTCAAAAGGCTCTCGCCAGGTAGGAGGCTTGAGAATAGGAGGGGAAATAAGGGCATCCTTGAGTTTATTAAAGGCCCTCTTACAGTCATCAGAAAAGTGGAATGGTACCTCCTTAGCTAGTAGTAAGGATAAGGGCTTAGCAATCTTACTGAAGTCTATTATGAATCACCGGTAAAAACCAGCGTGTCCTAGAAATGAACGAACTTCCTTAACACGGAGGAGACAAATTCTTAACTAAGTCAATCTTGGCATTGTCTACTTCTATCCCTTCCTTAGAAATCCCATGTCCTTGTGTAATACCCTTTTTCACCATGAAATGACATTTTTCCCAACTAAAGGTTAGACTCTTTTCCTGAGATTGAATCAGTACGCGATTCAGGTTAGCTAAGCAAGCATCAAAAGAAGTACCAAACACAAAAAATCATCCATGAAAATCTAAACACAGTCCTCCACTAAGTTAGAAAAAATAGAGATCATGCATCTCTGAAAGGTTGCAGGGGCATTACACAAACCAAACGATATCCTTCGAAAAGCAAAGGTGCCAATAAAGCAAGTGAACGTTGTATTTTCCTGGTCACAAGGGGCAATAGAGACTTTGGTATAACAAGAATAACCATCAAGAAAACAATTATACTCGCGCCTAGCAAGTTTCTCAAGCATCTGATCCATGAAAGGGAGGGGGAAAATGGTCCTTCCTCGTGGCTTTGCTCAGTTTTCAATAATCTATGCAGACTCGTCAACCTGAAGGGACACGGGTAGGAACTAACTCCCCCTACTCATTCTCAACAACAGCCAAACCAACTTTCTTAGGAACTACATGGATGGGGCTCACCTAGTTGCTATCAGAGATGGGGTAAATAACATCATGATCTAGCCACTTAACGATCTCTTTCTTAAATACCTCCTTCATCTGTGGGTTCAATATCCTAAGGGGGTCTCTATGAGCAGCATTTTCATCTTCTAAGAAGATTTGATGCTAAACAATGGAAGGGTTAATCTCCTTAATGTTACCCAAAGTCCACCCCAAGGCTCCCTTGTTCTTTCTAAGAACCTTAATCAATTTCCTTTCCTGTTCCCCACCTAAGTCAGAAGCAATGATTACTGGGTAGGTCTCATTAGAGCCAAGAAAAGCATATTTCAGCTCAGTAGGAAGGGGTTTCATCTCATGAGCGGTAGATGAAGGTGGTTCAGGCTCTACTTTCTCAGGTTCAGTTTGAGATGCAAACAGAGATTCATACAACAAATTACCATCAAGGACATCAGAATCACACAAAGAATTCACACAATCATGATTAATTCCTAGTGAAGTTAACTCATAAGCACAGGACACAATTGCATCTATCCCTACAAAGTAAGGTTCCTCACTCTCCTCAATACAATCACTCATCCAATTAAGAGCATTATGCTCATGCTCATCAAAACCTATGGAAGATTTCTTCAAGTTAAAGATGTTCAACTCCATGGTCAGGTTCCCAAAGGTCAATTTCATCCTACCATCCTTACAGTTAATCCAGGCATTAGAAGTAGCAAGGAAAGGGGGGTTATTTGCATTTTGCACCCCGAAGTATAGGGGTATTTAATTTCTGGACCCTTGGTTTTCATTGTTTATTTTTGGGACCCTAAAGTTTATGTTTGAATAAAAGAGGACCTTAAAGTTTGTAGTTTGAAAAACAGGCCCTTGTATTGTTTTTCTTTTTCTTCTCATGTTTGAATTATCTATCGATTAGCGTGTTCGGTTGTAATTTTTGTGGTTTTATAAGTTAAGGTTGTCGATCTCAAGGATGGGTGTGAGGCTTGATTAAGAAAAATCGGTTTGTGTAAAGTGGTTTTTCTCAATGCGGAAAGCAATAAATTATGTAAATAAAGCAATAAACTAACCTAGACATGATAATAATTAAGAAAGCAATAAAAGATGAAAGCAATTAAAAGCATGAAATTAAGAAAGCAATAAAACTACAACTAATTAATGAAATTAGGAACAAGGGATTATACCTTTGATGATCTAAACTTCAATTGAATCCTCCACCTTAAACTTTCTCCCGAACAAATAAGAAAGCGTGAATTGGATTACTAAAAATCCCCAAATCCCCACTTGAGAGTGGAATTTGAGACCCTTAGCCCTCCTCCTCACTAAAAGTTGAATTGGATGTTTTGTGGCTAATCTAATAAAGACTAATGGAACCCTAAACAAAAATCAAGACCAAACTAACAACACCTAAAACAACAATCTGAACTAACAGAGACACTAATTCTATCCCTAATAATCTAACCTAATTTACTAACAACCAACACTTAACTTGAACCAAAATAAAAGAATCATAATAAACCTAAGCCTAATCAACCCACCCTACCTAAGCCTAATACTGCTACTGGACCGACACAAATGAAAAGAGAAAGAAGAAAAGAAGGGCATCAAATCCCAACTCCTGCTGTCCATTGACCGAACAGAGGGAGAAGGAAACAGAAGCAAAAACAGGGGCATGAAATCGAGTAGAATAACTCACAAAATCGAACCAAAAGCCACCAAAAACTCAGAATATCAAGAACAGTACCGCATCAACATTAGCAATTACATCAAGAACTGAACAAATCATCAACAAAACCAAAATCCCAGAATCGATTGAAAAGGAAAGCAAAAAGAGATTCAAAACAGAGTTCAAAGCTTGAATTAAAACATGAATAAACCTAAAATCTAATTGCATAAATTAAACCCTAACCCTAAATTAGAGGCCGAAACCTCCTTGTAAAGCTACTTTAATCGGCTTCTCTTCTTCCCCTTTTATAGTCGAACTCGGGACCTCTCCTTCAATCTGAGCCGTTCGAATCCCTTCTAGCTGGATGGACAAGATGAATTTCGACAGTTATATGGAGTATGTCGATGATGCTTGCTTCGAATGCTGCTGCGTTGCACTTCCTCTACTTCCTTTTCAACAAACTCTGCAAGGTGAGCGGAGAAATTGAGAAAGTAAGTGATATAAATCGCGAGAAACAACAAAGAAAAGAGAAGAGAGAAAGAGATGAGATGAGATGAGATGAGAAGATGAGAAGATGAGAAAAGAGAGAAGGAGATGGAATGAGAGAGGGAGTTCGTTGGTTATGGAGGTTGGTGGGGGCATCGGGGCTGTTTGGTGCGCAAGTGAGAACCAGAGAGAAGAGGGAGAAACGGGGAGGAGAAAAGAAGGAAAAGGGGGAAATGAGTTAGAATTAGGGTTTTGGATGGGGCTTTACTCGGCTGGGTTGGCAAGAGAGGAAATGGGTCGGGTTTCTTGGTATTAGGGTCTGGATAAGTGAAAACGGATATGGGTAGGAGTAGGCGGCTGTTGGGTTGAGAACAGAATCGGGCTGGGTTTAGGTTAGCTGTGGGCCGAGGGGAAGAAAAATGGGGAATTTGGGCTGGTAATTAGGAATTAGGATTAGAAAGATTTAGGTTTTCTTTATTTATTTCTATTATTAATATTATTGATTCATATTAACAATAATAATAACAAAAGTAATAAAATGCTACAAAATCTAATAAAAGAGTAAAACATAATAAAACTACTAAAATAGTTATCAAAGACAAACAAAAATACCCTATAAAAGAGTGAGACCGAACAATACTCCAACACAAGGGTTTGCTCGCCCCGAGCAAACTAAAAACAAAGGAAAGGACTAAAAAAGAAAAACTTAAAACCTTAACTCACTTTCGCAGGATTCGCGGATGCATTTAGCATATGCGTCAAGCCCTTTAAACCCCTCTATAGCCCGGGTGGACGAGGTAGGTCTCGTGAGGGTTTATAACAACTATACCCACAAAAGCCACAAGAAAAGAAAAAGGGGAAAGAAAAAGAAGTGAAAACCGAAAAACGAAACAAAACAAAAGCAAAGAAAATATTCTCGTCCCTAATCATGCAGCTAGTTCCCCAACCTACCTCAACAACGAATTGGAAGAAGCAAGTATAAACAAATTAAGACACGAAGGTGGGAAAACTGCCAATCTTTGAGACTTTGAATCAAAACACTTCCTGATGAGCAAAACACCTCGTGCATATGTGCAAGTGGGCTCTAGTTGGTCATTCCTATCCTAAACCAGACAATCAGAGTTTTTCTCATGCTCAAGCTCGGGATTATCTATCCTACTTCACTCTTGGTTTTTCTTTCAACCTCTCTTTTCTTTCTTTTTCTTACTTCGCTCTTTTCTTTCTTTTTCTTTATTTTTCTTATCTTTTTTTTGACTTTTCTCTTTCTTAACATTCTTTTGCTCAACTCTTTTTTTTCTTTTTCTTGCTTCGCTCTCGTTTTCTTCAAAACCTACGCTCTTTTCTTTCCACTCAATCCGTTTTGTGTCTTTTAGAGCGTTTGTGTCGGGTTTTGCGGGATTTAAGCACCGGCCTTCGCAAAGGGTTACCCTCCCTGCTGGGTTTCTCCATACGTGAGTCATTGCACTTAAGGGGCATAGGGTGCCAATCCACCCAAACCAACCCATGACGGTAGGCCCGACAGTAATTATTTAATGCATTAATTAAGAGCTTAAGCAATTGAACAACTAAAACCGTCTAACTTAGGTAAGAAGACACAGTCAAAGCGTGTAAGATTTGAGGATTCCGCTTTCCCATTTCATGTAAAGGTCTAATAGAGATAAGTGATGGCAAAAATCCTTCATAAGGCCCATCATTATTTATATCGGCCGCTTCTAACTGCTTGAATCAACTGATTAGACAACTATCTACACAACTATGAACGGAAACATTTTCAAAAAGAAAAACAACTTTTGGATTTTTCACAACATTTCTCCCCTTTTTTCTTTCTTTCACACACAAATTTTTTTTAGATTTTGGACACAAACTACGAAAGACAAAAATAAAAGACTCAAAACTAGGTAATCTACCCATGAACTATGAAAGATATCACCCCCCCCCCCACTCCAACACAAGACATCACAATGTCTCCATCGTGAGAAGGGTGTCACAAGTAAGGTAGAAAACTAAGAAAAACATATATACAAAACACTTATCTCATAAAAAGCGGTCGCGACCCGAGCCCACACGGCTCCAACAACAATATGTATCCAACATTCACACTCAAGGGGTTCGCCACCAAAAAAGAAAACCAAGCATGCAACATGGATCAAAGATATATACACATAAAGAGAGGGAGGAAAGAGGTTACCTCATAATCTTCAATAAAAGCACTCAATCCACGATCCAAAGAACATCACACCATAGATTAGAAATAAACAAGAAAAGCATATTATGTGTGATGGTTCACATACAAGATCAAAAGGAAAAACAAACTATACAAGACACTAGGAACTAAAGAACTAAGAAAACAAACTAAAATATTTACAAAACAACTCTTTTTTTCTTTTCTTAGACTCGAAAACTGGAGTGCAGACTACCCTCCCACTCCAACACAAA
This sequence comes from Portulaca oleracea, assembly GCA_029582165.1. Lineage (NCBI taxonomy): Eukaryota > Viridiplantae > Streptophyta > Magnoliopsida > Caryophyllales > Portulacaceae > Portulaca > Portulaca oleracea. The sequence continues at coordinate 34,359,853 of CM055880.1, read as the reverse complement.
GAGGTTGCCGTGTCCTCAAAATGGAAGAAGAAGTCGGTAAGCAAGCACCTCAAAATAAAAGAAAAAGACACACACAAAAAGGAAATAAAAGAAGAAAAGAAAAACGACTCGTTAAATATACACAAAAGGTGAGGAAGGATATTACTTGGAAAGCGTCTTATCAAGAAATCCACTCCTTCTCACCACAAGATATCGGGCACCATGTCAGAACCATTCAACGCCCGGAGTAACAAGTCATGCATCCTCTCATGCATCTCAGAATGGTGTAGGTAAGAGCACACTCGCAATGGCATATAAACAAACATTAGTGCCCTTAACAATTTATCAAATACCTTAGAAAAGTCATAGAAATGATGAAATGCATGAATATACAAGACTTTCCTAGGCATAGTGAAAGAAGATATGACAAAAGGGTCCTCCCATTGACTCGCAAATGGAAATTGAGTATACAAATCAATGGAAGAAGGCAATACAACACTTTCATGGACATGCTCATAGGAAGACTTGGATGCAAACAACGACTCATAAAGCATATCACCATAAAAAATATCATTGTCACAAACCAAGTCCAAACACTTAGGATCAATCCCCATAGACTCAAGTTCATCATCACAAGATTTCACATCAATGGATTTACAAGAAAGGGTAGCTAATGCCTAGCTAATGCAATAATTCTCAATGAAAGTGAATAAATCAGTATCTAGCACACATTCAATCACAAAGGATTCAACTTCACTCTCAATAAGATCATGCTCAATTATATCAAAAGCATCATGGCATTCATCAATCTCGACTTTTTCTTCACACAAAGGCATGGACAATGGTGTGGACAATGGTTCATCATCAAGCATGTAGTCATCAAGTTCTTCATCATCACACACAGAATCATCATGTTCCTCATGCTCACTAGGTGGGGCTAGAGCTAAGGAATCACTAATCCTCCTTACAAAACTATGTCCATTACAGTAGTCATCATCATAATCATAATCATACACAAAAGAATCGTCATGCATTTCAGAACTCAAAGACGATGAATGATCTTTTGCAGCATTCGAATCAACCAATTGCGCAAGATAAGTTTTTACCCTAGGTTTAAGTACCTGTTCAAATTCTTGCATGCATTTATTCATCCTATCTTGTAAACCAACTATTTCAGCACCAATTATTCTAGTCTAATGTCTATACAAGATTCGGAAGCATGAGACGGAGATTCACAATGCACACACAAATGACGAGACTCAACATCATCACATGGTGAAAGATCATAACGTTTCTTATAGTGCAATTGAGCATGAAGAGCACACAGATTACCAAAACAAGAACCCGATGAACAAAAAGTCTCCCCAAACTGGCGAGTATCCGTGTACAACCAATCAAATAATTCCCAAGCCCGATACTCATTTTCAACATTGAAATCAAAGTAATTCAGAAGAGAACGGGTCTCGAAATTCAATCCCTCATTAGTAACAACTAACACTTCCCAATTAGAATAAATATAACCATGGGGGACCCAATAAGCAAGATAATCATTTAATCTATCACGATAATCACAAAATAATTCTTGCGCATTTTGAGGGAAGCTAAAACATGCCATCTTTTTTTTCGTTTTTTTTCGTTTTTTTTTCGATATTCAAGTTGTTGTGCTACATTTTTCTAACATAATCAAGAAAGCAATTAAACTATTTACACACAAACCAATCACCTAATCTACCAAATAACGCCATCCCCGGCAACGGCGCCATTGTTCGGTTGTAATTTTTGTGGTTTTATAAGTTAAGGTTGTCGATCTCAGGGATGGGTGTGAGGCTTGATTAAGGAAAATCGGTTTGTGTAAAGGGGTTTTTCTCAACGCAGAAAGCAATAAATTATGTATATAAAGCAATAAACTAACCTAGACATGATAATAATTTATAAAGCAATAAAAGATGAAAGCAGTTAAAAGCATGAAATTAAGAAAGCAATAAAACTACAACTAATTAATGAAATTAGGAACAAGAGATTATACCTTTGATGATCTAAACTTCAATTGAATCCTTCACCATAAACTTTCTCCCGAACAAATAAGAAAGCGTGAATTGGATTACTAAGAATCCCCAAATCCCCACTAAAGAGTGGAATTTGTGACCCTTAGCCCTCCTCCTCACTAAAAGTTGGATTGGATGTTTTGTGGCTAATCTAATAAAGACTAATGGAACCCTAAACAAAAATCAAGACCAAACTAACAACACCTAAAACAACAATCTGAACTAACAGAGACATTAATTCTATCCCTAATAATCTAACCTAATTTACTAACAACCAACACTTAACTTGAACCAAAATAAAAGAATCATAATAAACCTAAGCCTAATCAACCCACCCTAACTAAGCCTAATACTACTACTGGACCGACACAAATGAACAGAGAAAGAAGAAAAGAAAGGGAATCAAATCCCAACTCCTGTTGTCCATTGACCGAACAAAGGGAGAAGGAAACAGAAGCAAAAACAGGGGCATGAAATCGAGTAGAATAACTCACAAAATCGAACCAAAAGCAACCAAAATCTCAGAATATCATGAACAGAACTGCATCAACATTACCAATTACATCAAGAACTGAACAAATCATCATCAAAACCAAAATCCCAGAATCGATTGAAAAGGAAAGCAAAAAGAGATTCAAAACAGAGTTCAAAGCTTGAGTTAAAACATGAATAAACCTATAATTTAATTGCATAAATTAAACCCTAACCCTAAATTAGAGGCCGAAACCTCCTTGTAAAGCTACTTTAATCGGCTCCTCTTCTTCCCCTTTTATAGTCGAACTCGGGACCTCTCCTTCAATCTGAGTCGTTCGAATCCCTTTTAGCTGGATGGACAAGATGAATTTCGACAGTTATATAGAGTATGTCAATGATGCTTGCTTCGAACGCTGCTGCGTTGCACTTCTTCTACTTCCTCTTCGATAAACTCTGCAAGGTGAGAGGAGAAATTGAGTGAGTGAAGGATATAAATCGCAAGAAACAGCAAAGAAGAGAGAAAGAGATGAGATGAGATGAGATGAGATGAGAAGATGAGAAGATGAGAGAAGAGAGATAGAGATGGAATGAGAGAGGGAGTTCGTTGGTTATGGAGGATGGTGGGGGCATCGGGGCTGTTTGGTGCGCAAGTGAGAACCAGAGAGAAGCGGGAGAAACGGGGAGGAGAAAAGAAGGAAAAGGGGGAAATGAGTTAGAATTAGGGTTTTGGATGGGGTTTTACTCGGCTGGGTTGGCAAGAGGGGAAATGGGTCGGGTTTCTGGGTTTTAGGGTCTGGATAGGCGAAAATGGATATGGGTAGGAGTAGGCGGCTACTGGGTTGAGAACGGAATTGGGCTGGGTTTAGGTTAGCTGTGGGCCGAGGGGAAGAAAAATGGGGAATTTGGGCTGGTAATTAGGAATTAGGATTAGAAAGATTTAGGTTTTATTTATTTATTTATTTCTATTATTAATATTATTGATTCATATTAACAATAATAATAACAAAAGTAATAAAATGCTATAAAATTTAATAAAAGAGTAAAACATAATAAAACTACTAAAATAGTTATTAAAGACAAGCAAAAATACCCTATAAAACAGAAGAATTCGGCTCGGAACGAGACCGAACATAGCGCAAAACATTAGGAGTAAGGTTAAGACTGATATTGAAGCTATAATATACACCCTCTTATTCATGTCATAACTAATAAAACCATGAAATACCCAGAGTCCAAATATTTCCGGCATGAATGAGACAGGTGTATTACAGCAGGGTCTAATTAGTTCCAACATGAATAAGAGAAATGTATTACAGCTTCAATATTAGTTTTAACCTTAGTCCTGAAGTTTGACATTAATCGGAAGATAAATTCAAACATGGGAAGAAAAAGAAAAACAGTACATGGGTATTTTTTTTCAACTACAAACTTTAAGGTTCTTTTTTATTCAACCATAAACTTTAGAGTCCTAAAAATAAACAATGAAAACCAATTTTAAGGTCCTAAAAATTAAATACCCCTATACTTCGGGGTCCAAAATGCAAATAACACGAGCGTCCTTGGATAACAGTGATTTCATCTCTAGCACTTTGGACTCTAACAGTCCCAAGTACCACAAATTTAACAGGAAACACAAACTCCCCAACCTTAGTCAGGACATCCTCCACTACCCCTTTGGGTACTCTAGTAGACTTGTCAATTAATTGCAATACCATCCTAGTAGGATTTAGTTAACCTAATCCATGCATTTCATACACATGCAAAGGCAACAATTGCACACTGAAGAGTCTTGGGTTCCGTTCTCGTCCCTTGTAATGTTTCCCAAGCGAGCCGCCTCAACCACGGTGAATCTCGAGCTCCGATTCCCGGTGAACCCCGGAAACGCAAGGGTAGTCTCGACCATCCATTGGATAGGAACCGAGACCTTCTAAGGAGGCCCGCTCGTGCCCCGACCCCGGGAGGCGCGAGGCCGTACGTCCCGAGATGTTGAACAATGTCGTGACGGGATCCGGGTTACTTTTGGAACAAAAGCAGGCGATGTTGAACCTTTTGGACAGGGCTTAGGCGCGCCCGAGTCATGCAACGTCACGCCCGCGGAGCGTCACTGCCCCATGGGGGGTCGCGCCCGCGACATGTTTTGTCGCGCCCGCGACACCTGTGGCAGGGTAATGGCTCGCTCGAGTCAGCGCTAGACTCACCCGAGTCGCTTGTCTGACCGAGACCCGTCTCTCCCGCGACGCTGTTGGTCGCGCCCGTGACCCTATCAAAGCTGCTGCTGCTATTGTCGCCCAGTGGCCTGGCGCGCCCGAGTCAGTGATCGAGTCGCCCGAGTCGGTCCTATTTTCTGCCAATTTTGCCTGCCAAAATGACTGTGTTTTGGCTTTGTCCATTTTGTATAAATACTTGTTGGCCCTCATTTTCTGGGCAGTTTTTTTGAATCATACTGAATGCCATTGCTTGAGACCTCTTTAAGCCTATATCCTAAAATTCTTGTTTACTTTATCCAATCTTTATTTGGTGGTGTTCAAGTCATTTCTTTAATGATTAATGGTGGTTTAGCCTAATTAGTCATGGTGGAATGCTAGGCCAAGGTTGTGGACTCTCCTAGCCAAGGTAATATGCAAACCCTATCGCTTCCAAGCTCCGTTTTCTTTTGAATTGCCTCCGGAAACTCAAGAATTATTCATCCCACCGCGACGGTAACGCTCCATCTAGTATCAGAGCTTCGGTTTTCATTTAGCTTGAGTTTGTGCAATGTTCTTGCTATTGTAGTGTTCTAGTGTTGAGTTTTGTGAGTTGTATGCTATTATTGGTGATCCCCAACCCCATTGCTATCAAAGTGTGTTGAGAATTATTGAATTGTGGATGTATTTTGTTTGATTTGTAGCTATTTGGTGCGTTAAAAAGAAGTTGAAAAATAGTGCACGCAAGTCGTTCGATGATATGTCTGAGTGAAAAAAACACAAAGAACACTTAGTCAAACACTTGCCAACTACAAAAGAACCTTCAAATCCACAAATTACCCCAAACACTAACCGTCCCTCGCCTTTTTTCCCGGTATATCTGATGGATCTCGCCCCGAACGAGAGGAATCGAGCCACCGTGGTAGCCCTCAAATTCAAGCTCTAGAGCCGACTTACCACCTATGACGAACGCTTCTCCACCGTTGAGCGCACCCTTAATGCCATTATGGCACGGTTGGACAACGTCACCCAAGAGCATCTAGGGCAACCCCGAGATGAACGTCAAAGGCATCGCCAAAGCCCTATTCGTCCTCCTCCTACATTCGAGTCGAGTGACGATGATAGAGGTTCCCCACGTCGCCGTCCACGTAGGCAAGTACATGATAGGCCCCCTCTTGACGACTTCCAGGACGTCAAAATCGACATTACTGAATTCAATGGTTCCAGTGATCCTGACGAGTACCTTGAGTGGATCCAAATGATGAATAGAATCTTTGAGACTATGGAGTACAATGATGAGAAGGCCTATAAGATCGCTAACATAAAACTCACCAAAGCCGCATCGCTTTGGTTTAGGTTGCAGCCATTGGACGATTGATGCTGATGGTGCCGTCGGAGGCCTTTGGGTGGCAATCGTTGGACGACTGATGCTGATGGTGTCGTCGGTGGCCTTTAGGTTGCAACCGTTAGACGACTGATGCTGATGGTGTCGTCGGAGGCCTTTAGGTGGCAACCATTGGACGACTGATGCTGATGGTGTCGTCGGAGGCCTTTAGGTGGCAATCGTTGGACGATTGATGCTTATGGTGTCGTCGGAGGCCTTTAGGTGGCAACCGTTGGATAACTGATGCTGATGGTCTTTTATGCAGAAACTAAGTGATGCGAGGTCCCTTTTTTAACGGCGACCTGAAAATCATAAGAAAATCAAGTATTATTTATGTCTAAAGATGAAAAGGGTTCTGATTCTTTACTTGAGCTTTAAAAATCCCTGGGCCGCAGTGTTGGGCCATGAGTATCGGGTCGTTGCAACTACAAAACCCAAGCGGGTTTTATTTCCATCACTGAGCCGATCTGAAGCCCTGGATTACGTATTCGACTGTAGTCGGTACAAAACCCAGGCGGGTTTTCTTTTTTTTTTTTGGGCTGATGAGGGCGTTTGGGCTACGCATTTGGGTTGTGCTCTTCTGGACTGACTACCTAATCCGGGTTAACCTATTCGGACTGAGGGCCCCACTCGCCTTTAATGAAGTTATTATGAAAAAACCCTTTGGCCCAATCTTGCTTTGAAGGATGAAATTTACCCCGATTCATGACTTCCTTTTAACCTTCAAAATTAGGTTAAATTAGCAGCAATTTGTTGAAACTTAGCAAAAGAAGGAAGATGAATTGAGACGTGACATTTATGAAAAAGAAACTGAGCAGTTTGTAGTTAGCATTGACATGGCTCAATTGTCTTTGGAAGAGCCACTTGATTAGGGAGGGTCGTATCACAGTGCTGGGCATGGTGGTGATACTCAGCCTCATTCATATTGGGTGGATGATGCTTCCGAATCGAGTGCCACCTACCGACCCTCTCATTCTCGTCGTACTCTAGCTTCAGTGCGCTCTACTCACCATGGCCGGGAGATAGTGGTGACAGACCGCAACTCAGGTGCATCCATAGGGTATCCTGGCAGTCATGCCCTAGCGGATGACGCTACTTCACGTCATGCACCTTACGATGCTTCCTCTTTTGGTTCTGGTTCTAATTCTGCCGGATTGCCTGTTCCGGCTCCTGGGATGGGCCTTTCGTTGCCCACGGGTTTGCATGAGTGGTCTACGCCTCAACACTCTTGGCTGGGAGACTCTGCTTCATCTGGTTGGCCAGCACTCGGTTATGGAACCGGTCATGTATGGCCTACTCCAATTGTTGAATGGCAGGTTCCCGATCATTCATGGTTAGCCGCTTCATAGGAGCATTCCTTGTCTTCACCGTCGAGTATACATCCTTCGGGTGTGCCCCTGTTTGAACCATCACCTCCTGTGCAGACTGCTCCTGGTCCGGATTACTATTCTTGGGACACTTATTTTGGCACGGCTGACACATCCAATGCTGGTACTTCAAATGCCGATAACAATCCAGTTGAGGATAGTGGTGATTTGGGCTCCCTGTGGTGACCACACTGATGCCCAGCAAGACTCCCTGCACTTTAAATGTATGCAAAACTATTTTGTACTTTTATTTTTTTTCAATGCAAGACTCTTTATGAACTTTTATTATTTTTTCTAATGCAAGACTCGATGAATGCAAAACTTTTATGCTTTATTAATGACTTTCTACATGATGGGATTAATCCCAATTAATCTCGCTTCCACGAAAAGAAAAGAAAATAAAGGAAAACATAAAACATAAGTGTCGGAATAAATTCGAGCACATATTTCAGAACCGAGCATCGTTGGGCCATCAATAAAACCCGAGACACAAAAGATACACGATTGGGCCGGTTTAATTCGCAAAGGTAGAGGCCCAAACAAAAAACAGCAGGCAAGTGGGCCGCGAAAACTGAAATCCGGGCCTAGACCGCTTTAAAACTCAGGCGGGTTTTAACGAATGAAGAAGGCGGGCCTGGGCTGGCGAGGCGCGCGTGCGTGGCTCTACTGGAATTAAAACCCAAGCGGGTTTTAATTTATTATTTTTTTCGTTTTTTGCTAGTCGTTGAAGAACGGCTTAAATCATGGGATTTTGGGGCAACGTCCATTTGACCGTTTTCTTGATGATTTGCTCCATTTTGATCTTGGGTAAAAGTGTATAAATACCCCACCTCATTCATGCTATCATCATTCATCTCCTCTACTTGAAAACCTCCATATAAAATTCAAAAACTCTTCCAAAATTTTCCTGGCGTTTGAAAAGAAGCTTACAACATGGATGAGCACATTATCCAAAGAGGAGAAGAGAGAGCTCGGAAGATACAAGTTGACGCGCCTGCTGAGCCTTCGACAAGTGAGGGACAACCATGACTTTCTTTGTGCGGCGGAGACTTTTAGGGATCCAAAGATGCACGTTTTCCGCTACACATTGAGGGAGCTATGCCTGCTTCCAGAGGAGTGGTCCTCTATTCTCGGGACAAATCACTTCGCGCGTCCAACATCGCCTCCAACATCAACCGACGTCGGCAAACTATACAAGCAGTTGATATGCCTTCCCTCCCGGGTCATAGGAAGCGCATTATTCGGCGATAAGGTACATTTCCAAACTATCGTCGAATATTTTCAAATTCCCGATACATTGGAATATGGTCCCGTGATACGAGTGCGAGCACTCGTGTTGCGTCTTCTCAGAGAATTTTGCTTCTATCACGGTGGGCGAAGAACCGGGCCGGCGGGCCTTATCCAGATCGTTGAAGACATGGCCCGAGGCTATAATCCGGTGCCGTTGATGCTGGCGGAGACCATGATGGATTAAAACGATCCAAATCCGGAACACGAACTTCGTGGGAGCCCCCTACTTCTTCAGGTACCTCGTTCTCCTTCTATTCTTCTTTTCTCAATTTCCTGCCCACCTACTACCTATAAAACCAAGGTGTTTTAGGTTTTTTTTTGTTAGTTTGGGAATAATTTGTGTTCAATCATAACCCGTGCTAACTTTTGTGGACAGATATGGCTGATGGAGCATTTGGGCCTCATCGAGGAGCCTCGAACTTCCTCGGTGCTCGTGAACTATTGCCAAAGGAAGCGAAAATACACCGATCATCAATCGGTAGCGGAATGGATCGCCTTCTTAAAGGAGCCTCGTGATATCATATGGTGGATCGAGTGGTGGCACATCTCCAACTATGTGACCCGTGATTCCCCTAACACCTATGTGTGCATCGCTGGTTTGTCACACATGACCTTCTTTTTCCCGGAGTGAGTGCGGCGACAAATAGGCCACAAACAAAACATCCCGGAGCAATTGTGTGAAGCCCTCGAGCAATTGAAGCTTCGTAGCTCGGTGATAGAATCATGGATAAAGTATTGGGAGAGGAGACCAACTCTTAGGGCTCCACCGAAGGCGCACGTATCCCAATATGTTGACGCTGGCTACCATGGATGGTTAATTGCGGTCGTCGAAACTGGTAAACCGGAGATGGCGGGTTGGGATTTCATCTACCTTATAGTTAACCATAATCCTGGCTATGAAAGCTTGGCACTGAACCCGATACGGTTCAGAATCTTACCGTGCTGGCGACGCGAGAAGGAGACAGACATCCGTCAAGGAAAGATTAGGTCCTCGCACATCGGTAAAGGACAGCCTCGGTGTAAAAGTCTCGGTGAAAGACAGACTTGGTCCGAGAGTGGAGACACGAAAACCAAGCAGGCGGGCCTATAAACCCAAAGACAAAGAGAAAGACCCCAATGAGCCCAGAGACATGGAGATTGACGACCATGGGACCACTGGCGAAGTGGAAAAAGTGATGCAAGATTAGAAGATGGATGAGAGTGAAGGAACTGAGACTGCTTTGCCAACATAGTCTTTTATTTAATTATGTCTTTTTGAATTTTCTTATTTACAAGCAATGTACTTGCGTACTAATTAATAAAAGAAGAAATATTGTTCATAATTATTGCATTCTGGCAAACTTTATGAAAATTGGTTTTCCAATTGCTTGGTTATATTAAGCATAATATCGCTTGAGTTGGTCTAAATTTGTTGGCTGAATCACATCTTCCTCATCCATAGTACAAGTCAAGCCACTCCTGCTAGTAAAACATCCTTAATCATGTAAGGACCCTTCCAATTAGGCGCAAACTTTCCCATTGGGTTTTGTATTGGTGCCCTCATCTCTTTAAGCACCAAATCACCTACTTGAAGTGAACGACTTTTCACCTTCTTATTAAAAGCTCGAGCGATCCTACTTTGGTACACTTGCACATTATGCAATGCCCTCAATCGCCTTTCATCCATCAACATCAACTCCTCGAACCTTGCCCTAGCCGATTATGCTTCTATCAATTGACTTTTCGCCACCATTCGTAGTGAAGGGATTGCTAATTCAATAGGCAGGACTTGTTCCATCCCATACACCAATGAATAGGGTGTTGCACCTGTGGCAGTTCGTATGGAGGTTCGGTATCCCCACAAGGCAAAAGCCAACTTCTCATGCCAATCTTTGTAAGTGAAAACAATTTTCTTGATGATTTCGGCCACTGTTTTATTGGTCACTTCTACAGCTCCATTAGCTTGAGGTCAATAAGGTGAAGACCGGTGGTGTTGAATGTGGTAAGTGGTGAGCAAAGTCTCCTCTTCATTGGTGTATGGGATGATTTCTTGAGGCACTCCATATCGACATATATGTTTTGAAGCATGAATTTGGCCACTTGTTTGGATGTGAGTTTGGCATAAGAGGTTGCCTCTACCCACTTAGTGAAGTAATCAATGGCGACCAAGATGTATTCATGTCCTCCTGTTCCAGTTGTGTGTATCTTGCCAATGATGTCGATACCCCATACCAAGATTTGCCATGGAGATATCAAAGTACTCAAATATGATGGAGGTTGATGCTGCAAATTGGCATATTCTTGGCATTTGTGACACCTTCGAACAAAATATAGGCAATCTGCCTCCATCATGGACCAATAATAGCCGGCCCTTTGGATCTTCTTTACTAGCATGCGCCCATTCATGTGAGGCGCACATTCTCCTCCATGTATAGTAGCCATGATCTCTTTTGCGCTTTTCGCATCAATGCATAATAAATTTATGTCCGTAGGTGATTTCTTGTAAAGGTGATCTTGGATCAAGCAGTATTGTGCTGCTAGGGACCTGATCGCTTGCCATCCTCGAGCATCCAATTCAGCTAGATATTCTCCTTTCCGAAGAAAATTGTATATGTTGTGAAACCATTCTTCAGTTTCTTCTTCTTGTGTTTCCATATTACAGACATATGTTGGTTCAAACTGCCGCTTTACTATTACTGGTAGCTGCAGCGTGTCTGATGGGATCGATATCATTGAAGACAACATGGCTAGAGCATCAACCAACTCATTGTGATCCCTAGAAAGGTATTGGAAGCTAATTTACTCAAATTGGTCAACAGGCTCCGAGAGCTTTTTGCTGGTATGCCATAAGGCACTCATTATGGACTTTCCACGTATTCTTAGCCTGATTAATGATAAGGCTAGAGTCTCCAAAGACCTTTATATAGCGTATGCCTAAAGCCAAGGCAGCTTGTAGACCTTTGATGCATGCTTCAGATTCTACAGCGTTGTTAGTAGCATCAAAATCTAACTTTACAGATACAGGGACATGTGCCCCTTCTGGAGAGATCAACAGGACTCCTACTCCACAACCCATTTGGTTAGAAGCTCCGTCAAAATACATTTCCCATGTAATCTCATCGGTGAAAAACACATCTTCATCTGGGAATTCCAAGTGAGTGCTTCGGGGTTCCTGTGATGGTGAAGCAGCTGGGAAATCTGAAACAGCCCACCCTTTGATGGATTTTTGAGGTTGGTACTTGAGATTGAATTCTGAGAGCATGACCACCCATCGAGCAATGCGGTTGTTGATGGTAGGTTGGTCCATGATGAATTTGATGGGATTATTCTCAAGTATGACATATACTGTATGTGAAAGCATGTAATGCCTTAATTTCTTAGTGGCCCATACTAATGTGAGAGCCATTTTCTCTATGTCAATGTATCGAATTTCATAGTCGAGGAATTTCTTGCTCAAGTAGTAGATGGCGCTCTCTTGACCTTTTACCTTTTGAGCTAGCTGTGTAGACCCAATTTTGTGTCTAAACACCACCTTAATTCTTAGGGTTTTGACTCGTCTCGTGGTTCAATTTCATAGTTTTTAATACGTTTTTGGTTGTTTTGTAGATTTTGGAGTTTATACTCAAAACGTGGTAAAACGGGCCTTTTTAGAGCATTTTTTGGTGATTTTCCGAGCCAAGTCAGACTGAAAGCCGAGGCGGAGTTGACCTGGGACCACTTTCCCCACCTTTGGTGTTAATTAGTGAAGTAACACCCGCTACGACCCTCGAAACGGGCGTTACATGCTTTGGAAAGAAGGAAGAAACAAAGGGAAGGAAGGGAGAGGGTAGCCCTCGCCACGATTGGGGTCGCGCCCGCTACCACCGCTTGGCCGAGGAAGACCGCACCTACGGTGAGCCGGACCGCAGCTGCGGTCTCTCGAAGGGAGAAATCTCCTGGAGATTTTTCGCTAGTCGCGCCCGCGACGAGGGTGGTCGCGCCCACGACCCCCTGCAGCTGTGCGATTCTTCGGGCTTGAAACGGCGCGTTTTGACCAACTGTTTTCACTTGTATAAATAGCTCCTAGGCTGCGATTTTTGGGGGATTGGCATCTAGAGATAGACTTAGACATTTTCCAATTTGTAATTAGTGGATTTTAGAGAGAGATTAGTGAGAGATTAATATAGGGTTTTGGAGATTTGTGTTTGTTATTGAAGATTTGGGTATTCAAACAATTGAGAGATTGTTGGATCAACTTTTTATTGTTTTCTCTTGTTCATCTATAGCACTTTAATAAGTATTCTCTTCCCTTAACCCATTTATTAATTACTTTGCTAATTACTTTGCTTGTTCTTTAATTTCTTTGCTTGCTATTTTGATTATTTTGCTTGTTTATGGTTGTTTGATGTTAGAAATCATGTTTAGGTTTGGTTTGGATGTTGTTAGCATATTTTTTATCATGATTAGTGGCTAGAAACCCTATGGGTTAGGGGGTAATTAAGGGTGTGAATGGGTAATTAGGTTTGGGTGAACAATATTAGTGAGTAGTTAGTTGGAAAATCAATTTCCCACTCCTTTCCTTCCCTCAAGTGGGATGTATTTGGGTTCGAAAGTCCCCAAACACATCCAACACGTGTGTTGGAAGGTTGGAATTGGGATAGTTAGTATTCTACTCACGGAAGTGAATAGAGGCTAACTAGGAAATTCCGTTTCATTAACCCTCCGGGTCCGTGGTGGACTTTGGGGAAGTTAATCCGGACTATCCTCAAAAGAGGAAGCTCGGTGGGTATTTTCTAACGGAATTGCTACTTGATTTTCTTCCTTCTTGCTCTCTTGTTGCAAAACCTATTCCCTTGTTCCCGTTTACATCCCGAAAAGCCTCCGAAGCCCATTTCCTTTCCTTGACCGACCTTAGATTTCTTTGTTGGCGTTGTGACCCTTTCAAACCGTTATCCTTACCTTAGCAATCTCGACCCGGCCATTGACCTAGTTTCTATGACCAAGGCCGCTAGCTCCCTGAGAGAGAACGACAAAACGAGGTCTCACAAACCACTGTTACACAAAATGGCGCCGTTGCCGGGGAGCCAGCGCCCCTAGTTTTAGTTTCTTTGTTTTTGGTTATTTGAGTCTGCTTTCACGCTAGAAATCAGTTTGTGTTAATCCAAATGAATTTGATGCTTCTTCATTTCTTGTAGGAGTCCTCGCGTTCTAATGGGTGAAGCTCAAGCTGGTTCACCTCGTACCCTTCTATCATATGTCGTTCCATCATTGGGTATGGGAGGCAGTCCTATCACATTACCACCATTACCACCTGATGCTGTGTTCGAGTTTAAACCGTACTTACTTGAATTCTTCGAAAGAAACCCGTTTCATGGGGACGATGCTGCTGGAAGTCCCATTGCTCATATTGATAAATTCGAAGACCAGATTAGCTTTATGCACATTCCAAGGATATCATCAAAATATTTGAAGTTGAAATTCTTTCCTCTCACTCTTGCGGGCAAAGCGAAGATATGGCTACAAACATGTCCACCTGGTTTTTATTCTTCATGGGAGGCACTCAAAGGAGATTTTCTTCACCGTTTCTTTCCGGCGGAGGAGACACACCGACTTTGAGCAGAAATTTTAAGTTTCAAGCAAGGGCCGGGAGAGAGTCTTTTCGACGCTTGGGGGAGATTTAAGACTCTTCAACGACAGTGTCCTCATCACAATTTACCGGATTGGATGTTGCTTCAACACTTCTTTCATGGGCTCCGTGCTCCTCTTAGAGAATCTATTGATAATGCGTCCGGAGGGATGTTCCTAAAGAAGACTGCGGAGGAAGCCAATATTTTTCTTCATGAGTTATCTCAGAATGTGCCTAGTTGGGGAGGCGGCCAAAAATTCAGGAAATGGGGATCGTTCTTTGGAACACAACCCCACTATCAAGCTTCTAATGGCTACCGTCCTTGATTTGCAAAAGAAGATGGTGAATGATGAAGTTTCCAACCAGTTGAACTTAGCCCGAGGTGTGTAAACCTTTGCATCCACACCTATTCCCATTGTGCATATTTGTAAGTTGTGTTTTGGTCAACATCTCGAGCATCAATGTGTGGAGTATCGTCAAGTAGAACATGTGAATGTCGTTTATTCCAACCAACTTTATTCCCATTCTTATGAAGGTGATGATCCTGGTTACACTACATTTGTCAATCCTATATATGATCCTGTTTCTCAACTTTATGACAATCATGCACATTTTCAAGAAGAGTTTTCACATCAACCCACCCCACAACCCCAATTTTCTCAACCATCCCAAGATTCTATGATTGAAAAGTTGTTGCAATAAATTGTGGCTAATCAAGAAAGTGAGGGTGCTCGCCTTAGAGACCTTGAAACTCAAATGACCCAAGTTGCTCAATAAGTACACTTCTCTCAACCCATTCAACCTCAATTCATCCAAGCGGAGCAAGTTGAATCCATTACCCTAAGGAGTGGAAGAAAAATTGAAGAACCTATGGTAGTGGAGGAGAATGTGGAGGAGGAGAGACCTGTGGGAGAGAATGAGGGAGTTGTGGTGGATAGCAATGAAGAGGAGGACTTAGAAGTTGAGCAGGCTAGGATAAAAGAAAAGGAGAGTGATGTTGTGGTTAATGAGGCCGAGGATGAAGAAAAAGAGAAGTTGGAAGAGAGGGTAGAGATTGAGAAAAGACGAGAGAAAGGAAAGGAAATCTTGAGGGAGGATATTAATGTAAACCCATCGGAGAAACCCGTTTCATATAGACCACCAGTACCTTTTCCCGGAAGATTGGTTCAACAAAAGAATAATGAGAAATTCTCCAAGTTTATTTTGATGATGAAGAAGCTCCAAGTTAATATACCATTTCTAGATGCCATGTCGGAGGTCCCTTCATTCAAGAAACATCTCAAGGACCTTTTGACAAACAAGAGAAGAATCAAGGAGTCATCGATCGTTCATCTCACGGTTAGTTGCAATGGCATTATGGGAAGCAAGACTCCTGAGAAACTAGCTGATCCCGATAGTTTCTCTATGCCATGCTTTATTGGTGATATGAGGATCGACAATGCATTATGTGACTTGGGGGCAAGTGTGAGTGTCATGCCACACTCTATATGTAAGAAGTTGAACCTTGATGACTTGACCCCTACAACTATTAACTTGCCACTTGCAGACCGAAGTGTTAGGAAGTCCTTGGGAATATTAGAAGACATCCTGGTTCAAGTGGGATGTTTCCTTATCCCTTGCGACTTCGTTATTTTGGAGATGGATGAAGATTGGAGAAATCCTATTATTCTTGGTCGACCCTTTTTGGTTACCGCAGGAGCTACCATAGATGTGAAAAGAGGTCGCTTGTCTCTTCATGTGGGTAGAGATCATATTGATTTTGACATTGACCCTTCAAGAATGAAATCCCACAAAGAATCTCATTTTAAGGCCAATGCGGTGGTAGGCATCTTGGATGAACCCCAAAAGGAGCCTTATTTTCTTGAAGTTGAGCCCGATGATTGGGGAGAAATCAAATATCAAAGGGCTTCGCATCCAAATCTAAGCGAATTTGAGGACATTTACTATGATCATCCTCTTAAGATCATTCCATGGAGGAAGGAGATTTCTTTGAGTGAAACCTATGTTGAGTGCAACAAAGTCAATGAGATGATTTTCAAAGGTCCTAGGCCCGGTAAACCATCAAACACCAAGTTGAAGTTACTTTGTACTTCTATATCCTCATGGCCTACTAAGTTCTTGAGGAAGCGAGCTTCGTTTCTACGCACGGTTAGGAAGTGTTGGAAGAGAAGAAGGAAACGTTGGGGGAGGAAGCCAAAGAAAATGCTACCTGGATATCCTAGGCGGATGATTAGACCACCGAAAGAGTGTCCCATGACATTCATGAACCTCTTTGAGAATCATGGGAAAAAGAGGAAGAAGAATTGGTGGAAAAGGTTGATGATGTTTTTGGTTTGTGTCCCGAGGATTCCAAGAATCAAGTAAGTATTTAGGTCAAGCTAGGGACCTAAAACAAGCGCTCTATGGGAGGCACCCCATAATTTTAGAGTTTCTTATTCCAAATTTTTAGTTTTTGCATTTTTCTAATTTTATTCCTTTTTCTTCTTTCTATTTTTTTCTTTTTAGTTTTTTTTAGGTTTTTCCATTTTTCTTGTCTTTTTAATTTTTCTTTATTTCTTTCTTTTGTAATTTGAGGTATTAGTTCTAAGTTCAAAAAGAAAAAGTTTGAAAAAAAAGAGAAAAATGATGTGAAAAATAGGAAAAAACAAAAGTTGGAGTTGAAAAAATAAAAGAAAAATTGAAGTGGGAGTGAAAGAAGTAGTGTGAGTGAAGTTTTGAAAAGAATATGAGTGTGGAGGGTGTTTGAGAGTTTGAAAATTTTAGATTGAATGTGAGGAAGTGTGAAAATTGAGTGTGGAAGTATTGAAGTTTTTAGAAGTTGGTTTTTGTTGGAATTGTTTTGGGAGGAATTGACAGTACAATAGCAGGTAGCAGGCACTACCATCAACGTAGCACCCGCTACGCGTGCAACAGCTGAAACAGCCGAAGCAGCACACTCGCTCCAGGAGACGATCGCACCTGCGGTAACACGCGCAGTGACCACCCCCTGGTTCCTCAACTTCTAATTTTTCCCACTTCTCTCATTTCCCTTCTCACTCAAACTCGACACTCACCCTCTCTACAAACCTTAGCATCTGCGAAAAACTCTCACCCACACCCAATCCTACCTCTCAACTCTAAATTCGACCCACATTCTTCCTCCATTTTCGAACCAAACCCTAATTTCTTCTCCATTGCTGTGCGAATTTGCTGCTGGGACTCGAAGTTTTGCCTTAACTCAGCCCTGACGTGCGCCATTGTTCAAGTGTTTGGTATACAAAACTAAGTGAGGTACTTCTTGTATCAATTGTGCGAAATCCCTTCCCTCTCTTCTGCATTTTGTTGGTTTTTCATGATCTGCTGAGTTGGGTTCGATTTTGTCAATTTCTACACACGATTTTTCATTGCTATTTGCTGAGATTGGGTGTACTAAGTTCGAATGTTGTGCTATTGCTTAGTGTGTGTGTGATTAAGTTGCTGTTTTTCATCTGTTGAACGCACACACTCTTGTTACACTATGAGTTCTTGTCAATACACACCCGCACAGTGAGTGGTATTAGTGTGCTATCTTGGTATTCTATTTGCCTTGCTGTGTGTTAAACTCGAATACTGGGTTCTTGGGTGGTGTTTGTGAAATTGATGGTTGCATTTCATCTGTGAAACACACACACGCTGATTGTGCTAAGAGTTTGTTGATTTACACCCACACCTACACACACACAGTACACTGTGTAAGTAGGCTGTCCTTGTGCTTTTCGTGTGTTCTGTTTATGTTGGCTGTGAAATTTGTTTCATTTTGACAAGCAAAATCATTCCTCCTTGGTGAATACACGTTCAAAGTGCTCCGATCTGAGGTAATCCCTTGTGTAACTTGTGCATAAGCTTTTCAAACTCACGTGTTTGTTGCTTGTGTCGATTGTTTTTTGTTTACCTTTGAAATTAGGCACTGTTATTTACAAAATTCTTGCCAAGTCTTGCTCTTGTTCATCATGAGTGGAAGGAGCAAGCGTTCACGAATCGAGGAAGCTCCTTCATTGCAACCGGGACCATCCTCATCCTAAAAGGATCGTTATCGAGCGCAAACGGCCACACTAATTTGGTGTGAACCAGATGCGGATGTGACATTCCGGGAAAAAGAGCATAGACAACGGTATGAAACGCTACAAGCACAGAAGATATGTGCACCGGATATTTATGATACGACGACGATCGAAGCCATCCATTGCAAGTCGAGCATCGATTATCTCATTGGTGTTCTTGGTTGGGAGGTATTCATCATGATTGACGAATCGATTGTGAACCAACCCATCCTCGAATTTTTAAGCTCCTTGAAGGTTCACAATGATGGAAAGAAGAATGCGCATTTTGAATACCAGGTTGCCAACAAAGACAAGACATGCACCTTGAAGCGTTTTTGCCAACGGTTGCGGTTGCCCGAAGATGAGAGACTTTATGAGCGATGCGCGAATTTTGATGAGCAGAAGGCAATGAAAGACTTAACTTGTTAGAGGAGGATGAATCTTGGCATGAGAGGCGAATATCTACGGTATCATTGCTCCCGCAACTCTAAGGGGCATGATTTTTGCAATCCAGTTGTTCGAATCTTCCATAGAATCGTGACAAGTTCAGTGTTTGGGAGAGATGACGGACGCCCCAAGGTTCGGAAGGATGATCGTTTTGTGATCTACAATGCCATAAGGGGTAAACAGGTCAACACCGGATCTTGTATTCTTCACTGTTTACGGGAGATTAACATGGAACCCCGACCCACTACTATTGGGATGGGGCACATCATTGGCCACTTCCTAGTTCAAGAGGGTTTTGGGAAATATTTGAATAAGTGGACACCGCGCTATCTTCCGGATCCGATCGACAGGGTGCGGTTGCAGAAAATGCATATCCTCGCCAAGCACCCAACTACCACGATCTATTGCCATGGACACGACAACAACACACAGATTCTCTTGGATTCGGACCATGCCGAGCAGTTGTTGGATATCACTAAGGAACGTAACTGGCCTTGTGGTCAGGTTCCTAATGACCGCAAGGTTGGTGGTCCGGATGTGTCTAGTGGTGAGGAAGAAGAGGAAGACAATGAGGAAGACGGGGAAGAAGAAGAAAATGAGGAGGAAGAAGAGGAGTATGCCGGCCATGGTGAAGCTAGTTGAAGTCAAAATCACCCATGGGAAGCTTCATTCGAGCATCTCAACTCTCAATTTGAACAATTGAGAGTTGACCGTCAAGAGCAACGAACGATACTCCAGCGTCAAAACAACTTGTTGGAGACCCAACAAGACCTGATACGTGCCCAGGAGTTTACACTTCAGAGGCACGAGGAGTACTTTCAACAACAAAACCAGTATTGGCGTGACTGGGGGTATTATCACTATTACCTTGCGAACCATCCCCCGGCACCACCGGAGTACATAACCCTTTTTTTGTAATTCCTATGATGTAATTGGGGCTTATCGTCAGAAAAGAATCAATTTAGATAGTTCTTTGTGGCGACTGGATCAACGCGTTATTGCTTCAAGAGAAGCTCCCATTGAAGTTCATTATGAATCTTTGGGTACCTATCATGAAATTTATGGGCACTATCTAATAGTAAGAAGCGTAAAAAAAGAAATTCTTTTTATATACATTCGAACTACCGTTGGTCATATTTAACTTTCCATATCACCCATATCCTCCCCCGGGAGGATCCGAGCAATGATTTGTAAGTGTCCCCACTCCCACTGTACTCTTTTCATTGATTTTATTTACACTGTTAGTGTTAGGTAAGTGTGGGGGGGTGCTTTATGGGAAAGTTGGGGAAGTGTATCGGTTAGTTTGGTTTTGTTAAGTTCGTTGTCCCCATGGTTAGAGTTGCCTCGCATTCATTGCTTCATCATTGGTTAGGCCAGTTATGAGAG
Organism: Portulaca oleracea; assembly: GCA_029582165.1. Taxonomy (NCBI): domain Eukaryota; kingdom Viridiplantae; phylum Streptophyta; class Magnoliopsida; order Caryophyllales; family Portulacaceae; genus Portulaca; species Portulaca oleracea. The sequence goes on along the minus strand of CM055880.1, from coordinate 34,339,656 downwards.
TTGTTTCACCCTCAATTCTCGCCTCAAACTAGTGAGATTCGAGGTTGAGGTTAGTTAGTGTCAACGTACATATTGTGAATAGTTTGTTCTTTCTTTGGTTTTTAGTCTGTAGTGTCTTGTTTATTTTTCTGTTTTTGTTCTTTTTATGCATGCGAACATTCACACTTATTATGTTTTTCTTGTTTATTCCTAACCCCAAGTGTGATGTTTTCCTGGATCGCGGATTGGTTCTCTTATTAAATTGAAGACCACGAGGTAACCTCTTTCCGCTCTCTTTGTTGTGTATATATCTTGATCCATGCTGCATGCTTGATTTTTCTTTTGGGTGGCGAGCCCCTTTGAGTGTCTGTGTTGGGATTATATTGTTGTTGGAGCCGTGTGGGCTCGGGTCGCCACCACTTTCTTGCTAGTTGTTTTTGTTTGTTTTTTTTTTAATCAATTCTCTACCCTTTTCTTGTGACACCTTCCCACAATGAGGACATTATGGCGTTTTAAGTGTGGGGGGGGGGGGTAAGTTATATTTGTTCAAGGGTAGATCGCCTAGATTTTTGGTTTTTGTTTTCCTAGTTTTTGCTTAAAATTTGAAAATTTTTGTGTGAAAAACGAGAAAAAAGGGAGTGAAAGCCTTAAAAGTTTTCTTTCAGTTTCGTTTTCGCTTTGTTTTGCTTTGTTTCTTGGATCTTGTTGTCGAAACTGAGAAGCCGTTCTTAATCTTCTTTGAAAGAAACCGATCTGAGCATTTTCGACCCTGTCTCGGGTCCTAGTCATGACTTACCTTCTTAGATTCCCTTCATTGAGTGTCTAGTGAGACCCCCGATTCCTTTCACGTTCTGGTTGAAACCGGGAGATTCTAGGGGTTTGTGTCTGAGCTTGTTCCTTTTTCCTGTTTAGCAAAAGCAAAAGCAAAGTTCAAAAAGAAAGAAAAAGAAAACAAAAGCTATCATAACCGGATTAAGTGGGGCGTGTCGCTGAATGACATCAACCACCATACACTTAGCCAACCTACACGGGCCCGGTATCAGTGGTACGGCACGGATACCCCTTAAACCTCCTCCTATATCACTTTGCGACGGAGAGGTGAATGGAAAAGACTGTGTTGAGAGGGTAAACCCCATTATGGGTCGTCCAATTCTCGAAAGTAAGGCTAATACCGACCTTTAAAAATGAAAAAAAAAAGCAATTTCGTTGGTAAAACCAACCAAAAAAGAAAAAGAAAAGTTTGTGCTTCTTTAAGTGTGGGGCCTCTCCTTGCATCACCTACGGCCCTCACCAAGCCAAGGGCGACCAAATGCGAGGAAGGGCAACTCTTTTCTTGTTCATTTCGTTGTTTTTGAACTCGGGCATGAGTCTTTGGAGTCTTTTGGATTCGATTAGAACCCACTAGCACATTTGCACATGTGGTTTTGCTTGGCATGAGGTGTAGGGGGTCGAAAATCTTTAAGACTCACTTTTGCTTGGGATAGGTGCTTGTGAGATGCTCATAACGGTTCCTTTTGGAGGCTTAATAACGTTTTCTTAATTAAGGTTGCATGATCCTTTGAATCGAAGCTTTTGTTTCTCTTTCCATTTGTTTTCTTCGATTTTGTTTTTACTTTCCCTCTCTCGTTTTTCTTTGGCTTTTGTGGGTACATCCGCTACAAACCCTCACGAGTACATCTCGTCCACCCAGGCTGCCGGGGGGTTCAAAGGGCTTGGTGCATACGCTAAATGCACTCGTTTCCTCCCATAACAGAGGAGTTGGTGTTTAGTTTTCTTATTTGTTTTGTTTTGTTTTGCTCGGGACGAGCAAAAGTTTAAGTCTGGGGGGTGTTTAGACCCAATTTTGTGTCTAAATACCACATTAATTCTTAGGGTTTTGACTCGTCTCGTGGTTTAATTTCATAGTTTTTAAGACGTTTTTTGTTATTTTGTAGATTTTGGAGTTTTTACTCAAAACGTGGTAAAACGGGCCTTTTTAAAGCATTTTTTTGGTGATTTCCCGAGCCGAGCCGGATCGAAAGCCGAGCTGGAGTTGATCTGGGACCACTTTCCCCACCTTTGGTGTCAATTAGTGAAGAAACTCCCGCTACGACCCTCGAAACGGGCGTTACATGCTTTAGAATGAAGGAAGAAACAAAGGGAAGCAAGGCAGAGGGTAGCCCCCGCCACGATTGGGGTCGCGCCCGCTACCACCGCTTGGCCGAAGAGGACCGCACCTACGGTGAGCCGGACCGCAGCTATGGTCTCTCAAAGGGACAAATCGTCTGGAGATATTTCACTGGTCACGCCCGCGACAAGGGTGGTCGCGCCCGCGACCCCCCTTGCTGCTGTGCGATTCTTCGGGCTTGAAACGGCGCGTTTTGGCCAACTGTTTTCACTTGTATAAATAGCTCATAGGCTGCGTTTTTGGGGGATTGGCATCTATAGATAGACTTAGACATTTTCCAGTTTGTAATTAGTGGATTTTAGAGAGAGATTAGTGAGAGATTATTCTAGGGTTTTGGAGATTTGTGTTTGTTATTGAAGATTTGGCTATTCAAACAATTGAGAGATTGTTGGATCAACTTTTTATTGTTTTCTCTTGTTCATCTATAGCACTTTAATAAGTATTCTCTTCCCTTAACCCATTTATTAATTACTTTGCTAATTACTTTGCTTGTTCTTTAATTTCTTTGCTTGCTATTTTGATTATTTTGCTTGTTTATGGTTGTTTGATGTTAGAAATCATGTTTAGGTTTGGTTTGGATGTTGTTAGCATATTTTTTATCATGATTAGTGGCTAGAAACCCTATGGGTTAGGGGGTAATTAAGGGTGTGAATGGGTAATTAGGTTTGGGTGAACAATATTAGTGAGTAGTTAGTTGGAAAATCAATTTCCCACTCCTTTCCTTCCCTCAAGTGGGATGTATTTGGGTTCGAAAGTCCCCAAACACATCCAACACGTGTGTTGGAAGGTTGGAATTGGGATAGTTAGTATTCTACTCACGGAAGTGAATAGAGGCTAACTAGGAAATTCCGTTTCATTAACCCCCCGGGTCCGTGGTGGACTTTAGGGAAGTTAATCCAGACTATCCTCGAAAGAGGAAGCTCGGTGGGTTTTTTCTAACGGAATCGCCACTTGATTTTCTTCCTTCTTGCTCTCTTGTTGGAAAACCTATACCGTTGTTCCCATTTACATCCCGAAAAGCCTCCAAAGCCAATTTTCTTTCCTTGACAGACAATAGATTTCTTTGTTGCGTTGTAATCCTTTCAAACCATTATCCTTACCTTAGCAATCTCGACCCGACCATTGACCTAGTTTCCATGACCAAGGCTGCTAGCTCCCTGAGAGAGAACGACAAAACCGAGGTCTCACAAACCACTGTTACACTAGCATAGCCCCCATTGCAGAGCTAGTCACTGATAGGGGTGGAAACGGTGCGGTGGGGTGCGGTTTCGGTGTGCCGAAGCGGTGCACCGGATGAAACGTTGCGCGAAAACCATAAACCGGAACCGGAACCAAATTACCCGGTTTTTAAAAACCGGTGCACCGGCTTTAACGGTGCGGTTTCACCGGTGAACCCGAACCGCATAAATTTCTATCAAACATAAAAAAATCTCTTTTTAATAAAAAAAATAATCTCTATTTAATAAAAAAAAAAGTGAGAACCCTAAACCCTAAACTGGAAAATGAAAATTTGAAATACTAAAACCTAATTCCCCCCTCCCCTTGCTCGACGGTTAGTGTCTCAGTGAAACTGTGACGAATGTGAGCCAGAGAGCCAAATTTACGAGCCCATAAGCCCAACCCAATAACACATTAACACCTAATGTTCTTTTTTTGTTTAACTAGTTAATTTTTGTTATTTTTGTTTCATTTTTTGGGTAGAATTTTTTTATAACCAAAATTTATATATATATATATGTATTTAATTATATTAACGGTGCGGTGCCGGTTCCCCAGCGGTGTGAATATTTCAAACCGGAACCGCCCCGTTTAGTATCCGGTTTTTCCGGTGCGGTGCACCGGATTTTTAAACCGGTTCGGTGTTGCCCGTTCCCGGGTTTTTTTATCCGGTTTCTGGTTCGGTGTGCCGATTCCGGATTTTTCTTCTACCCCTAGTCACTGTAAGGTAAAGGAGTAGAGGCTCATCTGGTACTGGTGGCATGAGGACTGGAGGATGTTGCAGATACTCCTTGATTTTTTTCAAAGGCAACTTGGCATTGATCGTTCCATTCTATTTTGCTTCCTTTCTTCAGTTTCTTAAACAAAGGTTCACAAGTCATGGTGAGCTTCGAGATGAACCTGATGATGTATTGGACTTGCCCTAGGAAGCCTCTTATCTCTTTTTCCGTCCTAGGCGATTCTAATTCCTGAATGGCTTTTATCTTTGAAGGGTCAACTTCAATGCCTCGTTGGCTAACTACATAGCCTAGCTAGAGGTAAGACCAAAGGTGCACTTTGCTGGATTAAGTCGCATTTTATATTTGCGAATTCATATGAAGAACTTTTGGAGATTGGGTATGTGCTCCTCCCTTATTTTAGACTTGACAATCATGTCATCTAAATAGACCTCTACTTCCTTGTGCATCATGTCATGAAGTAAGGTGTTGGCAGTTCTTTGATATGTAGCACCAGCGTTTTTAAGACCGAAAGGCATGACCACATAACAGTATGTACCGCATGGTTTATTAAATGAAGCTTTCTCCATGTCTTCTTCTACCAATTTTATTTGATTGTACCCAACATATCCGTCCATAAAGGACAGGAGCTCATGCCCAAAAGTGTTATCTACCAATACATCGATGTGAGGTAAGGGGAAACTATCCTTGGGACTGACTTTGTTAAGGTCTCAAAAGTCTACGCACATGCGCACTTTCCCATCTTTCTTGGGCACTGGAACGATGTTATCAATCCATTCCGGATACTGAACTCCTTTGATAAATTTAGCATTAAGCTGCTTGATCACTTCCTCTTCAATTTTCTTAGCCCATTCAAGCTTGATCCTCCTAGCCTTATGCCAAACCGGCTTTGCATTAGGGAGCAAAGGTATGGTGTGCTCTGCAATTTCCCTATCAATCCCTGGCATGTCCTCGTAGGACCATGCAAATACATCCACAAACTCCTTGAGAAGCTCTGTAAATGCTACCCGTTTTTCTGCTGTGAGCGAACTTCCTAACTTCAACTCCCGAGGTTGGTTTTCTGTGCCCACATTTATGGTGATGGTGTCTTCCAACACCGCCATTTTATGCTCATACTCATTAGAAAATTCTTTTAAGGGTTCATTAAGTTCAAGATTATTATTGGCGTTGCAGTTTAGGGAAGCGGGGAAAGAAGAATCAGAGTAAGCAGAAAGGTTCATCTGATTGAATGCGGAAAGGAATACATCACCATCAGACTCAAGACCAGACTCGTCAGACTCTAGACTCTTAGGACCTGACTTTATTTCCTTAGGAACAGACTCTCCTACAGATAAAATAAAGTTATTTTCTTCAGCATCGACCCACGAGACCACCTCAACGTCAGTGATCATGAGACTTGGGTCAAAGTTTGGGTTGGATAATGCAGCAATAACAGCGTCAGCTTCAGACTTCTCTTGGACAGCTTCTTGTCCAAACATCATGCCAAATATGTTTCTCCTAGCAAGATGAGTCCATTCTAATGGTGGTTGTTTGTCCCGGGTGAGAACAAAGACAATAGCCATATTAATCGTGCAGTCATTGAAAACTTCTAACCCCGCAACTTGAACTCCTTTGCTTATCAGGTAGACTGGTTCGGGGAACCCATAGTAAGGGAAGTCATCACCTTCCCTAACAAACTGTCCATTCAGAGTGAGTGGATAGGGCTTCATTTGGAACAAGGTAGGGGGATTATCAATCCTCTTCGGCTCCGCTATAGCCATTTTAGCGAGCCTAACTTCCTTCTCAGTTGGCATGTATCATAAGCCAAACCTTCTCTTCTGCTTAAAGATCTTGAACACAGAAGGAATTTTATTTTTCGGATTCTTTCCCAGCGGTATCCCAAGGAAATGACCTTGTCTTTTGAGTATAGCGCGCACTTTAGGATTTGAGTATGGATCGAAGTCAACGGGAGCTTCATCCTGGCTCAATGTCACCACAAGTTCAAAGTCGTCAAGTTCTTCGTCCATGGAACTGTGTTCCACTTCAAGGGTTGTTTACTTGGGAGTAAAAACAGCATTGATGGATTCCCTCGGGATTGTGATTACTTGATCTTGGACCGACATCTTTACCTTCTGGTGTAAGGTAGATGCTATATCATTGCATTCATGAAGCCAAGGCCTTCCTTGTAGCAGATTGAAGGAGGCTGGAATGTCTAGCACTACAAACTCCACATTCCGAGTGATATTGCCTGTAGTGATGGGTAATATTATGGACCCAACCGACCTTCGAGCAGAATTGTCGTAAGCCCTGAGCTGTACGCCATTTTGAGCCAAATGCTGTTGTTGGACTCCCTATTTTTGTGCCGTCCTCCAAGGGCACACCTTTACGGCTGAGCCATTGTTGACCAAAACCAACGGGATAGTCTTATTGGAACATTGCACTGTAAGGTACAATGCTTTGTTGTAGGATGCCCCTCCTTGAGGCAGATCTTCGATTCCGAAGGTTATAACGTCTTGATGGGTGGCCTCATGAGCAACCAAAGATTGAGGGGTCATCGTGGGAAATATTGTTAGTGTAGTAAGAGCATCTAACATCCTTTGTCTATGCGCTTGTGATGCGCATATCAGCTACCAGATAGCAACTTCAGCTCTTGTCTTTTTGAGTTGTGTGAGGAGAGGATCTTCAGGAGGGACCTGATTGTCATTGCCGGCCATTGGTGTAGGATTGGGAATAGCCACTGAGGTGGTTGTGTTCCTATTGTTGTGGGGGCCGGACCGAGTGAGAAATGTTCACATCATTTGATGTTGGTTCATCTCTCTCCATCCATTATGTCTCAGAGTGTTCATCATTGTCATCACTGTCCCAGATACCATGGATGAACAGGTCTTCACGAAAGCCAAATACTTCGGAGATAGGTTGACCTATTTTGACAATTAAAGAGGAAGGGTCAAAGCTGAAATCTCCATGAAAATGCATTTGTATGCTCAAGCATCGGATTACTTTGATTATTAGGTTTCTTGGCAGCCTTTGGCATTGGCAGGGTCCCTGCCCTTATCATATCTTCTATCTTGTTCTTGATAGTCCAGCATTTCTCAGTATCATGCCCTCGGCAACGGTGGTAACGGAAAAATTGGTTAGCGTCCCAATTCTTGCCTTTGATTTCTGGCTCTTCCTTTGGTAAGGGCAGAACCAAAAGGCCCTTCTTGATTAATCGGTCGAGAGCTTGAGAGTAAGTAACGTCCAATGGTGTGTAGGTTTCATACTTTGCTGCAAGAGGCCCCTAGCGATGGATAGAGTTAGTCTCCATAATTTTTGGAGGGTGGCTAGCCGCACTAGTGGCCCTCCTATTGGAGCTAAACCCCTTCCATCCAGGCGAAGTGGTCTTATCATTATGCATCGCATCCAATTGGACATAAATGTCCTTTAAGTAGTCAAAATCTTTAATGATGTGGTATCCCAAGTGCTTGGACAAGCTGCCTTTCAGCTCTTGCTTGAAAGGAGAAAGTTATAGACGGAGAGGGATTGTCTCATTGATGTGAGACAACTTGGTATGCCATCGCTCAAAGTAATCCAGAAAGGATTCGTCGTCCCGTTGCTTCATGGTAGTTAGATCATCCACTGTAGCTTTGCGACTGTAATGGCTATTGAAAGCTTTGAATAGCTCATTCCAGTCAGCTTTGATTTAGGGTAATAAAGCATGATACCATACCTTGGCTTCGCCATCTAGGGTGGATGGGAAGACGGTAGAGTATAAACTGACATCAATCCGGTTTAAGGGTGCCAACTGTAACGTGGTTAGTAAGACCTCGGTTTCTATCGTTCTCCTCAGGGAGTTGGCGGCCTTGGTCATAGGAACTAGGTCAATGGTCGGGTCGAGATTGCTAAGGTAAGGATATCGGTTTAAAAACATCACAGAGCGAGAAACAAAACTAACGTCGGTCAAGAAATGGAAAATGGGCTTCGAAGTTTTTCGGGATGCAAACGGGGATGAGGAAATGGGTTTTGCAACAAGGGAATAACAAGAAGGGAGAATCAAATGGTAATTTCGTTAGAAAATACCCACCGGGCTTCTCCTTTCAAGGATAGTCCGGATTAAATTCCCCAAAGTCCATCGACAGACCCGGGGGGTTAATGAAACGGAATTTCCTAGTTAGTTTCTATTCGATTTCGCGAACTAGAACACTAACTATCCCAATTCCTACCTTCCAACACAAGTGTTGGATGTATTTGGGATGCTTTCGCACCCAAATACATCTCACTTGAGGGAAGGATAGGAGCGAGAAATTGCTTTCCCAACTAATTACTCACTAATATTGCTAACCCAAACCTAATCACCCATTCACACACTTAATTACCCCCTAACCCATAGGGTTTCTAGCCACTAATCATGATAAAAACTAAGCTAACAACATCCAAACCAAACCTAAACATGATTTCTAACATCAAACAACCATAAACAAGCAAGAACAATGAAATAGCAAGCAAAGCAATTAAGAACAAGCAAAGTAATTAGCAAGGTAATTAATAAAAGTGTTAAGGGAAGAGAATACTTATCAAAATGTTGTAGATGAACAAAGGAAAGTAATAAAAAGATGATCCAACAATCTTTCAATTGTTTAAATACCCAAATCTTTAATAACCACAAACCCTAGAATAAATCTCTCTATAATCTCCTTCTAATCTCTCTCTAAAATCCCTAAATACAAGCTGGAAAAATTGTGTAAGTTTGTCTCTAGATGCCCCCTAAGAAATCGTCAACAAGGAGTATATATACAAGGCAAAACTGTTGGCCAAAACGCAGCACTTCAAGCCGAAAACACACGTAGCACATAAGGAGATCGTGGCCACGGTCAAGGAGACCGTGGTCACGGTCTCGTTCTGTCCAGCGAAATCTGTATGGAGATTTAGGGCAGACAATTTTTCGCTCCTTCGCAACGTCATGGCTACGGTCTCGCAAGACCGTGGCCACGGTACTGCTCGGCCACTTCTTCCCTTAAACAAGTCATGAACCCACCGTGGCTACGGTCAACTTGACCGTGGCCACGGTCTAGCTCGGCTCCCATTACTTCTGGGCGTAGCGGGTGCTACGCCATTCGTGGTCGGGGCTACGCTGGCGTCGTCGATCGACCAAAGGGGCTTGGGAGGGTAGCACCCGCTACCACAGGCGTGACGGGGGCTACGCTTCGGCTTTCCTTCCCTTTGTTCTTCCTTCTTTCCGAAGCATGTAACGCTCGATCCGAGGGTCGTAGCATGCGTTACTTCACTAATTGGCACCAAAGGTTGGGAGTGTGGTCCCAGGTTGACTCAGCCTCGGTTTTCGGTCCCGCTCGGCTCGGGAAAACACCGAAAAAGTTATAAAAAGACCCGTTTTGCAACGTTTTCGGGTGAAAACTCCAAAATCTACAAAAAAATACCAAAAATACATTAAAAGTTATTAAAATAGACCATGAAACGAGTTAAAAGCCTAAGGATTTAGGCGGTATTTAGACACAAAATTGGGTCAAAACACCCCCTCCCCCCACACTTAAACTTTTGCTCGTCCCGTGCAAAACAAAACAAAACAAATAAGAAAACTAAACACCAACTCCTCTGTCGTGGCAGGAAACGAGTGCATTTAGCGTATGCACCAAGCTCTTTGAACCCCCCGGCAGCTCGGGTGGACGAGATGGACTCGTGAGGGTTTGTAGCGGCTGTGCCCACAAAAGCCAAAGAAAAAGGAGAGAGGGAAAGTGAAAACAAAACCGAGGAAAACAAAAAGAACGAAAAACAAAGGTTTTGATTCACAAGATCTCGCAATCCAAACTAAGATAACGTGATTAAACCTCCCAAAGTAACCGTTAGGAGCATCTCACAAACACCAAACTCATATAAAGGTCAATCTTGAAGATTTTTCAACTCCCTACACCTTGTACCAAGCGAAACCCCACATGCAAAAGCACAAAAGGGTTTTAACGGGAACCAAAAGACTCTAAAGACTCGTGTCCGAATTTGAAAACAATGAAACAACCAAGAGAAGCGTTGCGCTCCCTCGCATTTGGTCGCCCTTGGCTTGGTGAGGGTCGCAGGTGATGCAAGGGGAGGCCCCACTCTTTTTAGAAGCAAAAACTTTTTCTTTTCTTTCTTTTTTTTCTTTTTAAAAGTCGGTATTAGCCTTACTTTTGGGAATTGGACGGCCCATATAAGGGGTATACCCTCCCAACACGGTCTTTTCCATTCGCCTCTCCGTCGCCAAGCAATAAAGGAGGAGGGTTAAGGGGTATCCGTGCCGTACCACGAATACAGGGCCCGTGTAGGTTGGCTAAGTGTGGGTGGTTAGTGTCATTCCGCGACACGCTCCACTTATTCAGGTTATTGTATCTTATGAAAGTTTTTCTTTCTTTTCTTTTTTTTTTCTTTTCTTTTTGCACTTTTTTCTTTTGCTAAACGAGAAACAAAACAAACTCAGACACAAGCCCCTAGAATCTCCCGGTTCCAAACAAAACGAGAAAGGAACGGGGGTCTCACTAGACACTTAGTGAAGGGAGTCTATTAAGGGTAAGTCTCGACTAGAACCCGAGACAGGGTCAAAAATTCTCCAACTGGTTACTTTTAAAGAAGCTTAAGAACGGCTTCTCAACTTCGATAACGAGATCCAGGAAACAAAGCAAAACACAAACAAAACTGAAAAGGTTTTCACTCCCTTTTTTCTCCTTTTTCACACGAAAATTTTCGAATTTTAGGCAAAAACTAAGAAAATAAAAACAAAAGCAGCTAGGTGATCTACCCTTTGAAACATAATATAACCCCCCTTCCCCACACTTAAAATGCCACAATGTCCTCATTGTGGGAAGGTGTCACATGAAAAGGGTAGAGAACCTACAAAAACAAACAAACAAAAAACAACTAGCAAGTAAAAATGTTGGCGACCCGAGCCCACACGACTCCAACAGCAATATATCCCAACACAAACACTCAAAGGAGTTCGCCACCCAAAAGAAAAATCAAGCATGCAGCATGGATCATAGGATATTCAACTCAAAAGAGAAGAGCGGAGAGATATTACCTCGAGTTTTTCAAAACAAATGATTACTCAATCCGCGATCCGTGATAATTGAGCAAAGGATTAGGATATTCAAGTAAAAACAAGCAAGGCTCGTAAGATCCACATGCAAGATTAGAAAAAAGAAAAAGAAACTAATAAAGAAAGGAAAAGAAATTAATCAAAGAGAAAGTATGGGTTACCTCCCATGTAGTGCTTGTTTTAGGTCCCTAGCTTGACCTAATTACCCGTTTGATTCTAGAGAGATTTGGTGCACATGAGAGGTACATAATCAGCTTCTTCCACCATGACCGCTTCTTCTTCCGTCCTCTCCAACTCCTACCATTTTTGGAAAACCGCAAGTTGAGTCGTCCCTCCGGTCGTTTGGTTGACCTTGAGCGGGGAAGAGGTGATGATGTCTTTGATTTCTTCCAATGACACTTCCTCCTCCTTCTCCAACACCTCCTCATCACCTCCGCAAATAGAACAAGGGTCTCCTCCAGTGGTTTGATTGGGTGATGGGGTGAAGAAGTAACTTAGGTTCTTCTTCAAGTGGTTCTCCAAGTTTCAAACACTTGGGAACAATCTTCTCAAACTCTATGTCCTCAATATAAACTTCACCCAATGAGATCTCCCTCCTCAATGGAACAATCTTGAGGGAATCATCACGGGATGCATCTTCAATAACCGTGGGTTCGGAACATAAGGTCTTTGGATGATTGTTGTTTTTCTCATTGTCGGGTTCCACTTCAAGAATATAAACTTGTTCTTTATGCTCATGAACAATCGTGGTCACTGAATTGACTTCAACACAAGGTGACATGGAAAAGGGCGTCTCAGTAGGGACATTAAACTTTGATTCAATATGTCCTTCATCAATCAAGTGTTGAATCAACCAGTTTGGGAGAGGAATTTGCATTTGGTGGGAATCAAATTGCTCTTTAGGGCATTCACTAGCATTTTCATTCAAAACTATAACTTATTCTTCCTCCACCTTCTCTTCTACACAATTGACTTCCTCGCCAATCAATTTCTCCTTCTCATCATCTACCACTTGCTCAACCTCCATACCCTCTCCTTCGATTTTATCCTCAATATCTCTCTCATTTTCTTCAAGAACTCCCTCCTCCACCAACACAGGTTGCTCAACTTCTCCTCCACCACACATTGTAATAACATTCACCTCCACCCTTTGGATAGGAGTGGTTTGGATAGGTGCAAATTGAAATTGGTTGGATTGAGCCAATTCGAGCTCGAGACTTTGGATATAAGCGTGATCCTCCTCTCGGTCTTCCATGATTCGCTCCAACATCAACTCAAATGAGGATTCTTTAGGTGGTTGAGAAATTTGAGGTTGTGGAAAATCTTGTTGGGTTGGATGGAAGGTTTCTTTTTGAATGAATGAGTGATGGTCAATGGATTGAAAAGTAGAAGGGTGTTGGTCGGTGGTAAGTTCATAAGAAATGGGATCTGGTTCAACATGGGAAGAAATAATGGCACTCACTTGCTCTAATTGTTGAAGATTGAACACTCGCGCTTCTTGAGCCATTCTCAAATGCTTGAAAGTCTCCTCATTCACCTTTTCTTTTTGAAGTTCATATATAGAAGCCAAAAGGAGTGCAATAATAGGATGATGCTCCAAAGATAAATCTCCTCCACTAGATTTGCAACCTCCAAAATCAGGAGCATATTGAACAAGCTCATGAAGGAATTGTTCGGCCTCCCCCGCAGTCTTCTTCAAAAATGTCCCTCCAGATGCTATATCGATTGATTCTTTGAGAGAAGCAAAGAGTCCACAATTAAAGTGCTGAAGAAGCATCCAGTTGGGTAGATTATGGTGCGGACACTGACGTTGGAGACCTTTAAATCTTCCCCATGCTTCAATAAGTGTCTCTCCGGGTTCTTGCTTGAAGCTCATAATATCTTGCCGGAGTTTACATGTTTTATCAGCCAGGAAGAATCTTTGAAGAAAATCTCTCTTGAGAGCCTCCCATGAAGAATAAAATCTAGATGGGCATATGTCAAGCCACATCTCAGCTTTCCCTTTCAAAGTCAGAGGAAAGAACTTCAACTTTAGATACTCCGAAGATATCCCAGGTATATGCATGAAACTAATGCGCTTCTCGAATCACTCCATATAAGCAATAGGACTCTCGGAAATATCTCCATGAAACGGGTTACTTTCAAAAACTTCAAGAAGACACGGCTTGAACTCAAATACCGTGTCGGGTGGTAATGGTGGTAAGATGATTGGGTTGCCTCCCGTACTCGAAGATAGAATGGCATATGATAGAAGAGTATGGGGAAAATCAGCTTGGACTTCACCCATTGGACTCGAAGCCTCTTACGATACTCGATAGAACATTAGGGCGTACCTACATGAACCAAAAAGAACCAATCGAAGCATCAAATTCATCGGGATTAGCACAAACTAATTTCTAGCGCGAAAGCATTTCAAATAACCAAAAACCAAGAAACTAAAACTAGGGGCGCTGGCTCCTCGGCAACGGCACCATTTTGTGTAACGTGGATTGTAAGACCTCGGTTTTTATCGTTCTCCTCAGGGAGCGGGCGGCCTTGGTCATAGGAACTAGGTCAATGGTCGGGTCGAGATTGCTAAGGTAAGGATATCGGTTTAAAAAGATCACAGAGCGAGAAACAAAACTAAGGTCGGTCAAGGAATGGAAAATGGGCTTCGGAGGTTTTTCGGGATGCAAACGGGGATGAGGAAATGGGTTTTACAACAAGGGAATAACAAGAAGGGAGAATCAAATGGTAATTCCGTTAGAAAATACCCACCGGGCTTCCTCTTTCAAGGATAGTCCGGATTAACTTCCCCAAAGTCCATCGACAGACCCAGGGGGTTAATGAAACGGAATTTCCTAGTTAGTTTCTATTCGCTTTCGCGAACTAGAATACTAACTATCCCAATTCCTACCTTCCAACACAAGTGTTGGATGTATTTGGGATGCTTTCGCACCCAAATACATCCCACTTGAGGGAAGGATAGGAGTGGGAAATTGATTTCCCAACTAATTACTCACTAATATTGCTAACCCAAACCTAATCACTCATTCACACACTTAATTACCCCCTAACCCATAGGGTTTCTAGCCACTCATCATGATAAAAACTAAGCTAACAACATCCAAACCAAACCTAAACATGATTTCTAACATCAAACAACCATAAACAAGCAAGAACAATGAAATAGCAAGCAAAGTAATTAAGAACAAGAAAAGTAATTAGCAACGTGATTAATAAAAGAGTTAAGGGAAGATAATACTTATCAAAATGATGTAGATGAACAAAGGAAAGCAATAAAAAGATGATCCAACAATCTTTCAATTGTTTGAATACCCAAATCTTCAATAACCACAAACCCTAGAATAAAAATTTCTCTCTAATCTCCCTCTAATCTCTCTCTAAAATCCCTAGTTACAAGCTGGAAAAATTGTCTAAGTCTATCCCTAGATGTCCCCTAAGAAATCATCAACAAGGAGTATATATACAAGGCAACACTGTTGGCCAAAACGCAGCACTTTAAGCCGAAAATACGCGCAGGACATAGGGAGACCGTGGCAACGGTCAAGGAGACCGTGGTCACGGTCTGTCCAGCGAAATCTGTATGGCGATTTAGGGCAGGCAAGTTTTTGCTCCTTCGCACCATCGTGGCTACGGTCTCCCAAGACCGTGGCCACAGTATTGCTCGGCCACTTCTTCCTTTAGACAAGTCATGAACCCACCGTGGCTACGGTCAACTTGACCGTGGCCACGGTCTAGCTCGGCTCCCATTACTTCTAGCCGTAGCGGGTGCTACGCCATTCGTGGCGGGAGCTACGCCTGGGCGTGCGTCGATCAGCCAAGGGGCTTGGGAGGGTAGCACCCGCTACCACAGGCGTGGGAGGGGCTACGCTTCGGCTTTCCTTCCCTTTATTCTTCCTTCTTTCCGAAGCATGTAACGCTCGATCCGAGGGTCGTAGTATGCGTTACTTCATTAATTGGCACCAATGGTTGGGAGTGTGGTCCCGGGTCGACTCCACCTCAGTTTCCGGTCTGGCTCGGCTCGGGAAAACACCGAAAAAGCTATAAAAAGGCTCGTTTTGCAACGTTTTCGGGTGAAATTCCAAAATCTACAAAAATACCAAAAACACATTAAAAGTTATTAAAATAGACCACGAAACGAGTTAAAAGCCTAAGGATTTAGGCGGTATTTAGACATAAAATTGGGTCTAAACATCAACCTCATGAATTCTTCGATGTGGTGAACAGGATTCTCGGAGGGTTTGAACCGGATGTTCGGTACCTCAACTTTATCAGCTATCTTCAAAATTGGCTGAACGGGCAACGGCACCTCCAAGTACTTGTCAGCAAAAGTAGGCATGGTTCTCATTGCTTTGGTGAGGCTTTCTAACTTCTGTTCAAGGACCTTTACCGCGGGGTCCTTTGGAGGTTTAAATGCCTCAGGGGTATTACCCTTTGTTTAGGATATCCCTATTCCTCCAGAATCTAACGATGTCTTGATGATTTCAGGTTCAGATTCATATCCATGCATCTCTTCATCATCTTCCTCACTGTTCAACCCATCTTGGTATTAATTTTGGTGATGACTTGCAGCATGCCATCCATCACTTGTTGCTGTTCATTCAGCCTTTTTCCCATCTTCTTCTCTTGTTCCAAGGTGCTGGCGAATACCAGAACTTGCTGGCTTCGGTGCTCTAGACCGGGATCTCTTGGAATTGCTCTCCAGACATGATGCAGTCGCTGGTTGCTGATGGATTGTAGTGGGGATTCGGAATCAAACGACCGGTGCGTGGATCTCGAATGCGGGCTTGGAGTCGATCACCAATGATGCCTGCATGGAAATTCAAAGTTAGGACACACGATGACATACTCTGACACATGCTACCCAATGCATGCATGCTCTAAGGGACCTATATGATCCTAACAGACTCGACACATGTATGCTGACGCAGAGGACTTGCCCACTTTTTTGGAGTACATGACCTAACTCTATATGGACCTATCGACAGAACATTATAAAGGGCCGAATAAAGTCAAATGTGGCGAGCTGATCATAAGTTGGAAGGCACAAGTCGGTGTTTCTCAATTCGGATGGGCCCAATCCACAGGCCGACCGCTTTAAGGAAAATCCGTAACTTCGCCCAACAGTTCAGACAACTCAAGCCATATTGACTATTATGCGGACTAGGATAATGTTCGACAAAACTGACCCACTTTTTTTATTTTATTTCTATTATTAATTTTTTTTTCAAAGGAAAACGGATATTATAAAGGACTGGATAAAGCCAATAATAAGTGAGTTATAATTAATTTATGGGCTTAATTGACAAATCCTAATATGGTCGGGCCTAACAACGGACCGGCCACAAATGTGATGGATTTATTAATTAAATCGATAAATTAATTTACTCAAGCCTAGTGACTATTATGCAGTCTAAAACGATATCCATTAACTTTGTTGAACTTTTAGTTAAATTTTTTGGACCTTTGTTAGGAGAATTTCATAAAGGACCATATAATATCATCAAAGGTAAGTCAATTTTCATTTATTAATTAAAATAATTAACTTTCATACATATGGGCCCTTCCACTTGGGCTAACCATAGAGCCTTTGGGTTAATTATACTAATTAACAAATAATTATTTTCTCAACCCAATGAATTTTACAAAAAGAAAAGGTGAAGGGGTACACATAGCACATAGCATGCAACATGAAGGGATACCCTAAACCAAGGTTCTATATTCATGGATTACTATGGTTGGGTCACCGCACGTTCTCGCCTCGGTTCACCTTACCCTTAAAATTTGTGGGTATAGAGTGTGAGGTGTTGCTCATCGGACTTCAAGGAAGCCCTTTGAGTATAACATGGGGAGAGGAGAGACCAAATTCTTGGCGATGTAGGGTGCATCACACAAGTAGTGGTCGCCCGCTCTCGAGGAAGAATCCTAGTTATTCCCTAAACCGACGCCTTTGTTATAACGTCTCAAAAAGCCCGATTAGTGGCCCGGTATGCAAAAGATGTCTAAAAAGAATGATAAAATCGCAAAATAAATCAACTTCTCCCTTTTACAATTTCAAATCAATTCGATTTGTTCAAGTTTTACCCTCTTTTTAAGTTTAAGTCCCCAGTGGAGTCGCTACTTAAGTTCACCTTACCCTTAAGGACCCGGAAAAATTCCCGTTCGGGGAAATTGTTTTTCGGATGTGCTACTTATGTGATCGGGAGCAGACTAAGGTTGCTTAATCCTTAAATAAGGAAATTTTTATTTTTGAAATTCGTTTTCGGGGTGATGAAACTTTATTCATTTACAAGTTTGTTTTTATTATTTTAATTATTCGAATTTGCACAAAATAATTTAATAATAATTTAACCACAACCCAATCACTAGGTTCAGGCCCAAAAAGGAGCAAGCGGGCCACCAGAGACTGCCAAAACCCGCCTGGGTTTTGATAGTTCCTTGGCTGGGCCGCTTGCTTCCTCGGCCCAGAGGGATGTGAGTTGAAATTGATAAAACCCGCCTAGGTTTTATCAACTGTTGGCCCATTTCCCTCGGGTCCAAGCTTGAATTAGTGAAAGGGGTGATTAAATCATTTTTTAAATTTTTTATATGCAAAAACGAATATTTTAATTAATTAAACGAATTCATAAAATTCGAAAGAGTCGCCAGCCGATTTAAGGAAACCGACAAACCATAAAATTATAAGAATTGACTCCGGTCTGAACCCGATTTCTAGATTCGGGGGTAAGGTTATGAATTCGAGAGTTATAAGAACTCTCGAATCCACCTGTTTAGAAAACAGACTCTACTAAAATCGACATTGAAAAAAAAGAGAGCGAGGAGAAGTTTGGTTAATTTCGCGAAGTTATTATTCAAATCATGCAAGATTAAAACAATGATGTGTACTTTATAAAATATGTACAAGTAAGGGAATTCAAGTATAAATTACATGGTGATGATAACAATGATAAACAAACCTTGTTTAAAGGTGATGGATGAGGTGGAAATTGACCCTTGACTTGTGGCTTGGATGGTAGTATGTAGATGGTTTAGAAGGATGATGTAAGGATGGATATAATAAAGGTGATTATGAGGAGATTAGAAAGGGAATATGGATGATGGAATTTTGAGAGAATTTGAGTATGGTGGTGGTAGTTTTGTGAGAGTAGTTAGTGGGAATTTGGGTAGAGTAAGGGTGTTGGATGATAGTAGTTGATGAAATGATGGTGAAATGGAGGGGGTATTTATAGGTGAGGGAGTGAGAAGTTTGGAGGGAAATGAGGGGAACATACCCCGAAGATCATGCCCTCTCGGATCAAAACCCAGGCGGGTTATAAGGGGTCAAGGCAGGGTCAATGCACGTGGGGCTATAATCATGGGATTACATGGGAATTTTGGCGCTAGAGCTTTCAAAACCTAGGCGGGTTATATTGTAGCATGGCACGGATCGCTGACCTGGCAGGGCAAAACGACGCATCCCGCTAAGTATAAAACCCAAGCGGATTTTATTACTTCTAGGCTGGGGCGCGCTTTGGGCCCGCTTCTGTGTGGGCTGTCTTTGAAGATTAAAACCCAGGCGGGTTATAAGATGTTGACCTTTTGGGCACACTGACTCATTTAGCGTTCGGCCCAAGTGAATTGCTGAACTTGATAGGTCGGGTTCACGCCGGTACAAATTCTGGTGTCTACACTATACTAAAAGAAACCATTGTATAGTGTTATTTAAGTGAATATCCATGCATAGTTAGATGCTTGCGGCATGCCTTTCTTGAATAAAATCATTTGGAAATACCAAATAAGATGAATAACTCCTTTGAGTTATAATGGTTCTTTCATATGGATATACTTTCCCAAACTTCTTTCTCTAACCTTTTTCCTTAATTTCATAGTACGATAACTTACTTGATACCTATGTTATTTTTCGCAAACTTCTATTATCTTCTTGGTACATATTCAATGGAATCCAGGTGTTGAGCCTCCAGCTGTTGTGCATACTAGCAGCCTTGTGGAGTAAAGTTAGCTAACTTATCAACAAGGTTTTGTAGGATTATTTTGGTGATGATTTGAAGTATCACCTACTAAAATGAAATATAGTCAAGCTCCCTGTAACGCCCCGGAAATTCAATTATGAAAAAGTCAAAGTCAGACTAACGTTAATAGAAAACTCAGTGGAAGTCTCAAACTTTATTTGGGCGTCACTGCCGTATCCCCGAAAGGATACAAGGCGAGAAGGAAAACTTCAATTGTTTGACAACGGTAAACCAAACTAACAAACTCAAAACCTTAATTCAAACACTTAACATGACTACTTCAAGTCTTTCTTAAACGAAACACAACATAAGGAAAAATAAACTAAGTCAAGCCACACTGCTAATTCCCGTCCCCAGCATATAGATCATCACCTGAAAACAAAATATTACGAAAATGAGGGGAAAAACTCAATATTGTCTACCCCTAACCGTTAAAAACAAATTAAATTCATTTCAATTCATTTGAGGGGAAAGGGAACAAGTCAAACCATATGGCAAACCTTTAACCCTTCTAACTGTTTTTTTCTTAACCCAGCCAATTCATTTTATTATGCGGGTGGGATACCGAATCCCTTAAAGTAACATTCGCCCACCAAAGGCATCAAAACAATCGCCCACCAAAGGCATCATAACATTCGCCCACCAAAGGCATGAAACAATCGCCCACCAAAGGCATCAAAACATTCGCCCACCAAAGGCATGAAACAATCGCCCACCAAAGGCATTAAAATATTCGCCCACTAAAGGCATATCAAAACATTCACCCACCAAAGGCATCAAAACATTTGCCCACCAAAGGCATGAAACAATCGCCAACCAAAGGCATTAAAATATTCGCCCACCAAAGACATATCAAAACATTCGCCCACCAAAGGCATCATAACATTCACCCACCAAAGGCATCAAACAATCGCTCACCAAAGGCATCGATCGAAACCCGCTTGTTGTTTCACTTTAAATTATTAGTATCTCATGCAAATCTCAGCTCACAGCTCTCAAGTCAAACCCAACCCAAGTTATCAAAACCAATAACAAAACCACTTATAAAAGACCATCTCAATTTCTCAACTCATAAATCAACAACCACACACAAATATCCAAAATAGATGACAACATTTTCAACATAAAGTCCCCTTCGGGATGCAATTCTCAACACAGATTAGAAAACATATAAAAACACTTAAAGTGCATCCCAGTGGGGATTAGGGCGTAGACGCTACCTGATTATCTTCACGTCACATCAAATAACGAACACACTTCAGCTCACTAACGGCGCAAAGTAGCTCGTGCCTAAAATAAAATAATTTCTATAATTAAAACGCGCCCTTCGGAGTTAGTATTAACTATCATCTACCTAACCCTCCCCTTGGAACACCATAAGTGTCCCATCGTTCATGAATTAACAATTTAAACACAATCTCCCACATTCCAATTAACCAACTGAACCGTGTCGGGTTTGGATCCGAGCCACCAAAGCTGGGCTCGAAGATGTTGACAAGAAGAAAGAAACCCCGACCCAACGTTCCGACACTAAACTCATGCACCCGGTCACTTTCAAGAACAGATACACCTTCTCCAAGGGTGGGGCAATGAGTATCAAGCTAGCGTGGCTTTGGCAAATCGTCTGACATGGGAGCTTGGAGAGGCTCGGATTTTGCCCCAGCGACCCATGGGCCACGGGATCATGTGGAGCCATTTCGCGACGAGAAGCGTTGAAGAATCAGGGTTCGGGTGTAGTCCCGAAACGAGCGAAAGCACAAGCGCCACGCTCGCGATGCACGCCCGCTGGCAGCGCCTCGCGTCCACCGCCGCGCTCGAGTCATCGGTGTCGCGCCGCGACTACGCCTCGCTCTCGCTCATCGCGCCCGCAATAAACCGTGGCGCTGCGATGCTCTAATGCTGGACGGAGGGATGCCGAGTCGGAGGGTCGTCGCGCCCGCAACGGTGCTGCGACGACGTGCGTTTCTGTTTTGTTTTCACTGAGTTTTGGCTTAAATTATGTTTAGTATAAATAGCTTGTTTTTCCCCTTTCCCAAGGAGCTTATGTTGATGAATGATATGCTTAAGCATTGTAAGGATTATCTCCCATGATTCTCTCTCAAAAATCTTGTTCTTACTTATTCCGTTTGTGCATGGTGGTGTTAGCAAGTCATTCCTTGTGATTATTTAATGCATTACCTTGGATAATCATTGTGGAGTATTAGGCCTTTGGGTTGTGGATTACCTAGCCTCAAGGTCATATCCTTCATTTGGTGCTCAAGTTTTGATCGATTGTTGTATCAAGGATCCAACTCAAGCTAAAATCATCAATACTCCCACCGTGCCACGCTCCATTTGGTATCAGAGCTCAAGGTTTTTCATCTAGCTTGAGTTATTTCCATTGTTCTTGCTAGTTTGTTCTCTATTGTTGGATTTTGGTATTTTTGAATGCAAATATTGGTGTTCCCCATCCCTTGTGCCTCCAAGTGTATTGGAGAATCTTTTGTTGTATTGTGTTTGTGATTTTTGAAGCATTTTGGAGCTTTGAGGAAGAGTTGGAAAATTTGTGCCCACAAGATGTTCGACAAAATGCCCAAGTGAGAAAAACACAAAGAACCCTTAGTCAAACACAAGCCAACTACAAGAAAACCCCCAAACTCCACAAAATATCCCAAACACATACCGTCCCATACCTTTCCCTCGATATGGATGGTCACGATAATTCCGATCAAGAGGAACCTATCCACCGGAGGAGTCCTCGAGTCCAAGGTATTAAGGACTGACTCGCCACCATAGACGAACGGTTCACCTCCCTTGAGAACCATAATGCCAATATCGAGCGGACTCTTCGAGAAATTGCGGCATAAGTGAACAATTTGAGTGTACATCGCCAAAGTCAACCTCAGTACGAACGTCTGAGGCGTGCACCAAGCCCTACCCGTCCTCCTCCTAACGTTGAGTCGAGCGACGATGCTAAAGGCTCCCCTCGACGTCGAATTCTTCGGGAAGTGCATGATCGACCTCCTCGTGACGATTTCCAAGACATCAAGATCGACATCCCCGACTTCAATGGGTCCAATGATCTGGATGACTTCATCGAATGGGTTAAATTGATGGATAGAATATTTGAGACCAAGGGATGTGACGATGAGAAGGCTTATAAGGTTGCGATTTTGAAACTCACCAAGGTCGCTTCGCTTTGGTTTGAGAACATGAAGGCACAACAGGCTTGTAAAGGAAAGGCACGGATTTCTACTTGGCCATGGCTAAAACTAGTGTTGAATCGCCGATTTTTGCCAAACACTTACAAGCAGGACGTCTTAAGGAAACTATTTGCTCTCACTCAAGGCAAAGGATCTATTAGTGATTCATTTCGGAGTTCGAACAACTCCTCATTAAAAGTGTCCTTCAAGAGCCGGAAGAGCAAATCATGTTGCGTTTCTTGAATGGGTTGGATTCCTCGGTCGCCAAGAAAGAAGGTTCAACCTTACTACTCAATGGACGATTTGTGTAGTTTGGCTCTTCGGGTTGAGAGAAGAAGAAAGGAAAGGTCCGACACCAAGCCCTTGTCAAGGCCTGTTTACTCGCCTTCTAGCTGACCCCCTCTAGATGCAAGCACTCTGAAGTTAAGTGAGACACCCAAGTCCACACCGGTACCCAGAATTGACAAAGGAAAGGGACTTGCTATGGCGTCTCCAACGGGACTTCCTCGGTGAATTGAGGGAAGCAAGCATTTTAAGTGTCATCTATGGTCATTTTCAAGCCGATTGCCCAAACTGGCGTACCTTGATCCTTTAAGAAGTACATGAAATCGATGAAGAGCTTCAAAAGGCTAAAGACGATTCCGAAGTGTTGGTTGAAGATGCGAATACTAGTGATGAGGAGGATGTCGCCGCCATACCCCCCGTACGTGGAGGCACACTTGTTTTGAGGAGAGCTTTTCATACCCATGAGACTCCTCTTGACAAGGCCCAAAGGGAAATGTTGTTCCAAACGCGGTGCTTCGTAGGTGGAAAAGTATTCACTCTTGTCATTGGTGGAGGGAGTTGCACAAACGTCGCATCAACCACTATGGTAGAGAAGCTTGGCTTGCCTCTATTACCGCACCCTCGACCCTATTCACTCAATTAGCTCAACAATCACAACGGTATCAAGGTAACTAAGTAAGTCTTAGTGAATTTTTCTTTCGGATCTAACTACGATGATTCCCTTGTTTGTGATGTTGTCCCTATGAGCACTTGTCACATTTAATTGGGTCAACCATGACAATATGACAAGAAGATCAAGCTACTTCCCATTTCTCCCCGAGAAACCGAAACTTCAAAAGCCGGGATGGGTAGAGAGTTGAGGAACCTTCTCCTTTCGAGTGAAACACAAGATGAGTGCGCTCTTGGCGAGGACAAGCTACCACTTGCTTTGTCTTTGCCTTGTAGCAAGCCTAGCGAGGTTGAGAGTTCCCAAGCACCACATATATTTCCCCTACCGCCCCTTTGACCCCTCACCTCCGCAAAACAAGCCTCCTTCTACTTTCTTGCATATGGACGATGGGTACATTGTCGGATTTGAAGATTGTGGGATATCTAGCATGATTGCTCGTGGCATTTGGGATGATCGAAGTTTACCGGAGTCAATTGAAGGGAAGTGTCCTAGTTTTAACCCCCAAACGTTTAGGGCAACTCTTTTTCAAGAGGGAGAGCTTGAACCGTGTCGGGTTTGGGTCCGAGCCACCAAAGTCGGGCTCGAAGATGTTGACAAGAAGAAAGAAACCCCGACCCGACGTTCCCACACTAAACTCACGCACCCGATCACTTTCATGAACAGATACACCTTCTCCAAGGGTGGGGCGATGAGTATCAAGCTAGCGTGGCTTTGGCAAATCATCCAACGTGGGAGCTTGGAGAGGCTCGGGTTTTGCTCCATCGACCCATGGGATACGGGATCATGCCGAGCTGTCTCGGGACGAGAAGCGTTGAAGAATAGGGGTTCGGGTGTAGTCCCGAGAATGATAAAGTCAAGGGACATGGCAAGCCTGGAAGTCCCCGGGGACGGTGTCGCACACCCGAAGCCGCCAAGTAGTAGTCTCACGTCCAGCCGTCAGTCGCGTCCGAGTCATCTAGTGTCACGCCCGCGACTCTGCCCTATCCTGGTCATCGCGCCCGCGACGAAACTGGTGGCGCCCGCGACGCTCCAATGTTGGACGGAGGGATGCCGAGTCAGAGGGTCGTCGCGCTCG
Source organism: Portulaca oleracea (assembly GCA_029582165.1). Lineage (NCBI taxonomy): Eukaryota > Viridiplantae > Streptophyta > Magnoliopsida > Caryophyllales > Portulacaceae > Portulaca > Portulaca oleracea. The sequence continues at coordinate 34,315,292 of CM055880.1, read as the reverse complement.
CGACGTCCCTTGTCGCGCCCGCAACGGTGCTGCGATGACGCGCGTTTCTGTTATGTTTTTGCTGAGTTTTGGCTTAAATCTTGTTAGTATAAATAGCTTGTTTTTCCCCTTTCCCAAGGAGCTTATGTTGATGAATGATATGCTTAAGCATTGTGAGGGTTTTCTCCCTTCATTCGTTCTCAAAAATCTTGTTCTTACCTATTCCATTTGTGAATGGTAGTGTTAGCAAGTCATTCCTTGTGATTATTTAGTGGATTACCTTGGATAATCATTGTGGAGTGTTAGGCCTTTGGGTTGTGGATTACCTAGCCTCAAGGTCATATCCTTCATTTGGTGCTCAAATTTTGATCGATTGTTGTATCAAGGTTCCAACTCAAGCTAAAATCATCAATACTCCCACCGCGCCACGCTCCACCAACATATTACAATTAACTAACACTTCACACATGACAAACATTTCACAAAACATAAAATTGGGCAGATTGCATCCCTCACGTAGCAAGGACCATAACTTGACTTCCCGATACCCTATGGGTCTTGTTTTGGACTTCATGGAAACCTCGTGAGGTCTACTAAAACTCTTATGTTGATCTAGAGACCTAAAACACACTCTAAGATTCTCAGAAACAGCCATTAATCAAACCTATCTAGATCTAACCTGGGTCTGGTGATTGGGGCATAACTCGACTTATACCACTCCAAAGTCCGATCCGCAAAATACTTATAAAATCTAACATCTTAAGGGACCTCCAACTCAAACAGTTCGGTCAAAAGACGGCTATACAATTTATGGTGACCCGTTCTTTACGACCTACCGAATCTATCCCATTCCTGGTCCACTTGTAGCCGGTAATTTCCGTTCTAACCCTAACCTTTTGATCCAGAGATCCAAATTTGGGGCCCAAAATAGTGTCTTAAGGTTACCTACACCCACTTCACCTTCCTAACATAACCAAGGCCCAAATGACACCTTAACTAAGTACTCTAAAACCCAATTAAACAATTAAATTCCCTAATGAATCTTTTCTTAAAACTCCGAAACTAATAATCAAGGTCGCAATAAACTATCGTCACCCAAAATTCCACAAAACATCATGACACAACAAAAAAAACTCAAAACCGCCTATTATAACAAAACCTAAACATTTTTAAGTAAAGGAAAAATCCATAATAACAATATAGCACATGATAATATAATTACCACATAAAGATCAAAAACTTTACGAATCAAAAAATAGTTTAAATTTGCAAAACCACAAGAAAGATCTTAAAACACACTTTTAAAAGTTATAACATAATAAATTTACATAAACCCTTTTTTATAATTAATATATTTACGCAGGATAACCTAAAATCCTTTTTACACAAGACCTAATAATAATAACAATATATAATAAACCTAATTTATCTACCAAAATAAAGCCCAAATAATAGTATCAATAATAATAATAATAATAATAATAGTAATAATAATAATAATAATAATAATAATAATAATAATAATAATTAAAGAATGCATTACTATACGACTAATATATGAGACACGTACACAGTAGCAAAACAATAAAGGCTAGAGTTTATACCCAAAACAAGAGAAGGAGGGGGTCGGGGTGGCTGACTGACAGCGATGGCGACTCCGAGATGGCGGTGACAGAAGGAGGCAACGGTCGAACAAGCAGCGGCATCACACCACAACAATAGCAACAAGAGACAATAACGGTCGAAGAGAGGGTGGGGGGGTTTGAGAGTGAGGGGAGACGGGGTTGGGCTCGGGTTCGCATCGCGCAGCACAGAAGAAAAGAGAAAAGGAGAGACGGTGGGGTTTATTTAATAAAACCTAGGGTTTGGCTAAAAGGGGTATTTATACCCATAATTAATTAAAAGGAAAATTCAAAAAATTAGAAAATTAACCCAACTGAAACTAATTAATTATTTATAATACTAGATATTTCAAAATTTCCAAAATACCTTATAATTAAATTAAAAGTAGACACATAACTCATCCAATAACATACATGAAATTACCAACATACCCCTACTCTCATGCAACCCCAATGCACATAGAAGATTACTAAAATACCCTTGTTAGTCCCTCAACGGTCCTACGAGCTAAAGTGTTAACATAAATAATCACCCATAATTTCTCAAAAATTAACGGAGTCAACCTAAATTATTAACGACGTCACAGTCAACACATTTAAATTTTTGGGTTTTACACTCCCACTATCTAAAGGTGGTTTACGTATTAGGGACTTGGTCATTTTCAAAGAAGCTCATCTTGGTAAATGGTGGTGGAGGTTTATGAATGAGAACGATAAGTTTTGGAGAGCCCTGGTTAAGGTGATAAGCTAAGGATCTAAATTGGATCCCACCAAAGCATAATGGCGGTCTTTGAAAGCATATTACTAAACCGGGGGGAGGGAGGGGATCAATTCTTTTTCTCATGTTGTTTTTGAAGTTGGAGATGGCATTTCAACTTGTCTTTGGCACAATAGGTGGTGCGAATGTGTGACTATGATGGTGTTTCCTTGTTTGAGTGTTTCCCTTCTAGTATTGTAGCAAGCCAAGATCTGGGAGTGTTGGTTGGACTCAAGGGCTAAGTACAAATTTTGCAAAGTCATATAGTGGAATCTCATCAAGCAATAGGGACTTTTAATTATTACCTACGGACCCTAGGTTTGACGAGTCGTTTGAGGAACTAATTTATACACAATTGAAAGAAGAATTGCCTAGAGCAGTGTTAGAACGTTTGGAACATATGAATAATCCAAGAGAAGCTATTTGGGCTGCTCGCAACTTCAAAGATAAGGACAATCTCCTATTTAAAGCTTATGAATTTCCAGCTGCCATAGATATGTACGAACGAGCCATTCAATTTTTGTGCGTGGATATACCTATTTGTAGCCAGAATGCCTAACTCATGTCTGAATTGGGAGTTACTCTCAATTCCAATATGGCAACTTGTTAGTTAAAACTGGAGCAATATGAGTTAGCACAAAATCGTTGTGATTTAGCTCTGAAATTTGATGCGTACAATGTTAAAGTTCGCTATAGGCGGCCCCTCTTTTTTTGCATTAAGGAATGGTGGAAAATGCGAGTTGGATTTGCAAATTGCTCTTAGATTTGAGCCAAACAAAAAAATTGTATTGTGAGAGCTAAAGAAGTTGGAAGAGGAGTTTGGGCCTTCCTTAGATGGAGATGCGAGTTCTACACATGTAGAAGTCGATCAAAAGGGGTTTGATTTGTTGCGTGATCATCGTAATCGTAAAGGAGGGGGTGATACCAAATATAGGTTAACTAAGTCAAATCACAGTGATATTCCTTTAGGGATGGTAACACAGAGTTCTAAATGTAAACAAGCGTGTACGGAAGAATAAATGGTTCCTACAAAATATGTTGTTCAACTAATAGTGGAGATGATGGGGACTGGGGCGGCATACAGAGACGAAGCAAGGGATGAGCATGTGAAATATAATTCTATTAATCAACTAGATGATGAAAAGAAATCAAAGACAAGAAAATTCATTCCTTTGGACTAGAATCAATGGATGAAGATGAATTAAGTTGTGTAACATCTTGTCACAAAAGAGTGGAGATAATTCTATAGTGGGCGCAAACTTTGTTGATGAGATGGAGGTAAGTTCAATTGGTAGGGAAGAAGGTGGATATACTCAAGACATGGTTACCTTCACATGTTCTAATAAACCCGGTAGACTTCTGAGAATTCCCAAGGCAGCCTACCATCAAATAGTGCAAGGAAAGAATATTAGATTTTCATGCAAGCAGCGTCCAAGTATTCTAACAGTTAGGAAGGTTCTGACATTTGATCCAAAGGAGAAGCCACTTCCCGCAAAAGGTGAAAGTGAAACAGATAGTGAATGCAAAGCAGATAATGTATCTTGTATAAACGTGGTTGGATCACCGGAGTTGGTGCATAGGATGTAATCTGCGCTACAACACAATGACCACAATGACTTAAAAAGTGTGAACTCTCAATCCTCTCACAAGGTGTACTGGATAAAATAAAATTATCAAGCACTAAGGAGGGCGATGTCATCGTATTCAAGTCCTGGTCCCAGCCATTGAGGAGAAAACAAAATTCCAAAAATGGTCCACTCTCTTCACGTAGGCGCCGCAATAAAAACAAGTACAGGACTACTCAGCATAGAGCAACGCCTCCTGGAAAAACCAAGGCTTTTCTGAGCAAGTCTGTTACTGCTAACCTTATTTTCTTTTGCAAGGAACTGGTCGACGATGATGGTGAAATAACCAGTCCCAAAAAAAAAATCTATTATTATTACGATTATTTCTTTTAATCCCTTTATAATTTTACGGAGACTCAAACCCTAAACTTATATCCTCCTATTTATATGTACCCCTTCATTGAATAGTATGATGTCTGTAACCGTCAGCCAAAGGAAGACATAAGAGCAGGAAAGGAAGGATAGAGGAACCCTAAAGGTCTCAGATGAGTTATAGGTGATCCTGTTTTTAGGAGTAGATCATTTGATTCATATAATTCAGGTAAGTGGTGTGATACTCTCTTAGTCTTCCTTCGTGCCCAAAATATTATTTAGTAAAATCTTCTTCGTAAAGTGATTTTATTAAATCGGGTTGGCATGTTATCATTCAAGTATATTATATTTGGTTATATTTATTCAGAAAGATTTGATCAACTCCCTATTGGTTTATATATTTATAAAGTGAGTCTTTCAATGTCAATTTTATAATTAAATTGCGTTCATATTTATACACGTAATTAATATTGGAACACTTGGTAATAATTTTAATTTGTATTTACAAGTGTATTGTTACTAAGTCGTTTTCGTATTAATACTACTGTTTACACAACACCCCTTTGACATAATTTCATAAGTTGTACTTTTTTTCTTTTGCTTTATATACTAAGTGAGATTTTGTGACACTTTTGACTTGTGTATTTATAAAGTAGCCATTTGTATAAAAGTTTTGGTATTTGAATTATTTGAACCTTCCGTTGTATCACAATTTTAGTGACTTTGTGGTTCTGATTTATTTGCTATTTGAAATCATCTGATTGGGTACTGTTTGTATGTTTTGGTTTTCAAGTTACTAGTTTTCTTTTTGGACTATATATCTTCTGCCTTAACCAGTTAAGGTATGTATTGGACATATCGATCGACTTGTACGTGCTTTATTGTGTATTTCAATATGTGTATCTGTACTTTATTGGGCCCAATTATTTATGTTACTCTGTTGCCCATGTCATTGGGCTAGTAATGGTTTTCTGTTGCCTATGCCACTGGACTAGTACTAGCCTTGGCCTCAATTGTGTTTTATGACTTTGACTGATAAGGTTTGATATACTGTGTCTTTTTATCAAAAATCATTAGTGAATATTAGTGTATATTTCGAACTTTGAACTTTGTAAATTGTTTGAAAAATCTAGTCATGTTTGTTAGCTAATTATTTGTAAACTTTAACCCAACCTATGTTTTACTCGCATGCTTAACTCAGTTAAAGGGGTGTTATGCTACTTACTGGGCTTTCGAGCTCATCATTTCATCTTTCTTTTTTTTTCAGGTTATGACTCTTAACTTCTTAGAAATGTTCAGGTTCTTTAATGTATCAGAATTTAGCAATGAAGCATAGTGGGCCAAGCGATATTGCGGAAAAAGGCTTTGTTATTGATTTGGTCATTTGTGAGTTTAGAAGAATGTTTCAATATCTTATATTGTAGTTATATTGTAGTGTCCGATGTGTAATTAAGTATACTTCTTAGGTTGACTGATCAACCAAGTATTCCTTTCCAAGTTAAATATGTTTTTGTATTTTCGGTCAGTTTAAATATTTTGAGCCTTGCATGCTTGTGAGTCCTTGTCCTACAGGTGTGCGGCGTCTGTCATTCCTTAAGTTCGGGGCGTGACAGATTGCATTGAAATAATAAAACGGAAATTTGAGGAGTTGGAGCATGACATCATACCTCCGATTAGTAAAGACGCTTTACAAAAAAGCGATGACAAGGATTAATTTTATATTTCTAGTTGCATGAAAAAAAACGATCCTATATGTACACTAATATTTTTATCATTTTAAATGCTCTGCAGTATTTTTGCCCAAAAAAAAAAAAAAAGATGGAGGGAGGGAGGGATTTCCTTTGAAGCAATGTAAACAGGAAGCAGTAAATGGAGAATGAAAGAGGAGGGAGGTGTGGGTCACATGGAGAGAGATTCACACGGTTTTACATGGCTGGCAATTCGGCCACTAGCTAATTAAGCTTAACCCACTCTACGCCAAAATTGTCGTCATTGCCCATTCACCTTTTTCTGACTTTCTATTCTTTTCTCCGTACATTACCAAAATGCCAAAAATCCCTTATTTACACTTTCGAGGTTCCCAGTTTTAACTTTGGGCTTGTACTTTTTCTATGTGGATGATTGAGGCCTTCAGAGTGGATAAAAAACTGTCAAAAGAATTGAGAATGATTAAAATGAAAATTTTGAGAGAAATTTGTGGGTTGGAACTTGGAAATAAAGATAGTACGGTGCCTGAAATTTTCACAGATAAAAAGTTTGAATTGGTAAAAATTTAACCAAAATTAATAATATTAATCAAAAGTTATCAAATTATCAAAATTTATCAACTTATCATAATGTAAAGATTTAAACTTGAGAAAAATAGAATTATTTTAAATACATTTTGAGAATATTGTTTTCTGAAAATCTGAAAAGTTCACATTCAAAAAAGATTTTAAATTTACAAAAAATAAAAATATTAAAAAATTGAAATTTTGAAATCGTTGAAATAGTTGAAAGCCACTATCCATTTGAAAAGTTTACATGCCAAATTTTTTCTACTTTTATATTATATTTATATATTTTATTTTCCTATCTTATATTTTTATTTATTTTTATATATTTTATTATTTTGTTTTTTAGGTTTTTATTATTTTATTATTTTATTATTTTATTAATTTTTAAGAAAGTTTACAAAAAATATACTAAAATTAAAAACAAAAATAAAAACAAAAAATTCAAAATTCAAAATTCAAAATTTTAAAAATTCAAAATAAAATAATTACAAATTTATATATATATATATATAGATAATTGGATTCTAATAATCCCTACTTTCACCAATTGAACCATGGTGGACCGTACTTTCACTTTGTATTCTGGTGGTCCAAAAAAAAAATAAAATTGGATTGTAGTGGGATATTTTCAAGGGAATCATAGATTTTGTGTTGCATTTGATTCAAAAATTAGTATAACACTTTACAATGATTTTTAATGAATTTACAGCGTTTCTCCCAAATTTTTTTCATTTTTTTACTATTTTTTACGATTTTTTCACTTTTATTATTTTTAAAAAATCATTATAATTATTCGGAGTCTCAAAAAAATAATTTAAAAAATGTTTTAGAAACTACAATTCATTAACTTTCTAGGGACGGGAACGAAAAAAAACAAAAATGATATAGTGTAGGAATAAAAAAAATAAGAAGAATGTGGAAGTGGATTTGGTACCACTACAATCCAATTTTTTTTTTTTTTTTGGACCACCAGAATACAAAGTGAAAGTACGGTCCACCATTGTCCAATTGGTGAAAGTAGGGATTACTATAATCCAATTATCATATATATATATATATATATATATATATATATGTATGTATGTATATATATATATATATATATATATTTGTCTTCATAATTAGCTTCTGTAATATTATTCACATATATTTAACATTCTATAAAGCGTAACATATCACATATTGCACTTACCGCTGAATTTCACGGGCCTTAACAAGGTGGGGGAGCCCGAGAGGGTGGTGTTATGCCTGTATATAGGGCTGCTTGAAATTGATCGTCAATACCTATCTCGAGATTTATTTAACAGATATGAAAAATTAACATACATACCCATATACATCCGATTTTATGGGTTTGTAAGTTGTACGTGGGTACAAATAGAGATTAAAAGGAAAAAAAAACTCATATAATACTAGATCTTTTCTGATTATTCAAAGCCCATGAAGATCTTGTTCTCTTGTGTAGTAAGTTGGTGGGTTGGTAGAATAAGGCCTTATAAATTTCATGGGTATCCTGGGTTAGGTAATTAATTACCGAAAGTTACCAAAAATTACCAAAAGTTATCGAAATTTACCCAAAAAAATTAACGTACTGCCATATTTTTAATACTTATCAAAAGTTTACTCATATCAAAAGTTACCAAAAGTACCAAAAATTACAAAAAATTACTAAAAGTTACCAAAATTCAACTTTTACCATACCACAACTTACCTACCAAACTTAAAGGTCCTTAAGTGAGATAAAGTTGATAAAGTGACAATAAGTGAGATAAATATGATAGGTACATGGAATAAAGTTGGGTTGGGTGAGATAAAATTATCCCAGCACATAAAAGGTCAAGGTTTATCCATGTTTAAAATTAAAATTACCATACTTATCACACTGTGGACAAAGTAAACTATGAGGTATATCACTAAGTATTATTAATTACATTCTAAAATTTTCAACATTGTCCTAACAAATATATCATACATTATGGTTTATGGATAGTTCATTTAACAAAAATTTAAAGAAAAATTGAGAATTAGATTAATTTAAAGAAAGATGAGGTTAATTAACTGTCATTTTATTTAGATGGACATGGGGAAGTAGGTGAATGTCCATAATCTAGATAGTTGATTTTTTTTTTCAACTTAAATTGTAACGGATTAATACAAAATGCACAACATTTCCTATTTTTTTGTCAGTAGAGTAGTAAGTACTGGAGAAGTCGGCGATCGAGATTGTAATGGGATTTGGGAGCATTGGCTTAGGTTAAATGGAGAAGTCGGTGATGGAGCATGAATCACATGATCAATTTTTATTTTCTATAAAAAAAAATTTGTATTCAGTTGAGCATGGGCTTTTTTGGATATGGGGTGGGTGAGGCCTATACCCATATCCAAACCTGTTTTGTTAAACTAGATGATTTTTACCAAGTTTTAATATGTATGAGTCTTATTGTCATTCCTAATTGCAAAAGTTACAAAAGTATTAGAAAAAATTGAGAAAAGTAAAACTTTGTTTCACCAAAGAAAAGAATAAAATTTGAAATTGTGTGTTGGTATGGTTTTCTCTTCTTTCTATCTCATTTTTTTCCTTTTCCGTTTTCTTTTATGGTCTCCAATGGAAAGGAAATTATAGTAATAATACTTTTTCTAATTATATCTAAATCATTTTTTAAGGCAGTGCAAAAGTTTTTAGAGTTGTTTGTCAAAATTAAAAAGTTTTATAGAAACAATTTTCTTCTCTTATTTAAATCCTCACAACCTGGTACTTTTAAGACTAAGTAGAATATATGATCATGTTATTAGTATCATTTATTTATTGATTAAATTTCACATAATTTTAGTTAAGTTATTGATAAAATAGTCATTTTTAAAATAAGTTTTTTTAATAGACACCTCATTTTATCCTATTGAAGCTCCGTTCATTTATGCGGTAGGTGGTACCACATCGCACGCACCACACTATTTGATTTTTATCACACTTCATATATCCTCACTTTTCTTTCTTCTCACTTTTGTACTTCACTTATCACATTTTCTCTCATCAACTAGCTATCCCACCTACCACAACTCACCGCACTTTTTCAAATTCCACCGCACCGCACCAACCATATAAAAGAACGCAAACTACAGAAAATTGTTATTTAAACTTAATTAATAGGAATTTGAATATGCTCTTTAACAAATATACCAAGACCTTGTTCTTTAGTGTGATGGGATGATATTATTCCACCTTATCCCACGTTATTCCACCGCTTGATCACTCCTTACATATCTTATATTAATATATATTTAGAAATTTATATATTTAATAACTAATGTGATTTGTATTACTCACAATATCTTAAAAAATTATATAAACTACTACCTCCATCCCTGAATAATTATCCATTTGACTAACTTTGATCGTTGATTTCTCACAAATTGTAATGAGTTACAATATAAAATTACCACAATTAGAAAGATATTGTACTAAAAATTACAATTATATTAATTTATATTGTAATTCATTGTATTTTGTGAGTAATCAACGGTCAAAATTTAGTCAAATGGATAATTATTTAGGGACGAAAGTAGTATATGTTTAAAATTTTTATGATTAAATGACTTGATTGATCAAACTTATCCTTTCAAATAATATCCCATCTTATCTCATTTTATCTCACCTTATCCCACCCATTCTATATCCTTTCATATAAAAAAATCGAGGCCTAATTAGATGAAATATTATGACAGATCATATCATTTACCAATTGCCAAACACCCTCCTCCTAAATTAAGCTAAGCTTTGTTACATTTTGAAAAAAAAATATATACAAAAAAGTGAGAAACTGTAAAAGGCTAAAAGCTGCTGTAAACAGTTAGAAACAGTTACATTACAACTAATCATTGGTCTTCGTAGACACTAGCTGGTTGTTTGAAGGGCTGAAGGCGTTTTTTTTATTTTGAACCTTAATTTTAGGGGTATTTATATTCTGAACCCTTAATTTTCAACTTTAATTTTTGGACCCTAAAATTTTTAGGATGAAAAAAAAGGACCCTAAAGTTTGTGAGGTGAAAAAAAGACCCGTTTCTCATTTTCCTTTTTCTTTCCATGTTTGAATTTCTCTCCCAATTGACATCAAACTTTAAGACTAAGGTTAAAACCGATATTAAAGTTGTAATAAAGCTCTTTTATTCATGTTGAAGTTACTTAAAACCATGTATTCAGGGGTCTAAGTAGCCCCGCCATGAATAAGATAGGTGTATTATAGCTTTAATATTAGTTTTAACCACAGTCCTGAAGTTTGACATCAATGGGGAGATAAATTCAAACATGGGAGGAAAATAAAGAATGAGACATGGGCCTTTTTCTTCAGCTCACAAACTTTAAGGTCCTTTTTTATTTAGCCTACAAACTTTAGGGTCTAAAAGGTTAATGTTGAAAATAAAAGGTTCAGAATATAAATACCCCTAAAGTTCGGGGTCCAAAATGCAAAAAACCTGGGCTGAAGCGCAGAGTAAAAAAAACGAATAAATAAATAATTAAATAAATAAATAAACAAACAAAAACAAATAACACAGTTTCTACATTGCATCGCTGGTGAACCCCAAATTAAATTGGTTGAAAAACCAGCGGAAATTAAAATGGACAATGACACACTTTTACTCATGGTTAATAGTCATTTTAAATGGTATATATGTTATATATTTATAATTATTAATAATATTTTTTCAAATAATTATAGATATTTATCAATTATAAGCGTATAATACTTATCAATTAATGTATTAAAAAATATAATAATTATCTAATCATATTAATTATAGTAGAAAATATATATTTTATGCATAGTTTATATTTATATAAAAATATAAATAAATAATTATTTTTATATTGTTTATAAATTCTAATAATCTTCAAAATAATAAAACATATATTTACAATGATTAAATATATTTACATATAATTTTATGGGTGATTTTTTTATGTGGAGATGGTTTTTAACCCTTCCTTACATTAATATGTTTATTATTTTACAATTAAAAAGTAACATAAATTTTGAAATAAAGATAATCTAATTTCCTTTTTCTTAAACATGTATCATTTTAAAATAAAAATAGGGGGTCTCCAGTCTCCACCGAAATGAAAAGAGGGAATTGGCTGTACCCCACATCCACAGCTCATTTTCTCTCTCCTCCCCCTTGTGTTGTTGAGTCCCTTTATATCCTCCCTCCCTCCCTCCCTCCCTCCCCTACCTTCCCTCTTCAGGGCTCAATGATTCATACCCCTAACCCCTTCATTCCTTGAGCCCTTAATTCCCTTTTCCAATTCTTTTCTTTCTTTCTTTCTTTCTTTTTTTTTCTTTTCTCAAAAGAAAAAGGATAAGCTAACTTAATTAACTTGTACATCCATCCATCCATCCACAAAAACGTAACTAGTGAAACCTAAGAAGCTAATTTGAATGGCGGCATCGGCGGATACAAGCAAGACCACAAAGCTAGAGCGGTACAACAGCTACCTACGGCGCGTGAACAACACGAAGCTACTAGCTGCTTCATCGAAGGTCCTATTCCGAGCAATACTTTTGATCGCCTTAGTCATCGTGTTCTTCTTCACTATCAACTACCCACCCCTGGCCCTGGGTGGCGCAGGGGAGGGTACTTCCCATACAAATGGCCCTCTCTACTCCACCAATTTCCTGTCGGCGGCATTCTACGGCTCCGGTGCCGCATGGGAGAAGCAGGTCAGGCAGTCCTCCACCCCCCACCGTCCTAACGGATTCTCAATCCTCGTCACTGGTGCCGCTGGTTTCGTCGGTTCTCACTGCTCTCTTGCTCTCAAGAAGCGTGGTGATGGTGTCTTGGGTTTGGATAACTTCAACAGCTACTATGATCCCTCACTTAAACGTGCCCGCCAGAAGCTGCTCTCTAGGTAATCTTCTCAACTCTCATCGATCTGCACGTCCTGTACCTGTATACTATTTCACACTTCATCACTCTGAGTCAACCCTTCAATGTCTTGTCTGTAAAACTGCACTTTTTCATCAAGTAAATTAGTTCCTTCAATTCAGTACTGCCTGCTTCTTCTGCGCTTTCTTTTTGTCGGTATTATTACTATTTAAATCTGGAAATATAAGCAAATTCAGTTTTTGCCATTTTTGAGTTGTCTTTCTTATTTTATGATACATTGATACCCAATGAATAGTTGGATTTGTCCAATTTAGATCTTGCAACTAGCTAGAGGCTGGGTCTGATTGTCTTAGATCTAATTTAGAGTAAGTTTTGTGCATTGTTGCCTTGTTGGGGTGAGTCTGTTTTTTTTTTTTTTTTTTTTTTTTTTTTTTTTTTTTTATAACTTTGGAATTGTAACATAAAACATAACTTAGTAACTAGGCAGTTGGTGGAAGTTAATTTCTTACTGCAATCGATTTTACTGTACGGTGGCTGTATTATTTAATCGGGTTTGGCACCCATAGAATTAATTAATGATTTTAATGGTACATAGCAGTGGATTTGCTAAATGAAGTTGATGATGTTGCGTTGCAGGCACCAGATCTTCATAGTAGAGGCAGATCTAAACGACACCCCAATGCTAAACAAATTGTTCGACATAGTCCCCTTCACTCACGTGCTCCACCTGGCAGCACAGGCTGGAGTTAGGTATGCAATGAAGAACCCTCAATCCTACGTGGCATCAAACATAGCCGGGTTCGTAAACCTGCTGGAAGTAGCAAAGGCAGCCAACCCCCAACCTGCGATTGTATGGGCATCCTCCAGTTCAGTCTACGGTCTAAACAAAGAAAACCCGTTCTCAGAACGTGACCGTACGGACCAGCCAGCCTCCCTTTACGCAGCAACCAAAAAGGCAGGCGAGGAGATTGCACACACATACAACCACATCTATGGGCTCTCACTCACTGGACTTCGCTTCTTCACCGTCTACGGTCCATGGGGACGCCCTGACATGGCATACTTCTTCTTCACCAAGGACATCCTCCAGGGGAAGCAGATTGACATCTACAAGACCTCCGAGGGACAAGAAGTGGCACGTGACTTCACCTTCATCGAAGACGTTGTCAAGGGCTGTGTCGGGGCGCTCGACACTGCCCAGAAGAGTACCGGGAGTGGTGGCAAGAAGCGTGGGCCAGCCCAGTTGAGGGTTTACAACTTGGGGAATACAAGCCCTGTTCCAGTCGGACGACTTGTCTCAACTTTGGAAGGGCTGTTGGGTGTTAAGGCTAACAAGCATGTCATCACAATGCCTAGGAATGGGGACGTCCCCTACACGCACGCCAATGTCACGTTAGCACACAAGGACTTTGGGTATAAACCCACCACTGATTTGGCAGCTGGCCTCAGGAAATTCGTCAAGTGGTATGTTGGATATTATGGGGTCCAGTCAAGGGTAAAAAAAGGAAAATGACGTTGAACGCCCTGCAGGCTCCACCTAGCTACCCTTAAATTCATCACTTTCATCAATCAATCAAGACCTGGTCATGATACAGTTCATGTCCATACCATTCTCACAAGGCTACCGCTCTCTTTCTATAGGTTTTTTTTATTTTTATTTTTTTTTAATTTCTTCCTTTTTAAGGGGGATGAATGATGGTCTTCAGTGTTGTATTATAGATATAGGATCGGAAAAACAAACTTCAAGTGTTCATAGTATTACTATATATTATATTATAGGAGGATGAAGACTTGGGAGATGATAAAACGAGAAAGAGAGGATCGAGGTAGGGGTAATAATGTGAATCCCGGGTCATAGTAGTTTGGTATTTTTGAGGGGTTGGATCTGTTGCAAAGTGAAGCAGATCAAAACCCACAATTTCGTTCATCTCATAATCAAATTTGTGATTTACAATTGTGAATGAAAACAACAATCATCACATCAACAATTTCTTTTTGTCCCTTTTCGTTTCTATTAATTCTCTCTTTTTCAAAATAATTATCATCCCATCTCTTTTAAAATATTTTTTTTTAATATATATAATGCATCAAGCCTTTATTATGCATTGGATTGCTCGTTTTGTCTTTATCATCATACTTGGAATGAAAAATGTAATTAAAAAAAGTAGTATCAAAATTCTATTAAGAAATAATACAATACTCTCCAAATATTATGTGAAAAATTTCTTGCTAACAATAAGACTTCAAAAATCATGAAAGTTGAAATAATCCGAGAGGGGGTGAATAGTTTTATTACAAACACAAGGACATTAATAGCACTTGATAGAACTGAATAATATTTTTTTATTAGATAAACTTGAGGTACAAGAGAGATACAGGAGGTTAGAGAACTCAGCTGAATCAGGACAGTGAGTTTCTTGATGACTGCTTACAAGGATTGAAAAATTGATGTTCTTGGCGGATGCAAAAGCAAGGAGGATCCTGATGGCCTCTAGACGAGCAACAGGAGCAAAGGTCTCATCATAGTCGATTCCTTCTTCTTGATTGTAGCCTTTGGCAACCAGCCTAGCTTTATTACTGGTGATGGCGCCATTTTCATCCAGTTTGTTTCGAAAAACCCATTTGACACCAATGACTGGATGATGATGAGGTCTGGCAACTAGAGACCAGACTTTGCTTCTTTTGAATTGGTTTAACTCCTCTTGCATGACATTGATCCAATTGGGGTCCAGTAAGGCCTCACTGTGGTGCTTTGGCTCAATTTGCGAGACAAAGGCATTAAAGGCACAAAAATTTCTTAAGGAGGACCTTGTGTTTATACCTGAGTTAATGTCTGTGAGGAGATTAACATACAACTAGATGAGCAACTTTAAACTTGTATGTGATATCTGGTTTTGAAGGAGCCTGAGTTGAAGGCTCTTGAGGTAAGGGCTGCGATGAGGAGGCTTGAGGAGATGGTGAGGCCTGAGGTGAAGATGCAGCCTTAGGTGTGAGAATAGGAGATGGTGAGGCTTGTGGGTTGTTTTGAGAATGAGGGACAGGAGAGAGCTTAGGAGGAGGCTCATCTTCACTGTTACTAACAGGAGTACAATTGTTGGTTTGGCCCACAGATGCAACCTCATCAAAGACAACATGGATACTTTCTTCTAAAGACTTTGAGGTTTTGAAGTAGATTCTGTAAGCCTTGCTTGTAGATGAATATCCAACAAAAAATATTTCTTCACTTCGAGCATCAAATTTGCTGGTTGGCCTCTTTCCATTTACGTGAACAAAGCATTTACAACCGAGGACCTTGAGGTGACTGATGTTTGGTGTCTTCCCTTTAAATAACTCATAAGGAGTCTTTTTCAGAATGGATCTGATAGCGCACCGATTCAAAATGTAGTTTGATGCATTGATGGTTTCAGCCCATAGGAACTTTGGGAGGTTGTTTGCATAGATAATTGTTCTTGTCATGTCCTCCAGAGTACTATTCTTGCTTTCTACAACTCCGTTTTGCTGAGGGGTTCTTGATGTGGAGAAATTATGAGTTATTCCCATTTCTGCACAAAATGCTCCAAACATATCCTTGTTGTCGAACTCCCTTCCATGATATATCCTTATAGCTTTGACAGAACTTCCTGTGAGGACCTTGAGTTGTTTGTAGAGCTTTGAAAAGTGCTCAAAGGCTTCTGTTTTACTTTTCAAAATCAACACCCAGGTAAATCTTGAAAAATCATCTATTATGACAAGAATATAAGAACTACCTCCAAGACTTTTCTAAGGGATGGGACCACAAATGTCCATGTGTAGAAGGTCAAGACATTTTGAGGTGGCCACATAGTTGAGAGGTTTGAAGGATGATCTGGTCTGTTTCCCTTTAGCACATGCATCACAAACCCGATCTTTCTCATAGTTTAGAGGAGGGAGACCTCGAACTAGGTCTGGCTTATGCAACTTTTGTAATGTTTTCATGCTAACATGACCTAAGCGGCGATGCAATAGCCACGTTTCCTCAGTCCCAGCCTTAAGTCAGGAGAGGGCCTCTAAAGACTCACTTAGATCTATAACATAAACATTATCCATACGATGACCATGCAAAATGATTTGATGAGACTCTCAAGATACTACACATACATTTTTATCGAAACTGACTTTATTAGTTATTACCTTTATCAAAAAACTGAAAAATACTAAGCAAGATATACTCTAGACCTTCTATAAGATGTAAATCATTTAGAGAGTTGTTGAGGTCCTTATCGACCTTCCCAATGCCGAGGATCTTGCCTTGGATTTTATCTCCAAATGTAACCTTCCCTGTTTTGCTGGTTTTCAACTGGCAAAATTTGGTTGGATCTCCGGTCATGTGGCAAGAGCAACCGCTGTCCAAATACCATAGATCGTTGTGAGTTTTGAAGCATACCTGCATCAGAAGACATTATACCTTCCTTGGTTTTTGACAGACAAGTTGTGACGCTAGGTTTAGGGATCCATATTTTTCCTACCTGAAAGAACCTTAGAGGGCTTGGGTGAGGTACTACGAGAGGTCTTCGGAGTATGGGCAACTGGACAGTCTTTGTGATGTTGCTTTTTGTGAGGAGTCGGATTTGGAGTGGGAAGAAGAGGTCCTCTGGGAGGATGATTTGCAGGAACTTTGGTCCAAAGATGAGATGAGAGGGGAGGATTTGGTGTTGTGAGAACTATTTTACTTTGGTAAGGATGGGAATTACTGACTGCCTCATTGGATAGTTGAGTGATGGTTTTGCAGCAGCCTTTGACCTCAAAGGATAATCTGTCATTCTCGGTAATTAAGAGGTCATTTCTAGAGTTCAAGCTTTCTATGATCTCACTTAGATTGTTAACGTGCGTTGTAAGATGCTTGACTCTCTCTATTAAGGATTTAGATATTTAAAGAGATGCAATAATCTATGAGCAAGATGTACTGATGGAAGATTGAGTAGGTCATCAATGTTTACCTCATCTTGAGATGAGGACATATCTGGATCCTCATTGAGTTGAGCCATTAGGAAAACATTTGCAACCTCTTCAACATCACTGTTTCCTTCACTTGAATCATTGTCACTCTAGGTTGCAAGCATTGCCCTACGATGTTGTTGTTTGGGCCTCATATTTCTTATGTCCTTGTTCTTTCTGGCGTGAGGACAGTCTTTAACCAAATGCTCTGTGCTGCCACAACCATAACAAGTAAATGGGTCAGATCCTTCTTTCATTAAGATCTTACCTCTTGCTCTTCTATTTTGTCCATATTTGATGTAGCCTCGAAAGGTTGGATTTTTCTTGTACAATCTTCTAAACCCTCTTGCTAGTATTGCCATAGTTTCTTCCTCATCTTCATCTGATTCACTATCAGATTCACGTGTTGCTTTGAGAGCGATCCATTTTGGCTCTGAGAGGTCACTCAGTTGGATCTCATGAGCCAACAGTTTCCCAATGAGTTCTTCCAGTTTGAGGGCCTTGAGATTTTGAGCTTCTTCAATAGCTGTAACTTTTGGACCCCAATTTCTTCTTGGCAGACATCTGAGGATCTTCCAAACTTGTTCCTTGTTGGAGTAGTTCTTTTCAAGTGACTTGAGGTGGTTCGCGATGCTGTTGAATGTCTTGTACATCTCTTCAATAGATTCATTTTCTTCCATTCTAAAAACCTCATACTTCTTGACTAGAATGTCCACTTTGATGTCCTTTACTTGGCTTGTACCTTCGTATGAGGTTGTGGAGCGGTTCCCGATGCGCGGTGGATTGATGAATAAATATAGATTGAGTTGTTGTTATTGGGGAGATGAGAGAAAACCCCTTGAACACCCATGAACAATAGAATAGAGAGAGAAAGATGCAAATCTCAATCACCCATGCTTGAACATCTCAATATTAGCCTTGAACTTGAATAATAATCAAAATCAACCAAGAACATAAACCTTGAACACCAAAGGGATTGGATATGATTTTGGGTAAAGGATAATCCACCACCAAAACCTAACACCCCACCATGACCATCACAAAGGAAACATCCACCAAATGATCAACAAAGGAATGACTTGCTAACACCACCATTAACAAATGGATAAATTAAGAACAAGATTTTTGAGAGAGAAAAGGGAGAAAACCCTAATAATGCATTAGCATATCATTCATCAACATAAGCTAACTTGGAAAATAAGCTAAGGGGGTATTTATACGAATGGGGGGGGTAAAACAGAAAATTACAAAGATTATCCACAAAACACGCCACAGCGTCGGCCGAGGTGCGACGACGGGCAACGGCGCAGCGTCATTTAGGCGAGAAGAAGTCGCGGGTGCGACCCATGCTTCCCGGGCGACACCGCATTCTGGCAGCGGAGGGTCGCGGGCGCGACGTTGTTCTGGGCAGCTTTTCCCTACCGACTTCAAACGCGCATAACTTCATCTGGACTCCGTTTTAGGCCCATAAGATATCGATGGCTCTCGGTGTGTACTTTAAGCTCCCAAAATTTGAGACTCATCGGAGTTATATTGAAGGAGGTATGACCCAAAGAGTGAAGGCACGTCCATTCCGACAACCCAGGTTGACCCTTTTACGCTTATTCTTGCCGAAGGACTCCGAACCCTTTTAAAGGCCCGAGGTAGGTCCCGACAAAACTCCACTCCCATGGTACGGGGTCCCATTTGAAGCGGATACCAAAACCAACGATGATCGATTCATGCCTCCAGGGTCCCGGGTCCACCTTGAAATGCACTCCACACCCGACCTTGGAGTTGATTTCTTCGTGTTCTTTGGAGGGGGTGAGGATAGACTTGGAAACCATGGATCCCGCGGCTCGGGCCCCAGCCCGGTACGTGCCATACCTCCTTCTTGAAAAAGAGTTGCCCTCAAATCTTGGGAGTTAAAATGAAGGCTCACTCTGGGGCTCGGCCAACCGTTACATGAACCATTCAACACATCGGTCACGATCACGCTATGAACTCCACCCTGCTTGAAAAGATAGGAATTCTTGAAGAGGCTTGGGGGTGAGGACAAAGGACGGAATGAGGAAATTTTTGAGGAGTTAGGGAACGCTCACCCTCACTTAGCTTGCCACTCGGTAAAGACAAAGCTATGGGTCGCTTGTCCTCACCAAGAGCACACTCATCCCGTGTTTCAGTCACAATGAGGTTCCTCAATTCACTTCCCACCCAGGTTTCGATTCGATGTGGGTTTAAGGGATTCATGTAATTAAAACCAAGTAAATGATCTTCACTCATCACACAATCCCCGAATATTGCAATTCGAACTTCCTATTGTACCCAATCAACAACATCTTCTCGAATAACCAATGACGACCAAATAACATGTATGACCCATTCAAAGAGTTCATACCACAACGGCCAACATGCAAGAAATATCCATTAATGTATGAAACAAACGACGATCTCATTAACATTGGAGGAACTAGAATCATGGCTCCATCCAACCCAAACTTGTCACTAGACACCACTCGAACACCAAGATTCTTAGCATTCCACTCCAAGCATAGAGAATTTTCGATCGAGGACATCACACGCTCATCATGCAACTTATCACGCCAACAAACATTCTCAAACAACCAATGTCTCCCAACGTCATGCACGACTCACCCAAAGACTTTATGTCGCAACATCCAACATCCAAACAAGTCTCAATGAATTTCATAGGTGAGTTTGAAATTACCTCTTTCTTCTCATAGGGAAGATCACAAATGACCAAGTCATAGGAGGTGTTGGGGACAACTTTGTTGTTGTTTGGCTCCTCAAAAAGCGATATTGAGATGATCATCATAGCTTCTTGTTGGGGTTCCTCAATAGGGACGAGAGGAGAGGCAAAATCGATGTTCTCATCCTCTTCTTGGCATGGAGCTTCAACAATAACTTCGGAAGCCTCACAAGGTTCTATGGAAGCTCCCTTGTTGGCCATAAGATCGAACTTTACTCGTTTAATTTCTTTGTTCCCACCAAGTGATGACTTGGTCTCACGGTTAACCTCTCGTTGCAAGTGTTAGGCAAGAATTGTTGATCCATCAATTGCTTTAGCCTCGTCCATGAAACAATTTTCGACCGACCCTCCAAAGTCCTTTGCAATTGGACTCCCGCAAACCAAAGAGACGCAGACTTAGTGAGTTTTGATCTTGCAATTTTGAAGGCCAGTTCATCGCTATACTCCGTAGTTACAAAGAATCTCTCCAAGGTTTGGACCCATTCACGATAATCTTCCGGGCCGATATAGCCATTGAATTCCGGAAGTTTGGCCGTGAAATCATAGAATTCATTCCGCGGAGGCTTCTCTACTGCTTCTCGTTGATGATGACGTCGAAAGGAGCCTCTATCATCGTCACTCGACTCGTAGGAGGGAGGAGGACGGATAGGACTGCGTGCGGACCTCCGACGTTCATCTCGGGGTTGTTTTGATACTCTTGGGCTAGGTTTTTCACTTTGACCTTAAGGTTTTCAAGAGTTCACTTGATGGTGGAGAGTGGGTTCTCGATAGCTTGAACTTGAGGACTTTCGCGTCGGCTTGATTCCTATCGATTGGAATTATTTTCACCATCCATATCGAAGGAAGGGTGAAGGATGGAATGTGTTTGGGATAATTTCTGGAGTTTGGGGGTTCTCTTGTGGTTGGCTAGTGTTTGGATAAGGGTTCTTTGTGTTTTTTCTCACTCAGACATTTCATCGAACACCTTCCATGCACTAATTCCCAACTTCTCCTCAAGACTCCAAATGACTTCAAATCCAACAAATACAAACACAATACAATATATTCCAACACTCTTGGATAGTAAAGGGAATGGGGAACACCAATATTTGCATACAATCCACAAAACCCAATACTAGAGAAACTCTACTAGCATGAACAATGAACAAAACTCAAGCTAGAACAAACCTTGAGCTCTAATACCAAAATAGAGCGGTTCCCGAAGCACGGTGGATTGATGAATAAATATAGCTTGAGTTGTTGTTGTTGGGGAGATGAAAGAAAGATGCAAATCTTAATCACCCATGCTTGAACATCTCAATATTAGCCTTGAACTTGAATAATAATCAAAATCAACCAAGAACATAAACCTTGAACACCAAAGGGATTGGATATGATTTTGGGTAAAGGATAATCCACCACCAAAACCTAACACCACACCATGACCATCATAAAGGAAACATCCACCAAATGATCAATAAAGGAATGACTTGCTAACACCACCATTAACAAATAGATAAAGTAAGAACAAGATTTTTGAGAGAGAAAAGGGAGTAAACCCTAACGATGCATTAGCATATCAATCATCAACATAAGCTAACTGGGAAAATAAGCTAAGGGGATATTTATACTAATGGGGGGGATAAAACATAAAATTACAAAGATTATCCACAAAATACGCGTTGTAGCAGGGCGTCGCGGGTGGATTCGGTCGCGGGTGCGATGGGGCAACGTGCGCAGCAGCATCATTTGGGCAGTAGGGGGTCGCACGGGTGCGACCCATGCTTCACTGGCGCGGTCGCATTCTGGTAGCGGAGGGTCGCGGGTGCGACAAATTTGTCGCGGGCGCGACGGTGTTATGGGCAGCTTTTCCCTGTCGACTTCAAACACGCATACTTCTTCATCCAGATTATTTTTTAGACCATAAGATATCGATGGAAAGCTCTTGGTGTGTACTTTAAGCTCGCAAAATTTGAGATCCATCGGAGTTATATTGAAGGAGTTATGACATAAATAGTGAAGACACGTCCATTCCGACAACCCACGTTCACCCTTTTTCGCTTATTCATGCCGAAGGACTCCGAACCCTTTTAAAGGCTCGAAGTAGGTCCTGACAAGGACCCGCTGTTGCACTCTCATGGTCTGGGGTCCCATTTGATGTGGATACCACAACCAATGATGATCGATTCATACCTCCAGGGTCCCGGGTCCACCTTGAAATGCACTCCACACCCGACCTTGGAGTTGATTTCTTCGTGTTCTTTTGGAGGGGGTGAGGATAGACTTGAAAACCATGGATCTCGAGGCTCGGGCCCCAGCCCGGTATGTTCCAGGTTGTCAAGTAGTCCCAGACCTGTTTGAGATTTTCACAGTTAGAAACACATTCAAAATCATTGGAATTCAAACTGCAATAAATTAGATTTAGAGCCCGGAGTATTTTTCTTCAATGGTTCAAGCTCTGTAGCTGACATCTCATATCTTTTCTTTGTGACATTCTTGTTGTCACTGTCTTTCTTCATAGGAGTGGGAAAATCTCCCTCAGTGACTACAATCCATAAGTCCTCATCTTGATCTTTGAGGAATATTTCCATCTGTCTCTTCCACATCCTATAATTTTCACTAGTATGAAGTGGAGCTCTTGTCCACGAACGTCCTTGAGAAGCTTCGTTTGTGTTGATAGCGGCCATGATCTTTTCCACGAGTGGTTAAACTCTTGACTTTGTGGACCTGCTCTGATACCAATTGAAATAACCCTAGAGGGGGATGAATAAGGTTGTTGTGAATTTCTGCACTTTATTAACACAAACTCGTTAAATAGCACTTGCATAAATTGAATAATACTTCTTTTATTGAATTGAACTTAAAATACAAATAGAATAGAGGAGATCAGAAACTCAACAATATCAGGACTGTTGAGGTCCTCAATGTTGCTTACAGGGACAGAACTCTTAGGAAGAAGTTCTGTCAGTGGAGCATTTCTAATGAGGCTTTATTAGAGCTATGAAGAGGCCTCACAGATGAGGCGATTAAAGGATTTAACACACCTAGAGCGAGAACACTTTCTCAGTCTAGAAACACAGCCCTTGAGGCCCTCACCAGTTTACACTCAACTGGCTACACACTCACCACTACTTCCCAGTGGCTACAACTCAGAATACTTTCTCACAATATTATTACAACTCGGAATTCTGTAACCAAAATTCCTACAATCGATTTTCTTGCTTGGAAATCGTTGAGTCTCACAGAAGAGGTTGATTGCATTTATGCTTGAAAACTTCTACAACAACGTTCCATTTCCTTAAGAGGATGATTGTTTCCTTTCTTGAGTCAATCTTCAATCTTCTCATATTTGGCAATTTTAAGCGATTTCTTTCCTTTCCTTTTGGCATTTGAAAGAGATATAATCTATTACAATGTGAATGCAGAATCAGAAAGAATAAAATAGAGATAGGATATGGATAACTTCCCTGATTTAATTTCGACTGTGATATTTCAAACAAAATCTTCGCACTGAGACTGTTGCTGAAACTGGAGGTCCTCACTGCGAAATATGCTGAGGTCCTCATAACAGCGTTGAGATTCTTCAAAAGTCTTTATTTTAAATTGTAGAAAGTATTACTTCTTGGATTTTTCATATAGTTACCTGAATTCTTCTCTGGCCATTAGTTTCCATATACAATTTACCAAGGTTTTATGATATTATTTTTCTGGTTATATTTTTCATGCAAATCTAATAACAATAGCTTCATGCCTTCATATAATAAATCATTGTACACGATTATATTGAGAAATTAATAGTTCCTGTCAAATTCATGAGTAAAAAACAGTCGGATAAAAGTTAATTTTTGCTAACTTTTGGTAAATTCTTGTAACTTTTGGCAAATTTACACCAATATATCAAAAATAATTTTTTTGTTTTTTTAAGTTTGGTATTCTTTGGTAAGTTTTGATAAATTTAGGCAAAAACTGTTAAATTTTGATAAATTGGAGTTACCCATGAATTTGAAAGTTTAAAGTTTGTAACTTACACAAATACTGAAATGACAATTATTTTAAAAGGTGAAATTATTACCTTCTACTTGGGTATTTGGTTTATTCTTGACTAATTATTGATTCTAGGGTATTATTTATCATTGTAGATCTCTCCTTAGGCTCTAATTAGATTGACTCTGCTTGGATGTTGTTATGAAGATGGGGCTTGTAAGCTTGGTGGTGGATGCAAGGTGAGTGGGTGCTGGCAGTTGTACTTATTCTGATAATTGTGATGACCTGGCGAAAATAAGAAAGATAAGGAGAGTGAGAATTTGATGAGAGAGGCTTTCGGGCTTCGGGGTGTGAGTCAGAGAAGAGAAGGGGGGGGGGGAGAGAAGTAGTTTTCAGTTTTTGTTAAGGAGGGGAAATCAAAGAAAACTTACAGTCTGTTTTGTTATTAAAGGGGGAGGGAAGAGGAGGGTATTAGAGGGGAGGGAATGGGAGGGGATATATTTCTATGTTGTTTGGATTATAAATGGAGGGGAATGAAAGATAAACGGGGTTAATTGTTGTGTTTGGATTAGAAAAGGGAGGAAAGGAGGGGGATGAGAGAAAAATGAAGTAGTTATTATATTAATAAAATTATTTCTTTTTAATGCATAATGAGTTCTCCTCCCCTCCGTTAACCATCATATTGGGGGTTAATAAAAAGGGGGTTAATGGAGGGGAATAGAGGTAAATGGTTCCCCTTCCCTCCCCTCCTATTTATTTTTCCAAACAATGGTAGAGGGGGTTGTTTAATACCTTTCCGCTCCTTCCCCTCCCATAACCTCTATCCAAATAGACTGTTAGAGGGATTACTGACGGGGAGGAGGAAGTGAGAGAAAGGAAATGAGAAATTATGAGAGATAGAGTGGCGAATTATAGGGTTTAGGGAGTTCCAGAGAGAATTAGACACTAGTAGAATTCATACCAAAAAACGTCTGAAAATGGGCGTCTCTTTAAACATCAGACGCTTAACAATTGAAATAAAATAAAAAAAAAGATAAAAGCAATTTTGGGCGTCTGTTTCCCTGTTAAGAGACGCCGTTTTTAAACGGCGTCTCTTAAAAGTGAAACAGACGCCCAAAATTGCGTAATTATAAAAAAAAAACGACGCGTGACTGTGGTTGTCAGCGTCGTGTTTTGTACGCAATTTAGGCGTCTGCCTAGGCATTAAAGAGACGCCGATTTTGTTTAAATTAGAAAAATTTAGGGCTGGGTACTGAGTTTGCCATTTTTGCCGTCGAAGAGGAGGAGCGAAGCGAGAGAGAAGGAGGAGAACTCGGTGCACGGGGCGCAAATTCAACCAAAAATCAGGTAATTTTATCAGTTATTTTTGTTTCAGATCTGTTATATTATGATTAATATTATGAAAATTGATTAAATAATAGATTAAATATGATAAAAAACGAGTAGGTTGAATATTTGTATGTTTGTTTCGTTTTTGTTGAGTTTGATATTAGTTGAGTGAGTATAAGTTGAGAAATTGAGCAGTTTTAGTTAATTTGTATGAATTGTAATATATTTTGGATGTTGTATTCGAATTTTATTTGTGAAATTAGGGCTCGTGATGTATTGTTTGTATGTTTTAGTTTGAGTTTAATTGATTGTGTGTATGTTATGTTTAAGTTTAAGTTTTAGTTTTAATTTATAATGTTGTGAAGTATATAAGTAAATATGTTTAGGTTGAGTATAATGTTGAATTTTATATGTTTTGAAGTAAATTAAAATATGCACTATTATATTTATTGTTCCAAAAGAATATATATAGTAATGCATGTAAAAATCTGTTTAACTTTGAGCATTATATAAACGTTAGTATGTAATATATATGAATTTTGAATTTAGAGTAAAAAATATGTTATATTTTAGGATGGTTTTTAGGAAATTTAAAAACTATTTAATTAGTTAGCAGTATACAATTAGCTAGGAATACATATTTAGTTTGTATATAAACTATTATTCAATTTTGGTTGAATTTATAATTCTATTTGTTTAGTTAATAAGTTAATAATATTAAAAAAATTATTATATATAAACTATTATTACGTACGTATTAAATTTAATTATAAAACTATTTATAATTGTTTAGTTTTGTTAATAAGTTTATAAGAGTTAGTTGTCATAAAAGGAGGTTGAGTTTGGATGATTTTGGTTGTTATTAGTAAGTGAGTTAGCGTTTAAAGTTGGTTGCGCGCGGAAATTTGCTGCTAATCCAACCTAAGTGCTAACTTAATTATTCATAACTCCAAACGAAGACATAAATTATGTAAATAATTATGTCACGTACATCCATATTTACTTACGTAAGTACTCAACAACCAGTATCTACATACTTAGTGAATAGGTTATTTATGATGGTAATTTAGGTAGTAATTAAGTAGGGGAATTTAATTTATATATATATGTCATAAAAAGAGGTTGAGTTTGGATCATGTTAGTGTCCAACGAGTGTGTGTTTCGTGATCTGATAATCTATGGCTGAAAGGGACTTGCATGAGGCGTGTTGACTCTCCTTTATTCGTTTGGTTCCTAAAAAGCAGCGTAATTTTCTTAAGTGAACTTGCATGAGGGCTATACAGTGCTCTGGGAGTAAGAAACATCTCTGATTCGATACAATGGAGTACGTGTTTATATTGCGCCTAAATTGAGGGGTAGCAAGACAAGGTGGGGTTGAAAGAGAAGCTCTTCGTAAAAGGTCTAATAGAATTGCATGGTGTTGGATTTCTATATAGTAAACGGTCTAATATATAGAAATCCAACACCATGCATTTCTATTAGACCTTTTACGAAGAGTTTCTCTTTCAACCCCACCTTATCTTGTTACCCCTCAATCCGCGCAATATAAACACGTACTCCATTGTATCGAATCAGAGATGTTTCTTACTCCCAGAGCACTGTATAACCCTCGTGCAAGTTCACTTAAGAAAATTACGCTGCTTTTTAGAAACCAAACGAATAAAGGAGAGTCGGTACGACTCATGAAAGTCTTTTTCAGCCATAGATTAACAGTTAACAAACACACTCTCCTTGGATAATAACATGATCCTCTTGCCTAGTGACATGGCTTAATTAAATTCATGGTCGGCTTGAATAATTTATTTTTGATTATTAATTAAATTCATGGTGGACTTGAATAATAGATTTACGTACATTATGGACGGGCCCCCACATCGCCGTTGGATGTACGAGAGGTTTGAACCGGGTAGGAGGGTTATCAGGGCTGAATGGGCTGCTGGGGTAGCTATGTTTGATGAATTTGCAAAGAGTAATTCGTATGAGTATCCGAGGACTGGAAAGTATCGGTGCCCATGTGTGAAGTGCAAGAATAAGAACGGACTTAGTCCTGAAGAAGTTAAAGAACATTTGTATAGGCGAGGGTTTATGGAACAATATTGGTGTTGGACGAGCCATGGTGAAGAATGGGGTGACTTTGATGATGAGAATGACAGTGGTGACGATGCGGAAGGTGATTGGGAACCGTCTGCGCAGTAGTACTCCGACAACGAGGAACCGACCAGCACCGTTCATCCAGAGCGGAAGAGATGATGAATGATTTCATCATGGCGAATGAGGCGCCTAATGCAGAGCTCAACAATTTTATGATATGCTACAACCGCTCAATGACCTCTGTGGGAAGGGTGTACGACCCATATTGAGTTGTCATCGCCGTGAGGTTGATAAGTCGAAGTCGAAGCACAATTTATTTCGAGCGCAATGAACGATATCATGGAACCGATGAGCGAGAGCTGTCTCACCAACCTAGTGCCTAGGAACTACGATGAGTTGAAAAGAAGGTTAAGAAGTTGGGGATGGGCTATGAAACAATTGATTGTTGCCCTACTGGATGCATGATATACTATAAGGACGATGCACATCTCACTGAATGTAAATTTTGTGGCCATCCTAGGTATAAGCCACAGAAATCGTCAACCACGACAAAGAAAGGCGTCCCGTACAAGAAAATGTTTTACTTTCCCTTGACGCCTAGATTGCAGCGTCTGTATGCCTCGAAGAATACGGCCGGGCATATGAGATGGCACGCGGAGAACAAGCGCGAGGAAGGTGTACTTTGCCATCCGTCGGACGGCGCCTCTTGGAAAATGTTCGACATCGTGCATCCAGAGTTCGCGGGGGAAACGCGAAATGTAAGGCTGGGCCTGTGTGCGGATGGGTTTAGCCCGTTCAACATGACAGGGAGGTCTTATTCGATATGGCCGGTTGTAGTTACTCCTTACAACTTACCACCTGAATTGTGCATGACAACACCGTACATGTTTCTTACGTGTATTATTCCAGGTCCGAAGAACCCCGGAAATAAAATTGATGTCTTCCTCCAACCCTTGGTGGACGAGCTGCAACGCTTATGGGTTGGTGTTGAAACATATGACATCTCCAAAAGACAGAATTTTAACATGAGGGCATCTTTGATGTGGACGGTGAATGATTTTCCGGCCCTTGGCATGCTTTCTGGGTGGAGCACGCATGGTGCTATGTCGTGTCCTGTTTGCATGGATGGTTTGAAAGCAATTAAATGCAAGCATGGGAGGAAAGCCTCGTGGTTTGACCGCCACCGGCGATTTCTTGCAAAGGGGCATGCTTTGAGAAGAAATCGAAAGGCATTTCGAAAGGGACACACTTGCCCAGATAAACTGTCCCACCGTGTAGGAAAAACGGTTATGAAATCTACGAGGAGGTGAAACACTTCCCCAAGGTGACTACCAATGGCGACTTTGTTGTCCCGGGATTCAGAGAGAATGCTCATAATTGGAAAAAACAAAGTATATTTTGGGAGTTGCCTTATTGGAAGGATCACATGGTTCCACACAACTTAGATGTGATGCACATTGAGAAGAATTTTGTGGACAACATCGTTAACACGGTGATGGGGGTGGACGGCAAAACGAAGGATGATGGAAATGCAAGGAGGGACGTGGCGGACATATGTGATAGGTCGGAACTCCATCTATTGCCCGGTCCTAACGGTAAACCCCTACAGCCCAGAGTCAATATATGCTCTTCCTGAGGATAAGCGAACAGACGTTTATGCCAGAATCGGGCATTTGCGTTTGCCGGACGCTTATGCTTCGAACTTCACAAACTGTGTTGATGCATTAGGTAAAAGGTTTCAGAACTTTAAAAGCCATGACTGTCATGTGTTCATGCAGACATTGTTACCTGTTGCGTTCCGGGCACTTCCCGATGATGTGTTGGAGCCACTCGTTCAGTTAAGCCAATGGTTCAAGAGTCTGTGCTCCACAACATTGAAGCACAGTGACTTAGTCCGGCTTGAAAAAGAAATTCCCATAATAATATGCAAGCTGGAGACCATATTTCCACCCGGCTTCTTCAACGTAATGGAACACTTGCCCATTCATCTGGTCCAGGAGGCATTCTTTGGTGGTCCTGTTCAATATCGTTGGATGTATCCCTTTGAGAGGTATTTCGGGTGGTTGAAGAAGAAAATAAAGAACAAGGCACACCCTTTGCTCCCGGTCCCAGTCCCGGTTGTAACTAGGAGCAAGCTTTTGTTCCCACTCTCAGTCCCGACGGGACCGGGAAATGAACCGGGAATTTTGGTCCCGACTTTCCCACTTATTTATACCTAATATTTTTTTCATAAAAGAAACAACATAAAAATAACATAACATTTATAAAATGACAAATTTGTTCAAGTCATAATCGTTTCAAGTCATTACACACTAGGTTAGTACCACTCTAGTAGCTAAACCAAGTCCAATGTTATATAAAATAGTAACATAACCTACGCGAAATCATTACATTGTTGGGAAAAATCTATTGTAAGCATTATACAAATTTTAAAAATAGGTAAGTGATGGTTTCTGAAATAATTATATATATAAATAGTTGAACAAACAATAATAATACAAGTTAAACACAAATGAAAACAAATAGTGGGGACTTTTTCATTTTTAAAGCATATATATATATATATATATATATATATATATATATATATATAAGAGACCGGTACTAGAATCAGGATTTGAGGTTAAGTCCCACTCTCAGTTCCGTTGTTGACCAGGATTTCATTTTTAGTCTCACTCCCACTCCCGGTCCAACTGGGATCGGAATTTTGGGACTGGGACCGGGATGGGACCGGGAGTCCCGAAATGTTTGCTTACCCCTAGATTGTGCATGACAAGATATGTAGTCCCATGTTTGTTGTCAATTCCACTTACATCCCCGCAAGACTAGGGAAATGATATTCATCTTGGTGGCTTCTCATTTACTCAAATTTCCGAGGAATTGGATCTTACAAAAAAGTTGGCTTCTACGCTCTATCATTTCAACGAAGATTTTGTAATTTAGGGAGTGTTTGGTGAGGATCAAAACAATTTTCTGGAAAATGATTTATCCATTTTTCATTGTTTGGCAGACAGAAAATATGGAAAACCATTTTTCAGAAAAATCATTTTTCCTGTTCCCTATGTAAATTATTTTTTGGAATCTAATCTTAAGAAAACTCATTTCATGTTTGAATTTAATTACATATCACTTCATCCCCCTCTCATGTCTACCTTAACACTAGGTGAGTATCCCTAACGCCACTTCTTTGCACCACTCTCTCTCACGCAATGTTTTGAATATTTCTCTTTCTCATACACCCATTTTAATATTTTTCTCCTTCTCTTTGTATCTCATTTGTCTCTCTTTCCATGACTCTCTATCTCTTTCTCTCTCTCTCTCTCTCTATATATATATATATATATATATCTTTGTCTCTCTCTCTCTCCCCCCTTATTGCTAAACAGGTGAAAATCAATTTTTAGAAAAATAATTTTCTTATGCACCAACACGAGAAAGTATCAAATGAAAATTATTTTCTAAGGAAACCATTTTCCAAGGAAAATCATTTTCCTAGAAAATGTTTTCCTTTACACTAAGCAGACTATTAGACTATTTGTAATGGTGAGTCATTTTTTACTTGAAGATAATGTTGTATTTATGAATTAGAGTTGAATTGAGTAAATTTATTAATATTTCAATAATTGAACTACTTGATCAATCCTTGAATTATTATTAATTTTTGTGTCTATCTCTCTCCTCCTCTTCCCCGGCCCTACCTTATTTTTTGTCTTCTTTCTCCTTAAGCATCCACTCATCATTGTGAAGTTCACTCATTCCAATTTATTTACATTGTCTCACAATTGCAAGTGATCTTATATTAGTGACTTTGACTATTTAAAGTATTTAATATACTCTCTCCATCCTTAACTATTTTTCCATCTAATAATTATTGTCTTTAATTATTTGTTGCTTTTACATTTCTAATAACAATTTTACTGTTTTTATCTTTAACAATGACTTTGAAACAAATAATTAACAATGATTGAGGACAGTTTTGTCATCTTAATATATTTCTACCTACAATTTTGTGTTGCATTGATTTTTTCACTTTTCTCTAAAACAAAAAATAAAAAGGTATAGAGGAATAATATAATGACTAATGTTGTGAAATGAAGGTGGTATCTTTTTCCAATTGGTAAGGTAATTTCCATTATTTAGAAAACTAGTTCTTATACCCGTGCGTTACACGGGAAAAAGTAAATCACATCTTTTGTTGAAAATATATTTAGGTTGTGTTTTAGGGAATTATTAAAACAATATACAAAAAATGAATATTAAAAACATGATTCTTTTTGTGTGGGATTAAAAACATGAAATTAAAATATGACTACCTAACTACCAATAATAATAAATAAATAAACTATTATTCAAAATTAACATAAGTTACAATTTTTTTTTTGATGGAAATAAGTTATAAATAGTAAGTGACCTTATGTTTTTTTTAAATGAAAAAAGTGTTCATATCTTTCCTTCTCTTTTCTTAAGAGACCTTTATTTAGAAATTTAGTCTATCATATATAGTTGCCATTTTAATTTATTTTTTAATATCCCTCAAAGAAGTACCTTTTAATATTTGTATATATATAATTATTAGAATACATTTGCCAGTTCTTTTATTGATGGAAAATACACTTGCAGTTATATTTATTTTTTAAAAAATAAATTGAAAAACTATACTAATGACGCTTATTTTTATAAAAGTTATTATGTTTGACAAAATATTTAAGGTAATTAACCTTGTCAATTAATAAAAATTGTTTTTTTCTAAAAAAAAAAGATAAGATATATACATAGGCCAATAGTAACTTAGAAATAAATAATTAAAAACATCATTGCAATTAATAAGCATTAATATTTCTTTAAGAAAATAAAAAGGAACAATTAGAGCTTTCCAAAATTGCCCTCACAGAAGTACACATATTACGATCCTCACCCTTTGTACCTAGAAATATATATATATATATATATTTATATTTATATGATACACTTTCCGTCTCTAATTGTTTGTCCACTTAGCTAACTTTCTTTGTCTCACATTATTGGTTGCTTTTACATTTCCAATAACATTTTACTATCTTGATGTAACACTCCAACCCCTTTCGGGCGGCGGACATTACAGATAACCGCTTCAAAGATCGTTGATTGGCCCCACAAATCACCACAAGTTTTTCCAACGTGCTTCATCCTCGCTCACACACTGTCTGGGGAAACTTCCCAGGTGGTAACCTATCTTGAGGCTACTCCCAACTAAGCACGCCTAATTGAGGAGTTCCAAATAGATGAGCTACCTTAAAAGAAGGTGCACCTTCGTGATATAAGTAGTCATTTCAATATCTTTAAGCCACATATAACCATATATTCGGTATGTTACAATCACCTCCACTTAAGCGCATGTAACGACCCGCCCCAAACCCGTATTAATTAAAGCCGTAATCACGGTGTTTATCTAAATTACGCTGTTAGAAATTTTCTTTCTTTTACGTTAATATGGTTATTTCTGATATTATTATTATTTATTTTTATGCGCGACGGGTCTCGAGCTAGGCGATGGTTAAACGGGTTGATTTTATTTTATCTCGAATTTAAAGTTATGATTATTATTACGAGTTTATGAATACTTTTACGATAAGTTTTATAATTTATTTTATCATTCTCAATTTTACGCTTGTAACCGAGGAAGGTTATATTATTCTCAATTCCGTTTCTTTTACGATTTATACTACTCGATCCTCCTAAGTACATTTTATGGCCCGAATTATTTTATTAGTATGTTTTATCAGTTTAGTTTATGTGATTTTAATTTTTAGTCTTCCACCCAATTTTATTCCAAGGAAATTTTATTTAGTTATATACTAAATTATAATTTCAAGGTTTATGTTATGTATTTATTTGGGTTGATTACCAATTATTTTACCTAGCTAATTTCTTTTACCAATAGTTTAAGTTAAGTGTTAATTAGATGGTAATTTAATTAGGAAGGGTTTTTATTAAGGGGTTAAAGGGGTTTGAGTTCATTTGGCAAAATCAATTTTTATCACAACTTTCTCTCGACTCACCCTCTCCTCTTCTTCCTCCCAATGCTGCCCGACTAGCCATACGCCACCCCTGCCGACGCTTTTCCGGCGACCTCGCCCGGCGCCGTCGGCCCGACCACCGCCACCACCTTCTTCCCTTTACTTGTTCAATCTCTCACCTCAAATTCAAGTGGTATAATCTCAAACCCTAACCTAATTCTCTTGTTTATAATCTGAATTTCTACTTCAAATTTATGTTCTCTTGATGTTGTTCATCTTCTTTATGTTTATTAAGCATGAATTTAAGTTGTGGTTAAGTTAGGGTTTAAGTTTTAAGTGTATGCATGTATATTTCTAAGTGTTTGTGAGGTTTTATGGTTGAATTCATGGTGGATGATGAATACATGTTAATGCATGTGAATTTCTTGAGAGATTCTTAGTATATAAGGGCTGAGTTTATGTTTTAAGATTATGAATTAAGTGTTATTATGTTTAATTTGGGTGAATTAGTGAGGTTTTGGTGCAAGAGTTCAAGAATATGTCTTTTATGTTAAGTTTAGGTTTAATCCATGGATGCATGTGGTTTTTAAGGTCTAATATGAGTTAATTATCAAGGTTTATATTCTGGAAATATGGTGGATTAAGGTTATATGGGATTTGATTGTGTTTTAATATGATTAAGGGTGAAAAATCAAGCTAAAAACCGGAAAATTCGGTAGATAAGGTTTCTGTTTCGGTTCTGGAAATTTACAGTGGTATAAAAGTGGGGGTTTTGCCCAGATTTCTACTCCATATGATAGCCCAAGGTGTTAGCTAACCATAGGCTTTGGAATGTCGAGATTCCGACATGTATAGCCCGAGTTAAGACCAAAACCGTGAAGGTATAATTTTATATACGAACTCTGAGTCAGTATATTGAGGGCTGTTTTTCGTGCCTTTGGAGACCTCTTTAGTTTTTATGGTAAACATGAAAGTTTTAGGCCACGTTGCAAGCTTTCCGGAAAGGTATGATTCGTAGTCATCCGATATCGGGAGTATGAGTTACGAGCCCAGGAAGCAGGGCTGTCCGGAACAAGTTTCTGCCCAGAATTTTTATTGCCTTTTTAGCCTAAAATTTGTAAATTGGGTCTTTTATGGAGTTCTTATAAGTTTGTAGCCTTTGTGGTATTGTCAAGATAGTTGGGATGAGTTTTCTAAGCTAATTTAAGTTAGGTTGATGTTGAGGATTATCTCCTAAAGGATTATAGGTAAATTAGCAAATCATGGGTTAATTCGGTGAAGCTTTAAGGCCCAATTAGGTATTGTTGATGACTAAGGGTTACACTTGAGTTCTTAGCAAGTTTATGCGTTCCTCTATGTCTAAGTAACCATAAGCTCGTCCTTTCTTCATATCCAATTCACCGTTCATCGATTCACAAATAGTTTCTAAAAACCCATAAACATGATATTGTTCTAAGTTCGTCGCTTGCGACATTCTTCATGTTTTCATTAATCAAGTACCTTCTTTCAAATAAGTTTTCAAGTGCTCTAATTCTATGCTCCTTCAAGCCAATGGTTGAAATGCATCATAAGCCATGAACCTTCTCTATTGTTATTCAATTTTCACCGTGAGTTCCACTCTAAGTTTTTAAGCCGGTTATAGTTTATTCATGCACTGTTTCTGTCCGGGCAGTTTTTCGAGCCCTTCCTTTCATTTCTAGCCTCTGGGCCAATTGACAAAATTGTCGGGCATGATTTTCCCTTTCCGAAAAGTACTCGTTTGCAAAAATCCGAGTTTTCTAGCCCAAGTTATCGCCGAAACAGCGAATTACTAAAATCTGAAATTTTATTTCCTTTCTTACCTTTTATGAGACAAGTTTAAGTATTTAATTCTATTTTATATGATTACACGAACCTCACCGATTTCTCTACGCTTTTATTACAAATTCCTTATAGTCTCCAAGTCGCCCACGCCATCTCAAGCTCGAGGCTCGTCGCTAAAGCTTTCATCTAACCAAGGTACGCGAATTGTCCAACTTTTCGCTCCTTTATGTTTACGGTTTATGCTAAATGTTTACGGTTTATGCTAAATGTTTACGGTTTATGCTAAAGGTTTACGGTTTATGCTAAATATTTACGGTTTATGCTAATTTATGCTTTTATGATTATTCATGGTTTTAAGTGGTCCCATTTTATGGATTCTATGTTTTATGTTCTAGTTAGTTACGAGAAGTGCTAGCCTTTTAGATGCTCCTGATCAGAGTGTCCTAGACCTGGCCAGTGTCGACTGCATAGCAGTCACCCATTCCAAACTTAGATCGGTTTGGGCATGCGCGTGTGTGAGATGCATTGCATCGATCGTAAGGGACCCAAAACTCTTAAATTTATGTATTTACTTCTAAGTTCATGTGACATGTTCTTTCTTTATGAACTCAAGTTACTTTTACTCATGTATGAGTTTATGTTCATGTCATTTCAAGTTAATGTTTTATCTCCCCTTTCCCGTTTTCAAAATGAATTTAAATGCCGGCACTAAAACCGTTTTCGAACGGTTTGACGTGTTGGAGGTTTACGTACTGAGTGTTTCCCCACTCACTTTTGCGATGTTTTATGGTTTTGTTTTTAGGAGGCTCGAGCTCCCAAGGAAAGGACAAGTCGGTTCCAAAGTAATTCAGGGCTGTCAAGGTAGTTCTTTAAGGAAATCACCGGTTAGCAAGGGCGAGCAGGATTTTTGGAAGTCGTTTAGTTGTATAAGTTTTATTTATGTAGGTTATCCAAAGGTTGTATAAGTTTTATTTATGAAGGTTTTTAAGCTAGTAAGTTATCTTGTGGTTTTGGAAGTTTCTTTAGTGTTGTTGCCTTGTCTCTTTTGGGAGACGGCGGTAATGCCTCGACCTAAGGTGTTCCGCTGCGCTAATCACAGGTTTGGGATTCTAAGTATAGTCTTAATCGTGTGATTAAGGTTGGGGCATTACAGTTGTGGTATCAGAGCGGAGTTATAAGAAGTGTTTAGGAAATTAGAAGTTCATGGGAAGTATGACTTGAGTATGTGAAGTTTGGGATATTATGTGAGGTTTATGTGTCCTTTGTGGACTGATTTTGCGGAGCGTGAATTGTTTAGTTGGATGATGAGCTTGAAGTTCCAAGTGGATATATATATGGTGTATGTGTTTCCTTGCAGGTTTGCAGATATGTAAAAATTTGGGATAGTCCAATTTATAGGGGAACTGCTGCCGAAATTTTCCCGAAAATTGGGGAGTTTAGTAGCAACTTAAGCAAATTTAAGTGCAAAATTAAGGGCAACATAAGAGATTGGATCTAGGAAAGTATGTCATGGGCATGAGTGTTGTTGTGGATGCTAAGCATGTTGAGTTAGTCTTAAAAGAGATTTTATCAATTCAAATAAGAATTCATGAAATCCAATCACAAGTGGGATTGGTGCGAAGCTCAAATTAGGGGCAAAGTACCTTATCAAAATGTATGGTGAAAGGTTTAAAGGTGTTATATGACACAAAGGTTTAATGTGGTTCTAGGATAGCTCATGAGAAGGGACAAGAATGCCCTTTTGTAATAAATGAGGTTTAAGATAGTGGAGACTCGGACCTTGTCTAGTTTTCTTTTATTTATGTTAACAAGCTTTTAAGTTGCTAAAGTTTATTGAAACTTCGTGTTTATGTTACGTGTATGATGTAGATGGACGCGAATGGAAACCCACTCCCAAATCCATGTTTATGGAACCCCCGCTATGTTTTGGGTAAAGGGAGGTGGTGTATGTATGTTGAACGATTAAACTTGTTTACTTGTTGGGACATACTTTGAAAAGGATGACAACATGGATACCCGAGAAGAACAAAAATAGGATCCAAATTTTCTCTAATGTTTTATGAATGGACATGTTGGTACTATGGTTTATGGCTTGAGGTTTGCAATATTTGGGGGAAAACTATTAAGGGAGAGTACCAAGGACCAAAGAAAGCTTGGCGGAGAGCTATTAATGAACAACCATTGTGAGGACCAAACCTCTTCTGCTTGGCCTTTATATTTCAAGTTCATTACTCGAATTCAACCTTTATTCCATGCTCTCATTGTACATCCTCATAGTAAAGTTCACCCCCTTCATCGCAATATCAAATCCAAGCTTCGCTTCCTATCATTGCTTATTCTCAAGAATCTTTATCGATCCTATCGTTGTTATCGATCCGATGTTAAGGCATCCAATAACTCGCCTTTATCGACTTGTTATCAATTCGTGATCAATTCCTTCATGACCATTACCTACTCTTGATCGCTATTAACTCATTATTTCTTCGAGATAGACTTGTTAGATTCATATGACCCTTTTTACTCGTTAAGATTTACCTTTTTCAAGTGGTTGTCATGTTCCACCATAAATCTGCATACTATTTCCAAAGCTTAGTTTCAATAAAAATCATACTCGGTTCAGGATCAATAACTTATGCTCTATCACTTCAGAAAGTTACTGCAAAATATTCATGCATTCCAAACATTAATTCCCTTAATTCAGAAATCAGAAGACTGATCCTAATATCTTTCCTTTTCAAATCAAGCTCATTTCGATGTACTTACGAATTTCCTTGTTCATGAAATCATTGTAATCATCATCTTTATCAAATATGCTATATTTTTTTGATCCTCGTTTTCTTAATGTATATATATGTGTCGTTGGACTAAAGAATACCTATATCCCTCCATGAAGCTTTAAATCCATCAGTGTGAACCTTAATTCCGTCGTTAACTTCAGAATTCATGTTTCATCTTATGTATGGCATCTTCCTATTATCATGTTTTTCCTCCGCGCCTGTTAGTACCTTTTATAGGAAATAGATGTCAGGAGGGAAGTTTAATAGAGTAAGGAAAAGCGAAGTGCAAAGGTGCTAGTTTGTATGGAATGTTCGAAATACCTGAGGTAAAGTGGGAAATGTAGTGAAACAGTTGTTCAAGGAGATACTAGGGACCTTCGAGTCAAAACTTTTTACGATTAAGTTGTTCATAAAGTTAAGAATATAGAACGCTTGGAGAAAGATTGGATCTTCTTCCAGAGGAATAAAATTCATATGGATATATCTGAGAAAGGAAACGTTCTTACCATATAATTTATGAAGGGAAGAGAATGTTCAGATAATTAACAGGAGTAAAACCCAGTGTTTTGGGGTTTTTGAGAGATAGTAATGCCCCCTGACAATGAATTGTCTTAGAAATCGATGCAAAGAGAAATGAACTTAAGGTTTTATGAATGACCAGCGTAAGGTGTTCGTCACGATGATGACCATAACCTCAGGATGAGATACGATATCATGAAGACACCTCGGAAGCCACTTGGGAAGCCGAGGAAGACATGAAGAAAAGCTACCCGCACCTCTTTTAAGGTTTTTCGAACGCGAGTATTCCAACAGCAAGTTTCGGGGACGAAACTTCTTTTTAGGGGGGGAGGGTGTAACGACCCGCCCCAAACCCGTATTAATTGAAGCCGTAATCACGGTGTTTATCTAAATTACGCTGTTAGAAATTTTCTTTCTTTTACGTTAATATGGTTATTTCTGTTATTATTATTATTTATTTTTATGCGCGACAGGTCTCGAGCTAGGCGATGGTTAAACGGGTTGATTTTATGTTATCTCGAATTTAAAGTTATGATTATTATTACGAGTTTATGAA
Organism: Portulaca oleracea; assembly: GCA_029582165.1. Taxonomy (NCBI): domain Eukaryota; kingdom Viridiplantae; phylum Streptophyta; class Magnoliopsida; order Caryophyllales; family Portulacaceae; genus Portulaca; species Portulaca oleracea. Next base: position 34,276,105 of record CM055880.1, on the reverse strand, counting down.
TACTTTTACGATAAGTTTTATAATTTATTTTATCATTCTCAATTTTACGCTTGTAACCGAGGAAGGTTATATTATTCTCAATTCCGTTTCTTTTACGATTTATACTATTCGATCCTCCTAAGTACATTTTATGGCCCGAATTATTTTATTAGTATGTTTTATCAGTTTAGTTTATGTGATTTTAATTTTTAGTCTTCCACCCAATTTTATTCCAAGGAAATTTTATTTAGTTATATACTAAATTATAATTTCAAGGTTTATGTTATGTATTTATTTGGGTTGATTACCAATTATTTTACCTAGCTAATTTCTTTTACCAATAGTTTAAGTTAAGTGTTAATTAGATGGTAATTTAATTAGGGAAGGGTTTTATTAAGGGGTTAAAGGGGTTTGAGTTCATTTGGCAAAATCAATTTTTATCACAACTTTCTCTCACTCACCCTCTCCCTCTTCTTCCTCCCAATGCTGCCCACCGACTAGCCACTTGTGCCGCCTGCCGACGCTTTTCCGCGACCTCGCGCGCTGGCCCCACCACCGCCACCACCTTCTTCCCTTTACTTGTTCAATCTCTCACCTCAAATTCAAGTGGTATAATCTCAAACCCTAACCTAATTCTCTTGTTTATAATCTGAATTTCTACTTCAAATTTATGTTCTCTTGATGTTGTTCATCTTCTTTATGTTTATTAAGCATGAATTTAAGTTGTGGTTAAGTTAGGGTTTAAGTTTTAAGTGTATGCATGTATATTTCTAAGTGTTTGTGAGGTTTTATGGTTGAATTCATGGTGGATGATGAATACATGTTAATGCATGTGAATTTCTTGAGAGATTCTTAGTATATAAGGGCTGAGTTTATGTTTTAAGATTATGAATTAAGTGTTATTATGTTTAATTTGGGTGAATTAGTGAGGTTTTGGTGCAAGAGTTCAAGAATATGTCTTTTATGTTAAGTTTAGGTTTAATCCATGGATGCATGTGGTTTTTAAGGTCTAATATGAGTTAATTATCAAGGTTTATATTCTGGAAATATGGTGGATTAAGGTTATATGGGATTTGATTGTGTTTTAATATGATTAAGGGTGAAAAATCAAGCTAAAAACCGGAAAATTCGGTAGATAAGGTTTCTGTTTCGGTTCTGGAAATTTACAGGGTATAAAAGTGGGGGTTTTGCCCAGATTTCTACTCCATATGATAGCCCAAGGTGTTAGCTAACCATAGGCTTTGGAATTTCGAGATTCCGACATGTATAACCCGAGTTAAGACCAAAACCGTAAAGGTATAATTTTATATACGAACTCTGAGTCAGTATATTGAGGGCTGTTTTTCGTGCCTTTGGACACCTCTTTAGTTTTTATAGTAAACATGAAAGTTTTAGGCCACGTTGCAAGCTTTCCGGAAAGGTATGATTCGTAGTCATCCGATATCGGGAGTATGAGTTACGAGCCCGGGAAGTAGGGTTGTCCGGAACAAGTTTCTGCCCAGAATTTTTATTGCCTTTTTAGCCTAAAATTTGTAAATTGGGTCTTTTATGGAGTTCTTATAAGTTTGTAGCCTTTGTGGTATTGTCAAGATAGTTGGGATGAGTTTTCTAAGCTAATTTAAGTTAGGTTGATGTTGAGGATTATCTCCTAAAGGATTATAGGTAAATTAGCAAATCATGGGTTAATTCGGTGAAGCTTTAAGGCCCAATTAGGTATTGTTGATGACTAAGGGTTACACTTGAGTTCTTAGCAAGTTTATGCGTTCCTCTATGTCTAAGTAACCATAAGCTCGTCCTTTCTTCATATCCAATTCACCGTTCATCGATTCACAAATAGTTTCTAAAAACCCATAAACATGATATTGTTCTAAGTCCGCTGCCATGACATTCTTCATGTTTTCATTAATCAAGTACCTTCTTTCAAATAAGTTTTCAAGTGCTCTAATTCTATGCTCCTTCAAGCCAATGGTTGAAATGCATCATAAGCCATGAACCTTCTCTATTGTTATTCAATTTTCACCGTGAGTTCCACTCTAAGTTTTTAAGCCGGTTATAGTTTATTCATGCACTGTTTCTGTCCGGGCTGTTTTTCGAGCCCTTCCTTTCATTTCTAGCCTCTGGGCCAGTTGACAAAATTGTCGGGCATGATTTTCCCTTTCCGAAAGTACTCGTTTGCAAAAATCCGAGTTTTCTAGCCCAAGTTATCGCCGAAACAGCGAATTACTAAAATCTGAAATTTTATTTCCTTTCTTACCTTTTATGAGACAAGTTTAAGTATTTAACTCTATTTTATATGATTACACGAACCTCACCGATTTCTCTACGCTTTTATTACAAATTCCTTATAGTCTCCAAGTCGCCCACGCCATCTCAAGCTCGAGGCTCGTCGCTAAAGCTTTCATCTAACCAAGGTACGCGAATTGTCCAACTTTTCGCTCCTTTATGTTTACGGTTTATGCTAAATGTTTACGGTTTATGCTAAATGTTTACGGTTTTTGCTAAATGTTTACGGTTTATGCTAAATGTTTACGGTTTATGCTAAATGTTTACGGTTTATGCTAAAGGTTTACGGTTTATGCTAAATATTTACGGTTTATGCTAATTTATGCTTTTATGATTATTCATGGTTTTAAGTGGTCCCATTTTATGGATTCTATGTTTTATGTTCTAGTTAGTTACGAGAAGTGCTAGCCTTTTAGATGCTCCTGATCAGAGTGTCCTAGACCTGGCCAGTGTCGACTGCATAGCAGTCACCCATTCCAAACTTAGATCGGTTTGGGCATGCGCGTGTGTGAGATGCATTGCATCGATCGTAAGGGACCCAAAACTCTTAAATTTATGTATTTACTTCTAAGTTCATGTGACATGTTCTTTCTTTATGAACTCAAGTTACTTTTACTCATGTATAAGTTTATGTTCATGTCATTTCAAGTTAATGTTTTATCTCCCCTTTCCCGTTTTCAAAATGAATTTAAATGCCGGCACTAAAACCGTTTTCGAACGGTTTGACGTGTTGGAGGTTTACGTACTGAGTGTTTCCCCACTCACTTTTGCGATGTTTTATGGTTTTGTTTTTAGGAGGCTCGAGCTCCCAAGGAAAGGACAAGTCGGTTCCAAAGTAATTCAGGGCTGTCAAGGTAGTTCTTTAAGGAAATCACCGGTTAGCAAGGGCGAGCAGGATTTTTGGAAGTCGTTTAGTTGTATAAGTTTTATTTATGTAGGTTATCCAAAGGTTGTATAAGTTTTATTTATGAAGGTTTTTAAGCTAGTAAGTTATCTTGTGGTTTTGGAAGTTTCTTTAGTGTTGTTGCCTTGTCTCTTTTGGGAGACGGCGGTAATGCCTCGACCTAAGGTGTTCCGCTGCGCTAATCACAGGTTTGGGATTCTAAGTATAGTCTTAATCGTGTGATTAAGGTTGGGGCATTACAGTTGTGGTATCAGAGCGGAGTTATAAGAAGTGTTTAGGAAATTAGAAGTTCATGGGAAGTATGACTTGAGTATGTGAAGTTTGGGATATTATGTGAGGTTTATGTGTCCTTTGTGGACTGATTTTGCGGAGCGTGAATTGTTTAGTTAGATGATGAGCTTGAAGTTCCAAGTGGATATATATATGGTGTATGTGTTTCCTTGCAGGTTTGCAGATATGTAAAAATTTGGGATAGTCCAATTTATAGGGGAACTGCTGCCGAAATTTTTCCGAAAATTGGGGAGTTTAGTAGCAACTTAAGCAAATTTAAGTGCAAAATTAAGGGCAACATAAGAGATTGGATCTAGGAAAGTATGTCATGGGCATGAGTGTTGTTGTGGATGCTAAGCATGTTGAGTTAGTCTTAAAAGAGATTTTATCAGTTCAAATAAGAATTCATGAAATCCAATCACAAGTGGGATTGGTGCGAAGCTCAAATTAGGGGCAAAGTACCTTATCAAAATGTATGGTGAAAGGTTTAAAGGTGTTATATGACACAAAGGTTTAATGTGGTTCTAGGATAGCTCATGAGAAGGGACAAGAATGCCCTTTTGTAATAAATGAGGTTTAAGATAGTGGAGACTCGGACCTTGTCTAGTTTTCTTTTATTTATGTTAACAAGCTTTTAAGTTGCTAAAGTTTATTGAAACTTCGTGTTTATGTTACGTGTATGATGTAGATGGACGCGAATGGAAACCCACTCCCAAATCCATGTTTATGGAACCCCCGCTATGTTTTGGGTAAAGGGAGGTGGTGTATGTATGTTGAACGATTAAACTTGTTTACTTGTTGGGACATACTTTGAAAAGGATGACAACATGGATACCCGAGAAGAACAAAAATAGGATCCAAATTTTCTCTAATGTTTTATGAATGGACATGTTGGTACTATGGTTTATGGCTTGAGGTTTGCAATATTTGGGGGAAAACTATTAAGGGAGAGTACCAAGGGACCAGCAAAGCTTGGCGGAGAGCTATTAATGAACAACCATTGTGAGGACCAAACCTCTTCTGCTTGGCCTTTATATTTCAAGTTCATTGCTCGAATTCAACCTTTATTCCATGCTCTCATTGTACATCCTCATAGTAAAGTTCACCCCCTTCATCGCAATATCAAATCCAAGCTTCTCGTTTCCTATCATTGCTTATTCTCAAGAATCTTTATCAGATCCTATCGTTGTTATCACCGAAGATGTTAAGGCATCCAATAACCCGCTTTATCGACTTGTTATCAATTCGTGATCAATTCCTTCATGACCATTACCTACTCTTGATCGCTATTAACTCATTATTTCTTCAGAGATAGACTTCGTTAGATTCATATGACCCTTTTACTCGTTAAGATTTACCTTTTCAAGTGGTTGTCATGTTCCACCATAAATCCGCATACTATTTCCAAAGCTTAGTTTCAATAAAAATCATACTCGGTTCAGATCAATAACTTATGCTCTATCACTTGAAAGTTATCGCAAAATATTCATGCATTCCAAACATTAATTCCTTAATTCGTAAATCGAAGATCGATCCTAATATCTTTCCTTTTCAAATCAAGCTCATTTCGATGTACTTACGAATTTCCTTGTTCATGAAATCATTGTAATCATCATCTTTATCAAATATGCTATATTTTTTGATCCTCGCTTTCTTAATGTATATATATGTGTCGGACTAAAGAATACCTATATCCCTCCATGAAGCTTTAAATCCATCAGTGTGAACCTTAATTCCCGTTAACTCGTAATTCATGTTTCATCTTATGTATGGCATCTTCCTATTATCATGTTTTTCCTCCGCGCCTGTTAGTACCTTTTATAGGAAATAGATGTCAGGAGGGAAGTTTAATAGAGTAAGGAAAAGCGAAGTGCAAAGGTGCTAGTTTGTATGGAATGTTCGAAATACCTGAGGTAAAGTGGGAAATGTAGTGAAACAGTTGTTCAAGGAGATACTAGGGACCTTCGAGTCAAAACTTTTTACGATTAAGTTGTTCATAAAGTTAAGAATATAGAACGCTTGGAGAAAGATTGGATCTTCTTCCAGAGGAATAAAATTCATATGGATATATCTGAGAAAGGAAACGTTCTTACCATATAATTTATGAAGGGAAGAGAATGTTCAGATAATTAACAGGAGTAAAACCTGTGTTTGGGGTTTTGAGAGATAGTAATGCCCCCTGACAATGAATTGTCTTAGAAATCGATGCAAAGAGAAATGAACTTAAGGTTTTATGAATGACCAGCGTAAGGTGTTCGTCACGATGATGACCATAACCTCAGGATGAGATACGATATCATGAAGACACCTCGGAAGCCACTGGGAAGCCGAGGAAGACATGAAGTATAGCTACCCGCACCTCTTTTATGGTTTTTCGAACGCGAGTATTCCAACAGCAAGTTTGGGGGACGAAACTTCTTTTTAGGGGGGGAGGGTGTAACGACCCGCCCCAAACCCGTATTAATTGAAGCCGTAATCACGGTGTTTATCTAAATTACGTTAGAAATTTTCTTTCTTTACGTTAATATGGTTATTTCATATTATTATTATTTATTTTTATGCGATGTGTCTCGAGCTAGGCGATGGTTAAACGGGTTGATTTTATGTTATCTCGAATTTAAAGTTATGATTATTATTACGAGTTTATGAATACTTTTACGATAAGTTTTATAATTTATTTTATCATTCTCAATTTTACGCTTGTAATCGAGGAAGGTTATATTATTCTCAATTCCGTTTCTTTACGATTTATACTATTCGATCCTCCTAAGTACATTTTATGGCCCAATTATTTTATTAGTATGTTTTATCAGGTTAGTTTATGTGATTTTAATGTTTAGTCTTCCACCCAATTTTATTCCAAGGAAATTTTATTTAGTTATATACTAAATTATAATTTCAAGGTTTATGTTATGTATTTATTTGGGTTCATTACCAATTATTTTACCTAGCTAATTTCTTTTACCAATAGTTTAAGTTAAGTGTTAATTAGATGGTAATTTAATTAGGGAAGGGTTTTTATTAAGGGGGTTAAAGGGGGTTTGAGTTCATTTGGCAAAATCAGAATTTTTATCACAACTTTCTCTCGCACTCACCCCTCTCCCTCTTCTTCCTCCCAATGCTGCCCAGCCGACTAGCCACTTCTGCCCTGCCGACGCTTTCCGGCGACCTGCTGCGCGCTGGCCCCACCCACCGCCACCACCTTCTTCCCTTTACTTGTTCAATCTCTCACCTCAAATTCAGTGGTATAATCTCAAACCCTAACCTAATTCTCTTGTTTATAATCTGAATTTCTACTTCAAATTTATGTTCTCTTGATGTTGTTCATCTTCTTTATGTTTATTAAGCATGAATTTAAGTTGTGGTTAAGTTAGGGTTTAAGTTTTAAGTGTATGCATGTATATTTCTAAGTGTTTGTGAGGTTTTATGGTTGAATTCATGGTGGATGATGAATACATGTTAATGCATGTGAATTTCTTGAGAGATTCTTAGTATATAAGGGCTGAGTTTATGTTTTAAGATTATGAATTAAGTGTTATTATGTTTAATTTGGGTGAATTAGTGAGGTTTTGGTGCAAGAGTTCAAGAATATGTCTTTTATGTTAAGTTTAGGTTTAATCCATGGATGCATGTGGTTTTTAAGGTCTAATATGAGTTAATTATCAAGGTTTATATTCTGGAAATATGGTGGATTAAGGTTATATGGGATTTGATTGTGTTTTAATATGATTAAGGGTGAAAAATCAAGCTAAAAACCGGAAAATTCGGTAGATAAGGTTTCTGTTTCGGTTCTGGAAATTTACAGTGGTATAAAAGTGGGGGTTTTGCCCAGATTTCTACTCCATATGATAGCCCAAGGTGTTAGCTAACCATAGGCTTTGGAATTTCGAGATTCCGACATGTATAGCCCGAGTTAAGACCAAAACCGTAAAGGTATAATTTTATATACGAACTCTGAGTCAGTATATTGAGGGCTGTTTTTCGTGCCTTTGGAGACCTCTTTAGTTTTTATGGTAAACATGAAAGTTTTAGGCCACGTTGCAAGCTTTCCGGAAAGGTATGATTCGTAGTCATCCGATATCGGGAGTATGAGTTACGAGCCCGGGAAGTAGGGCTGTCCGGAACAAGTTTCTGCCCAGAATTTTTATTGCCTTTTTAGCCTAAAATTTGTAAATTGGGTCTTTTATGGAGTTCTTATAAGTTTGTAGCCTTTGTGGTATTGTCAAGATAGTTGGGATGAGTTTTCTAAGCTAATTTAAGTTAGGTTGATGTTGAGGATTATCTCCTAAAGGATTATAGGTAAATTAGCAAATCATGGGTTAATTCGGTGAAGCTTTAAGGCCCAATTAGGTATTGTTGATGACTAAGGGTTACACTTGAGTTCTTAGCAAGTTTATGCGTTCCTCTATGTCTAAGTAACCATAAGCTCGTCCTTTCTTCATATCCAATTCACCGTTCATCGATTCACAAATAGTTTCTAAAAACCCATAAACATGATATTGTTCTAAGTCCGTCGCTTGCGACATTCTTCATGTTTTCATTAATCAAGTACCTTCTTTCAAATAAGTTTTCAAGTGCTCTAATTCAATGCTCCTTCAAGCCAATGGTTGAAATGCATCATAAGCCATGAACCTTCTCTATTGTTATTCAATTTTCACCGTGAGTTCCACTCTAAGTTTTTAAGCCGGTTATAGTTTATTCATGCACTGTTTCTGTCCGGGCTGTTTTTCGAGCCCTTCCTTTCATTTCTAGCCTCTGGGCCAGTTGACAAAATTGTCGGGCATGATTTTCCCTTTCCGAAAAGTACTCGTTTGCAAAAATCCGAGTTTTCTAGCCCAAGTTATCGCCGAAACAGCGAATTACTAAAATCTGAAATTTTATTTCCTTTCTTACCTTTTATGAGACAAGTTTAAGTATTTAATTCTATTTTATATGATTACACGAACCTCACCGATTTCTCTACGCTTTTATTACAAATTCCTTATAGTCTCCAAGTCGCCCACGCCATCTCAAGCTCGAGGCTCGTCGCTAAAGCTTTCATCTAACCAAGGTACGCGAATTGTCCAACTTTTCGCTCCTTTATGTTTACGGTTTATGCTAAATGTTTACGGTTTATGCTAAATGTTTACGGTTTTTGCTAAATGTTTACGGTTTATGCTAAATGTTTACGGTTTATGCTAAATGTTTACGGTTTATGCTAAAGGTTTACGGTTTATGCTAAATATTTACGGTTTATGCTAATTTATGCTTTTATGATTATTCATGGTTTTAAGTGGTCCCATTTTATGGATTCTATGTTTTATGTTCTAGTTAGTTACGAGAAGTGCTAGCCTTTTAGATGCTCCTGATCAGTGTCCTAGACTGCCGATGTCGATCAGATAGCAGTCACCCATTCCAAACTTAGATCGGTTTGGGCATGCGCGTGTGTGAGATGCATTGCATCGATCGTAAGGAACCCAAAACTCTTAAATTTATGTATTTACTTCTAAGTTCATGTGACATGTTCTTTCTTTATGAACTCAAGTTACTTTTACTCATGTATGAGTTTATGTTCATGTCATTTCAAGTTAATGTTTTATCTCCCCTTTCCCGTTTTCAAAATGAATTTAAATGCCAGCACTAAAACCGTTTTCGAACGGTTTGACGTGTTGGAGGTTTACGTACTGAGTGTTTCCCACTCACTTTTGCGATGTTTTATGGTTTTGTTTTTAGGAGGCTCGAGCTCCCAAGGAAAGGACAAGTCGGTTCCAAAGTAATTCAGGGCTGTCAAGGTAGTTCTTTAAGGAAATCACCGGTTAGCAAGGGCGAGCAGGATTTTTGGAAGTCGTTTAGTTGTATAAGTTTTATTTATGTAGGTTATCCAAAGGTTGTATAAGTTTTATTTATGAAGGTTTTTAAGCTAGTAAGTTATCTTGTGGTTTTGGAAGTTTCTTTAGTGTTGTTGCCTTGTCTCTTTTGGGAGACGGCGGTAATGCCTCGACCTAAGGTGTTCCGCTGCGCTAATCACAGGTTTGGGATTCTAAGTATAGTCTTAATCTTGTGATTAAGGTTGGGGCGTTACAGCGCACAACGTTCTCATTGTGTCTCTAACCAATCCAGAATCTTTGCCCCACTAAGTGACTGCCCATGGATCTCCCGTCCACTGGCACAGCTCACGATCGCAGGTCGGCTCTGATACCATCTATAACGCTCCGACCCCTCTCGAGCCGCGAACATTACCGGTAACCGCTTCAAGGATCGTTGACTGGCCCTACAAATCACCACGAGTCTTTCTAGCATGCTTCGTCGTCAGTCACACGCTAGTTGAGAAATCTTTCCAAGAGGTTACACATCTTGAGACTACTCACAACCAAGCACGCTTAACTAAGCAGTTCCCAACGGATAAGCATCCTTAAAAGAAGGTGTACCTTGGTGATATAAGTAGTCATTTCAATCATTTTAAGCCACACTTAACAATATATTCAGGGTGTTAGACTTTTCAATTTAATAAATGATTGTGAAAACAGTAACTTAATAGTAATTAAGAGCACTTTTATCATCTTAATGTATTTTTATATAAGACTTTTTTATTGTATAGATTTCTCCACTTTTTTGCAAAAGGACAAATAAAAAGTAACCTAAGGAGTAATTATTGTATTGCCTTGGCAATGATATATTTTGGTGTGGTTAAATTTGATTTGTAACTTGATTTATTTCGAAATTGTTATGTATATTACTCCTTCTGTCCTTTGATTTTATATATAAGTGTGAGGGTAATCAACTTTGCAAAATCAATATTCTTGGGAAATAGAGTAAAAGGATTGTGAATGGACAAGTATACCCCTCTCCAAGAGAGGAATAAATGAGAACTATAAAAGGTTAAAATAAAACTCATCAAATTTATTAACTAAGGGTAATTTAGATATTTTAATTATTGAAATTATGAAGTTGACTAATAAAAACAAACAAAGTACTTAGAAAAAATGACACTCATTCAAGGGCGGAGAGAGTATAATAGTATTTTTGTGGTCCTCCAAAAAAAAAATAGCACTCCATGTTCTTTTTTTTGCTTACCAAGGTATGAGTAGTAAGAAAATGTAAGTAGGAACACTTTTATTGAAGGAAATAGTAAAAATACAACACAATTACAAATTAAAATAATTAAATTAAATATACCGAAAAATGAAAATTGACAATTATTTTAAAATAAAAAAATTAGTTAAAGTGTCAATTAATATGTAAAGGAGGGAGTAGTGTTTTAATTGCTAAAACCATATATGTTTAAGGCTCCATTCTTTTATACAGTTGATGCGGTGTGATAACGGTGTGGTGTGGTGGAACTTGAAAAAGTATGGTGAGTTGTGGTGAATTGTGGTAGGTGAGGAGAGTAGAGAGAATGTGAAAAGTAGACGAGAAAAGTGAGGAAAGAGAAAAAAGAAGATATATATTGATAATAATTGTGATAAATTATGGTGAAGTAGGATTAAAATTAAAAACTATGGTGCGGTGTGGTATCGCAAGGTAACCTACCAAAGTACCAAATGAAAGAATGGAGCCTAATTCATTTTTCAACTTGAAAGGCTTTGTTTGTGCGTCGTCGCCCCTTCAGTTTATTGGAACGACTGATGAGTTTTTTGGAAATTCCGTTAAATATTGTACATTATTGTAAAATTTATATTATTATACACTAGGCCTCAACCCGTGCGATGCACGGAGTATATTAAAATAATTATTTTAAAAAATCAAAAATTTAATAGAAATTATAATTACAATTTAAAAAGATTATTCCAAAATAATTATTATTATTGATAGTTGCACCAAAATAATTTAATTCAACATTATTTATCTACTTTTTGATTAGTCGCAATCTCTACAATTAATATATTTTCTTCATTAAGCGGGGCCCACAAACTTTACTATTAATATTGTATAGATTATTATTATTATTATTATTATTATTATTATTATTATTATTATTTCAAACTAATTATAATAAAATCACTCCCCTATATTCACTCCCGTGGCTCTATTTCGTGGCACCCACAATGATTTCTATTATAATATATAGATTATTATTATTATTATTATTATTATTATTATTATTATTATAATAGGCAATACAAAAATAATTACTGTTATTTGCACCAAAATAATTTTATTCAGAGTCTAAAGCAGTCAAGGATTAATTATACTTTCTGTTTTTTTGTTTAATTTTAAAATAAAACCTGGATTGAGAATAAAATAAATTTGAAAATAGAAAAAAATAATAATTTTCTACGTTGTAATTGACCAATTCCCCTACAGTCATTCCCGTGGCTATATTTTGTGGGACCCACAATGATTTATGTTATAATATATAGATTATTATAATTATAATAATAATAATAATAATTATTATTATTATTATTATTATTATTATTATTATTATTATTATTATTATTATACACAACACCAAAATAATTATTGTTATTTGCACCAAAATAATTTAATTCAGTTTCCAAAGCAGTCAAGGATTAGTGATACTTTCTGGTTTTTTTAAATTTTAAAATAAAATCTGGATTGAAAACTAAAAAAATTGAAAATAGAAAAAAAAAATTTCTACGTTGTGATTGGCCAATTCTCCTACAATCACTCCCATCGCTTTATTTTATGGGACCTACAATGATTTCAATTATAATATATAGAATATAGATTATTATTATTATTATTATTATTATTACTGTTATTTGCACTAAAATAATTTAATTCTGAGTCCAAAGCAGTCAAGGATAGACCTGGCAATTTCTGACCCAACCCGATAACTCGACCCGAACCCACCCGAAATTTCTGGGTTTTGAACACGACCCGAAATTAGCGGGTCAAACCTGACCCGCCCGTTTGACCCGAAAATTTAACTTTTTAAGTTAAACTTTATTAAAATTTGTGACTTTGTATTCAAATTTTTAACTATTAAACTATAAGCGCAACTTATTTATTTGTTATTTCTCTTATTTAAGTTAAAATAGTTACAATAATCTATCGTTGCTAGAAGATAATCATATTTTATTATGTATATTGTACAAAAAGTAGTATTTAGAGACCATTTTTGAAAAAGAAAGAGCGAAAAAAGGTCACAATCATAACCCGTTGAGTTGACCCGAAACCGAAACATACCGCCCGTATTTTCCCGAACCCGAAATACACCCGACCCGTATTTACCCGAACCTGATATACGACCGACCCGAAACCGCCCGCCCGACCGAATTGACAGGTCTAGTCAAGGATTAGTGATACTTTTTGTTTTTTTTTAAATTTTAAAATAAAATAAGGATTGAGAATAAAATAAAATAGAAAATAAAAAAAAATTTCACGTTGTAATTGGCCAATTCCCTTAGGCTATCCACATTGGTGTCCCTGGGACTGGGGGATGAAAAGGGTATGAATAGTGGAAATAGTATTATTTTAATGGGTGTTGGTGTATGGTATTGTTAATGGTGTCCTTGGAGTTGGGGGATGAGATGAGGGATAAGTGGGGTAGGGAGTAATATTTTATTGGATTATGGGACCCACATGTAGAGTATAATTGTTTTCTTTTTTTTTTGTATTGGACTATAATTGTTTTCTACAATGATGAAATTGTATAGTTAATTAATAATTAAAATATTAAAAATTAATTAGAAATGTGAAAATACTGTACTAATATATTTTTATTTTATTATAATTTTTTATTTAAAAAATGATTATGTTTAAAATTTTTAAAAGTAAATATGTTGATTAATGCAATAGCTAGTATTTAAACAATAAACCTAATGAGTAATATAAAATACAGCAAACATTAGAATAATACAAGATATTTATAATTGTAATTATAATAACATTAAAATAAATTATAATATTTACAATTAAATTTAACATAATTTAACAAGATAATTTATTAAAATAATTGTAATTATAATATTTAACAAGATAATTAAACAAAATAATTGTAATTAAAATAATTGTGAAAAGGAAAAGAAAAGAAAAGAAAAGGAAAAGGAAAAGAAACTGTAACGCCCCAACCTTAATCACAAGATTAAGACTATACTTAGAATCCCAAACCGGTGATTAGCGCAGCGGAACACCTTAGGTCGAGGCATTACCGCCGTCTCCCAAAAGAGACAAGGCAACAACCCAAAAGAACATCATTAAAACATATAAACATTACATACTATACTCCCAAAACATAACTTCATACTTAAAGATGAATCTCCAAAACATAACCATCAAACTTTAAACAACCATTAAAGAGGACAAAATACAACACTTCTTCCATAAACATGGTTACTTCAAAACATGCGACTCCCAAGTCGATCAGGATACTTTAACCATGACTACCTTGCTTGCAACACGCGATTACCCCTGCTTGCCTTTGCCTTTACTTCGGACCCCTAAAACAAAACATTAAAAACATTGCGAAAAGTGAGTGGGGAAACACTCGATGCGTAAACCTCCAACACGCCAAACCGTTCAAAGCGGTTTTAGTGCCTGCATTTAAATTCATTTTGAAAAGCGGGAAAGGGTAATAAAACATTAACTTGAAAAGACATGAACATAGACTTATACATGAGTAAGAGTAACTTGAGTTCATAAAGAAAGAACTCACATGAACTTAGAAGTAAATACATAAACTTAAGAGTTTTGGTCCCCTTTAGATCGATGCAAAGCATCTCGCGCTGCGCCCAAACCGATCCGAGTTTGGATGGGTGATCGCTAGATCGGACAACGGCAGTCTAGGACACTGATCGAGCATCTAAAACATAAAAGGCTAGCACTTCTCGTAACTAGCTAGAACATAGAACATAGAATCCATAAAATGGGACCGCTTAAAACCATGAACAACCATAAAAGCATAGATTAGCATAAATCGTAACCATAAAGGAGCAATAATCATAAAAGCATACTTAGCACAAGCGTAAACATTTAGCATAAACCATAAACATCTGTCATAAACCGTAAACATTTGTCATAAACGCAAGCATTGATCATAAACGTAAACATTTGTCACAAACCATAAACCTTTAACATAAACCGTAAACCTTTAACATAAATCATAAACATAAAACATAGATCGTGAATCTTTAACATAAATCATAAACTTTTAACATAAATCGTGAATCTTTAACATAAATCATAAACATAAAACATAAATTATAAACATAAAACATAAACCGTAAATATTTGCATAAACCGTAACCATAAAACATAAATCGTGAACATAAAGCATAAATCGTAAATATAAAGCATAAATCGTAAACATAAAGGAGCGAAGAGTTGGACAATTCGCGTACCTTGGTTAGGCAAGCTTTAGCGAAAGCCTCGAGCTTGAGATGGCGTGGGCGACTTGGAGACTATAAGGAATTTGTAATAAGAGCGTAGTGAAATCGGTGAGGTTCGTGTAATCATACAAAATAGCATACAATACTTAAACTTGTCTCATAAAAGGTAAGAAAGGAAATAAAATTTCAGATTTTAGCAATTATTGTTTAGCGATAACTTGGGCTAGAAAACTCGGATTTTTGCAAACGAGTACTTTCCGGAATAGGGAAAATCATGACCGAAAACTTTGTCAACTGGCCCAAATTCTAGAAATGAAAGGAAGGGCTCGAAAAATGGCCCGGACAGAAGCAGTGCATGAATAAATTATAAAACGGCTTAAAACTTAGAGTGGAACTCATGGTGAAAATTGAATAACAATAGAGAAGGTTCATGGCTTATGGGGCATTTCAACCATTGGCTTAAAGGAGCATAGAAATGGAGCACTTGAAGGTTCAATAAAAGAAACCATTCGATTAGTGAAAACATGAAGAACGTCGTAACGACGGAATTAAGGACAATATCATGTTTATGGATTTTTTTTTAGATATGAAGAAAGGACGAGCTTATGGTTACTTAGACATAGAGGGACTCAAGTATAACCCTTATTCATCAACAATACTTACTTGGATCTTAAAACTTCACCGAATTGGCCCATGAATTGCTAAATTACCTATGATCCTTTAGGAGATAATCCTCAACATCAACCCAACTTAAATTAGCTTAGAAAACTCATCCCAACTATCTTGACAACACCACAAAGGTTACAAATTCATAAGAACTCCATAAAAGACCCAATTTACAAATTTTAGGCTAAAAAGGCAATAAAAATTCTGGGCAGAAACTTGTTCCGGACAGCCCTGCTTCCCGGGCTCGTAACTCATACTCCCGACATCGGATGACTACGAATCATACCTTTCCGGAAAGCTTGCAACGTGGCCTAAAACTTTCATGTTCACCATAAAAACTAAAGAGGTCTCCAAAGGGACGAAAAACAGCCCTCAAAACACTGACTCAGAATTCGTATATAAAATTGTACCTTCACGGTTTTGGTCGTAACTCGGGCTATACATGTCGGAAATTCGAAATTCCAAAGCCTATGGTTTGCTAGCACTTTAAGCTATCAAATGGAGTAGAAATTTGGGCAAAAATCTCACTTTTATAATTCTGTAAATTTCCAGAATTGAAAACAGTAGCTAAAACACTTAAAACTCATCTTTTAATTGGATTTTCCCACTCTTAATCATAATAGAACTTAATCAAACTTCAACAAACCTTAAACCACCATATTTCCAGAATATAAACCATGAAAAACTCTTCATCAAAGGCCTTAAAAATCACATGCATCTATGGATTAAACATAAACTTCACATAATAAACATGTTCTTGAACTCTTGCACAACAATCTCTCTAATTCACCCAAATTAAGCATGATAACTCTTAATTTATAATCTCACAACATAAACTCAGCCCTTAAACACTTAGAAACTCATAAGAAATCCACATGCATCACCATTAATTCATCATCCACCATGAATTCAACCATAAAACCTCACAAACACTTAGAAATATACATGCATACACTTAAAACTTAAACCCTAACTTAACCACAACTTAAATTCATGCTTAATAAACATAAAGAAGATGAAAAACATCAAGAAACCATGAATTTGAAGTAGAAAATCAGATTAGAAACAAGAGAATTAGGTTAGGGTTTGAGATTATACTACTTGAATTTGAGGTGAGAAATGGAACAAGAGAAGGGAGGAGGCAGTGGTGGCGGAGTTGGGGCGCGGCACGGCAGACCGCCGGAAACCACCAGGCAGGGCGTGCGCAGAAGGGCATGACAAGGAGGGAGAGGGAAGGTAGAGAGAGAAAGTGATAGAAATCAGATTTTGCAATTGAACTAGAATAAAGCCTTTTACCCCTTTTATAAAATACCCCCTTCCCTAAATAAATTACCTTCCAATTAAAACATAATTAAACCATTAGTAAATAAATTAGCTAGGTAAGAATAATTAGTAATCCTCCCAAATAAATTAACAACATAAAACTTGATAATATTATTTAGTATATAACTAAATAAAATTTCTTGGAATGTAAAGTTGGGTGGAAAACTAAAATTAAAATTACATAAACTAAATTGATAGAACATACTAATAAAATAATTTGGGGCCATAAAATGTACTTAGGAGGATCGGGTAGCATAAATCATAAAAGAACGGTATTAAGAACCATATAACCTTCCTCGGGTTAAGACGTAAAAATTTTAGAACATAAAATAAATCATATAAACTTGTCGTAAAATACTCATAACCTCAACATAAAATTCATAAGGTATGATTACATAAAATTAACCCACGGACCATCGTCTTGCTCGAGACCTGTCACGCATAAATATACATATAAAGAAAAATGTAATAACCAGTATAACAGTAAACGTGTCATAAATAAAGAAATTTTTAATTAGCATAATTCGGCTAATCATCGAACTTAGGGTCTTAATTAAAACGGGTTTAGGGTGGGTCGTTACAGAAACGAAAAGAAAAGGAAAAGAAAAAAAGAAAAAAAAATCAGTTGGCAGTGGTGGGCCCCACCACTGCCCGTGTGGACGCGCCAGACACAAAAAAAAGGGGGTGCAGCGCACGCCCTCCGCCCCCCCCCCCCCCATGCGCCTCACTCTTTTTTTCCCCTTTTTCTCTTCAGGGACGAGGGCTCGTCCCTCATTCCCCCTTTTAATTTCTTTTTCCTTTTTTTTTCTCTCTCTCTCTCCTGTGTCCCTCCCCCAAAAGGACACCATTGGGGATAACCTTATAGTACTCCCGTGGCTCTATTTCGTGGGACCCACAATAATTTCTATTATATTATTATTATTATTATTATTGTTGTTGTTGTTGTTGTTGTTGTTATTATTGTTATTATTATTATTATTATAGGCAACTCCAGAAGAATTTAATTCAGAGTCCAAAGCAATCAAGGATTAGTGATACTTTCTGGTTTTTTAATTTTGAAATAAAATCTGGATTAAAATTAAAAAAAAATTGAAAATATTAAAAGAATATAATTTTATACATTATGATTGGCCAATTCCCCAACAGTCACTCCCGTGGCTTTATTTTGCGAGACCCACAATGATTTCTGTTATAATATATATAGATATGGAACAATTTGAAACGTTATCAAACTCCAAAGCCGTATGAGATTTGTAATAGTTTTTTTAATTCAAAAAAGAAATTAAATTTAAAACAGTTATGGAACAACTGTAATTGGTGTCAGAGTCCCAAGCAGATTAGGTTTATAATAAAATACGGTTGAAAAAAAATCAAAAATTATTAAAAATTGGGTCCTTTTTTTCTTAATTGTGATTGGTTGAGAGTCCTTGAAACGCTCTCGTTGCAGTATTTGCTGGGTCCCACATAGATTGTCATTATAAGTATATAGATTATTATTATAGGCAACTCAAAAATAATTTAATTCAGAGTCCAAAGCAGTCAAGGATTAGTGATACTTTCTGGTTATTTTAATTTTGAAATAAAATCTGGATTGAAATTTAAAAAAAAAATTGAAAATATTAAAAAAATATAATTTTATACGTTATGATTGGCCAATTCCCCTACAGTCACTCCCGTGGATTTATTTTGCGGGACCCACAATGATTTCTATTATAATATATAGAGATATGGAACAGTTGGAAATGTTATCAAAGTCCAAAGCCGTATAAGATTTGTAATAGTTTCTTTTAATTCTAAAATAAAATTAAATTTAAAACAATCATGGAACAACTGTAATTGGTGTCAGAGTCCCAAGCAGGTTAGGTTAATAATAAAATACAGTTGAAAAAAAGTCAAAAATTATTAAAAATTGAGTCCTTTTTTGCTTAATTATGATTGGTTGAGAGTCCTTGAAACGCTCTCGTTGCAGTATTTGTTGGGTCCCACATAGATTGTTATTATAAGTATATAGATTAAAAATTAAAGAAAAGGTATGATTGAATTTTATATTATTAATATCACCTATAAAATTATGTGAAATTATATTTTATTGATATTTTTCTAATTTATGAAAAATGCTTCAAATATTTCTTAACTAATCATCATCATTATGATATGAGGTTTACTTTATTTGGGTAATATTAATATTTGTTGGTATAACTAATACATACTAAGCTTTTTGTAATTAATAATTAATAACTAATATTTAAAAATATTAGGGAAAAATCGTCATAAATATTAACTTTAAGAAAAATAACACTTTTAAAATTTAATTTGTTTTCCAAATATTTATTCTCATTTACCAGAACACATCACAATGAACTTTTTCAAATTACCTATTCACATTTACCAATATAATTATTTTTTCACATTTATCAACACAACTTACAATTATTAAAAAAAACTTACCACAACCCATTACAACCCACCACAACCCACCACAATTCCACCACACCCATCACAATTTCACCACACCGCACCGCACCGCAACATACCGTAGCC
Organism: Portulaca oleracea; assembly: GCA_029582165.1. Taxonomy (NCBI): domain Eukaryota; kingdom Viridiplantae; phylum Streptophyta; class Magnoliopsida; order Caryophyllales; family Portulacaceae; genus Portulaca; species Portulaca oleracea. Next base: position 34,256,866 of record CM055880.1, on the reverse strand, counting down.
AGCCAATAAAAGAATATGACCTTAATCTTGCTATATTAATTAAAACATAAAGCGTACATGCAACAATTAAAGAGGTTGGAAGAGGCATTATTAGACCTGTCAATCTTTGATCCAATGCCAAGATCCGACCTGAACTTGTATGAAAATTCTGGGTTTTGAACATAATTTTCTCGACCCAAATCCGAAATAACCGCAAATTAGCCGGTCAAACCCGACCCGCCTGGTTGGCCTGAAAACTTTATTTTTTACATTCAAATATAATAGAATTTGTGACTTTTTGTTGGAATTTATGACTATTAAACTATAATCGTAACTCATTCATATGTTATTTCTCTGATTTAAGTTAAAACATTTACAATAATCTATCGGCACTAGAAAATAATTGTATTTTATTCTGTATATTAGATAAAAAATAATATTTAGATACAATTTTTTAAAAAGAAAAAGTTGAAAAAGGTCGCAATCATCATATATTGGATTGACCAAAAATCAAAATACACAGGTCATATTTACCCAAACTCAAAATATACGTGATATTTATTCGAACCCGATATACGACCGAACATTAATCCATCCATCTGACAGGCATATGCATTAGGCTTTACGGCCAATATGAAATAGCGAGCGTCGGTGGGCAGCTTTAGGATCTTTGCATTTCCAAACCAATAAAAATAAAACAAAATGTGGTAAAACCTAAAAAGAATTGAAAAGAATTTTGGAAGAGAAAAAGAAAATGCAAACACCTGTGATTGCGTTGCGAACTTAATAAAAAGGAAAGATGGAGAAGCAAAAAAGGAAACAAAGGAAAAGGGACCAAAACAAGTTGCTAATTTGTTCTTGGTGGTACGCATGTGAGTACAGTATGTCCAATTCCAGCCCCGCATCTCATTCAATTTGATGTGACAATTTATATCCTCATATTTTTCATTCCTCCTTTTCCATTTCTACCCTCTTTTTGATATTTATCGGACTCACACAAATTTATTCAATCCAATAATTCAAATTTATGCCATCTAGAGTCCAGAGGGAAATAAAACAGACACGATCGTTAAAAGCTATAGTTTAATTTTGAAATTGATAACTAAGGGTGTGTAAAATTTATAGGTAAAAAATAGTTGGGTAAAAATTAAATTTTGATCATTTTAACAGCGACGAATCCATGATTCAGAGTCAGTAGAGTCAAAAATTAATTAGCTAAACAAATAAAACTTAACGGCACTGAAGAACTTAAATACTAATTTTCTTGCCACTTTCTCATAAAATCTTTCTGTTTAAGTTAGGAGGATAAAAAGAAAAAAAAACGGTGGACGGGTGAGCGTATTTGTGTATCTTGTTTTGCATAAAATTTTAGATTTTTTGAAAATTTTTTGGGCTTCGGAGCGAATGAAAATTGTGTTGGCGACGATGAGGTTTTTTTTTTTTTTTTGGAGTTCCAAAGCAACGATGGAGATTCCATGAACCAATCATAATGATAATCCATAATGAAGTCAAATTTTACAAAACAAAATCGAATAGAAAAACAAAACCCAAAACCCCCATATTTGCATTTATAAAAGTTTGAACTCAAAATTCACTAATAATACATTATACATATACCCACAGACCACAAAGCTAATTACCCATGGCATATATACTTACACAGTTAACGTATATATAATATAATTTGATGTATAATATAATTCGATAAACATTGTTCTTCCAAAATAATTTTTTTTGCACGAAAATATCCATCATTTGCATTCATGAAGGCTCAAACTCACGCATCCAAATAGATACATGCATACGCTGACCACTAGAACAACTACTAGTTGATGTTCTTTAATGCAGTTAACATAAATATATTAGTTATATATATATATATATATATATATATATATATATATATATATTGTCTAAAACAAAATTTTTTTTCCAAAATTTCAGTGGAGTCGCTTGACTCCACTGACTACATACTACATTCGCCCCTGCATTTTAGTAGTTTTTGGTAACTTTTAGTAAATTTTGACAAATTTACACTAATATATCAAAATTAAAAAGCAGTGGACAAATTATTATTTCTAAGTTGCTTGAATTGTAGTTATTATTTTTGTCTCTGATCAATACTCCCTCCGTTCTTTTTTATCTGTCATTTTCGGTTTTTTGTGCCAATTTTTAATCAATAATTTCTAATATAAAACTTTTATAGAAAAATATAATATTATACTTTTTCAATAATATTTTTTATTACGAATCTAATGATATCAATTTTGTATGATGAATCATTATACAAATTAAAATATTAACGGTCAAAGTTTTTGCCACAATTCCCTAGGAGAGTTAAAACAAAACGGAGGTAGTAGTTATTATTGTTTTAAAGTTGATTGAACTATAATTATAATAATTTTCTTTTGAATTTCAATGCATTTAACTATTCAACATTTAGCCTCCTTCTCTTCTCCCCAAACACCCTAACCTCAATCTCCCTCTCCTTCTTATTGTTGGAGGGGCTGTCATCGATCCTTCTAGTTGATGGTAAACCCTCATTTTTGTTTACTTTCTTTTGTTGATTGAGAGTTTAGTTTTAGTTTTATTCCAATAAAGTTAGTCTATTTAAAGTTGGTGACAATTGTGCTCCCTTTTTTTTGCCGAAAACCCTAGAAACCAAAGCCCAATGGTTCTTATGGCAGTTGGCAGATCGTGCGAGCCAGATTGCTTCCGCATACGTGAAGCCAGATTGCTTCCAAATATGTGAAGCTGGATTGCTTTCGACTACGTGAAGCGGGTGGTTGCCGATCAACGACGTGGGTCTAGACTAACTGCAGGCTTCTGCCGTCTGAGTCTCAAAGGTTGGTTGCATGGCTGGAAGATGAAGAAGGCATGGAAAGTCGAAGGAAATTGCATGAACAATATCTAAAGGTTATGAAACAACTTCATTGGTAGGAACAACATAACAATTTTCTTTGATAAAATTAGAGAGTGGAGTTGTATTTTTCATTATATTTCTTGGAATCATGTCCGAAGAGGTGGAAATAATGTTGTTTTTTCCCCTCGCTCACCAACAACCCTATGATTCTCTTGAAAAAATTTGGTTGGGGGAAAGGCCTGAGACCATTCTTGCCTCAGTCCAAAATTATATGTACTATATTGCTATATTAATGGAATGAAGTAGTGCCTTTTAGGGTTTCTTCTCCAAAAAAAAAAAATTCAACATTTAATTATTTTTTATGTTTGGTATGTATTTTTTTATGAGCATTTGTGTTGGAGGTTATGAGCAATCGTAATGAATGTTATTAACATTCATCTATTGGTTTATGAGCATTTATATACTGGTTTATGAGCACTGTTGTACAATAAAACTAAATGTTGAGGATGCATATTTTATGCTTATTCATTTATTTTTTAAATTTTCTTTTTAATTTTATTGCATTTAACTATTAAACATTTATTTATTTTTTTATACTTGATATGTATTTCTTTATTATAAGCATTGTTTAATAGCTAAGAACATTCATCTACTGGTTCATAAGAATTCATATATCGAGTTATGAACATTGTACTTTAGCTTTATGAGCATTTATATATTGGTTGATGAACATTATAGTAAAAACGTCAGGTCAAGAGCATTCGTGTTGGAGGTTATGAACATTCATCTATTGATGTATGAGCATTCATCTACTAATTTATGGGCATTGTAGTTTATGTTTATAAGCATGGTAGCTTAGATTTATGATGATTCATATATTGGTTTAGGAGCATTATAATTTAAGTTTATGAACATGGTACGTAGTTGTAGACACCAGGATTTGCACCGACACAATCCCGACCTGTCAAAACTCAGCAAGTCATTTGGGCCAAACACCAAAATGGGTCATTGGGCCCATGGAATCAGCAGTGCGGCCCCAACAGATCAAAATAGTCGACATACATATAAAATAAACCCGCAGGGGTTTTAATGTTCAAGAAAAGCCCAAAACACAAGCGGGCCCAAGACGCGCATCCGACCAAGAGAAGAGCAATAAAACCCGCTGGGGTTTTATACCTAGAAGCGACCCGTCTCTGCTCGCCACGTCATCGCTATGTGCGATGCAATTTTATAACCCGTCGGGGTTTTAATTATTTTTATGATTTTGAGGCCAGAAATCACCCCATGCAATCCTATTGAAAAAGCCCACATGATTGACTTTTTGACCTGGAAATTCTTAGAACCCGCTGGATGACCTTCCATGGACAAAGACTTGATTGTAGGGATGTGTGTCCCTCCATTTCCCTCCAAAACATCCATCCTCCACCTATAATTACCCTATCATTTTTCACACGTTCCCATCAACTATCATCGACTACACCCATACTCTACTTAAGTTCTCTCTCAAAATTCTATTATCCATACTCTCTCTAATTCCTTTATAATCACTCCCATCATCATTCATACACTACTTTTCTAACCACACACATCATTCTATTCAAGCTCCAAACCAAGGGGAAGACAAGGGATCAATTCTTATCTCGTCCACCTCCATTAAGCAAGGTTCGATTTCATTATTATTATTGTTGTATTTCATCTATCATGTAGTTTCTGCTTTAATCTCCTTACATGTACATGTTTGTACTTTGTAAAATAAAATCTCCTCATTTTTATATTGCATGTTTGAGAATATGATTTTGCGAAATTAATTAAACTTCTCCCTGCTCTCTTTCATTTCAAGATCGATTTTAGTAGAGTATATTTTCTAACAGGCGGATTTGAGAGTTCTTATAATTCTCGAATTCGTAACCTTACCCCCGAACTTAGAAATCGGGTTTCGTAGACCGGAGTCATTCTTTTTATTTTATAGTTTGTCGATTTCCTTAAATCGGTTGGCGACTCTTTCATGATTTTACAATTCGTTTAAATATTTAAAATATACGCATTTGCATTAAAATAATTAAAAATGACTTAATACCACCTTTTTACTAATCCAAGGCAAACCCGAGAGAAAGTGGGCCAGAAGTTAACAAAACCCCAACGAGTTTTATTAATTTCCACCCAATTTTCTCTTGGCCGAGGAAACACATGACCCAGCCAAGAAATTGACAAAACCGCTGTGGGGGTTTTCATGATTTCTGGCGGCCCATTTGCTTTCTCTTGGACCTGGATCTGTTATTTGGACCGGTATTGAGTCGTTAATAAGATATTTTGGTGCAATTTCGAGTATTTAAATAATAAAAACGGACTTGTAAATAAATAAAGTTTCATCACTCAGAAAACGAATTTAGAAAGTTAAAAAAATATCCTTATTTAAGGATTAAGCAACCTTAGTTGGCTCCCGATCGTTAAGGTAGCGCATCCAGAAAACGATTCCCCGAACGGGAATTTTTCGGGTACCTACAGATTGGCGACTCCACTGGGGACTTAAAACTTAAAAAGAGGGTAAAACTTAAACAAATCAAGTTGATTTGAAATTGTAAAAGGGAGAAATTGATTTATTTCACAATTGTATTATTCTTTTTAGGCATTTTTGCATACCGGGCCACTCGACGGGTCTTTTGACACGGGAGCACAAAGGCGACGGTTTAAGTAATAACTAAGACTCTTCCCTGAGAGCGGGCGGCCACTACTTGTGTGATGCACCCTACATCGCCAAGCATTTGGTCTCTCATCTCCCCATGTTATACTCAAAGGGCTTCCTTGAAGTCCGATGAGCAACACCTCACACTCCTTAGCCACAAATTTTTAGGGGTAAGGTAAACCGAGGCGAGAGCGTGTGGTAGGCCATGTCTACCATAGAAAATCCATGAATATAGAACCTTGGTTTAAGATACCCTTCATATTGTATGCTATGTGTATATGTGTTTCCCTTTCCCTTTTCTTTGTTTTATATATATATATATATATATATATATATATATATATATTTTTTTTTTTTGTAAAGAGTCGACCATAATTTGGAGGTTTTCGTTCTAATCCATATAAAATTCATTGGGTTGAGAAAATGATTATTTATGGATTAATATAATTAACCCAAGAGTCATTATGGTTGGCCCAATGGAAGGGCCCATTTATGTTTAAGGGTTAGATATTTTAATTAATAAATAAGAATTGACTCACCTTAGATGATATTATATGGCCCTTTATGAAATTCTCTTAAGGTTCAAGTTTTTTAAAAGTCCAACAAAGTTAATGGATAACGTTTTAGACTGTATAATAGTCACTAAGCTTGAGTAAATTAATTTATAGGTTTTAATTTATAGGCCCAACCATATTGGATTTGTCAATTAAGCCCATAAACTAATTATAACTCGCTTATTGTTGGCTCTATTCAGTCCTTTACAATATCCATTTTCCTTGAGTTAAATAAATAAATGTGTCGGGTCATAATAAAAGGAGTGTCAGTGTGTTAAGCATTATTCTAGTCCGTATAATAGCCAGCATAGCTTGAGTTAACCCAAGTTTGTTAGTTCAAGTGATGGATTCTCCTTAAAACGATCGGCTTGTGGTTTAAGCCCATCCGAATTGAGAAACACTCACTTGCGCTTTCAAACTTATGTCGACTCACTATATTTGACTTTATTCAACCCTTTATAATGCTCTTGTCGTAAAAAGTGTTGTTGTTTTAGGATCATATAGAGGTTATGGCGCGCAAATTTGTTGTTTCTTGAGTCAGTATATAGGTGTCTTACGCGTTAGGATGTGTTATATATGGTCTAGTAAACCCAGGTCATGGGTGGGTCTTTGTTTTAGAGTCACGATATGAGTGTCTTTTTCTGTAGATAGTATGACATAAGGCCGGCCTAGGATGAATCTTTGTGTTAGTGTCTGCGTGTAAGTGTCTTGGATTCTTTAGAAAGTATCATATAAGGTCTAGGATGAGTCTTTGTGTTAGTGTCCGCATATAAGAGTCTTGCATTCTTTAGGAGGTCTCATACAGGTTCTTAGGGCATGGGTGAGTCCTTTTCCGGAGTCAACATATGAATGTCTTGCATTATAAAAGTCTCCTATAGGGTCTACGTCATGCAAACCCATGTCATGGGTGTGTCGTTAAGTCTTTCTCTTGAGTTAGCATGTAAGCGTTTGTCATTCCTTGGAAAGTCTCATATAGGTTCATAGCAGTGGCGAATCCAGGAATGAAATCAAGCGGGTTCAAAGTCAAATATAAAAATTTAAAACAACAAATAAAAAAACTTACAATATTATTATCTTTCGGGTAGTTGTCCATGACAAGGCGCCATGACTTGAAAGTATTCCAATATGATGTATCATTTGGTACTTTTTTGAAAATTTCATCCTCAAAATAAGTACTAACAGTGTTTTTTCAAAAACTCGTCTGAGACTGTTAAAAACAACGCTAGGCTTGAACTGTAACTGTTGTCGCTAGGACGCTAGGTTGAGTTTAAAAAAAAGAAAAATTATAAACATCTTAACGAAAGATGGTTAATAAATGATAATCATCTTGCATTTCACTTAAATTACTAATAAAGTTAAATGTAATTATATTGAAATGATTATAAAGATATGTTTCATTACTTTAAGGATAATTATAATTTATAAACAATTTAAAATAATTATTTATTTATATTTTTTAAAAATATAAAATTATGCATAGAATGTGTCTTTTCAACTATGATTAATAAAATTAGGTTGTTATTATATCTTTTGACCTAACTAATAAATATTATAGTCTTATAGTTGATATATATATATATATATATATATATATATATATATATATATATATATATATATATATATATATAATTATTAAAGAAAATATTATTAAAAGTTACAAAAATGTGAAATAGAGGCCTGTTGGTCTCGAACACGGAACCTCAAGCTTCCTTTCATTGTATCATGGTTCAACAAAAAATGCTACATTTGAGGCCTATAGGTCTCGAACACAAGACCTCTAACTCGCTTCACTGATTCATTGTGCATGCTTGCCATTGAGCTAAGGCAGAAGATATGATTCATAACTGTTTCATGTTGTATATGTATATTTATCAGATGGTTGTATTTAACAAACAGATTTTTTTCTTTTTTTTTTTTAAGCGGGGTCACGTGACCCCACGTGAACCCATGTTGTATATTTATCAGACTCGTGGGTAAGTCTGTGTCTATCTGTCTTTTTTTTTAAAAGTCTAGTGTAAACCCATGTCATGGGTGAGTCTTTTCTCAAGTTGGCATCTCATGTGGGTGTCTTTCGTTAGGAAGTCTAATGCAAACCCATGTCATAAGTTAGGATTTTTGGGTCACCATGTAGGCATTTTCACTTAGGAGGTCTCATATAGAATTTAGGACAGGTAGACCCATGTCGTAGGTAAGTCTTTTCCTTAAGTCAGCATGTAGAGGTCTTGCATCCTAGGAAGTCTCATGTAGGTCAGTTAGCACATTCAAACCCATGTCCTGGGTGAGTCTCTCCCGAGTCAGCACATAGGCGTTTTTCATTTTAGGAAGTCCATATAGGTCATTTAGGTCATGCATGCATTAGGATGGTTTGTTTTCTTCTCTTGTCTAGTGTCAAGGTCAAGGCCTGAGCTAACCATAAAGGGAATGTTTGGGATGACGGGACTGCAACTACCATAGATCCCGAGGGAACAACATGGAGAATTGTTAAACTTTGGAGCACATGATCCAGCCAGGGAAACTGCCCCTACCGAAAGCAGCACAGAGGACCAAATATAATATGGATTCCCTATACGAGGACAAGGAGGGCACATCATCAAAGGAGCTTTAGAAGTAGCTACAATCCTGGTTGTCAAGCATTTCACGCTCAGAGTCTGTTAGAGTAAGTTCTTCATTCATTTCTTGAATTCGGTTGCTCCTGTTGCTATTTGATCAAACATAATTTTCTGCTTGTGTTTTTGACATGAGTTGAAAAGTTCTTTCATCCGTCCATCATCCGTACAAACCAAGTCTGACAAATTCACCTTCTCTCATCCTTCCATCTTTGTTATATACCTCGCTCCCATCCTTCAATTTTCTTGAATCCAAGGTTAGAGAGATGAAGAGGAAAATTCAAAACAAAAAAAAAAAAGAATTAAAAAAAAAAGATTGAAAAACTATAGAGTGATCGGTTTGAAAACCTCATTGAGGCAAACCGGGCAAAAGGAGAGAATAAAAATTGATTGAGAGAAGTCAGCTTGTACCTTCCATCCCACCAGCTGAGCAAAAGGAGAGAACGTCATCAGGAAAGACTAACTCCTCATTAGAAATCTCGCAACTTAACCATATGTGCCGAGGACAGGGGGCTTTCACCCCACCTTCATTTCACCATTCACATTACCCTCAGTTTCTCATCTTACCACTTACTTTCTAGACTTTACCTTAACCTTTTCAAACCCTTAATCCAATCCAAAAGGTGTGCTATGACCAAAGGAGAAAAGAGAGGTGACCCATGAAGAAGTTCAAAAAAAAAAAAAGCTAGAAAAATGGAGGCAAAAAAAAGAAAAGAAAAAAAGAGAGAAGTTGAGGGAGATAAAAAAAAGGGAAATGGAGAAAAGAAAAAAAAAGGAAGAAAGAAAAGAGGGGAGAATAAGAAATTAGAAGGCGGAAATAAGGGTCATGCACAACAGAGAAATAATCCCATCCTAAACCTACACCTCATCATACCTTTCAGCCTTCATAACCATCCATAACTTGCATATGGACCCTCAAACCTTCATGACCATCTTTTTGAACCGTTAAGCCTTCCTCGAGGCACTACCCCATCAAAGTTGCACTTAAAGAGCTACGACTGTCCTGATTCCATCTCGGATACGTAAGAAAACCTCTTCAAAGCCCGACCAATACCTGTTCACTTTAGAGACCATCTGCCATTGAATAATTTGGTCCTTGAGAGAATAAAAAAAAGGAGAGAATAAAAAGCTAGTCTGAAACCCTATTGGGGCGGGCTAGGCAAAAGGAGAGGAAACCATGGATTTCATCATCATCATCAACCCTCCATCTTATTTCCGTGAGACTTGGACATTATTCCATAACCATGTTCCAACCTTTTCCCAAGAGATGATGTCTTACCCCATTTGACGATCTCTTCACCCTTTTAGGACACGATCATTCTTGAGTATCTCCTTATCTCATTCATCAATAAACTCTCGTCTACTATCCCTTTCACTAAACGTCTTCCAACTTTTTCTCAAGAGATGACGTATATCCCATTTGACCATCTCTCCTCCCTTTCAGGACATGATCATCCTTAATTATCTCCATATCCCATTCATTAGCCAAGCATCGCCCATCGTCTCTTTCACCAAACACTTTCTAACCAATCCTTTCATCCCATCTCACCCTCCGAGGACTCTTCAGCTCAGTCATTAAAAAGTATGAGGCTCTGTTATTAATGCCCACTCTTAGCACACCTAAGTGTGCCTTAATTCTCAACAAGAGCGAAAGCCGCCCACACCAGATCAGCGGCTAACTAGCAACCACATGATCATGAACAGGCTCAGAAACAAGCTACTCTAAACTAGGGGCTTACGCTACCTTTACGACATCGTTCGAGAAATTTATCGCAGATAACTTCTAAGAGGGACACCTACTCCCTATCCTACAAGGTCTTGCATCTTCATTCTCATTGACGTCCTAATAGTGGTCTCATAAAAAAAGTAGCGGAAAAGAAAAAAAAAAGAAAAAAAGAAAGAAAGAAGAAAAAAAAATTAAAGGAAAAGAGGGACTAAGTCGAAAACCCTTTGGGCAAGTTACGCAAAATGAGAGTTTGAGATTCATTACTAAGGACTATGCCTCCTCCTATTCCATGGTTTTCGTGCATCATGTCGTCAATCCACACGAAATTGGGGGCTTGCAAATCTCCAAGGTGCTCTCCAAGGCAAGACAGTTTCATCAACAGTCTACCGAGGGCTGGGCGTACATTAACATGGTCATCTGCATTCAAGAAGCGCATCCTTCAGGCTTGTTGCCTCCATCATCAGTCCCTGTCCCGTGGACCGAAACATTCCTCATCGTGAATTTTCCTTAAATTCCCCACGAGTGGCCTTGACCCTTAGAAAGCATTGTCGTAGGAAGTCATTGTCTTAGGAAAGCATTGTCCTAGAAAAACATTGTCTAAATATGGAATGGGGGGGTTTACCTACATGTAGAATTGCATAAAGCATCATATGTATGTCCTGTCAAAGCATAATAGGTTTGCATTGCATCTATATATTGAGTCAGAGTCACATAGAGTCAATTAGTCTTGCATAGAGTCAGTTTGTCTTGCATGGAGTCGGTCTGCCATGCATAAAGTCAATAGTCGTGCATAAACGCATGAGTGCATGAATGTTTGTTTCAAAAACAAAACAAAAATTGCATTTTTTGTGCAAGAGTTTAGTAGACTAGTTGCATGCATACTCGTATATTTGAAAATGAAAAAAGAAGAAGAAGCAAGGAAGTGCCACATCGTTGCTCCAAAACACAACACTGGGGGCTGTTTAAGCCCATATGCTATCTCAATCAGACCGGTCGACATGGTTTCCAGTAATTGAGAGCAAGATTAGAGCAATCTCTAATCCAACTCTTGATGGACAAGTTAGCATCCAGTTAAGTCATACATCATTAGCCAGACACAAATGGCACATATCTGACACGAAGGACAGAATCTTCACTTGACTAATACGGATCAACGACCGGGCAAATTCAAGAATCCATTCCCCACAGTGAAATTTTGGCACCTATGCGTTTGAAGCAAAATCTAAGAAAGATAAGGGTCATTGGCAGAGTTTCGGTGTAAGTTCCCCGGCATCATATTGCCATCATCAAATCAAAAAAATCCAGAGCCGCCGGCAAAACTCGGCACAGTCTCAGCAATAAGAGTCGTCAACATCGGGTTCGACGTAATCTCAGGAATAAGATCCATCAACTTCGCGTCCAGTGAAGTCTCGTCGACATAAAAAATGTCATCATCATCATCAAAAAGACCAAAAATAGGGTCGCCGGCGGAGATCAACGTAAGTCCCCAACATTAGAACCATCGGCATTGTGATCGGTGAAGACTCTACCCCAGGGCCATCGACATCACGATCAGTGGAGTCCATCAACATTGAACATGCCAAATAAACGACACTGGGAAAGACTGGAACGACACTAAGAAAAGACTAGAACATCAACATCAACCACGACACAGGATGAAGCTTCCAAGTGTTAGCCCACACCTTCAAGTAAGGATGTCATCAGACGCTTGAGATCACTTCAAGTAGGGCGTCATTCTCGCATGAGATCAGCGTACGATACGCAAAAATTCAACAACAGTCAAGTAGAGCATCATTCTTGCAGGACTCAGCTTCCAAGCATCACCTCAGGCTTTGCAATCCAAAGTCAAATCCACAGGCTTTACACCACAAAGTCATATCTTGACCGGTGTCCATCAAAACAGTTCCACTTTTATTTTCGGGAAAATTCGATATGCCTTGGGAAAATCCATTGGGCATCGTCGACATCTTTTGTCGTCCAACGGTTGCATCCTAAAGACCTCCGACGACATCCCGACATCTTAAGTCGTCGAACGGTTGGCACCTAAAGGCCTCCGATGACATTATCGACATCTTCAGTCATCCAATGGTTGCCATCTAAAGGCCTCCAACGACATCACCGACATCTTCAGTCTTCCAGCGGTTGCCACCTAAAGGCCTCCAACGACATCACCGACATCTTTAGTCGTCCAGCGGTTTCCACCTAAAGGCTTCCGACGACATCACCGACATCACCCGTCATCCGGTCGCCATATGAAAAAGCCAAGACAACATTCATCTCCAAGAAGTTAACATCTAAGGCTACTTTCACCTTCGTTCTATTCGGACTCGATCAAAGTGAGGGCTCTCTGTAGACACTGGGATTTGCACCGACACAATCCCGACCCGTCAAAACTCAGCAAGTCATTTGGGTCGAACACCAAAATGGGTCATTGTGCCCATGTAATCAACAGTGCAGGCCCAACAGATCAAAGCAGTCAGCATACATATAAATAAAACCCGCAGGGGTTTTAATGTTAAAAAAAAAGCCCAAAACACAAGCCGGCCCAAGACGCGCATCCGGTCCAGGGAAGAGCAATAAAACCCGCTAGGGTTTTATATCTTGAAGCGGCCCGTCTCTTCTTGCCACGTCATCGATCTGTGTGATGCAGTTTTATAACCCGCCGGGGTTTTAATTATTTTTATGATTTTGGCGCCATAAATCACCCCATGCAATCCTATGAAAAAAGCCCACGTGATTGACTTTTTGACCTGGAAGTTCTTAAAACCCGCTGGGGTTTTGACCTTCCATGGACAAAGACTTGATTTTAGGGATGTGTCTCCCTCCATTTCCCTCCAAAACATCCATCCTCCACCTATAAATACCCTATCATTTTTCACACATTCCCATCAACTATCATCCACTACACCCATACTCTACTTAAGTTCTCTCTCCATATTCTCTCTAATTCCCTTATAATCACTCCCATCATCATTCCTACACTACTTTTCTAACCACACACATCATTCTATTCAAGCTCCAAACCAAGGGGAAGACAAGGGATCAATTCTCATTTCGTCCACCTCCAATAAGCAAGGTTCGATTTCATTATTATTATTGTTGTATTTAATCATGTAGTTTATGCTTTAATGTCCTTACATGTACATGTTTGTACTTTGTAAAATAAAATCTCCTCATTTCTATATTGCATGTTTAAAAATATGATTTTGCGAAATTAATTAAACTTTTCCCCCCTCTCTTTCATTTCAAGATCGATTTTAGTAGAGTCTGTTTTCTAACAAGCGGATTCGAGAGTTTTTATAATTCTCGAATTCGTAACCTTACCCCCGAACTTAGAAATCGGGTTTCGTAGACCAGAGTCATTCTTTTTTTTTTTGTTATTGTTTGTCGACTTCTATAAATTGGTTGGCGACTCTTTCATTATTTTACAATTTGTTTAATTATTTAAAATATACGCATTTGCTTTAAAATAATTAAAAATGACTTAATACCACCTTTTTACTAATCCAAGGCAAACCCAAGAGAAAGTGGGCCAGAAGTTAATTAAACCCCAGCGGGTTTTATTAATTTCCACCCAATTTTCTCTTGGCCGAGGAAATTCATGGCCCAGCCAAGAAATTGTCAAAATCCCCGCGGGTTATGATGATTTCTGGCGGCCCATCTACTTCCTTTTGGGCCTAGAGCTGGTATTTGTACCGGTATTTAAATAATAAAAACGGACTTGTAAATAAATAAAGTTTCATCCCGAAAGCGAATTTCGAAAGTTAAAAAATTCATTATTTAATGATTAAGCAACCTTAGTCGGCTCCCGATCATTAAAGTAGCGCATCCAGAAAACGATTCATCGAACAGAAATTTTCCGGGTACCTACAATAGTTTAGATTTATAAGCATTTATAATGGTTTATAAGCATTGTAGCAAAATAATTTTAGAATCCTAGAGCAGTTTTGTCAAGGATAGGCTAATTAGTGACAACATTCTGGTGGCGTGCGAGCTCTTCCATCACATTTACTGCCACACTGGACCCAACGGACATATGTTGATCAAGCTATATAGTATATATGAAAAAAACCTTTGACAAAGTCGAGTGGCCCTTCCTTCGGGATATCACGAATAAGCTGGGGTTCTGCGGGCAATGGATCAACACCACCTTGATGAAATTTGTTGAGACCCCAATCTTTTCCTTCCTCATCAATGACACCATAAGGGGTCACTTAACCCTGTCATGAGGCATTTGTCAAAGGTGACCCGCTTTGTCTATTTTTATTCGTTATTATCATTGAGGGTCTCTCCGCTCTGTTAGAAAATGTAGTGAAAGTGGGCGCTATTGCTGGCATTCGGATATGTAGAAATGTACCTGTCATTTCCCATCTCCTCTTTGCAGACGATACCATATTGGTTTGTAAAGCAACTGAAGATCAAGCAAGGATGATCAAACATATCCTCAATCTCTATGAGAATGCCTCGGGACAAAAAGTTAACTACAACAAGATGGATGTGATGTTCCCTAAAAATGCCCCTCAAGCACGCAAGGATGCTATTAAAAAAAATTCTGGAGATTAGGGAGGTTCTTTCGCACAACAAGTATCTTGGGCTACCTTTTGAAGGTAGGGAAGTCAAAATACAAAGACCTCTTATGCGTGAAGGACATGGTGGCAAAGATGCTAAGCTGTTGGGATGACTGCTTCATATCTTGGGCTAGGTGCGAGGTGATGATAAAAGCAGGCGTGCAAGCCCTTCCGGTATATTCCATGAGCACTTTCAAGCTCCCTATCTCGTTGTACAACGACATCCAAAGGCTTATCATGAGGTATCGGTGAAGAGGGAAGCAAAATGTTCAAAAACTGCACTGGATTAATCCCTTTTCTCTTTGTGTAGATAAAGAGGTTGGAGGCATGGGATTTAAATCCCTGCTAAACAAGTGTGGCGCCTATGGAAAAATCCTATATCCTTATCCACTCGGCTATTAAAGGCAAACTACTACCCCGAGGGGGATATTTCTTGGCAAGTTTGGGGCCTTTCCCTAGCCACACATGGAGAAGTATATGCTCTGCAAGGGAATTAGCAAAATCAAGATCGCGCTCGTATATCGACAATGGAACAACAGTTCATATCTGGGATGACAAATAGCTGGGGAAGGGACCGACCTTTAAGATCATCACCCCCCATAATGGTCAACCACATGTTAGCAAGGTGAGCGACCTCATTGACACCGAAGACAGCTGCGGGAAAAGAGATCTAATTGAGGAAAACTTCCTCCCATGTGATGTTGAGGAAACCCTATCCATCTCATTAAGTTGTACTTCCCAGAAGACAGGATTGCTTGGAACGACACAAAGAACGAGGAGTATAGTATCAAAATCGGCAATAAGAGCCTTGTCACCTTACGATCTCTGTCTCAGGCCACTTCAAGCAACCTGGAGGGACATTTGGTGTGGAAACAACTTTGGAAATTAAAAATTCACCCTCGGATTCAGGCTTTCGGTTGGAGGCTGTGTAAAGAGATATTGCCCTCGACGACAACCATAAGTAGACGAATAAAGCAAGGAGACATTATGTGGCCATCCAGCTGAAACGAACGTTCATAGCGTATTCCAATATGGAAGAGGAAGGGTGGCCAACCGCATAAAATTCACCTATAGACTATGTTCATAAAGTCTTTCTCTAGCTTGACAACAACAACAACAAGGAGTACTTGTAGTGCTAGCCTAACAATGCTAGAATGCAAGAAACAAGGCTGTTGTGAATGGAACAAGAATCAGTGCTGAGACTCCAGTGTCAAAATCTCGAGAAATCATCATCGAGTTCCAATACTTGCCGACTTCAAAGCAGGCTCCCAAAGCTCCACATGTCTCGAAATGGGCACCACTTCCAGACATAGTTATTAAAATCCCGATCCTGATTTACGATCCTACGATTTTATGGTCGAAAATCCTCGATACGATTCGACTATTTACACACGATCCATGATCCTACATAGGCTAATTTCCGATCCTAACTTCCCCATAGTTTCGAGTTAGGATCCCAATTTTAATAACCTCGCCTCCAGAGGGCCTCTGGATGCTAAACTTTGACGCCGCAAAAATAGGAGCTTGGGGTTACGAATGGGGATTCGTAATCCAGGACATCATAGGAGAGGTAGTAGCTGGGAGTGTGAAACAGCAACGAAGATTTTCTAACCCCGAACTAGAGGAAGCGGGCACTACCACATATATTGTGTATGCTAACATTTACTCTGTAACAATTCATAACTATTACAGTAGTTTAATTTTTCCTAACAGTTTTAGTAACAGTTTTTGATGCCATAAACTTTACCAAGAATATGATAGCAATAGTAACAATTTATATACATTAGCAACATAATTAAGGAATGTAAGTTTTAGGTTTTCTATTGTTACATTTTCTATTATATTTGTAACATAATGAGAAACATTAGGGTACGGGAAGCAAGATGATCATACTCTAAATTTAATGAGTTATGACAAGGGAGAAAAATGGTTGAATATGCCGTAGTCTTGGAGAAAATTTTGATTCAGGTAAATTTGAGTTCGTCAAATTTGATTAATGGATGTGAAATTGTTGTTTGGACACGTCTTTTATTAGTCAGACCGGGTTGGATAATTCAAATTGGGCTAAATTTGGATAAAAATCGGGTTTAAAATCGAAAAAAGAGAATTATTATGTCAGAATATTTGTCAATCACTCAATGTCAAATCGAGGTTCGGACTAATTTTGATTTTTTTTTTCAAATCGGATATATTCAAACATTCAAATCGGATAAAATTTTGCGAACGCAAATTTGCCCCATATCTTTTAAGACTTTTATTGCATGACCAAGTCTTAGCTGCTTCTAATTCCTTATCACCATGTAACCACAAATTTTCGAGTCTAAAATTAATTAAGACAAGAAAAATGGACAAACAAAACTTGTATTGATTTCAAAGAATTTGGCTACAATCTCTATAATATTTGTTACAAGACAAACAAATAAAAATCCTTGATTTGATCTCTGTAGTCTTTTTGAAGGAGGGTCGATGGGGTTTGAATCTGGATCAAGTTGGTGTCAAATCTCTAGAACAAACGACACAAATCGAAGTGTTTGTTGTTTATTCTAGAGAGAGTCTTCTTATGAGTTAAATTTTTTGTCCCCTTAATGAGAAGAGTAAAGACCTATTTATAGGGAAATGACTTGATCTCTCTCTTGGGCTTATGACTCGCTAGCCTTCTTGGGCTGTTGTCCGGGCCTTAGGGTTAGGTTGACTTGGCAATCCATTTGACTTTTGACTTGGTAGTTTTTTTGGGCCGTTGACCGGGCCTTGGGTTTAGGTTGGCTTGACAATCCATTTGACTTTGGCTTGGTAGTCATTTGGGTCTCGATTTGGTAGTCGATTTGGGTCTGACTTGGTAGTCGTCCGAGCTTTGACTTGGGAGTCAGCTTGAGCCAATTTCCCTTAAAATATATTAAATTAATTATTATGGACCGACCAAAATAATCAACTTAATTTGACTTGTCTTGCGAGCTAGACTATTGACTTGATCCGTCGTTTTGCCACTAGAGGGTCGTACATGGTCAAATGTTTGAACACGACTAACATCTTAACTGTCTTGACGCAACCTCTTTTTTTTTTTTTTTTTTAATTCTTGTATCAATTGTCTAGACTTGTCCCAGTGTACTGTCTGTTCAATTCGTTGAATCATTGTATCATCCAGTTTTATGCGCCACTAACAAGGGTCCTTTTTTTATGAGATTATTTTCCGTATAAGCTTGATGCTTCCTAATGTTGTGATAGGAAAGTATGTTATGGATGGTTTTGATGATTTAGAAACAAAAAATGGCACATCAAAATATTGAGATGTGATAATAATAGTTGCCAATTTATGTCAAAGTTGTGATTGCATTGAGAATATGGAAATACACAATCAACTCATATAATATTGGAATATGGTAGCAAATGTCTTCCAATTTACGCTAAATCATGATTGCATTGATACGGAAGTGGCTATATAAGCATAGCCATGATTCATTGAAGGTTACCACTGTCGTACCTTTTCACCAAGTCAAGGGGATATATTTTGTCTTTCGTGACTGAATCATGGCCATATGGCCGCTCAATACATAGCGGTGTAACAATTAAGCTGCATGATTCAGCTTCTTATGATAGCGGTGAGCTTGGACCCCCCTCTTTTTATTCTCTTCATACGATTGAATAAAGCGTGATGAATATGAATTCACCACGACTCCCAGTATCAAACATTTATTCATATTTTTACAGAAGACGACATCCCAAAATTTGTACAAATTTTTCTTTTCTTTCCTTTTTTTTTTGTAGGTATTAACACCTAAGTACCACTATATACAAGGATAACGGGCACCGCTTTTGCGTATAGGTGTTTATCCTTGTTGAGGTGACGAGTTAGATGACTTTGGAAGATCGAGTACTGCCAAGGACAAGGATAACGGGCTCCACTTTTGCATAGAGGTGTTTATCCT
Organism: Portulaca oleracea; assembly: GCA_029582165.1. Classification (NCBI taxonomy): domain Eukaryota; kingdom Viridiplantae; phylum Streptophyta; class Magnoliopsida; order Caryophyllales; family Portulacaceae; genus Portulaca; species Portulaca oleracea. The sequence continues at coordinate 34,237,961 of CM055880.1, read as the reverse complement.
TGTTGAGGTGACGAGTTAGATGACTTTGAAAGACCAAGTACCGCCAAGGACAAGGAAAACGGGCTCCGTTTTTCCGTAGATGAGTTTATCCTTGTTGAGGTGGCGCGTCGGATATTTTTTTTTGAAACACCAAATACTGCCAAAGGCAAGGATAACAGGCTCCGCATTAGCATAGACGAGTTTATCGTTGTTGAGGTGGCGCGTCAGATATTTTTTAGAGACACCGAATACCACCAAAGGCAAGGATAACAGGCTCCGCATATGCGTAGGGGAGTTTATCCTTGTTGAGGTGGCGCGCCAGATATTTTCTGAAACACCGAATACTGCCAAAGGCAAGGTTAACAGGCTCCGCATGTGCGTAGAGGAGTTTATCCTTGTCGAGATGGCGCATCGAATATTTTTTTGGAACACCGAATATCGCCAAACGCAAGTATAACAGGCTCCGCATATGCATAGAGGAGTTTATCATTGTTGAGGTGGCGCGTCAGATGTTTTTTTGAAACACCGAATACCGCCAAAGGCAAGGATAACAAGCTTCGCATACGTGTAGAGGAGTTTATCCTCGTTGAGGTGGCGCATCAGATATTTTTTTGAAACACCAAATACCGCCAAAGGCAAGGATAACAGGCTCCGCATATGCGTAGAGGAGTTTATCCTTGTTGAGGTGGCGCGTCAGATATTTTTTTAAAACACCGAATACCGCCAAAGGCAACCATAACAGTCTCCGCATATGCGTAGAGGAGTTTATCCTTGTTGAGGTGCCACATGAGTTTTTTTTTGGAACACCAAATACCGCCAAAGGCAAGGATAATGGGCTCCACTTTTGCGTAGAGGAGTTTATCCTTGTTGAGGTGACGAGTCGGATGATTTTGAAGACTCGTCCCATGCCAGGATGACAACCTATCATAGAGCCTACATACTTTTTCTTTATTGCTTGTATTGGACCTCTTTTTTTTGTGTGTGTGTCTTTTTACCCGCTTCTTTGCTTTTTCTTCTTTTATTTATTTAATTTTTTTTGCAGGTTTGTGAGGCTACACAATGTGCATTGCTTGAACATCTAGATGCCAAAAGATGGGCATGACTTGAACATGTTGGTTATCCCATTGAAGGATGGCTTGTGATTTGAAGGAAGGAGCCGACAACCACGTCGATGGCAGATGTGGCGCCACTGTTAGTGTAACACAATTGTTGGCCTTGGCATGGAGAGTATCACTAACAGTTGTAGTGACACTATTGATGTAACAATGCTTGATGGTCATCAACGATCATGGTCATGACACAATTATTAATAAGGCTTGCCTTGAAGTGGTATGCCAACAATGATGACGAAAAGTCATCAACGTCATCTTGACGAGGGACGTCCATAGCCATGGTGGCTCTTGTATTTACGTTGACACTATGATCATTGATCGATGACTTAGCTTAGGAGTCTGTTATTTTTTTTTTTGGATAATTTGAGAGTTTCTTATCTTAGTTAGTCAGTCAGGATGACTTAGAAGTCTTTTGACTCAAGTGTTCCTTTGTAGCGACTTGAAAGTCTTTGACAACGACTTGAAAGTCTCTGATGATGACTTGAGCATCTTTTCTTGTGATGACATGGAAGTCTGTTGATGATGACTTGAACGTCTTTATCTTGTAATGACTTGGGAGTCTGTTGCTGATGACTTGAGAGTTTTTTTTATGATGACTTGAGAGTCTTTTGGTGATGACTTGAAAGTCTTTGTTCATTTGATAGACTTGTGAATTTTGTGTTTCAACTTGGGAGTCTCTTGATTAGGTTGACTTGGGAGTCGTTGGTGGTGACTTGGAAGTCTTTGTGTACTTGGTAGTTTTTTTTTTCAAATGATGACTTGGAAGTCTTGTCGTGACTTGAAAGTCCATGACGATCACTTGAAAGTTTTTGTTTCTTAAGTCCCTTTTTTTTAAGGTGACCGCGCTTTGCCCCGTATGGTGTCCTCTCTCTTTGCGCGTCGCATCTAGTCAGACTAGTCAGTGTCTTCTTCATCTAGCATGATTTCCCTTTCCTTCACTAGCTGCATGACTTGCATTTTGAATGCTCTGTATTTCTCTAATGGGCAGCTGACAATCCTATTGTACTTGCAATACTTAGGATTGCTCACTCTTCCTACTTCTTCAAGGCACTTTGGCTCAGGGAGTCCTATGAGTCCTTTCTCAAGGAGTTTGTCCAACATTTCTAGCGCATCAGAGTCAGAAAAACAATAATCATTTTCTTCAATCATAAGGTCTCTTCTTGGCATGTCTTCATAAGCAGTTGTGGACACACTATTGTTAGAATGTTTTCCATGGTTGGCAATTCTAAACTCCATGTCATGAGCTTATGCCACCAAGTCTTGAAAGTTCTTAGGCTTGTTTACTTGCAAGACATAGAGTATGTTCCAATCCATTCCTCGAGCGCACATGTCGAGCGAAGAGGTTTCTGACAGACGATCCTTGCACATTAGGGAAAGAGCATGCCAACGGCTGATGTAGTCAACAATTGGCTCGTTACCCTATTGTTTAGTTTTAATCAATTCTGTCATGCTAACGACATGACTCGTGTTGTAGAAACGATTTAAAAACTCCTCCATTTGCCCCCAACTATAGATGGATTCAGATACAAGGTTGGTATACCAATCAAATGCAGTTCCTTTTAAGGAGGGTAGAATCTGCTTGACTAAGAGATCTCCGTTTGTGCCAGCATTGTTGCATGTCTCAACAAAGTGCGCGACATGCTGCTTTGGGTTACCATGCCCATCGAATTGATGAAATTTGGGAGGTTGGTAACCATGTGGCATACGAATAGGTTGATTCTCTTAGTGTATGGCCTAGTGTACGTGTGAGTTCTTGGTGAAGCTTCTCCTAATTGATCCTTGAGTGCCTTTGCGATCAAATTTTGGATTTGTTCCGCAGTCATTGAGCTTGTCGTTGATAATGGCTTGTCGACCTTCTTAGATATGTCACTCTCAGTCTCACTTTCACTATATTCATTTTCTCCCTCTACGTCTGAATATTTATTGAAGGACTTTTCTGGTCGTTGCTTTAACTTCTTCTCCAACTTAGCAATCTTTTTATCTTGACACTTGATTTACGCGTGCTTCTCTTCGCTCTCTTGAGTAAGCTTCTGTAATGTGGCTTTTATGTTAGCCATTTCTTCTTTTATAGTCACAACTCTTGTAACCATGACTAACATAGTAACAAGATCAGATGACCTTGTTTTACTTCGAACTTCCCTCACTATGCCAATGGCCTCGTGTTTCATCTTCACATTTGCTGCGAGCTCTTCCTTAGGAGATCGATTGGTTGAAGTCTTTGTAGCCATGTCTTATTCGTGGAGAGGTTCTTGAAAGTCTTGATTTCAGAGAGGGAGATGAGAGCTAGAGATTGTCCCACCGAGCGTGTGTAGGACCCGGGAAAAAGGTGGACCCTTTCTTCCGCGAAGCGCTACATTTGTGATCGGGAGCCGACTAAGGTTTCTTAATCCTTAAATAAGGACCTTTTTTTTTTTCGAAATTCATTTTCGAGGTGATGAAACTTTATTTATTTACAAACCCGTTTTTACTATTTAAATTACCTGTAATTACACAAATTAATTTAACAACAACTTAATCCCGGCCCAATTAATAAATCCAGGCCCAAAAAGGAGCAAATGGGCCACCAGAGGCTGCCAAAACCCGCCTAGGCTTTGGCAGACCCTGGGCTGGGCCATTTGCATCCCTGGGCCAAAAAGAGATGGGTTGAAATTAATAAAACCCGCCTAGGTTTTATTAATTTCAGGCCCATTTCCCTCGGGCCCAACCTTGAATTAACAAATTGGATGAATTAAATTATTCATTAAAATTATTTTATGTAAAACGAATATTTTAAATAATTAAACGAACTTATAAATCATTTTATAGAGTCGCCAGCCGATTTAAGGAAACCGACAAACCATAAAAAAAAGAAAGACTCCGGTCTACAAAACCCGATTTCTAGATTCGGGGGTAAGGTTATGAATTCGAGAGTTATAAGAACTCTCGGATCCGCCTGTTATAAAACAGACTCTACTAAAATCAACATTGAAAAGAAAGAGAGCGGGGAGAAGTTTGATTAATTTCGCGGAATTATTATTCAAATCATGCAATATAAACAATGCGGTTTTTATTTTACAAAATATGTACAAGTACGGAATTAAATAAAGGATTACATGATTAAACACAATAATTTCAACAAAGAGGACCGAACCTTGCTTAGGGTGTAGCGACGATGAATTTGATCCCTTGAGTTGCCCCTTGATTTGAAACCCGGATGAGAAATGTGGATGGTTTAGAAAAAGTGTAATGTGGATAGTTATATGGTAATGAAGAATGTGATTATGGTGGTAATAGAATTATAAAGAGAATTTGAGAGAGTGGAAGTACGGTGAAAATGAGAGTAGAGTAGATGATGATTGTTGGTGAAATGAGGGTGGAATGGAGGGGGTATTTATAGGTGAAAGAGTATGGGTTTTGGAGGGAAATGGTGGGGGACATACCCCAAAAAACATGCCATCAGAGGCCAAAGCCTAGGCGGGTTTTGGGGTGGTCAAGGGGAAGTCAAATCACGTGGGCGAAAATCAGTGGATTGCATGCATGCAGAAATTTTTGAAGCTAGAATCTTCAAAGCCTAGGCGGGCTTTGATAATATTATCACACGGATCGCTGACATGGCACCAAACGACGTCGCGTGCTACCTCGCTCAAACCCTAGGCGGGGTTTGATTTCTTTCTGGGCCGGTTCAAACCCTAGGCGCGTTTTACTTGCTCTGGTCCGGGGCGAGCGACTGGCCTGCTTTCTGTGTGGGCTGGAGAATAAAAATAAAACCCCTGTGGGTTTTAATAATTATTCCCGGCTTGACTTATTTTCTTTGGGCTTGGTTTATTGATCTTTTGGGCCCGTTGATCCGTTTCACTTTGGCCCATCCGTCTTGTATATTTTTGATGAGTCCGGTTTATACCGGTACAAATTTCGGTGTCTACAAAGATCCCCCACTTTGATCGAGTCCGAATAGGACGAAGGTCAAAGTAGTCTGAGGATATGACTTTGGTTTGCAAAGCCTGATTTGATGCTTGGAAGCTGAGTCCTGCATCGCGGTTGCGGGCGGCATGCGCCTCCTTTGAGATGATCTCGAGCAAGAATGATGCTCTACTCGTTATCGGACACGATGCCGATGGTCGATGGAATTTTCTAGTCTTTCCCAGTGTCGCTTCCAGTCTTTCCCGGTGTCGGTTCCAGTCTTTCCCGGTGTCGATTCCAGTCTTTCCCGGTGTCGATTCCAGTCTTTCCCGGTTTCGATTCATATTGGTTCCAGTCTTTCTCGGTGTCAGTTCCTGTCTTTCCCGGTGTCGATTCCAGTCTTTCCCGATGTCGATTCCAGTCTTTCCTTGTGTCGGTTCCAGTCTTTCCTGGTGTCGGTTTCAGTCTTTCCCGGTGTCGATTCCAGTCTTTCTCGGTGTCGATTCCAGTCTTTCCCGGTGTCGATTGATGATGGTGGGCATTTTTGATGCCGAAGGACTTCATCAGGCGCGTTGCTGATGGCCTTGGGGGTCGAGACTTCATCGGGCACGATGCGATGGCTCGGAGATTGAGACTTCACCGGGCACGATGCCGATGGCTCGGAGATCGGGACTGCATCGAAACTCTGCCGATGGTCCGGCAGCGACCTCTTTTCGGTAGCTGAGTGATGGTGGTCCCTTTGTTGGCGATCTGAAAATCATGAGAAATCATCGAGCATCAATTTTATTGAAATAAAATGAAGGAGATTCGATTTTCACCTGCGGGCCGCAAAGCCTGAGTGTGGGCTTCGACTGTGGGCCGAAAAGTTGGGCTGTAGGCGCTCCAAAACCTAGGCGGGTTTAGGCCCCCCTTTTTTTTAATTATTGTGCTGTGTCCGCGCCTGGACCGCGCCCTCTGGGCCGCTTCTTCTGGGCTGCACAAAGCCTAGGCGGGTTTTGTGCAATTTTTTTCTTCTTTTTTTTTATCTTCTTTTTCCACCTCGTGAAGGAATCAAAGTGGGTCCATCCCACATGTGGTTGTAAAGAGGCCACGTCACCCTGCCTCTCTTTTGGGTGACGAAGGGATAACCTTTCGAATTTCCGACCAATGAAACGCGTTTGACATCTCGAGGTGGTTACTAAAACGAGTGGCTCACACTCATCCCCCCTTTCTATAAATTCAAAAGGTTCCTTTCATCTTCTTCACATCTTCACTTCCTTCATCTCTCTAGCTTACTAGCTCTCTCTCTAGAAAGAGATCTTCAAGCAAATTTCGGGTTTGAAAAGATGCAACCCCGAAGTCACCGAAATCCTCCTCTTCCACATGCGGCGGCTTAGCCTCATGAGTGGTCTTCTCGACGCAACTTTGTTCCTGGCATGGAAGTGGCTCCCTCTGATCTCGTCATTGAATCTTGGAACCATGCTTGGTTTTACCGTTCCCATGGCAAGGTAATCCTTTAAACCTTCTTCTTGTACTTAGTTTAGCGTAAAAATGAGCAAGCATGAATTTATTTTTCATACTTTGTCGATTTTTTAGCTATTTTAAGTATGCATGTTAGGATGTAGAGTGATCCATTTGTTGCATTTTGACCGAAAAGATATCTGAAAATCGCCTTTTGCCAAAATGGACCAAAAATTTTGCATGCGTTCTGGGCCAATTATTCGAGTAGCGGCCCACTATGCAGAATTAAAACCTAGGCGGGTTTTAATTCTAGACCCACTGGGCCGTTGCACGTTCTGGGCCGCCTAACTGAGCAGGGCGAGGTCAAACCCTAGGCGGGTTTTTGATCCGCGCCTTTCTTTTTTTTTTTTTTGTTTTCTGTTGGGCCGCTTCGTGGGACGCGACTGTGGGCCTGTTTGAGTCAAACCCTAGGCGGGTTTTGGACTTAATTTTTCCCAATTTATTGCTAAAACAGCTTGGGCCGCATCACTTGAGCTTTGTTTGTTTGCTTCATGGGCTGTGGCTGTGAGCCTAGTCTCCGTGCTGGGTCCAGCTTGGGTCCATGAAATTATACTTAGAGCCCCCATTTTAAAATGACGCCTTGAAATTCTACCCTTAGGAGGATTATATGAGAACTCCTGGTGCCTAAAAAGAGCCACTTAAGGCAGCGAAATCAATTCCTGGGAATTTTGTCCAAGAGACTTTAACCGCGGCGGGCTTCATGTCATTCTGGAAATGCTTGGAGGCTTGGAAGAAAAGGACGTTCCGGATTATTGGTCGAGCGATGGCGGAGAAGTTGTTGGATTCCACTAACTTCCCCGTGGGTGAGATGACAGTCACGCCTAAAGATTTTTGTCATGATCACCGGTCTTCCTTGGGACGGGCAGGACGTGGTCTTCGACGCAGATGTTCCTCCTGTAGTTTTGGATTTGCTGGCTCCCATGTCTGCGCGTTTGGGGCGTCGTCAAGGTCTCCCTAACCTTGCCTATAAGCACTTTGAGATGACCGTTCGTGATGCGAATTTCCAAAACCTGCCTCTAGAGCAACGCCGCTTCATTTTCTTGGCAGATATCATCTCTGCTACCCTCTTTGCCAACCATGGGGATAATATTTCCCTGACCTGGTTTCGGAACCTCCTCAACTTTGATAATATCCGAAACCTGAACTGGGGCAAGGCGGCCTATGCCAACTTCATCCATTGGCTCCGTCGTGGCATCCGTCTTTCATTGGATGCGGATCCAGTTTACCTCCATGCAGCCCAGGCTCGCTACCAGTACGGTCCTTCCTTATGCGGATTTTCAGGGATCTAGTTCGAGGTCAAGCATTTGACGATTTTGTGCACAACGTTCCCCATGATCAATTCGATGAAGAGTTCCAGCGTTATCTTAGCCGTTTGGCTCCTCGAGTGGTATGTACCTTCCTTCTTCATCCTTGTCACGTTTTAGCCATTTACTAACCGGAAAATCTACAGCCGGGACCTTACGCTAAAGCTGTCGAAGTGGAGGCTCCTCAAGAGAGACGAAAGATCGGTGGCTTCCTAGAGGTGGAGAACAGTAGTGAGTGCTCTGCACTCCAAGAATTCGACCACAAACCGGTAAGACCTTGCTTTATATCGCCTCCTTTTTACCCTGTATACCACTTGTGAATGACCCCTTTATTTTGTTATTTTCCAGCCGAGGTGGGCTTTTCTCCGACAATTGACTAAGGAGTGGAGCACCATGAGGAAGTTCATTGATCGGGGCTTCACTGATCGGGGAGATATCAAGGTGGTGCTGCCAGACGGGCCGATATGGAGGCCGACGCAGAGTCCGTTCCTAGAGAACGACCTCGACGTTCCACTGCAGGCGCTCCTCGCACAGAGCCCCCACGTCGCTCTTCAGTTGGGGAATATTCCACTCGAGGTCAATCTTGGGAAGAAATTGGGGGGTCTTCTCGTCCTCCTTTGGCAGCTGTACCAGAGGGTCGGGGCAAAGGCGTTCTGATCGAGGGTCAAAACTCTACTGGATCCCATCGTAGCAAGCCCTATAGTAGAGGCCGTCGCCTTCCGAGCATGGAAGAGGATATGGCTCAGATGTCCTTGGAGGAACCATTGGGTCAAGGAGGGTCATATCACAGCACTGGATATGGTGGTGGTGCTCAGTCCCATTCTTATTGGGTGGAGGATGCTTCTGAATCGAGCGCCACTCACCGACCTCCTCCTTCTCGTCATACCCCGGCTTCAGTGCGCTCTGCTTGTCGTGGTCATGAAATGGTAGCGAGGGATCGTGACTCAGGTGCATCCGTAGGGTATCCTGGCGGTCAGGCCTTAACGGATGATGCTACTTCACGTCCTGTACCTTATGATGCTTCATCTTTTGGTTCTGGTTCTGCAGGATGGCCTATCCCTGCTCCTGAGATGGGTTCGTCATGGCCCATGGGTTCTCAAGAGTGGTCTATGCCTCAACACTCTTGGTTGGGTGAATTTGCTTCTTCCGGTTGGTCCGTCCCTGGTTATGGAACTGGTCCGGTATGTCCTACTCCATCTGCTGAATGGCATGTTCCTAATCATTCCTGGCTGGCTGCTTCGCAGGAGCACTCTGTGTCTTCCCCGTCGAGTGTGCATCCTTCGGAAATGCCCTTGACTGGGCCATCACCTCATGTGCAGACTGCTCCTGGGCCTGATTATTACTCCTGGGATACCTACTTTGGCACAACCGGTGCTTCCAATGCAGGAGCTTCAAATGCAGGGGGCAACTTGGCGGAGGACAGCGGCGATTCTGGCTCCCTGTGGTGATCACTTTTATGCAATGCAAAACACTCTTTTTTTTTATTTTTTTTATGCAAGACTCTTTGTAACATATTTTTATTTTATGCAAGACTCGAACTTGGTGTATGCACAACTTGACGCTTTTATTTAATGCAATTTCGAATTGTTTTCTACATGATGGGATTAATTCCAATTAATCTCGCTTCCCCAAAAAGAAAATAAAATAAAAAAAGAACAAAAACTTAAGTCTCGGAGACAACTTGAGTGAAAATTTCAGAACTGGACATCAATGGGTCGATAACAGAAATCAGAACATCAAAAATACACGAATGGGCCAATTTAAACCATAACGGAGAGGCCCAAGAGGGGCCTTCACGCAGATGGGCCACGGAGGCGAGGCGCTGGGCCTGGGCCGTTTAAACCCTAGGCGGGTTTTAAGCGCCCAAAGAGCTGGGCCTGGGTGGACGCGCGCCCGCGTGTTGGCCTACAGAAATTATAACCTAGGCGGGTTATAATTTTTTTCTTTTTTTTTCTTTGCTAGCCGTTAAAGAGAGGCTTGAATCATGGGATATGATGGCAACGACTATGTGGCTGCTTGCTGACCGATTTGCTCCATTTTTTATCATGGATGAAAGTGTATAAATACCCCCTCCTTTGCCAAGGAGATCACCCATCATCTTTAATTGCATTTTCCATCTACAAGGCCTCCTAAAGTCATAAAAAATCCTCTTATCATGGCCTTCGAGAAGAAGCTTGCTACTTGGATGAGCACTTTATCCAGAGACGAGAAGAAAGAGCTCGGGAGATATAGCCTGACGAAATTGCTAAGTCTCTGACAGGCGAGAGCCAACCATGACTTTATTCGAGCGGCGAGGGCCTTTTGGGATCTAAAGATGCATGTTTTCCGCTTTTCCTTGAAAGAGCTATGCCCACTACCCGAAGAGTGGTCGTCCATTCTCGGGACAAATCATTTTGCGCGCCCGACATCACCTCCAACTGTTGCCGACAACACCAAACAATACAAGGAACTGCTATGCCTTCCGAATTGGGTCATAGGAAGCGCATTATTCGGCGATAAGGTACATTTCCAAACCATTGTCGAATTCTTTCAATCACTTGACACGTTGGAATATGGTCTCGTGATACGGGTGCGAACACTTGTGTTATGCCTCCTTGGAGAATTTTGCTTCTATCATGGCGGGCGAAGAACCGGGCCGGCTGGCCTAATTCCGATCGTGGAAGACATGGCTCGAGGCTTTAATCCGGTTCCGTTGATGCTAGCGGAAACCATGATGGGCTTGGATAATCCGGATCCAGAATTCGAGCTTCGTGGGAGCCCCCTACTTCTTCAGGTACACTTCTTCCCTTATCTTTTGTCAAAAAAACACCTACTGCCTGTATACCCTAGGCGGGTTTTAAGGGTTTTTTTTTTCGTTAGTTTGGGACACTTCTTCCCTTAGCTTCATGCTTACTGTCTTGGGCAGATCTGGCTGATGGAGCATTTCGGCCTTATCGAAGACCCTCGTAACCCTTCGGTGCTTGCAAATTATTGTCAAAGGAGGCGCAAATATACCGAGCTTCGATCGGTAACAGAACGGATTGCCTTTCTGAAAGAACCTCATGACATCGCGTGGTGGATCGAGTGGTGGCACGTTCCCGAATATGTGACCAGTGACTATCGCAACGCTAATGTGTGTATTGTTGGACTGACACACATGACCTTCTATTTTCCGGAGCGAGTATTGCGACATATGGGCCGCAAACAGAACATCCCCGAGTGACTATGTGAAGCCCCCGAGCAATTGAAGCTTCGTGGCTTGGTGATAGAGTCTTGGTTGAAGTATTGGGCAAGAAGGCCAACCCTTAAGGCTCCTCAAAGGCACATATATCAGAGATTGCTGACGTTGAATATCACGAATGGTTAATTGCGGCTATTGAGTCTCATCGTGCTGGAGAAGCGCTAAGAAGTCGGGCATCCATGAAGGATAGACTGGGTCCTGCTCTACGATAAAGGATCGTGTAAGTGCAAGGATGATGGCAAAGGACCGGCTTGGTACGAGGTGGAGACGCGGAAGTCACATAAGCGAGCCTATAAGCCTAAAAACAAAGAGACGGACCCAAACGAGTCTAAAGACATGGAGATTAACGACGAGACCACTGGCGACATAGAGAAGGTGAAACAAGACTAGAAGATGGATGGAAGCGAAGGAACTGAATTGCTTTGCTAGAATAAACTTTTATTTAATTACGCCTTTTGAATTTTCTTATTTACAAGCAGTGTACTTGCATTTCGATTATTAATAAAAGAAGAAATATTGTTTACAATCATTGTGTCTTTGCAACTTCATCTTTCCTTCTTTTATGAGCATAAATTGAATATTAACCAAGTGTTTGAACATTGGTTTTCCAGTTGCTTGGCTATATTAAGCATAATATCGCTTGAGCTTAACCAAATTTGTGGGTTGAATCACATCTTCTCCATCCATAGTGGCAAGCCGAGATGCTCCTCCCGGTAAAATTTCCTTAACCATATAAGGACCCTTCCAATTAGGTGCAAACTTTCCCCTTGGGTCTTGTATTGGTGCCCTCATTTCCTTAAGCACTAGATCACCTTCTTGAAGTGAACGACTTTTCACCTTCTTATTAAAGGCGCGAATGATTCTATTCTGGTACACTTGAACATTATGCAACGCCCTTAATCGCCTTTCATCCATCAACATTAACTCCTTGAACCTTGCCCTAGCCCATTCTGCTTCTGACAATTGGCTTTCTGCCACTATTCGTAATGACAGGATCGCTAATTCGATTGGCAGGATTGCTTCCATTCCATACACTAATGAATAGGGTGTTGCTCATGTGGCAATTCGAATTGAGGTTCGGTATCCCCATAAGGAAAACGCTAACTTGTCAGGCCAATCCTTGTAAGTGATGACCATCTTCTTAATGTTTCCCGCCACCATTTTGTTGGCCGCTTCTACAGCTCCGTTGGTTTGTGGTCGGTAAGGTGAAGAACGATGATGCTGAATCTTGTAATTGGTGAGCAAAACTTCTACTTCCTTTCGAAAATGACTCCCATTATCGCTGGTGATCTCATGAGGTACTCCATATCGGCATATAATATTCTGAAGGATGAATTTGGCCGCGTGCTTAGATCTGAGCTTGGCAAAAGAGGCTGCCTCTACCCACTTAGTGAAGTAATCAATAGCGACCAAAATATATTCATGTCCTCCTGTTCCAGTTGGGTGTATTTTGCCAATGATGTCAATACCCCATACCGAGAATGGCCATGGAGAGGTCAGTGTTGTCAGGTATGAAGGAGGTTGATGCTGCAGATTGGCATACTCCAGGCATTTGTGACATTTCCGAACAAAATTCAACCAGTCTGCTTCCATAGTGGTCCAGTAGTAACCAACTCTTTGAATCTTCTTTGCTAGCATGCGCCCATTCATGTGAGGCCCACACTCTCCTCCGTGTACAGTAGCCATGACTTCCTTTGCACTTTTGGCATCGATACGCAACAAATTGATGCCTGCAGGTCACTTCTTGTATAAACGATCTTGGATCAAGCAGTATTGTGCTGCTAAAGCCCTGATCGCTCGTTGTCCTTGAGCATCTAACTCAGCTGGATATTCTCCCTTCCGAAGGAAATTGTATATGTCAAGAAACCATTCATCAGTCTCATCATCTTGTGTTCCCATGGCACAGACATATGCAGTTGATCGTCACACCCTACACCATCGGTAGCCGTGCGCCTGACGGATTGATATCATTGAAGATAACTTGGCCAAGGCATTGGCCAGTTCATTGTGATCCCTAGACAGGTATTGGAAATTGATCTTCTCAAATTGGTCAGCCAGTCCCAAAAGCTTCTGCTGATAAGCTAAAAGGCACTCACTTCGAACTTTCCATGCATTCTTAGCTTGGTTAATGATTAGGCTAGAGTCTCCAAAGACATTTATGTGGCGTATTCCTAAAGCCAAGGCAGCTTGTAGGCCGTTGATGCATGCTTCATACTCCGCCGTATTATTAGTAGCATCAAAATCCAATTTTACAGATAAAGGGATATGTGCAGCTTCTGGAGATATTAACAGGACTCCTATTCCACAACCCATTTGGTTAGAAGCTCCATCAAACTACATTTCCCAAGTAACTTCATCAGTCAAGAACACGTCTTCGTCTCGGAATTCCAAGTGAGTCCTTGGAGGTTCTTGTGATGGTGAAGCTGCCAAAAAATCTGAAACAACCTGCCCTTTAATTGATTTCTGGGGTAAGTATTGAAGATTGAACTCAAAAAGCATGACTACCCATCGAGCGATGCGATTATTGATGGTTGGTTGCTCCATGATGAATTTGATGGGATTGTTTTGAGCTATTACATACACTGTGTGTGAGAGCATGTAGTGCGTTAACTTCTTAGTGGCCCAAACTAATGCGAGGGCCATTTTCTCTATGTCTACATATCGACTTTCGTAGTCTAAGAACTTCTTGCTCAAGTAGTAGATGGCGCTCTCTTGACCTTTTACCTTTTGAGCTAGCATAGCCCCCATTGCTTAGCTAGTCACTGTAAGGTAAAGGAGTAGAGGCTCATCTGGCACTGGCGGCATGAGAACTGGAGGATGTTGCAAATATTCCTTGATTTTCTCACAAGCAGCTTGACATTGATCGTCCCATTCTACTTTGCTTCCTTTCTTTAGCTTCTTGAACAAAGGTTCACAAGTCATGGTGAGCTTTGAAATGAACCTGCTGATGTACTAACTTCGGCCCAAGAAACCTCTTATCTCCTTTTCTGTCTTAGGTGGTCGTAACTGTTGGATAGCCTTGATCTTTGAAGGATAAACTTCAATGCCCCGTTGGCTGACCACATAGCCTAGTAGCTTCCCAGAGGTAACACCAAAGGTGCACTTTGCTGGGTTGAGCCGCATCTTGTATTTGCGAAGTCGCAGAAAGAACTTCCGGAGGTTAAGAATATGACCCTCCCTTGTCTTGGACTTAACAATCATGTCATCAACATAAACTTCTACTTCGACGTGCATCATGTCATGAAGTAGGGTATTAGCAGTCCGCTGGTACGTTGCCCCGACATTTTTGAGACCGAAAGGCATGACGACATAACAGTATGTTCCCCATGGTGTAGTAAAGGAAGTTTTCTCCATATCTTCTTCTGCCATTTTTATTTGGTTGTAACAAGCATATCCATCCATAAACGATAAAAGCTCATGTCCGCAAGTGTTATCCACTAATACATCGATGTGAGGTAGAGGGAAACTATCCTTGGGACTAGCTTTGTTGAGGTCTCGGAAGTGCACACACATGCGCACTTTTCCGTCTTTCTTGGGTATTGGGACAATGTTAGCAATCCATTCAGAGTATTGGACTTCTCTGATGAACTTAGCGTTAAGCTGCTTGATCACCTCTTCTTCAATTTTCTTAGCCCATTCAGGTTTGATCCTCCTAGCCTTTTGTCGCACCGGTTTTGCATCGGGGAGCGAAGGTATGGTGTGCTCCGCAATTTCCCCGTCAATCCTCGGCATGTCCTCGTAAGACCATGCGAATACATCCACAAACTCCTGGAGAAGCTCTGTAAATGCCACCCGTTCTTCTGCTGTGAGTGAACTACCTAACTTCAACTCCCTAGGTTGTTCTTCCGTGCCCACATTTATGGTGATGGTGTCTTCCAACACCGCCATTTTATGCTCATGTTCATTAGAAAATTCTTTTAAGGGTTCATTAAATTCCAAATTATTATTAGCGCAGTAGTTCAGGAAGAGGGGAAAGAAGAATCAGAGTAAGAAGAAAGGTTCATTTTATTGAATGCAAAAATGAGTAATCGCCAACAGACTCAAGGCCAGACTCACTTGACTCTAGACTCTTAGGACAAGACTCTATGTCTACAGGAACAGACTCCTTTACAGATAAAACAAAGCTATTTTCCTCAGCATCGACTCATGAGACCGCCCTAACTTCTTCTTCTTCAATGATCATGAGACTTGGATCAAAGCTTGGGTTGGATAATGCAGTGATAACAGCTTCAGCTTCAGGTTCTTCCTTAACAGCTTCTTGTCCGAACAACATGCCAAATTTGTTGCTTCCAGCAAGATGAGTCTATTCCAATGGTGGTTGTTTGTCCCGAGCGGGGATAAAAACAGTAGCCATATTAATGGTGCAGTCATTGAAAACTTCTAACCCAGCAACTTGAACTCCCTTGTTCTTCAGGTAGTACGGTTCAGGGAACCCATAGTAAGGGAAGTCATCACCTTCCCTAACGAACTGCCCATTTAGAGTGAGTGGATAGGGCTTCATTTGGAACAAGGTAGGTGGGTTGTCTATCCTCTTCTACTCAGTTATGGCTATCTTGGCAAGCTTAACTTCCTTCCCAGTTGGCTTGTACCGTAAGCCAAACCTTCCCTTCTGTTTAAATGTCTTGAACACAGGAGGAATCTTGTTTTTCGGGTTCCTTCCTAGCGGCATCCCAGGGAAGTGTCATTGTTTCCTGAGTATTGCATGCACTTTGGGATTTGAGTAGGGATCGAAGTCAAAAGAAGCTTCATCCTGGCTCATAGTCGCCACAAGTTCAAAGTTGTGAAGTTCTTCGTCTATAGAACTATGTTCTACCTCAAGGGTTGCTTGCTTGGGAATGAAGACATCATTGATGGATTCTCCCGAGATGGTGATGACTTATCCTTGGACCAACATCTTTACCTTCTGGTGTAAGGTAGATGCTATGGCATTGCATTCATGAAGCCATGGCCTCCCTAGTAATAGATTGAAGGAGGCTGGAATATCTAGCACTACGAACTCCACGTTCCGAGTGATATTGCCTGTAGTGATGGGCAATATTATGGACCCAACCGACTTTCGAGGAGAATTGTTATAAGCCCTAAGCTGTACACCATTTTGAGCCAAGTGTTGTTGTTGGACTCCAGATTTCTGTGCTGTCCTCCAAGGGCACACATTCACAGTTGAGCCATTATCGACCAAAACTAGAGGGATAGTCTTGTCGGAACATTGCACTGTGAGGTATAATGCTTTGTTGTGGGATGCCCCTCCTTGAGGCAGATCTTCAATCCCAAAGGTGATAGACTCTTGTTGGGTAGTCACATGAGCAACTAGAGATTCAGGAGTTGTCGTGGGAGATACTGTTAATGCAGTAAGAGCGTCCATCATCTTTTGTCTATGTCCTTGTGAGGTACAAATCAATTGCCAGATGGTAACTTCAGCCTTGGTCTTCTTGAGTTGTGTAAGGAGAGGATCTTCAGGCGGGACATGATTGTCGTTGGTAACCATTGGTGTAGGACTAGAAACAGCCACTCGGGTGGTGGTGTTCCTGTTGTTATGGCGGCCTGATCAAGTGAGAAATGCTACATCATCTGATGTTGGCTCATCCGGCTTCATCCATTCCGTCTTGGAGTATTGATGTTGCTCATCGTCATCACTATCCCAAATACCATGAATGGATAGGTCTTCATGAAAGCCGAGCACCTCGGGGATAGGTTGGCCTGTTTCAACAATCAAAGTGGAAGGATCAAAGCTACAAACTCCATGAAAGATAGCGTTGGTATGCTCGGGCATAGGGTTGCTTTGATTGTTAGGATTTTGAGCAGCTTTCGGCATGGGTAGTGTTCCATCCCTTATCATGTCTTCTATTGAGTTCTTGGGAGACCATCAATTCTCAGTATCGTGTCCTCTGCAACGATGGTAGCGGTAGAATTGATCCAAGTTCTTCCCTCTTGTGGCTGGTTCTTCCCTTGGCAAAGGTAGGACCAACAAACCCTTCTTGACCAATCGATCAAGAGCTTGTGAGTAAGAGACATCCAATGGTGTGTAAGTCTCATACTTTGGTATGAAAGGCCCTTTGTGCTGGATAGAGTTAGTTTCCATGATCTTAGGAGGGTGGCTAGACGCACTAGTGGCCCTCCTGTTGGAACTAGACCCCTTCCATCCAGGCGAAGTAGTCTTATCATTATGCATCGCCTCTAGTTGGATACAGATGTCCTTCAAGTAGTCAAAGTCTTTGATGACGTGGTATCCCAAGTGTTTGGATAAACTGCCTTTTAGCCCTTGTTTGAAAGTAGACAGCTGTAGGCAAAGAGGGATTGTCTCATTGATGTGAGACAGCTTGGTGTGCCATCGCTCAAAGTAATCCAGGAAGGATTCTTCATCTCGTTGCTTCATGGTGGTCAAGTCATCCACCGTAGCCTGCTTCCTCTGGATGCGACTGTAGTGATTAATGAAGGCTTTGAACAGTTCATTCTAATCGGCCTTGGCTTGAGGTGATAAAGCGTGATACCACACTTTGGCTTCATTATCTAGAGTGGATGGGAAAACAGTAGAGTATAAACCGACATCAATTCGGTTTAATGGTGCTAGCCTCATGAACTCTTCTATGTGATGAACTGGGTTTTCAGAGGGTTTGAACCTGATGTTTGGTACCTCTACTTTATCAGCTATCTTCAGAATCGGCTGAACAGGCAATGGCACTTCCAAATATTTGTCATCAAAGGCCGGCACAATGCTCATTACTTTGGTAAGGCTTTCTAATTTCCGTTCAAGGGCCTTAACAACAGGATCCTTCATAAGTTTAGATGCCTGAGGAGTAGCGACCTTTGTTTTGGATATCCCAATTCCTCCAGAATCTGAGGATGTCTTGATGATTTCAGGTTCGGACTCATATCCCTGCATTTCTTCATCGTCTTCCTCAACAATCAATCCTAGTTTGGTATTGATTTTAGTAATGGCTTGCAGTATACCTTTCATCACTTGTTGCTGCTCATTCATCCTTTTGCCCACCTTCTGCTCTTGTTCTAAAGTATTGGCAAATACCAGACCTTGCATTTTGGTGTAGAGGTCATCTAAGTGCTTCGTGATGTTGGCTTCGGTGCTCTGGACTGGGATCTCTTGGAATTGTTCTCCAGACATGGTGCTGTTACTGGTTGCAGACGGATCGTAGCGAGGGTTTGTAATCAAACGACCGGTTTGTGGATCTCGAATGCGGGCTCGGAGTCGATCACCAATGATGCCTGCATGGAAATTCAAAGTTAAGACACTCGATGACATTCTCCGACATGTTCTACCCGATGCATGCATGTCCTAGATGACCAATATGATCCTAGATAACTTGATACATGTATCCTGACATAGTGGACTCACCCACTTTTTGGGAGTGCATGGCCTAACTCTATATGGACCTAAAAACAAAACACTATAAAGGGCCAAATAAAGTCAACATAGCGAGCGGGTCATAAGTTGGCAGACTATAGTTAGTGTTTCTCAATTCGGATGGGCCCAATCCATTGGCCGATCGTTTTAAGGAGAATCCGTATCCTGGCCCAACAACTCAGACAACTCAAACCATATTGACTATTTTGCGGACTAGAATAATGTTCAACAAGACCGACGACCCACTTTTTTTTTTTTTTTATTTTACCTTTTCAATTTTATACTCTTTTTTTTTTACTCGGGGAAAATGGATATCGTAAAGGACTCGATAAAGTCAACAATAAGTGAGTCATAATCAATTTATGGGCTTAATTGGCAAATCCAATACGGTTGGGCCTAACAACAGGCCGGCCATAAATATGATGGATTTATTAATTAAATCGATAAATTAATTTACTCAAGCCTAGTGGCTGTTACGCAGTCTAAGACGCTATCCATTAACTTTGTTAGCCTTTTAATAATTTATTTTTTGGACCTTTGTTAAGAGAATTTCATAAAGGGCCATATAATTGTTAGATTTTAGGTTATCTATTTCCTAAACAGATACAGATTAATTGGCGGAAAATTATAACAATTATAAACAATTAATCATTAACAACTGCAGAGGCTTTAATAATTATACCTGATCGCTAATTCCTGCTAAAGAAGAGGTTGACCTTCCAGATTCCAATGCTAAAACCCTCTACTGAAAAGTCCACGCAGCACTCCGAGAACCCGATTGCTAGATCGACCCGATCGAGATGAATCTCAATCTAAGATGTATGTGGGATTGTTTCGGGAAACAGAGAATGTTCCCTGAAACTAGAACTGCAAACTAAAAGAGAGAGGAACTCAAGAAATCACCCTGGTATCTCTCTAAGAGTCTTAGGCAGTTGGTGTTTTTTTAATCGCTCCCAAAGACCCCTTTATATAGTGTTTAGAAAACCTAGGGAAAGGGTTCAAAAACCCTAAAGGGCCGAATTAAAACAACGGCGCCTTTCTGGGCCCAACACGGTCCGTGTTGGACTCCAGAAGGTCCAATTAATCGGCCAATGGACACCACGGACCGTGGTGTCTCAACACGGATCGTGTTGGGTCAACACGACCCGTGTTGAACCCAATTCGGTCCGTGTTGGGCTGATTTCTCATAGAAATCAATTTCCAACTTTTCTAAACGTGATACAATATCACTTAGGTTACATACATTGTTCCAGGACACTGACTTGTGTGACCCAGTAGAACCAAATAATATAGTTGTAATTAAACATATTTAATTACTAATTATAGAGGTCTCTAGAAAGACATATAATTACTATATTACGTTGGTTTAATCTCCGTGTATATCGAACATTGTCGGGACATTCACAACAATCTCCCACTTGTCCCACAAGTGTTCGATTCCTTGAATTCCGTTGTCACTTACTGTCTCTAGTTCGGATAAGGTAAGCTAAAGTCATCCTTATGTAAGACCCGAACGTTCCTCGATCTCCGAGTTTTGACTTTGAAAAACAGACGATCAACTATTGATTCAACTGAGCTCGGCCAAGCATTTTTAGCCCAATCTCACCGAGTGGCCAACGAGACAACTGTCCCTAATAGGGAGGAAAATGTCATCTTGTTCAGACACACATTCTGACATGATCCAATCAGAACCGCACACCGCCTTTATAGCCTACTGTTACGAAAGGCGTTTGACGCGCTCCAAAGTCACAACAGACCATGTAGTCTATGTATTGAACTCAGGATTTAGGAATTTTGAGTAGTGAGAGCTCCTATGACAATTCCCAACTTAAAGAGCTCCCACTGCGGGTCAGTTCGGTAGTTGTTCTCAACAATACCCATGTGATTGATTTATGATGTCATCACATCATTATGATCACGAAACTTGATCATCGCCTCAATCATACATGCTAATTGTGTTGATATTATCACTGTTCCTACGTGATAATGCAACTAGGAACTAGGTCGATTGTCGACCAAGACTAGCGTTATCAAGTTCACTAATGGGGTTTCAGAAATCGAACCTCATCCAATTTCCCATTTTGAATGCGCTAACCTTTTTGGATATTTACATAATTCTAAACCACAATTGATGTAAATTTTGGAATCTTATTCTCAATGATGAATCAACAAGGTCATAATTCATGAACAATTCATGTAAATTTGACTTGTTAATATTCCGGAATGTGTTTAATACCTATTGCCCATGCATGACTATCATGCTATAACTACAACAGGGGTTTAGTACATAATACTTGCAATGAACCTCGTACATATACCATCTCACTAATGACCTTTCATATAGGAAGATATTTCCGGAACACATGTTTGGATTCATAGTGAGCTTCAGTTCCTTTACTTGAGTGATGGCTCCTATCAATAAGGCTTCATTTCTCTCGCAAGGCTAGAAACATCACCCAGTTCTAAAAAATGAACTTTGCAATCCTAACAGTTTTTGCCACAACTTCTAAAGTCGTGTCATACTTGTCTTATTTGTAGAATTAACTGCATGTCATGTTAGGAACATCTTCCAGTTCACCTCAATACCACTCAAAACAGATCGTATAATTTTCTTTGACCTTTCAGATAATCATATTTCTCTGCATGAGTGTAGCATCAATGCAACTCTTCACACTTAGCTTTTATCAACCACTTTAGACTTAGGACATATCCTTAGTTTTGCTTATACATATACAATGTATATGTTATGTTGGACTTCGAACATCTGATGGCATACATTAATCTCACGCATGAAGCATGAGTTATATGTCTCATCCTTCTTAGAAATTCTGATTGTTTTGAGACAATCAAATTCCGTAAGGATATGCCATGATTTATGGAATTTAATCCATTCTCGAAGTTAGTTAAACTATTCAACCCCTAGTTAACTTTGATTCAAACAATCAAAATCTTTAATCTATCATTATAGATCTTGCCTCCAAGAAAATTCTTAGTCCCACCAATCCTTCACTTTGAAAATTATTTCCAAGTCAACCTTAGTAGAAACAACATTGGAATATTCTTTTTAGTAGGCAGTATGTCAATCACATACAATATCAGAAAACGCATTGCTCCCACTGAACTTCTTGTAAACACAATATTATCTTTGGCACTTCCCAGTATGTCAAACTTTTTTGATATCCTGGTCAAGAAGGTCAATGATTCCAACTCCTAGAAGCTTCCTTAAGACCACAGATGGTCTCTTGAAGTTTACAAGTTATTCCAACAAAAGACCACACAGTTGTGTCAAGTACACACCTTTCTTCAAAATCTAATTTTGAGGTCAGTCTTGATGTCTATCTTAATGAACCCATGCTTTGCCTTAAAACCCTCCTATGCCTGATGGCTCACACCTTCAGACAAATCAATCAAGTTATAAACTTTGTTGAATACATGGAATCCATTTTAGACTTGGTTGCATGGAATCTTGATTTACTTAAAGCTTCTTTGATGTAAGTAGAGTCATTACTTTCAAAAAGTAACATCTCACGTTCATCCATAGAAGATCGATATCTTTGTGGCTCACGGAGTTCTTTACCTGACCTTGTTGGGAGTAATGTTCATGACACCTTCTCCTCAACGTTTTGAGAAACTTCAACTGCCTCAACCTTGTTCTTAATTTCCCGACCAATAGGAAAAAATTTGAACAAGGATCAAGTAGCGGAGTTTCAGGTGATGATTATAGTGTTTTGTGTCTCTCGAACTTCGGTAAGTTCAAAAACTCTCCCACTCTTTCTTTTAGAGAATAACATATTCTCTAAGAAGAAAGCATTTTGAGACACAAACACTTTCCTGTACAACAGTTTGTAGAAGTGACACTCCTTTCTTTTAGAAAATGGTTCAAGAACCTCTTTTCTCTAGTGCTTCAGATAATCTTTATTCAGTAATTAGAGTTATGGTTAACTGCGTGTATCCCCAAAAGGTAATCGGAAATGTTGACTCAACCATCATTGATCGCACCATATCTAATAAGGTGTGATTCCTCTTGGATACGCCATTGAGATGTCGTATTCCTAGAAGAGAGAGTTATGAAACAATTTCACATTCTCTGGAATGGTCAGTGAAATCATGGCTCAAATACTTACCCCCTCAACCTTGTTGAAGGTTTTGGTTTTCTTGCCAAATTGGTTTTGTACTTCACTTTGAAAATCTTTGAATATTTCAAATGATTTGGACTTGTGGCGTATTAAGTAGATATACCCATATCTACTAAAAATCGTCACTAAAAGTGATAAAAAAGTACAACAAACCTTCTTCTAGCACTAGTGCTCATATGCCCACATATATCAATATGCTTGCATCCTAATAAGTCATTAGCTTGTTCACCAATTCCAATAAGAGGTGATTTTAGTCATTTTACCCATCAGGCATGCTTTACAAACATTAAACTTTTCAAAGTTTATGTTTTCCAAAATCTTGCACTATGCAGGTTTCTGAATGCATTTCTGATTAATATGACTTAAGCTTACAGTGCCATAATTATGTTTTATTTGCGTCATTTGTTCAAACTCTTGGCTCAACCGTTAGCATCCTTTCGATCGTATCTAGGTGCTCTCATTGTTTCGCCAAGACTACATCATTTTGGAAATCTTCAAACTATTTTAACATTCCAGCTTCATATGAATCTCATAGACATGAATCACCATGTGTTATTTTATTCATCTTTGAAGATTTGAAGTAATTCATCCCTTGTACTTGTGCTCAATTGGACATACATCCATATGCATGAGTGTTTGTTAGCACGTTCACCCTTTCTTGTAAAAGGTACAGTCATGCTTTGCAGACATCACATGTTTCAAAGTCTTTATCATTCAAAAGAATATCACTGTGACGCTTCTGAATGTGCTCTAGTTTGCATGACTTAATAGATAGTTACAAGTTTTATGTTTGAACATGAGTTATTCCTTTTGGTTTCGATGTGTTGTGTGTGTTTATCCGAGATCCTCTCTCTCTAATTTGAGAGCTCGAAATCAAATTTCTATTTATAATGAGAACATAGAATCACCTATAAATTTCTCTTATAATTCTTGAGGATATGGATACACAATCAACTCTTCATAAGGAGCTACAACTAATTGTATGTTCCTATTTGTAGGATGACTCTCATCCTTCAAAGCACATCTACTATGCTATAGATCCTGCACATTTGCATAAATGCGAGTTTCACAGCTGGTATCTTATACTCAAAGTGGGTTTAATAAGGGTAGTGTGTATCATAT
The DNA here is from genome assembly GCA_029582165.1 of Portulaca oleracea. Lineage (NCBI taxonomy): Eukaryota > Viridiplantae > Streptophyta > Magnoliopsida > Caryophyllales > Portulacaceae > Portulaca > Portulaca oleracea. The sequence continues at coordinate 34,214,352 of CM055880.1, read as the reverse complement.
ACGCATTTGCCTAGAATTGAAATCATATCTCAAGTCTTTCTTATAGTTATTCACGCTCCCAGTGTCATATATACATGATCTGGTTGTTAACCGGTTGCGGTCATTGGTTGGGTATGTACAACTGTTTGTCCTTACCTTTCCATTGACTTCTTGTCTTTGATAGATTTCTTTCACTAAAAGACTATCTTTGGTCGCCAATTTTTTGGCTAAAGGGGAGTTGAGGTTTCTCATGTTTTAAAATAGTCAAATTATTTCAGAACATGAGCGCCAACAATTGGCTCTTATCTAGCTCAACCGAGACTATCCGATTATTGGTTTCATATTTATAAACTCTAACTAGTTCGATGAACTTGGTTTTGAGTTGGTAATATTGAAATTCTTCCTCTAATCTTCAAACATTTTGAAGTTAAAATTGTATGTATTCATTTGGCTTGATTGATCTGTTAATCTTGATGCCTAGCTCAATGTTATATCAAAGACATGTTCCTTCTATTTACCTCCAAGACAATCTTGTGATGGCGATGCCAAATAAGGAATTGATGTTAATTGTTTTTCTGTTTCTCAAGGAGAAAACAATATTTTAATAGTGGTGGATTTTGAGTGAAAAGACATAAATAATTCTACGATACAAGTTGGTTCATTTTAGTTATTATTCATCAAAAGAAATTAAACTAATTTAATTTCAAATCAAAACACTTTATTAACTCTCACTTAGTGTTTTAATTTAACCAAGACCCACAAGACCCATGGGCTCAAGTGGACTTTGGCCCAACAAAACTCGAGCCCATGTTACTTTTGGTAGATCATCTTATCATCGATTATTCAAAATGACTCTTGGCAAGAAATTTGTATCGAATACAATATTTCTCTTCCTCTGCTCTTGGCCCAAAACTATTTTGATAGCCAATTTGAATTGACCTAGCTCCCACCCTACTTATTAATGATGGACAAATAATTCGCTTTGACTTTCTTTATTTATCCATCTAAGTGGTGTTTCGATAGGTTGAGCAATAATTCATTTTGAAAGTAGGTTTTATTATCCTAAGCATGCAATTCTAGGTGAACTCTTTCGAAAAGCATAAAAGGCATAATAAAACATGCAATAACGAACTTAAAGCATAAATAAAACCCCTAGTATGGCCACCTAGACTTCATCAAACTAATTTTAACTAAGCCTTGACAGTCTTCAAGAAAATCTTCTTGGATTTTGCAACTTCCTTGGATGGGCTCCCACTCAAATCGCCACCTCTATTGCTGTTGGGCTCCCACTCAACTTGATGTCTCCAATTACAACAAATTTACAAAATTGGACCTCACAATTGAGTCCTTACATGAATTAAAATAAACTTAACTGAAATTTAAATTTAAAGTATAATTCAAAGACGGTACGCATACCGTATTTCACCCAACCCGGTACGCAGACCGTATTTCACCAAACCCGGTACACAGACCGGTAAAACCGACTCTCTATGGCCATACTAGAAGAACATGCAAACATGTAATATTGCAATAATTATATCAAATATAACACACGCTTAAATAACAAATTATAAAGGCATATATATTATTGCAATATAACACATAAGGAAATAAATACTAAATAAAATTTCCTAAAGGTTTGCACGATTAATATAATAAACAAAATCAAAATTTTATCTTAGATACCTAAACAGATTTAGGATTTTGTACCTATACATATAAAATACTTGACTTTCCTAAAATCAAGGAGTCTAAAAGATACTATATATCTTTCAAAGATATTGTAAGTTTCCTAAACTTTACAAAATAATAGATTTTATGCCCATTATCTGATTTAGTAGTAATAGGATTTAATAATTAATTTTTAAAATTAATTACAAACCCTAAAATACACGAATTCACCAAAACTGCTGGCAACACAGTCCGTGTTGGATCAACACGGTCTGTGTTTCTTCCCAGTTTCGGTAAATTTCGTGAATGAAAAACTTAAATAAAATTATCATAACTTATCGAATTAAAAGATTTCATATCACAGTGTTATCTAATAACCCAATATGAATATTTTCCAGAATTTTAACAATTTCTAAAAGATTGTAAAAATTAAGGGAATTAAACTTTTTAATTCTCCGTTTAAGAGGAAAATAAATAATAATAGTCCGATAAGTTTAAAAATAAAATTTTAAAATTTTCCCATACAGTAGGTTCATCCAGTATGATACTGTAAAAATTTCAGATTTTTATCAAATTTCAAAAATTAGAATAAGATTCAGAAAAGTAAACAACTATACTTTTCTGTTAATCTGAAAATTAAAGAAAAATTAGTAAAAAATTTTGAAAATTCACGAACAATTTGTCCATAACAGAATGGTCACCTTGTAACCAATTGTAAAATTTTCAAAAAATTTGCAAATTTCTATAAATATACAAAATTCAGAGAAGCAACAAATTTATTTCTCTGAGATCTGAAAATCTAAATTAAAAAATATAATTTGACCGGATAAATTAACAGCAAAAATTTTCCCTAAAAGTATAGTTACCCAGCAACCTACTGTAAATATTTTAGAAGTTTTACAAATTTCTACAAATTTATAAAATTCAGAGAATTAAACGAATTTTAATTCACTTCAGATCTGAAAACTCAATTAAAAATCCATTTTAATTGGGAAAAATCTACAAAAATTACGAAAAGGCTGGAACACTTCCAGACACCTCCAGTAACAATTTCAGAAATTTTCAAGTTCGTTTGATATTTTATTTCGATTTTTCATATTTACCGTAAATAAACTAAATCAGAAAATAATTCTACAAAACCCTATTTTGCGAATTTTGACCTATTTCATGTATTGCCTACTGTTTAACAATATTAAACAAGATTGTTACTAAAACATTCAAAAATAAATCAAGTTCAAGCTATATTTAACGATTAAACAAACATAAAATCGATTTACTAAAGGCAACAAGAAATAAATAATAACAAAGCATGAAATTTTACAATAAAATCTCAGATTTATTATCATGAACATCAAAGATTAAAACTTTCATAAAGATTCAAAGTTTTAGGCATAAATCTACTCTAGCATATTCATAATATAATTCAACTATTGACAAAATTACTTATGAATACAAGTACAATACTTTAGCATGCAATTGGTGGCTCTGATACCACTGTTAGGTTTTAGGTTATCTATTTCCTAAACAGATACAAATTAATTGGCGGAAAATTACAATAATTATAAAAAATTAATCAATAACAACTGCAGAGGCTTTAGTAATTATACATGATCGCTAATTCCTGCTGAAGAAGAGGTTGACCTTCCAGATTCCAATGCTGACACTCTCTACTGAAAAGTCCATGCAGCACTCCGGGAACCCGATTGCTAGATTGACCCGATCGAGACGAATCTCAATCTAAGATGTATGTGAGATTGTTTCGAGAAACAGAGAATGTTTCCTGAAACTAGAACTGCAAACTAAAAGAGAGAGGAACTCAGGAAATCACCCAGGTATCACTTTAAGAGTCTTAGGCAGTTGGTGTTTTTTTTAATCACTCCTAGAGACCCCTTTATATAGTGTTTAGAAAACCTAAGGAAAGGGTTCAAAAACCCTAAAGGGTCGAATTAAAACAACGGCGCCTTTCTGGGCCCAACACGGTCCGTGTTGTACTCCAGAAGGTCCAATTAATCGGCCCACGGACACCACGGACCGTGATGTCTCAACACGGACCGTGTTGGGTCAACACGACCCGTGTTGGGCTGATTTCTAACAGAAATCAAATTCCAACTTTTCTAAACGTGATACAATATCATTTAGGTTACATACATTGTTCCAGGGCACTGACTTGTATGACCCAGTAGGACCAAATAATATAGTTGTAATTAAACATATTTAATTACTAATTATAGAGGTCTCTAGCAAGACATATAATTACTATATTACTTTGTTTTAATATCCGTGTATATCGAACATTGTCGGGACATTCCCAACAATAATATCATCAAAGGTGAGTCAATTTTTATTTATTAATCAAGATAATCAACTTTCAAACATAAATGGGCCCTTCCACTTGGGCTAACCAAAATGCCTTTGAGTTAATTATATTAATTAATAAATAATCCTTTTCTCAACCCAATAAATTTTATATGGACTAGAACAAAACCTCAAAACTAGGGTCGACTCTTTACCAAAAAGACAAGAAAAGGGGAGTGACACACATAGCACATAGCATGTACATGAAAAGGGTACCCTAAACCAAGACTCTAAATTCATGGACTATTATGGTTGGGTATATAGCCTACCGCATGCCTTCGCCTCGGTTCTTCATACCATAAGGTAAGCAGTTAGGGTATTTCTCAAAGAACTTCAAGGAAGCTCTCGGAGTGTGACATCGGAAGAGGAGCGACCAAATGCTTAGAGATGTAGAGTTCATCCCCATAGTAGTGGCCTCCCGCTCTCAAGGGAAATCCTAGGTAACTTAAACCGTCGCCTTTGTGCTAACGTGTTAAAAGACCCAATTAGTGGCCCGGTATGCAAGGGATGCCTAAAAGAATAATAAAGTCGCGAAATAAGTTAACTTCTCCCTTTTACACTTTTCAAATCAATTTGATTTTTTCAAGTTTTACCCTCTTTTTAAAGTTTAAGTCTCCAGTGGAGTCGCCAATCTGTAGGACCCGGGAAAAAGGTTGACCCTTTTTCCCGCGATGCGCTACTTTTGTGATCGGGAGCCGACTAAGGTTTCTTAATCCTCAAATAAGGACATTTTTTATTTTTCGAAATTCGTTTTCAAGGTGTTGAAGCTTTATTTATTTACAAACCTGTTTTTTACTATTTAAATTACCCGTAATTACACAAATTAATTTAACAATAATTTTATCCCGGCCAATGAATAAATCCAGGCCCAAAAAGGAGCAAATGGGCCACCAGAGGCTGCCAAAACCCGCCTAGGCTTTGGCAGACCCTGGGCTGGGCCATTTGCATCCCTGGGCCAAAAGGAGATGGGTTGAAATTAATAAAACCCGCCTAGGTTTTATTAATTTCTGGCCCATTTCCCTCGGACCCAACCTTGAATTAACAAATTGGATGAATTAAATTATTCTTAAACATTATTTTATGTAAAACGAATATTTTAAATAATTAAACGAACTTATAAATCATTTTATAGAGTCGCCAGCCGATTTAAGGAAACCGACAAACCATGAAAAAAAAGAATGACTTCGGTCTACAAAACCCGATTTCTAGATTCGGGGGTAAGGTTACGATTTCGAGAGTTACAAGAACTCTCGAATCCGCCTGTCATAAAACAGACTCTACTAAAATCAACGTTGAAAAGAAAGAGACCGGGGAGAAGTTTGATTAATTTCGCGGAATTATTATTCAAATCATGCAATATAAACAATGCGGTTTTTATTTTACAAAATATGTACAAGTACGGAATTAAATAAAGGATTACATTATTAAACACAATAATTTAAACAAAGAGGACCGAACCTTGCTTAGGGTGTAGCGACGACGAATTTTATTCCTTGAGTTGCCCCTTGATTTGAAACCCGGATGAGAAATGTGGATGGTTTAGAAAAAGTGTAATGTGGATAGTTATATGGTAATGAAGAATGTGATTATGATGGTAATAGAATTATGAAGAGAATTTGAGAGAGTGGAAGTATGGTGAAAATGAGAGTAGAGTAGATGATGATTGTTGGTGAAATGAGGGTGGAATGGAGGGGGTATTTATAGGTGAAGGAGTATGGATTTTGGAGGGAAATGGTGGGGGACATACCCCAAAAATCATGCAATTAGAGGCCAAAGCCTAGGCGGGTTTTGGGGTGGTCAAGGGGAAGTCAAATCACGTGGGCAAAAATCAAGGGATTGCATGCATGCAGAAATTTTTGGCACCAGAATCATCAAAGCCTAGGCGGGCTTTGATAATATTATCACACGGATCGCTGACATGGCAAAAAACGATGTCTCGTGCTACCTCGCTCAAACCCTAGGCGGGGTTTGATTTCTTTCTGGGCCGGATCAAACCCTAGGCGGGTTTTACTTGCTCTAGGTCGGGGCGCACGACTGGCCTACTTTCTGTGTGGGCTGGAGAATAAAAATAAAACCCCTGTGGGTTTTAATAATTATTCCCGGCTTGACTTATTTTCTTTGGGCTTGGTTTATTGATCTTTTGGGCCCGTTGACCCGTTTCACTTTGGCCCATCCGTCTTGTATATTTTTTATGAGTCGGGTTTATACCGGTACAAATTCCGGTGTCTACAGCGTGCCAAAATTTGTGACCACAAATTTTCGAGTCTAAAATTAATTAAGACAAGAAAAATGGACAAATAAAACTTGTATTGATTTCAAAGAATTTGGGTACAATTTCTATAATATTTGTTACAAGATAAACCAATGAAAATCCTCTGATTTGATCTCTGTAGTCTTCTTGAAGGAGGGGCGCTAGGGCTTTAATCTCGATCAAGTTGGTGTCGAATCTCTAGAACAAACGACACAAATTGAAGTGTTTATTGTTTATTCTAGAGAGAGTCTTCTTATGAGTTAAATTTTTTGTCCCCTTAATGAGAAGAGTAGAGTCCTATTTATAGGGAAATGACTTGATCTCTCTCTTGGACTTATGACTTGCTAGCCTTTTTGTGTCGTTGTCCGGGCCTTAGGGTTAGGTTGACTTGGAATTCCATTTGACTTTTGACTTGGTAGTCTTTTGTGGGCCATTGATCGGGCCTTGGGTTTGGGTTGGCTTGACAGTCCATTTGACTTCGACTTGGTAGTCATTTGCGCCACGATTTGGTAGTCGATTTGGCTTTGACTTGGTCGTCCTCCGATCTTTGACTTGGAGTCAGCTTGAGCCAATTATTTTATAACTTGACACTATTTTGATTTTTTTAGTGTCTACACACAATTATTATATTATACTTCTATGTTTCTTCTTTTCATAAATAGCAAGACTTCCTTTGTTCTTTTCTTGGTACTTACGTGTTTTTTGTTCTTCCGTCCAAAACCAGTAAACCCAAAACATCATACCCCCCCTTCTGTTTTTTGTATCTCAGCTTCTTCTCGCTCAATCCCAGTCTCCCCCTATTTCTCTCTCTACTCGCTTCTCCTTCCCACCCTTCGACATCGGCCTAAACTGTTCATTTAGCGCTAACTACGACATCTCTGCAACATTTCCTCCGACCGCCCGACCCCGTTTCGAGCGAAGTTGAAACTCGAAATGGTTGGGGTTGAGTAGGCATCTTGTTCGTGGTTCGGGGCTGCTCAGGGGCGGTCGCACGACCTTTCTACCCGCAAGTCGTGATTGCAAAGATCCCCCCGCAGAACATCTGTGGCGACGGTGTCGTCTTCAACGTTGAGTTGCGGAGGACATTTTGGTCGTGGTCCATGGTTACTCACGGGCTTTCAATTCGAAGGACGAGGGGAAAAGGTATTTGGTCATGATTCTGGGCTCCGTTACTGTCAAAGAAACTTCCTAAATTGGTGAAAAAACTTGATTTTTATCAGGTAAATTTGGTTGATGACAATAGAGGTAGTAATACAACAGTAGCATCGACGGGTTCAGATTCCAAAGGTACTTGTAATCTGATAGCTTACTTGATTCATATCCAATACGTGACTAAGTATTGTGGAGCTAATTTGCCAGTTTCTAGTGTTTTTCTTTGAAGCTTGTTGGGTTTGTGTGGCCCATTGGATCCTTGGGGTCCAGATAGAAGGAGGAAGAAGCATCGAGAGGCAGGCACTACTAGCGAGGCAGTTGGCACTGCCAGCGCCTCTCAATACCGAAGTCGAAATCCCAGGCGCTACCAGTGTATAAATCGGCGCTGCCAATACCTAAGTCACGAACTGCGACGCTACCAGCGGCGCTACGGAGCGCTGCTAGCGCCACATCCAGTAGCTCCTCGATATAAGACGCTGCCAGTGTCCGTCGGGCGTTACCAGCACCTAGGCTCCATATTTCCCGCGACAGTTTTGTTTCCGGCGGCTTTAGGTTAATTGTTTTTCAACCTAGTTTCCTTCCTTCCCTCACTAACACTATAAATATGGTATATGTTTCTCCACCAAAATACATCGATAATCATAGAGAGCTACAGAGAGAGAAAATATTGAGAGAGAGGGAGTCTCACCAATATTTTCCCAGTGTATCCTGAGAGATTGTGAGTTGAGAGATTGTTATTATAATCTCCTTTATGGATCGCATCACACCGTGTGATAGTGATCAGGTTGTACACCTCCTTTCTCATAGTGGATTATTTTCTGGTTGTCGCCGTCCGTGGGTTTTTCTCCAAATTCTTCGGTTTCCCACGTAAATCTGGTGTTTGAATTTAACGATTATTTCTCGTTCCTAAATATTGTCGTAATATCCGTCATCTCTATTTTATATTTGCTTCCGCTGTTACCTTGCTATTTATCTCTAACAAGTGGTATCAGAGCAAGGTGGAGATGGCTTCAATCATGAAGTGCGATATTTCAAAATTTGATGGAACGAGGAGATTCACCATGTGGAGACTGTAGGTGAATGCAGTCTAGATTCAGCACAGGTTATGGGATGTGATTGAGTACCCTTACTCGAAGATTGATGAGACGATGAGCGATGATGATTTCAAAAAACTCCAGAAAGAAATCATTGGCAATCTAACTCCAAGGGAGTTGAAGAAGTTGGAAGATAAGGCTTTGGCAGGGATTCACTTGTGTTTGGTGGAGCACATTCAGAGAGAGGTGATGCATATTGAGAAACCTCGGGAGATTTGGACTAAATTGGAAGAGTTGTACATGTCGAAGAGTCTTGCAAACAAGTATCGAATGAAGGAGAAATTCTACATGCTGAAAATGCCCCAAGTACTTATGTTTAAGCACATCTTAGTGAACTTGATTCTTTTATTACAGAATTAGAATCAGTGGATGTGAAACACACTGATGAGGATAAGGCTTTGCATTTAAGTTTGTCCTTACCTACATCACATAAATAATTTAAGGAAATCATGTTGTATGGGAACCGTGGTGTCCTTAACCTTAGTGAAGTAAAGGGTAGTTTACTGTCTATGGAGAAACTTGATACTGATGGCGATGATCAGGGTGGTGATGCTATGGATGTAAGGGGTAGGAATACTGATCGTAAGGGAAACGGGTCTAGAGGAAGGTCTAAACACCGTTCAAAGTCTAGGAATCCTCACAAGAATAAGAAGTGTAACTACTGTAGTAAGATAGGGCATATAGAGAAGGATTGTTGGACAAAACACAGAGACCAAAAGCAAAAAAGTAAGGATAACCACACCAAACCTAGTACCTCAAACTATGTAGAGTCCGAGTCAAATGGTGATGGGTTTGTAGTTACGGATGATGCCTTGGCTACCACATCGAGTAGGATAGCTAGAGATGAGTTGGTTCTTGACACGGGGTGCACCTATCATATGTGTCCTCATAAGGATTGGTTCGAGTCCTATGAGAGTGTTGACACCGGAGTCGTAGTTATGGGTAACGACACAGCCTGCAAGGTTGCAGGAATTGGCATCATCAAAATCAGAACTTATGATGACATCGTTAGAACTCTCAAGGAGGTTCGTCATATCCCTAACATGACTCAAAATTTAATTTCTTTGGGTACTCTTGAGGCTAACGGCTGCAGGTACAAAGGAGAAACTGGTATTCTGAAAGTGTGAAGGGGTTCTATGGTTATTATGAAGGGAACCAGGAAGGGCGGTCTGTACGTCCTACAGGGGTCTACAATAACAGGAACTACAACGGTAGTCGTGAATCTTGATGAGTCCGACAACACAAAACTATGGCACAGGAGACTAGGCCACATGGGAGAGATGAGAATGTCAATGATGAGTAAGAAGGAATATCTTGACGGCGCAAAGATCGGCAAGCTGGAGTTTTGCGATCACAGTGTTTATGGAAAACAGAAGAGGATTAGCTTTTCAAGGGCAAAACACACAACAATAGGGATCCTTGATTATATTCATTCAAATATGTGGGGTCTTGCTAGAGTGCCATCACTGGGTGGCAAGCACTGCATGTTCACATTCGTAGATGACTTCTCAAGGAAGACTTGGGTTTATTTCCTACGGCACAAGAATAAGACATTCTCATACTTCAAGAAGTTCAAAGCATTAGTGGAGAACCAGACATGCAGGAAAATCAAGAAACTCAGGACTGACAATGGGTTGGATTTTGTTGATTCTGAATTTACTGAATTCTGCGAGGAGCATGGGATTCCGAGGCATCCAACCTTGGTGGGTAAGCCTCACCAAAACGGCGTAGCCCAGAGAATGAACAGGACAGTCCTGGAGAAAGCCCGCTGCATGCTTTTCAATGTAGGGCTTTGGAAGAACAATTCGTTTGGGCAGAGGTGACATCTACTGCCTGCTACCTGCTGAACAGATCACCTCATGCCTCTATCGAATACCAGGTTCCAGAGGAAGTATGGACAAGTAATCAAGTTAATTATTCTAATTTGAGAATTTTTGGATGTCCTGTATATGCCCATGTGAATGAAGGGAAGCTATCTCCCAGGGCTTTTAAATGCATGTTTCTAGGTTATGGGTCTGAGTCTAAGGGATACAGAATGTGGTGTACTGATTTGAAGAAAGTTATACAATCTAAAGATGTAACCTTTAATGAAACTCCTGTTAGAGTTTAGGTTATCGAATTCCTAAACAGATATAGACTAATTGGCGGAATATTATAACAGTTATAAACAATTAATCAAACAACTGCAGAGGCTTTAGTAATTATACCTGATCGCTAATTCCGGCTGAAGAAGAGGTTGACCTTCCAGATTCCAATGCTGAAATCCTCTACTGAAAAAGTCCACGCAGCACTCCGGGAGCCCGATTGCTAGATCGACCCGATCGAGACGAATCTCAATCTAAGATGTATGTAAGATTGTTTCGGGAAACAGAGAATGTTTCCTGAAACTAGAACTTCAAACTAAAAGAGAGAGGAACTCAGGAAATCACCCTGGTATCTCTCTAAGAGTCTTAAGCAGTTGGTGTTGAATAATCTCTCCCAGAGACCCCTTTATAAGTGTTTAGAAAACCTAGGGAAAGGGTTCAAAAACCCTAAAGGGCCGAATTAAAACGACGGCGCGTTTTCTGGGCCCAACACGGTCCGTGTTGGACTCCAGAAGGTCCAAATAATTGGCCCATAGACACCACGGACCGTGGTGTCTCAACACGGACCATGTTGGGTCAACACGACCCGTGTTGGGTCAACACGACCCGTGTTGGACCCAATTCGGTCCGTGTTGGGCTGATTTCTCACAGAAATCAATTTCCAACTTTTCTAAACGTGATACAATATCACTTAGGTTACATACATTGTTCCAGGGCACTGACTTGTGTGACCCAGTAGAACCAAATAATATAGTTGTAATTAAACATATTTAATTACTAATTATAGAGGTCTCTAGAAAGACATATAATTACTATATTACGTTGGTTTAATCTCCGTGTATATCGAACATTGTCGGGACATTCCCAACAATCTCCTACTTGTCCCACAAGTGTTCGATTCCTTGAATTCCCTTGTCACTTACTGTCTCATGTTCGGATAAGGTAAGATGATGTCATCCTTATGTAAGGTCCGAAACGTTCCTCGATCTCCGAGTTTAGACTTTGAAAAACAGATGATCAACTATTGATTCAACTGAGCTCGGCCAAGCATTTTCAGTCCAATCTCACCCAGTGGCCAAAAGACAATTGTCCCTAATAGGGAGTACAATGCCATCTTGTTCAGACACACATTCTCACATGATCCAATCAGTAACCTGCATAATCGCCTTTATAGCCTACTGTTACGAAAGGCGTTTGACGCGCTCCAAAGTCACAACAGACCATGTAGTCTATGTACTGAACTCAGGATTTAGGAATTTTGAGTAGTGAGAGCTCCTATGACCATTCCCACCTTAAAGAGCTCCCACTGCGGGTCAGTTCGGTAGTTGTTCTCAACAATACCCATGTGATTGATTTATGATGTCATCACATCACTATGATCACGAAACTTGATCATCACCTCAATCCTACATGCTAATTGTGTTGATATTGTCACTGTTCCTACGTGATAATACAATTAGGAACCAGGTCGACTGTCGACCAAGACTAGCGTTATCAAGTTCACTAATGGGGTTTCAGAAATCGGACCTCATCCAGTTTCCCATTTTAAATGCGCTAACATTTTTGGACATTTACATAATTCTAAACCACAATTGATGTAAGTTTTGGAATCTTATTCTCAATGATGAATCAACAAGGTCACAATTCATGAACAATTCATGCAAATTTGACTTGTTAATATTCCGGAATGTGTTTAATACATATTGCCCATGCATGACTATCATGCTATAACTACAACAGGGGTTTAGTACATAATACTTGCAATGAACCTCGTACATATACCATCTCACTAATGACGTTTCATATAGGAAGATATTTCCGGAACACATGTTTGGATTCATAGTGAGCTTCAGTTCCTTTGCTTGAGTGATGGCTCCTATCAATAAGGCTCCATGTCTCTCGCAAGGCTAAAAACATCACCCAGTTCTAAAAACGAACTTCGTAATCCTAACAGTTTCTGCCACAACTTCTAAAGTCGTGTCATACTTGTCTTATTTGTAGAATTAACCACATGTCATGTTAGGAACTTCTTCCAGTTCACCTCAATACCACTCAAAACAGATCGTATAATTTTCTCTGACCTTTCAGATATTCATATTTCTCTGCATGAGTGTAGCATCAATGCAACTCTTCACACTTAGCTTTTATCAACCACTTTAGACTTAGGACACATCCTTAGTTTTGCTTATACATATACAATGTATATGTTATGTTGGACTTTGAACATCTCATGGCATACATTAATCTTATGCCTGAAGCATGAGTTATATGTCTCATCCTTCTTAGAACTTCTGATTGTTTTGAGACAATAAAATTTCGTAAGAATATGCCATGATTTCTGGAAGTTAATACATTCTCGAAGTGAGTTGAACTATTCAACACCTAGTTTACTTTGATTCAAACAATCAAAATCTTTAATCTATCATTATAGATCTTGTCTCCAAGAAAATTCTTTGCCCCACCAATCCTTCACTTTGAAAATTATTTCCAAGTCAACCTCAGTAGAAGTAACATTGGAATATTCTTCTCAGTAGACAGTATGTCAATCACATACAATATAAGAAAACGCATTGCTCCCACTGAACTTCTTGTAAACACAATATTATATTTGGCACTTCCTAGTATGTCAAAAACTTTTTTGATATCCTGGTCAAGAAGGTCAATGATTCCAACTCCTAGAAGCTTCCTTAAGACCACAGATGGTCTCTTGAAGTTTACAAGTTATTCCAACAAAAGACCACACAGTTGTGTCAAGTACACACCTTTCTTTAAAATATAATTTTGAAGTCAGTCTTTATGTCTATCTTAATGAACCCATGTTTTGCCTTAAAACCCTCCTATGCCTGATGGCTGACACCTTCAGACAAATCAACAAAGTTCTAAACTTGGTTGAATACATGGAATCCCTTTTAGACTTGGTTGCATGGAATCTTGATTTACTTAAAGCTTCTTTAATGTAGGTAGAGTCATTACTTTCTAAAAGTAACATCTCACGTTCATCCATATAAGATCGATATCTTTGTGGCTGACGGAGTTGTTTACCTGACCTTGCTTGGAGTAATATTCATGACACCCTCTCCTCAACGTTTTGAGAAACTTCAACTGCCTCAACCTTGTTCTTAATTTTCCCACCAATAGGAAAAATTTGAACAAGGATCAAGTAGCGAAGTTTCAGGTGATTATTATAGTGTTTTGTGTCTCTTGAACTTCGGTAAGTTCAAAACTCTCCCACTCTTTCTTTTAGAGAATAACATAGTCTCTAAGAAGAAAGCATTTTGAGACACAAATACTTTCCTCTACAACAATTTGTAGAAGTGATACTCCTTTCTTTCAGAAGATGGTTCAAGAACCTCTCTTCTCCATATCATATATGGTGTCTTCTCTAGTGCTTCAGATAATCTTTATTCAGTAACTAGAGCTGTGGTTAACTGCGTGTATTCCCAAAAGGTAATCGGCAATGTTGACTCAACCATCATTGATCGCACCATATCTAATAAGGTGTGATTTCTCTTTTAGATATGTCATTGAGATGTCGTATTCCTAGAGGAGAGAGTTATGAAACAATTCCACATTCTCTAGAATGGTCAATGAAATCTTTGGCTCAAATAGTCACCTCCTCAATCTAATTGAAGGGTTTTGATTTTCTTGCCAAGTTGGTTTTGTATTTCACTTTGAAACTCTTTGAACATTTTCAAAGGATTTGGACTTATGGCGTATTAAGTAGATATACCCATATCTACTAAAACAATCGTGACTGAAAGTGATGAAATAGTACAGTAAACCTTCTTCTAGCACTAGTGCTCATAGGCCCACATACATCAGTATGTATGCATCCTAATAAGTCATTAGCTTGTTCACCAATTCCAATAAGAAGTGATTTTAGTCATCTTGCTCATCAGACATGCTTTGCAAACATTGAACTTTTCAAAGTTTAGGTTTTCCAAAATCTTGCACTATGCAGTTTCTGAATACATATATGATTAATATGACTTAAGCTTATAGTGCCATAATTATGTTTCATTTGAGTCATTTGTTCAAACTTTTGGCTCAACCATTAGCATCCTTTCGATCTTATCTAGGTGCTCTCATTGTTTCGCCAAGACTACTTCATTTTGGAAATCTTCAAACTATTTTAACATTCCAGCTTCAGATGAATCTCATAGACATGAATCACCATGTGTTATTTTATTCGTCTTGAAGATTTGAAGTAATTCACCCCTTGTACTTGTGCTCAATTGGTCTACATACATCCATATGCATGAGTGTTTTGTTGGCACGTTCACCCTTTCTTGTAAAAGGTACAGTCATGCTTTGCAGACATCACATGTTTCGAAGTCTCATCATTCAAAAGTCTATCACTGTGACGCTTCTGAATGCGCTCTGATTTGCATGACTTAATAGATAGTTACAAGTTTTATGTTTGAACATGAGTTATTCCTTTTAAACTTTTTGGTTTCGGTGTGTTGGGTGTGTTTATCCGAGATCCTCTCTCTCTCTCTCTAATTGAGAGTAAGAAATACTTATAATGAGAACATAGAATCACCTATAAATTTCTCTCATAAGTCTTGTGGAAATGGATAAACAACCAACTCTTCATAAGGAACTACAACTAATTGTATGTTCCTATTTGTAGGCTGACTCTCATCCTTCAAAGCACATCTACTTTGCTGTAGATCCTACACATTTACATAAATGTGAGTTTCACAGCCGGTATCATATACTTAAAGATGGGTTTAATAAGGGTAGTGTGTATCATATACGCATTTGCCTATAATTGAAATTATATCTCAAGTCTTCCTTATAGTTAGTTATTCACGCTCCCAGTGTCATATATACATGATCTGGTTGTTAACCGGTTGCTGTTAATGGTCGGGTATGTACAACTGTTTGTCCTTACCTTTCCTTTGACTTCTTATCTTTGATAGATTTCTTAAATCTTATTTTCCCTTTCACTAAAAGACTATCTTTGGTTGTCAATCTTTTGGCTAAATGGGATCTGAGGTTTCTCATATTTTTAAAATAGTCAAGTTATTTCAGAACATGAGCACCAACAATTAATTGGCTCTTATCTAGCTCAACCGAGACTATCTGGTTATTGGTTTCATATTTATCAACTCTAACTAGTTCGATGAACTTGGTTTTGAGTTGGTAATATTGAAATCCTTCCTCTAATCTTCAAACATTTTGAAGTTAAAATTGTATGAATACTATGACATTACATGTATTCATTTGGCTTGATTGACCTCCTAATATTGATGCCTACCTCAATGTTATGTCAAAGACATGTTTCTTTTAATCGCCTTCAAGACAATCTTGCGATGACAATGCCAATTAAGGAATTGGTGTTAATTGTTTTTCTCTTTCTCAAGGAGAAAACAATATTTTATTAGCTGTGGATGTTTGAGTGAAAAGACATAAATCATTCTACGAGCCAAGTTGGTTCATTTTAGTTATTATTCATCAAAAGAAATTAAACTAATTTAATTTCAAATCAAAACACTTTATCAACTCTCATTTAGTGTTTTAATTTACTAAGACCCACAAGACTCATGGGCTCAAGTGGACTGTAACGCCCCAACACCCTATAATCACAAGATTATCTATAACCCATAATTAACCCTGTGATCAGCGCAGCGGAACACCAGGGTGCAGGCATTACCGCCGTCCCTACTCGGGACAAGGCCAACAACTACCAGAAACAACAACTACAAACCTCAATAAAGATTAACTTCAAATTAACTAACATCCATGGATTTTCCAGAAATTAAACATTTAAACTTGCTTAAACATGACCATAAACTCACACGCAACAAGAATACCACATCAAACACTCAAAAACAACCCACATTCACATGTATGAAACTCAAATCATAGGGACACAAGTCCCACGCACATATTCATACTTTCTATATTCATATTCTTATTTTCCAAGGGAACTCTATATCCCAAAGTCTTCTTATAACTCCGCCTGATACATTAACGCCCAACACCTATAATCACAAGATTATCTATAACCCATAATTAACCACTGTGATCACGCAGTGAACACACGGTGCGAGCACGCCGTCCCTACGGGACAAGGCCAACAACTACGAAACAACAACTACAAACCTCAATAAAGATTAACTAATCTCAACCCCATCTTATGAAAATAACATACAACCCATAAGATAAAACATTTTATAACGTATGATTAAAGATTCTTCATGAATCAAGGTCCTTAAACCCTTCAGATAACTTGGTAAATGGCTTCCTCACCTCAAAGACTACCTTGCTCGAGAGGAATACTGCTTTGCTTGCTTTTATCCTATGAGCTCGGACCTCCTAAAAAAACATTGAAAACACGCAGTCGGTGGGGAAACACTCGATACACAAACCTCAACACGTCAAACCGTTCGAAAGCGGTTTTAGTGCAGCGTTTAAAATCATTTTGAAAGCAGGGACTAAACATGTAGTAAATGGATTTGGCATAGACATAAACATATAAAAGTAGACATGCTATATATATATATATATATATATATATATATATACATAGAAAATAGAGTGGTATCCCTTACGATGCAGTGCAAGCACCTACACACGCCCCAAACCGATCTGGAGTTTGGGTTGGGTGACTGCCATGCAGTCGGACACTAGCCAGCTCGGTTTGGGGCGTGCGCGTGTTAGGTGCTTGCATCGTATGATACCACTCTATTTTCTATGTATATATATATATATATATATATATATATATATATATATATATATATATATATATATATATATATATATATATAGTATGTCTACTTTTATATGTTTATGTCTATGCCAAATCCATTTACTACATGTTTAGTCCCGTCCCCGCTTTCAAAATGATTTTAAACGCCGGCACTAAAACCGTTTTCGAACGGTTTGACATGTTGGAGGTTTGTGTACTGAGTGTTTCCCCACTCACCTTTGCGTGTTTTCAATGTTTTGTTTTTAGGAGGTCCGAGCTCACAAGATAAAAGCAAGCAAAAGCAGAAGTATTCCTCTCTGAGCAAGGTAGTCTTTGAGGGTGAGGGAAGCCAGTTTACCAAGTTATCTCAAGGGGTTTAAGGACCTTTGATTCATGAAGAATCTTTAATCATACGTTATGTTATGTTTTATCTTATGGGTTGTATAAGTTATTTTCATAAGATGGGGTTGTTGAGATTGAAGTTAATCTTTATTGAGGTTTGTAGTTGTTGTTTCTGGTAGTTGTTGGCCTTGTCCTGAGTAGGGACGGCGGTAATGCCTGCACCCTAGTGTTCCGGTGCGCTAATCACAGGGTTAATTATGGGTTATAGATAATCTTGTGATTATAGGGTGTTGGGGCGTTACATGGACTCTGGCCCAACAAAAACTCGATCCCATGTTATCTTTGGTGGATCATCTTATGATCGATCATTCAAAATGACTCTTGGAAAGAAATTTGTATCGAATACAATATTTCTCTTCCTCTGCTCTTGGCCCAAAACTATTTTGATAGCCAATTTGAATTGACCTAGCTTCTACCCTACTTATTAATGATGGACAAATAATTCGCTTTGGCTTTCTTTATTTATCCATCTAAGTGGTGTTTCGATAGGTTGAGCAATAATTCATTTTGAGAGTAGGTTTTATTATCCTAAGCATGCAATTCTAGGTGAACTCTTTCGAAAAGCATAAAAGGAATAATAAAACATGCAATAACGAATTTAAAGCATAAATAAAACCCCTAGTATGGCTACCTAGACTTAATCAAACTAATTTAACTAAGCCTTGATAGTCTTCAAGAAAATCTTCTTGGGTCTTGCAACTTCATTGGATGAGCTCCCACTCGAATCATCACCTCCATTACTGTTGGGCTCCCACTCAACTTGATGTCTTCAATTACAACCAATTTACAATTTGGATCTCACAATTGAGTCCTTACATGAATTAAAATAAACTTAACTGAAATTTAAATTTAAAATTTAATTCAAATGCGGTACGCAGACCGGTAAAACCGACTATCTATGGCCATACTAGAAGCACATGCAAACATGTAATATTGCAATAATTATATCAAATATAACACATGCTTCAATAACAAATTATAAAGGCATATATATAATTGCAATATAACACATAAGGAAATAAATACTAAATAAAATTTCCTAAAAGGTTTGCATGATTAATATAATAAACAAAATTCAAATTTTATCTTAGTTACCTAAACAGATTTAGGATTTTATACCTATACATACAAAATACTTGACTTTCCTAAAATCAAGGAGTCTAAAAGATACTATATCTTTCAGAGATATTGTAAGTTTCCTAAACTTTACAAAATAATAGATTTTATGCCCATTATCTGATTTAGTAGTAATAGGATTTAATAATTAATTTCTAAAATTAATTACAAACCCTAAAACACATGAATTCACCAAAACTGCTGGCAACACGGTCCGTATTGGATCAATACGGTCCGTGTTGCTTCCCAGTTTTGGTTAATTTCGTGAATGAAAAACTTAAACAAAATTATCATAACTTATCAAATTAAACGATTTCATATCACAGTGTTATCTAATAACCCAATATGAATATTTTCCAGAATTTTAACAATTTCCAAAAGATTGTAAAAATTTAGGGAATTAAACTTTTTAATTCTCCGTTTAAGAGGAAAATAAATAATAATAGTCCAATAAGTTTAAAAATCAAATTTTATAATTTTACCATACAGAAGGTTCATCCAATATGCTACTGTAAAAGTTTCAGATTTTTATCAAATTTCGAAAATTAGAATAAAATTCAGAAAATTAAACAATTATACTTTTCTGTTAATCTGAAAATTAAAGGAAAATTAGTAAACGATTTTGAAAATTCACGAAAAATTTATCCATAACAGAAAGGTTACCCAGTAACCAACTGTAAAATTTTCAGAAAATTTTCAAATTTCTATAAATATACAAAATTCAGAGAAGCAACAAATGTATTTCTCTGAGATCTGAAAATCGAAATTAAAAAAATATAATTTGACCGGATAAATTAACGAAATTTCTTTTCCCTAAATTTATGGTTACCCAGTAACCTACTGTAAAAATTTCAGAAGTTTTACAAATTTCTACAAATTTATAAAATTCAGAGAATTAAACGAATTTTAATTCACTTCAGATCTGAAAACTCAATTAAAAATATATTTTAATAGGGAAAAATATACAAAAAATACGGAAAGTCCAGAAAACTTCCAGACACCTCCAGTAAAAATTTCAGAAAGTTTCGAGTTCGTTTGATATTTTATTTCGATTTTTCATATTTATCGTAAATAAACTAAATCAGAAAATAATTCTACAAAACCCTATTTTACGAATTTTGACCTATTTCATGTATTGCATACTGTTTAAAAATATTAAACAAGATTGTTTCTAAAACATTCAAAAATAAATCAAGTTCATGCTATATTTAACGATTAAACAAACATAAAATCGATTTACTACAGGCAATAAGAAATAAATAATAACAAAGCATGAAATTTTACAATAAAATTTCAGATTTACTATCAAGAACATTATAAACTTTCATAAAGATTCAAAATTTTAGGCATAAATCTATTCTAGCATATTCATAATATAATTCAACTATTGACAAAATTAATTATGAATACGAGTACAATACTTTAGCATGCAATTGGTGGCTCTGATACCACTGTTAGGGTTTAGGTTATCGAATTCCTAAACAGATATAGATCAATTGGCGGAATATTATAACAGTTATAAACAATTAATCAAACAACTGCAGAGGCTTTAGTAATTATACCTGATCGCTAATTCCGGCTGAAGAAGAGGTTGACCTTTCAGATTCCAATGCTGAAATCCTCTACTGAAAAGTCCACGCAGCACTCCGGGAACCCGATTGCTAGATCGACCCGATCGAGACGAATCTCAATCTAAGATGTATGTAAGATTGTTTCGGGAAACAGAGAATGTTTCCTGAAACTAGAACTGCAAACTAAAAGAGAGAGGAACTCAAGAAATCACCCTAGTATCTCTCTAAGAGTCTTAAGCAGTTGGTGTTGAATAATCTCTCCCAGAGACCCCTTTATATAGTGTTTAGAAAACCTAGGGAAAGGGTTCAAAAACCCTAAAGGGCCGAATTAAAACGACGGCGCGTTTTCTAGGCCCAACACGGTCCGTGTTGGACTCCAGAAGGTCCAAATAATCGGCCCATGGACACCACGAACCGTGGTGTCTCAACACTGACCGTGTTGGGTCAACACGACCTGTGTTGGACCTAATTCGGTCCGTGTTGGACTGATTTCTCACAGAAATCAATTTGCAACTTTTCTAAACGTGATACAATATCACTTAGGTTACATACATTGTTCTAGGGCACTGACTTGTGTGACCCAGTAGGACCAAATAATATAGTTGTAATTAAACATATTTAATTACTAATTATAGAGGTCTCTAGCAAGACATATAATTACTATATTACTTTGGTTTAATTTCCGTGTATATCGAACATTGTCGGGACATTCCCAACAACTCCTATGTTATCTGGAATGGAATCTACCAGTACTTCAGATGATGCAGGAAATCAGGAGAAAGATGCAAGTAGAATGGTGTTCGTGGTGGAGGAGGCTCAAGGTGGAGCTGTTGGAACCTGCAATCAGAAGCAAACTGTTGATGGTGCTCCTGAACCAACTCAGGTTGATGAGCCTGAGATTGAGACAAATGTTCCTCAGGTGGAGGAACAATCGAGCATAGCAAGAGATCGTCCCAGGAGGGAGATCAAGAGACCAGTGCGATATACTGAAGAAGACGATGCTATGATCGCATATGCACTGAGTGTTGTAGAGGAGACTTCTGAAGGTGCTGAACCTTCTACCTATCAGGAGGCCATCTCCTATCCGAGTGCCCCAAACTGGATATGAGCTATGAAAGAAAAGATAGAGAGCCTGCAAAAAATCATACGTGGGAGCTATGTGAGTTGCCTAAAGGGCGACGAGCTCTTACTGCGAAGTGGGTGTACAAGAGAACGGAAGGTATCCCTCGTGTAGAGAGTGCAAGGTAGAAGGCCAAATTAGTGGTAAGGGGTTGCAACCAGAAAGAAGGAATCGACTACAACGAAGTATTCTCGCCAGTCGTGAGGCATACGATTCGCACCTTGCTAGCCTTCGTTGCTCTATTTGATTTGGAGTTGGAGAAATTTGATGTGAAGACAACTTTCCTCCATGGCGAGTTGGAGGAGGAAATATATATGAGTCAACTAGAGGTTTTCATAGTTCTTGGTAAACAGGAACAGGTGTGCACAATGAGGAAGTCCTTGTATGGACTTAAATAGTCACCCACGCAGTTGTACAAAAGGATTGATACCTTTATGGTAGGGCAATCGTACACAAGAAGTCACTATGATAACTGTCTGTACTACAGGAAATTTGAAGAAAGGTCTTTCGTTTATTTATTATTGTATGTTAATGACATATTGATTGCCTCCAGGGACAGGTCACTTGTAATGAAGCTGAAATCTCAACTCAACTAGGAGTTTAAGATGAAAGACCTTGAAGTAGGAAAGAAAATCTTGGGTATGGAAATCCAAAGAGATAGAAAGGTAGGGAAGTTGTTCATGTATCAGAAGAAATATCTGGAGAAGGTGTTGGACAGATTCACATGAGAAGCTGTAAAGTGGTTTCAACTCCCTTAGTTGCACATTTCAAGTTGTCTGGTGAGAACTATCCTAAATCTAATTTGGAGGTAAGGAGGATGTCTAATATTCCATATGTTAATGCAATTGGTAGTTTGATGTATGTTATGGTGTACACTAGGCCTGACCTGTTCCATGCAGTTAGTGTGGTGAGTAGATATATGTAGAATTCAGGGAAGGAGCATTGGGAAGGAGTGAAGTGGATCCTTCGCTACGTGAAGGGTACTTTGGAAAAGGGCATCCTGTATGATAGAGGTAGTGATGCAACGTCTGATGTTGCATGTTATGTTGATGCTGGTTATGGTGGAGACTTGGTAGGAGACGCTAAATTTCAAGGTATGTGTTCGTCATGTGTGGAGGAGCAGCATCCTGAAAAGCTTCAATTCAGTCTATAGCAGCCCTTTCAGCAACTGAGGCTGAATATATTGCTGCAACGGAAGCAGTGAAGGAGGCCATCTGGTTGAGGGGATTGGTCATGGAGCATGGAGTACCACAGGGCGAGACCGTGGTTTATTTAGACAGTCAGAGTGTTATACATCTGACCAAGAATGACACTTATCATTCAAAGACCAAGCATATAAGCGTCAGGTATCACTTCATCAGAGATACAGTTACTGTAGGAGAGATTGTTGTAAGAAGGTGCATACTTCTGATAATCCTGCAGATATGTTAACCAAGCCTCTATCTATAGCTAAGTTCGAACATTGTTTTGACTTAGTTGGTGTTTCGAGCTTGTGAGAGCCCTGCGGGGCTACGCCATGTGGAGGGGCGTGTTGATGGCGACAGTCAAGGTGTTTATTCAAGACTGATACCTCAGATCATGGTCCAAGGTGGAGATTGTTGGGTAGGGCTGTTCATAAACCAGTCCGGTTCTGAAAAGGGACTGGACCGAGGGAAGTTTGGTCCAGTCCTCGGTCCAAAAAAATTTGATGTTCGGTCCTCAGTCCAGTCCATGGACTGAACTGAAGGATTGAAGTTACTAAAATTATAGGGTTTCCTTATGTATAGTCCGATCGGATGGGACGAGACTAGACGAACGAGTTCGGTCGGTCGATCGACCGAAAAATTTGGTCGATCCTCCGTCCATCTTAGTCCTCTAATTCGGTCTTCGGTCCAATTCGGTCCAGTCCAGTTCGGTCCAGTCCGGACCGATGAACAGCCCTAAATGTTGGGTTTGTGTGGCCCATTGGATCCTTGAGAGGGAGGAAGAAGCATCGAGAGGGAGGCGCTACTAGTTCTTCTCCGAGTTCTTCGAGTTCTCCGAGTTCTTCGGTTTCTCACGTAAATCTGGTGTTGATTTTATCGCTTATCTTTCGTTCCTAAATTTTGTCGCAATATCCGTCATCTCAATTTTATTTTTGCTTCTGCTGTTACCTTGCTATTTATCACACACAAAATCTTCTATGTCATTGCAGATATGGCTCATATGGACAACAAATTCTTTGGCCCTCTTCCTCAAGTTTGAGCCCTACGTAAGAGAGTGCAACATAGAAGCGGAGAACGATAACGAGAATCAAGTTCAAGAGCAATTAAATGGAAAAAAAACCTCAACTTTGAGCCCTAAATTAGAAATTAGCCAAATGGACAAATGGAGGTAACATTTCTGAAAGAGCACATCAAAGCATACTACTTTTGATTATTTTTTATATGCTTCGAACTCCTGACTGGGTAGATACATATGAGAGTAATAACATTTTTGTATGATTCAAGATCCTTCAGAAGTTTTAGGACATTTTTCTAAATGTCGTAGATAAGTATATACCTTATATAATTTAAAACAAAATTGTATTGAGTTCATTGCAACAGTGAACGAAATTTTGCTTGGATAAATAAACTCTCTTAAGTTGTATAAAACCTCATGGATGGGCTTGCTCTTCTCTATTGAAAATACCTATGAATTTGGTTACCTTAACTAGAAAACATCAAACACAAAAGCAAATTGTTGAGCATGTTTTTAAACTATTGCAATGGAGTCGCGATAGTGACAACTAAATTTGTTGTGCTTGCTTCTGAATTGTTACAATAGAGTCAATAGTAACAACTAAATCACGTTGCGAAAGAAGATTGCAACAAATTAATTTCATTACAATATATGAAAATTGTTAGCATTGAATTCTATTATAACAATCAAATTTTTGTTACCAGATAGTTAAAACTGTTACGATAGGCTACGGCTACGACTACGACTGCAATTATAACGACTACAAAAGCGTTGCCGTAGACATAAGCTAACAAATTATAGTTTATGGTAAAAATTTTTAACTGTTACCGTATGTGATATGTGTAGTAGTGGAGAGCTTATCTATATAGCTTGAAGCTAACCAGGGAGACGGGATTCCGATCTCTTGCTGTTGAGGGAGATTGCCTTGCTGTTATAACGAAGATCTACGAAGGCTTCAAAGGTACCAACAGCCTCGGAACGATAACTGAAGAAATTAGGAAGATTCCTTGTCATTTCAATTCTATCTCTTGGAACCACGTTCTTCATGCGGAAAATAGGGTAGCCCGTTCCCTCATACACCTTCAACCCTACGATTCGGTGAACGAATTTGGTAGGAGGAGGGCCTTGAGGCATCACTAGACTTAGCCCGAGACAATATGTACTGTCTTATATATGTTTGGAAACGAATAAAATTTTTGTGGTTGCTTTTAGGTTATGAAACTAATGAGATCATTTTTGTATTATTACTTATCATACAAATTAAGATATTAACGGTCAAAATGTTTTACACGAAAATTTAGGCGACAGATAAAAAAGAATAGAGGTACTATTAAATATTAAAACAATATTAAATACTTAATAAAAGGCAAAAATTAAATCAAAAAATTAAAATTAAAAATAAAAACAAAAAAAGGTGGACACAAGCTAGATTGGGAAGGACAAAAAAAACAAAAAATATGCACAGATAGACTAACCAAATTCAAATGGGCTGGACACAAATAAAAAAAAGAGAAAAGAAAGGATAGTTGGAAATAAAAACTTGCCTTGGACTTCTCTAACAAACAAGACGCACGTAATTTACAAGATAAAAAAAAAATAGTTGGGTTCATGTAATAACCCAGAGAAAACCGCCTTGTTTAACATAATTAATCAAGGTTAAAAATAAATTAATAATAATTAAAGCGCATGTTCCAATTTTTTTTAATCAACTGTGTGTTTGGAGGATTTGAACAGTGCAACGACCATCAAAATCATTAGTTTAAATTTTTTTATAGTTCCTTTTTCCGTTATAATTTATAGTAATCATAGATATGTATACATTCTTTTCCGAGAGCCGATCTTTTGTTTTATTCTTTTATCCCAGTCAGGTTAAAAATAATTATGGGAGGGACCATGACATGAATATTTATTGGGTTTTCAAAGGTTACCGATAATACTTTTGTGTTATACCAAATTTATGTAATTTAGGTTTAGGGAGACATAAGTATAAGGAGGGATTAAAAATTGATGTCTTGTGTTTTGGGGCCACCCTCTTGGGCCGGTTAATTGAAGGAAAAAGAGCGACTTTGGGCCTCTTCCTTGTTTATAAATACAACTCTTAGGTGGGAATTAATCGCATTTTGCTTTCACCCACAAACTCTTATACTCTCATCCGTCACTCACTCTCTCTCCCGGCTCTCCAGCTCCCTCTGCCCGAGCCTCTGCCGTGCTGCTCACCACAGGCAACCCCCTCCTGCTGGTCGTCGCAGCTCCACCGCCACCACCATCTTCTTTTTTTTCTTCTTCTTCTTCTTCTTCCCCAGCTGTGTGGTAAATTACTCTCATCTTCCACACTCTCTCTCTAAATTGATTGGATTATGAGTTTAATATGACTTTAGAAACGTTTTTCATGTTTTTACAGAGATTAATCAAGTGTTACATAGGTTCAAGAGGTGGTTATAGAAAGTATAAAAGTACAAGGGTGAGAATTGGGTAAGTTTATAATGAGTTTTTTATTTTATGCTTGAATGAATACAAATCATGCTATATTATGAACATGCATGATGTTTTGGTTGTTTAATTCACTATGGAAGAATGAGTTTATGGTTAAGTATGGATGCATGCCAGGGGCGGATCTACATTGGTGGGATGGTGTCAATTGACATCACTCTAATTTCAAAAAAAAAAAATATTTAGAAAGAAAAATAACTAATACATCGATTATATAACGTTTGACAGTACTTGGGATCACATAAGTGTATGTATAGTTTTGGTAGCAATCCTATTATAATCGCAAATAATGTTAGAACACTAAGGTCGCTCGTTCAATTCCTATTGCTATACTGTTTTTTTTTTTTGGTAGTAGGGGCGACTGTTGCCTGCTTGTTTGCGAAATTGTTATTTATTTGGAAAAATATTTATCATTCCAAGTGTTTGAATTATATATATTAATTTATTAGATTAGATTTGGTATATTTAAATTTGCGAAATTGTGGATGTCAGATGAGATTAAAATGATGTTATTACATTTTTTTTTCGAGGATGATGTATTTGGAAACATATCCAATGAGGCTAATGGAATTGTTATTCAATATCATTTTTATGGTGAATATCTTTTTGAGGATGATGTCTTATGAAGTGTAAGTATGTATTTGTTATTCAATATCATTTTGTGGTCAATGTTGATATTTTTACGTTCACTTTTTAAAATTTATGCTGCTCAACTTTCATAATGCAATTTATTCCTGACACCACCGACTCTGAATCCTAGATCTGCCACTGATGCATGCACTTGGAATAGGTTTAGATTAGCAAATTAGTGTATACTATGAGATTTTATGATGAATTCATGAAAGATTTTGCTTGGGATGTTAAAATATGTTAGGATTTTTCTTTGCATGTATAAAATATGGTCAATGATGAAGGATTTTGATTGTTTTTGGTGCTGGATATATTTAGTGTTGATGCTTAAAAAAAGAATTGGGGAAGATTAGTTAAGAATATTTAGATTTAAGATGCATGCAAAGTTAAATAAAGAGTGAATTCATGTCTGGTTGCAATCTGAAAATTTCCAGGGGGTATGTAATGGGATTTTGACCAAAGCTATGGCATGAGTAGGTAGCCTAAGATGTTATCTAACAATTGGTTTTTGAATTTCGTAATTCCGATGTGTATATCTTAAGTTATAACCAAAACCGTAAAGAGATGCAAGTATATACGTGTTCTGAGGTCAATCTAAAAATGCATGTTTTTCGTTTGGTTAGAGAGCTCTTTGATTAAGTATCAACATGAAATTTAAAGAGGATTCATCAAACTTTCCAGAAAGATAAAATTCATCGCCATAGGATATTGGGAGTGAAAGTTATGAGTCCCCGAATCTTGGTCAGTAAACTGAGTTTAAGCAGAAAATTCTTGTGACTGTCATAGGTTCATGGCCAAATTCCGGCTATTTTCCATGTCCAAATCAGTTTGTAATCAACATGAAAGTTTTAGTGTGTTCCCCAAACTTTCCATTGATAGTTTGCATGTCCCAAACCGATGTCTATAGCTCGAGTTATGATTCCTCGAAAAACCGACATTCATACCCGTGCTTTCTGGACAACCTACTAAGTTGGGGATTTTTACCCTCCTTAGCCACATTTTTTACCTTCATGATCAATTGGAGAATTGAAGTACATGAGCTTAGCTTTCCAGAAAGTCCTTATGCATAATGATACGATACTTGTGGGAGAAGTTATGGCCTCCGAGTGAACCTTAGGAAGCAAGTTTAATTATCAAATAATCTTAAAATTCTTCAAGGTTATTCTTCATTGCTCTCATCCAAGTTAGGTTTTAATTTATGATTTTTATTCTTTCTTAAGTGTTCTCAAGAGGTCGTTGTGCTTAACTGTTCAAGTCCCTACGAGGTTATACGTGTGTAAGTTTGCAATTATCCAAGTACGTATATTGCCTGTTTTTTTTAAAAAATTTAATCTTAAGATTTATTTATTTATTTTTATGCCATGTACATTATGTTTACTTTAAGATTCATGTCTTATATACAAATATTATGTGTTATGCTCAAGTGTAAGTAAGTTTTATTGATTATAAGTTGTTTAAATGTATATATATTTATATATATTTTGATTAGCACTTATGCAAGTTTATGTTGATAAATTGTCTTGATTGATCTAAGTTTCAAGTAAGCTAATATGCATGTCAAGTTACCAATCAATCATGTTATATGTACCTTTTATTATGTTTGAGGCATGACAAGTTCAAGAGTATCATATGATGTTAATTAAGTACTTGTGCTAACTTTGTTAAAAGTATAAGATCAAGTAAATTCATATGTTTGTGATGGAGACCATCCTGAAGAACAGCAAGCAGCAACAACATCATCAACAAAGGAGGCATCTATAAGAGCTTCACCAACACTTTCAGCAGCAGCACAGGGATGAGACCATGTTGGTTCACTAAACTCAACAGCTAAGGAAGTATCTCCAACAGAAACAGCAGGCTTCCTAAATTCAGCAGAAGCAGCATGTCGCTCAGCAGTTCAGCCACCCAGCAGGAAGATAACAGCATTTTCACCAGTCACCAATCCATCACCAACATCCATCCAAGCTTGTTTCACACTTGTGAAGCAAGTCTTGGCATCTTCAGCCATTCACCTCATTAGCAGTGGTCATTCAGACCAAATCCAGTTCCCAGCAACAACAGTCCAAGCAGCAGCCTTTCTCAATGTCATATCTATTGATTGAGGAAGAATTAGCTAAGGTACCCTAGCAGTTTTTTGTTCTATGTCATGCCAGTTTCAAGTCTAAGCCAAGTTCCAACATGTTCAAGCATGGCATCAGCAAGTTTCAAGTGACAGAACAAACAATCCCAGCAGGGTTGTTTGTTATCACTTTTTCCAGAACCTCAGTTCTGAGGCTAAGTCTTTTGTTATCTGTCTATAGGGGTTCTTTTGGTCTTTCAAGCTCGATCTTAACTTGTTGAGATTACATCCAGGTTAACTTTGGCGCGAGAGTTACCTCAGCAACTTAAGTTTTACCCCCTAAGGCAGGAAAACCTCTAATTGGTCCATTTCGCCACTCTTTTGGCATTTGGTCCAATAAAAGTTTCGTTTGTATTTTCCTTTTATTTTTCTTGCAACTTGTAAACCAGATCATATTAGTTAGATTAGGATGTAATCAGTTGTATTATTTCTAAGCTTTGTAAGTTAAATTAAGTCAAAGAGATTAGACAAATTAGCTTATGTTAAGCAGCTGCTATTCAAAATGTAGTGTTCTATAAATAATGAAGTTTCCAGCAATGAAAGGATATCAGTGTTTATTCAATAGTATTCTCGAGTGTCTTAGATTCTCTGAAAGTTTGTGAGTAACAAATAACTCTCAATCCTTGGTCAGTTGTGCTTGATCATCTATGCTCTGGTGTGCCTGTAGGAGCCTGAATGGGAGAGTCCTTTGCCCTTGATTGCAACTGAAGGTGTGTCTGTAACAGTTGTTAGCAAGCCTATTCTATATTCTCTGTATTGGGTTGACTTCTATTCCAGCTAATTGCTTTCAATTAGCTAATATTTTACAAGCATTCAGCTTTGTGTGTGTGACTGTATGGTGCATTCTAATTCAATACTTTGGTCATTTTGAGCTACCATACATCATCTTGGTATCAAAGCATTGTGTTATATCTTGGAGTGTGTTATTTGTGATCCTTTGAAATGGTCAGAACTATTAGAACACCTCAAGAAGTCTTAGAGCAGACTTTGAAAGAAAAAGAAGAAATGGAGCAAAAAATGAAATTCTTGAGTGAGCAATTACAGTATTATATGAGATAGCATAGGAATGAGCTTAATAGAGAGACTGATGAAGAGATGGAGGATGGAGAAGGAAAGAATCCTTTTAGTAGGATAGGAAGAGGAGGTCGAGGTCCTAGGCCTACACACAGAAGAAGGAGATATGTTAGGAGATCACCTAGGATCAGTGAACCAAAAGAAAACAGTGAGAGGGAAGAAAGGAGGGAAGACAAGAGGATAGAAAAGCTAGATTTCAAGATTGATATACCTGAGTATGCAGGGGAGTTAGATCATGATGTCTTTCTAGATTGGATACAGACTGTGGAGAGGGTTTTTGACTTGAAAGAAGTCTCAGAAGAGAATAAGGTGAAGTTAGTTGCCTTAAAATTGAAAAAGTATGGTTCTACTTGGTGACTAATTTGCAGAAAAGAAGAATGGAGATTAGTGAAGAAAGGGTGAGCACTTGGAATGAAATGAGGCAGAAGTTGAAAGAGAAGTTCTTCCCAGACAACTATATGAAGGAGAACTACTCTAAACTACAACGTTTGGTGCAGAGAAACAAATATGTGGAAGATTATACTAAAGAGTTTGAACACTTGTTTTGGAAGTGCAATATGCAGGAGAATGAAGTGCAAACTTATGTTAGATACCTTGCAGGTTTGAATGAAGGTATCAAGAATGTTGTTAAGCTGCAGGTCTATGATTCACTTGATGAGTTAAGCTCTTTAGCTCATAAGGTGGAGCAACAAAAGAAGGCTAGAGTGAAGGAGTACAGCAGCAGATACCCAACCAAACCCTATGCCCCAACCAAACCAAATCCTTACAGCAAGCTTTTTAATCCCCCACAAAGAACCTATACACCCCCACCCCCACCTCAAACCAGATATCCAGCCCCAAGACCACCTCAAACTCAGCCACAAAATCCCCCACAAAGAACCCCAACCCCTATCAGCAAAGCCTACCCAGAAAGAAGGTGTTTCAGGTATCAAGGACTTGGGCACATTGCCTTAGAATGTCCAAACAAGAGGATGGTTACACTTTTTGAGTACCAAGCAACCTTGTTTATTGACTCTGAACATGTGTAGGGAGAAGAACAAGATTATGAGGAGCCTGAACATGATCCAGTTTATGATGATGATGCCATAGAAGAGGGTCCAGATGAAGGAGAAATATTGGTGATCAGGAGAGTTCTGAGTAGCTCAGCAGTAGAAGAAGCAGAAGAGCAGAAGGAGAATATCTTTCATACAAGGTGTACCATTGGACGGAAGGTGTGTTCTGTGATTGTTGATAGTGGGAGCTGTACCAATGCAGCCTCCAGCACCATGGTGAAGAAGCTAAGCCTGGCAACTAAGCCCCACCCAGCTCCATACACCATTCAATGGCTCAGCTCAGGGAAAGGTATCCAAATTTCTACTAGATGCCTTGTTAGCTTTTCAATTGGTCAGTCATACAAGGATGAGGTTTGGTGTGATGTTTTTCCAATGGATGCATGTTATTTTCTTTTGGGTCGACCTTGACTGTATGATAGATCAGTGAGTCATTGTGGTAGAGCTAATACATATACCGTTACCATGAACCACAGAAAGATCATTCTTACCCCCATGAAACCATCACAGTTAACCAAGAAATCCAAGAACCTATGTCTTGAACCTAGTCTTGATGTGTTGCTTTTATATGATCAGCATGAATTCAGCCCACAAAGAGACTTGATCCTTTTAGACCTTGAAGAAATCTCAGCCCCACAAAATGACCACCCCTTATTCTTATCCTTACTTCAGCTATTTCAGCATGTCTTTCCTGATGAAATGCCACCTGGTTTGCCACCTAAAAGGGATATCCAGCACAAAATTGACGTAGTGCCTGGATCAGTATTGCCTAATAAGCCAGCTTATAGGATGACCCCAACAGATACCAATGAAATACAGAGGCAGGTAGATGAGTTGTTGGAAAAGGGAATGATTAGGGAAAGTCTGAGTCCATGTGCAGTACCAGCCTTGTTAGTGCCTAAGAAAGATGGAAGTCAGAGGATGTGCATAGATTGCAGGGCTATTAACAAGATCACAATCAAGTATAGGTATCCTATACCTAGGCTTGAAGATATGTTGGATGAGTTACATGGGTCAGCAGTCTTTTCTAAGATTGATTTGAGGAGTGGATATTATCAAATAAGGATCTATGAGGGAGATGAGTGGAAGACAACCTTCAAGACCAAGGGAGGTTTGTTTGAATGGTTGGTCATGCCTTTTGGTCTGACTAATGCCCCATCTACATTCATGAGACTCATGAATCAGGTCCTGAAACCACTCATAGGTAAGAGTGTTGTTGTGTACTTTAATGATATTCTTTTCTATAGCAGGACTGAGCAAGAACATGTCAAGCATTTGCAGGAGGTTTAGATATTCTGAGCAAGGAGCAGTTGTTTGGAAATCTCAAGAAGTGTCACTTCTTTACATCCCAAGTGAAATTCTTGGGGTACATTGTCACAGCAGCAGGTATCCATGTTGATGAGGAGAAAATTCAAGCCATTAGGGAGTGGCCTGTGCCCATTTCTATTCAGCAAGTCAGGAGCTTCCATGGCCTGACTTCCTTTTATAGAAGGTTTGTCAAAAACTTCAGCACCATTTTGGCACCAATGACTGAAGTGGTGAAGGGGAAGTCCTTTATTTGGACAACAGTAGCCCAAAAAGCCTTTGAAGAAGTCAAGGAGAGGCTCACTTCAGCACCAGTTCTAGCACTACCCAACTTCAGCAAAATTTTTGAAGTAGAATGTGATACTTCAGGTATTGGCATAGGAGCACTATTGACACAAGAAGGCAAGCCAGTTGCCTACTTCTGTGAAAAGTTGAATGATGCAAAGAGGAAGTATAGCACCTATGACAAAGAGTTCTATGCCATCATTAGAGCTCTTCAGCACTGGAGGCACTACCTCATTGGAGCAGAGTTTATATTACACAGTAACCATGAAGCCTTGAAGTTCATTCAAGGGTAGCACAAGCTCAACACCAGGCATGCTGCTTGGGTCGAGTACGTGCAGCAGTTTCACTTCATGATCTACCACAAATAAAGAGTGCTAAACAAGGGAGCAGATGCATTGAGTAGGAGGTATATATTGCTTCATATACTTGATTCTAGAATTGTTGGTTTTTAGCATTTGAAAGCTTTGTATCAGGAGGATGGAGACTTTAAGCAGGTGTACCAGAAGTGCCAGCAGCAGCCCCAGAGTCTGTATCACATAGACCAGGGTTATTTGTTCAAGGGGAGCAAATTGTGTGTTCCTAAAAGCAGTTTCAGAGAGTTAGTGATCTCAGAAATCCATATGGGGAGCTTAGCAGGTCATTTTGGAGTTGAAAAGACTTTGTTGATGTTAAAAGAACATTACAGTTGTCAATTGGCTAAATCACACAGCCTACCTCAAGGTTTATACACACCATTGCCAATTCCCAACAGCCCTTGTGAAGATGTCAGCCTTCATTTCATTGTGGGTTTGCCAAGGACTCAAAGAGGCAAGGATTCAGTGATGGTGGTGGTTGAAAGGTTTTCAAAGATGGCACATTTCATACCTTGCCACACCACCTTTGATGGCACAACAGTTGCCGAGTTGTTCTTCCAGGAGATTGTAAGATTGCATGGAGTGCCAAAGACTATGGTTTCTGACAGGCATGCCAAGTTTTTGAGCCATTTTTGGGTTACTTTGTGGAAGAAGTTAGGTACACAACTCAATTACAGCACCACTTGCCACCCACAAACAGATGGACAGACAGAGGTTACTAATAGAACACTTGGAGTCCTATTGAGAGCATTGATTCACAAAAATAAAGCAGGATGGGACACTCTCTTGCCCCATGCTGAGTTTGCCTATAACAAAGCACCATCCAAGGCCACAGGCTACTCTCCATTCCAAGTAGTCTATGGTAAAAATCCAATTTCCCCTTTGGATTTAGTTCCACTAACTACTTCTTTCAAATTTAGTTTTGAAGCAGGTAAAAGAGCACATCAAATCAGGGAGCTTCATCAGCAAGTGAAGGAGAGAATTGCCAAGTATACTAAGCAGGTGTCTACATCAGCCAACAAGCATAGGAAGAAGGTCACTTTCCAGCCTGGAGATTTAGTTTGGATCCACTTGAGGAAGGACAAGTTCCCCAACAAGAGAAAGGGCAAGTTGCTTCCACGAGCAGATGGTCCATTTGAAGTGCTTGAGAAAATAGGTGACAATGCCTATAGGTTGGACCTATCTGAAGAGTATGGAGGTTCAGCAACATTCAATGTAGCAGATCTTCGACCATACTATCCATGAGATGAAGACCTTCCAAGTTTGAGGACAAACTTTCCTCAACCTAGGAAGGATGATGGAGACCATCCTGAAGAACAACAAGCAACAGCAACATCATCGGCAAAGGAGGCATCTATAAGAGCTTCACCAGCACTTTCAGCAGCAGCACAAGGTGGAGACCATGTTGGTTCACCAAACTCAGCAGCTAAGGAAGCATCTCAGAAGCAAGAGCTTCCTAAATTCAACATGTAAGATGTCACTCAACAACAAAACACCCACAGAAGTTCACAGCATTTTCAGTAGTCACTAATCCATCAACAACATCCATCCAAGCTTGTTACACACTTGTGAAGCAAGTCTTGGAACCTTCAGCCATTCAGCTCATCAGCAGTGGTCATTCGGACCAAATCCAGTTCCCAACAACAACAATCCAAGCAGCACTCTTTCTCAATGTCATATCTACTGATTGAGGAAGAATTAGCTAAGGTTCCCTAGGAGTTTCTTTGTTCTATGTCATGCCATTTTCAAGTCCAAGCCAAGTTCCAACATGTTCAAGCATGGCATCAGCAAGTTACAAGTGCCTAAACAAACAATCCCAACAGGGGTGTTTGTTATCAGTTTTTCCAGAACCTCAGTTCTGAGGCTAAGTCTTTTGTTATCTGTCCATAGGGGTTCTTTTGGTCTTTCTAGCTCGATCTTAACATGTTGAGATTGCATCCAGGTTAACTTTGGCGCGAGAATTACCTCAGTAACTTAAGTTTTACCCCCTTAGGCAGGAAAGCCTCTAATTGGTCCATTTTGCCACTCTTTTGCCATTTGGTCCAATCAGAGTTTAGTTTGTATTTTCCTTTTATTTTTCTTGCAACTTGTAAACCATATCATATTAGTTAGATTAGGATGTAATCAGTTGTATTATTTCTAAGCTTTGTAAGTTAGATTAAGTCAGGGAGATTAGGCAGAGTAGCTTTGTTAAGCAGCTGCTAATCAAACTGTAGTTTTCTTTATACTCTGAAGTGTCTAGCAATGAAAGGATATCAGTGTTTATTCAATAGTATTCTCGAGTGTCTTAGAACCTCTTAAAGTTTGTGAGGAACAAATAACTCTCAATCCTTGGTTAAAACAGCTCCTGTCACTGGATTTTGGCAAGAATCCAGCAAGTGTCAGCTGTGCTTAATCATCTATGCTCTGGTGTGTTTGTAGGAGCATGAATGGGAGAGTCCTTTACCCTTGATTGCAACTGAAGGTGTGTCTGTAACAGTTGTAAGCAAGCCTATCCTTTATTCTTTGTATTGGGTTGTCTTCTATTCCAGCTAATTGCTTTCAATTAGCTAATGTTTTACAAGCATTCAGCTGTGTGTGTGTGTGACTATATGGTGCATTCTAGTTCAATACTCTGATCATCGTGAGTTAGCATACATCAGTTTGCATTGCGTGAATAAGTTGACCATGACATGTTTTCCTATTATTAAGATATGAATAAGGTATTTTTGTTCATAAGAGTACAAGTAGAAATGTATATTTCTTGTTTGTCATGGTAGTAATTAAAGTTCTCACGCATAATATTGCTTCGATAAGTTTACCATAGCCAAATAAGAAATAATGTCGGTTCATGTGATTATTATAAGCATAATGGCTATGGGTGTGTCATAAGTAACATAGACACAAATTTATTTATAAGTGCAAGTTTCTAATGCTCAATGATCTTGTTATTATCAAGATGATTTTGTTGTTAAGTGTTTACTTTGTCATACTAGCGGTAATATGCGCGCGTTGCGCGCTTGGGCTTGAATGCATTCATATTTAGCATGTTTAGATTGTATTTTCTCTCCATAGCAAAATCTTTGCCCTTCAACTAAATTTTGACTGTTAATTATTCTTAAATTACAATGAATTACGATATGACATTACTAATATTTATTAACGTATTTTTCTAACCACAGTAAATTTACATCGTAACTCATTATAATTTTTATGTAATCAATGGTTAAACTTTAGTCAAAAGACAAACATTTTGGGATGAAGGTAAAACAATAAATTCACTCTCCAATAATTTAGATTTTCATTATTGAAAACTTATTAAATTGAAATAAAAATGATATGATTGAAATAACTGTGTCAATTGATATTGGCTCTGTTCTTTTGTAAGATAAGTTAAATTTTACACTAAATTGTCTTGTCTTACCTTGTCATACCATCCAAAAAAAATATCATTATACTTTTAGACAATTTATATTTAAAATTCTTAAAAATCACAAAATTTATTAAAAATATAAAAGAAGGGATTAGGGGATATCGCATTTATCAACCTCCACTATTTTACTTATGTCTTCTTAAGCTTACCTTTCTTTCTTTTTGATAAGTAACGGCTAAATAAGCCCTATTATTCAAATGATAACCAAGTGCAAAAGAGCACTTAAGAGAGCATACAACCCTTCAACAGTACCAAAGAACAACAAGAACCCAAAATTACAAGGAAAGCATAATTGGCACCGAATGATATAGACTATGAACAAAATTGCTCTGTAGAACAGGAACGATCATAGCAAAGCAAAACACAATAGTCGTACACTGATGATGACCACAGGAAATGACCCATCATTCCAGTTGACGAGTGCATACATTTCTTGCTATTGTGCCACACCAACAGTTTACTGCTACCCAATGATCAAATAAATAGAATTTCCATGCTTTCACCTCCATCATATAACAGCAAAGAAGGACTTGTTGTGAGCCTCGACTTACACCTATTTTCAACTGCTCCTTTCAAGCCTGTTGTACATTCACCATTAAATGCTCTGATTGATCAGGCAGACATCAACCATGGTTACCACTCGCACTTATTCTTTCACTGACAATTGAAACCAGCATTTGAAATGCTACGTTCAAATATTGATTGATCAGGCAAACATCAACCCAAAGTTGATTTGAGCACCATCACCAATATTGAAACTCGACTGGTCCTTTTATTCACCGAATGTTGATGAAAATTCTGCTTGCCTTCACTATTGATTTAGGGAATGGCCAACTATTAACCTCTGTTTCGCACCAATACCTAATTCATTTCTGGTGCCAGGTCTCAATCAGACATTATTCCACCCTCAGATACAGGTGGAAACTGCCACAACCTTCATCCTCCTATCACTCTCCTTGATTTTTTTTTCTTTCTTTCTTTTTAAGCTTACCCTACATAATTACCTTAACCACATCTTTCCTACACTAAAAAAGAACCAGTCGTAATTACTTTCACAAATTAGGAGAGCTTATTACTGCATAGATCCAGATTTCCCTACCTTTATTTTTTTTTTCTTGAAAAACTAAGGCATCTAGATAGACTTATACATATATTTCTTAGAACTATTTAAATATACTCCCTCCTTTTTTATTTATCTATCGTCTAGGAAATTGTATTAAAAATTTTGACCGTTAATATCTTAATATGTATAATAAATTATCATACAAAATTGATATCATTAGATTCGTGATAAAAATACTATAAAAAAAGTATAATATTATATTTTTTTATAAAAAGTTTATATTAGGGTTTTACCTTTGTGGAATCCAAAACCAGTATTCTGGGATGGTGGAGGAAGAATTCCGGGACGGTGGAAGAAGAATTCTGGACAGAGATCATGTGTTTTTCAAACATTAGACGATAGATGTGAAATATAAAGATGGTGAAAAAATATCAGAATACATAAAAAAGTAGGGGTGTCAAATAGGTCGTGTTGGGTGTAATTCGTGTTCGTGTCAATATTAAACGTGTTGAAAGTACCCCAACACTAACCCGACCCATTTAATAAGCGGGTTGAAAATTCTTGACCTGCACATGACTAAAATTTAAATGGGTTGACCTGGTACCAACCCGTTTACCCGCTTAACTTAATCAGGTTTGTATCAGGTCGGGTTTACCTGTTAAGATTTTTTTTATTTAATTAGAAAAGGTGGGTTAACATTATTTATACAATTATATTGGTGGTCAATTACGTAATGGGAATGGTGAGGAATAAGGTAAGAGTGTAGGATGGTAAGTTTTCATGTAAGTAATATGAATATTTTTAGGGCAAAAAAAAAATATATGTCATCTATTATTACCATACATGAGCCACCTTATTTTCGGAAAATAATTTTTTCCCTCCTAAAAGTGTTGTTTTAACTTTCTATAATATTTTCTTAGGGTTTAAAAAATAAGCGGGTAAATGGGTAAATTAGTAAACGGGTCAACCTGTCTAACCCAATTAATTAAACAGGTTAAAACAGGTATTTTTCGTGTCGAAAAATTCAACTTGAACCTGACATATTTAATTAAACGGGTTAGGCGTGTTAACCTATTTAATTAAACGTGTTCAAAATTTATGACACAACCCGCCTTATTTCGTGTCCGGTTCGTGTTGTGTTATCGTGTCGTGTTAACCTTTGCCACCCCTATAAAAAAGAAAAAGAATCATGTAACCCCGAATTCAAGAGGGGATTCTTCCTCCAAAGGATTGTCATGAAGGAGCAACAAAGCAGGTCAGTTAGAAGCTCATCCAAGAGCACCAATACAAATCAGTTAACTACTATGCAAGTCATTTTTTTGTTTGGGGGGGGGGGGGAGGGAGGGAGGGAAGGAGTCGGTATGCAACTCACTTAGAACATCCATTTCACCTTCTCATCCATCACAAAAGGAAAAATTATATCACAAATCTTCAACAACAAGTGTTGCCAAATCGTTGATATACCTAAATTCTGATTCTCCATGGTTACCAAAATCAATTGTTTGCTATCCTCTAAGTACAGCGTCGGCATTCAAATAAGCCAATGGGCCATGCCAAGTACAGGAAAATACAGAAAGCACCTACCATCGAGACAAATATACCATCATACCAATTTGATGGTTTATTGTGACTGTAATTATATCTATGTATCATGCAAGTGATCATTCAATTATTATATCATGCAAGTTATGTTGATAGTTTTGCTATTTGATAATAAGGAGGGTGGAAAGTGAAAAGTCCCACATTGGTAGTGGAAGGGACTTTTCACTAGTTTATATGGTATAGTACTACTTGGGCTTATAATTAGCGAATGGGCTACTATGGAGCTAGTGGTCGTACTAAGGTTCAATGCTTCGCATTGAACCGCACATGCACACGCGCGCACGCGTGTGTCGGTTGGCGTCTTTTGGCGGCTTATTAGACGGCACTTAGCACTTTGCACGCCTGTGCGCGGTGCCAGAGCTGGAGACTTATAATGTATTAATTACATTATAATTTTCGTTTTAATTATTTATTTAATTTGTTTAAATAAATAAAATCAGTTATTTCCAGATTTTTCTGGATATTATAGGGCAGTTATTAATTAATTAATTAATTAATTAATTCTATTAACTGCAAAGTCAAAACCTGCCTTCAACCACCCTATCTTCTTCACGTTTAATTCACAGAGAGAATAAGGGAAGATTTCAGTTTTGCTCTTCTGAAATTTTCACAAGGCTTGATTACTCCTGGAGGGATATTTGCTAATCTTGAGAGCATCTGAGTGATAGAGGGCAAATAATTCCTTAAAGACAATGAATTACAATCACGTTCAAGCCTTTTCTTCTCAAAATTTATCAACAATTTTAAGGAATTATTATGGCTGATTCTGCAAGTTCTTCTGCTTTGAAATTCATGAATCCCGATTTCATGAAGCAAGGCAAATTCGATGGCACAAATTACAATCGCTGGAAGGACAAGATGATGTTTTTACTCACTGCCTTGAATGTTGTCTATTTTCTGGATCCAAACCTGCCTGATATCGATGATGCAAAGGAGTCGGATGCACCGGAGCGTAAGCAAAAGGTTGCAGAATTACAGAAGAAAAGGAAGGATGACGCCGAGGACATATTCTGGCTGCCCTCGCAAACAATCTATATGACCTCTACATGATGTATTCTTCTCCAAGAGAGATTTGGAAGAAATTGGAGGACAAGTACACCATCGAGAGGCAAGGTATTGACAAATTTCTTATTATGAAATTTCTGGAGTTTAAGATGACTGATTCTATACCAATTCTTGACCAAGTGCATGAGTTGCTTGTCTTGGTTAATAGGCTTCGTGACCTTAAGATGATTTTACCCGAGGCATTCCAAGTGGGGGCAATTATTTCGAAGTTATCCCCTACGTGGAATGATTATAGGAAGAAACTTCTTCATATGCAAGAAGATTTCACTCTTGAGAAGATCATGAGACATCTCCGAATTGAAGAGGAGACTCGGAAGAGAGATGTCCCAGATCTTCCCAACAGTTCTAAGGTGAACAATGTTGAAGGCAAGTCAAAAAGGAACAATAAAAGGAAGGCACCCGATTCTGATAAATCTGACAAGAAGAAAAATAAGAAATGTTATGGTTGTAATGGGAAAGGTCACTACATTAAAGACTGCAAATTGGTTAAAAAACTCAGAAAGGAGAC
The DNA here is from genome assembly GCA_029582165.1 of Portulaca oleracea. Taxonomy (NCBI): domain Eukaryota; kingdom Viridiplantae; phylum Streptophyta; class Magnoliopsida; order Caryophyllales; family Portulacaceae; genus Portulaca; species Portulaca oleracea. The sequence goes on along the minus strand of CM055880.1, from coordinate 34,173,703 downwards.
CCAAACACAAGGAACATCACCTAAAGCTAATCTGGTAGAGAAACAGATTGAGGATTTTGTTGCCATGATTACTACTTCTGTCAATAATCTGCATATTGACATGGTAACTGAAGTGAATATGGCAAGTGCAAGATCTGGTGCTTGGTGGATAGATTCTGGTGCATCTATACATGTGAGTTATGACAGGGCACAATTCAAAAGCTATGAGGAAATTGCTGAGAAAGAAGTATTGATGGGAAACCATGCAGTTGCAAATGTCCTTCGACAAGGCACAGTAGAACTACAGTTCACATCCGGCAAGAAATTGACTTTGAAGAATGTTCTTCATGTGCTGGATATAAGGAAGAACTTGGTTTTTGAAGGTCTTTTGAACAAGGGTGGTTTTAGAATAGTCACTGAATCTGATCAAGTTGTAATTTCTAAGTCTGGAATTTTTGTTGGCAAGGGATATTATTGTGATGTCATGTTTAAGTTGAACATTGATGGAATGGATGGAATAAATGTTGTTTCTGTTTATATTGTGGATTCTTGTTCTTTGTGGCATGCTAGATTAGCACATTTAAATTTCACATCTTTAGAATATATGCAGAAACATGGCTATATTTCTGTGAATGATAAAATCAAGAAAGATAAGTGTGAAATTTGTATTCAAGCAAAGATCACTAGGAAACCCTTTCCTAAGGTAGAAAGGAAAACTGAAATTCTTGATTTAGTTCATTCTGATATATGTGAATTTAATGGCATGCTAACTAGAGGAGGTAAACGTTATTTTATAACTTTTATTGATGATTGTTCAAGATACATTTATGTGTATTTAATGAAACATAAGGATGAGGCTTTTGATTTGTTCAAACGCTAATAGGTTGAAGTAGAAAACCAAAAAGGAAAGAAGATTAAGGTTCTTCGAAGTGACAGAGGGGGGGAATATTTTCCTACTGAGTTTGATGATTATTGTGAACAACATGGACTTATACATCAAAAATCAGCCCCTTATACTCCCCAACAAAATGGGTTGGCAGAAAGGAAGAATCTTAGCTTAGGAGAAATGGTTAACTCCATGCTTCTAAATTCTAAATTGCCATTAAATTTGTGGGGAGAGGCTCTACTTACAGCATGTCATATCCACAATAGAATTCCATCTAGGAAAAGGAAAATATCTCCATATGAGATATGGAAAGGTAGACAACCTAATTTAAATTATTTTAAAGTGTGGGGATGTCTAGCCTTTTACAGAGTTCCTGATATCAAAAGGACAATAATTAGGAGCTCGAGGTATAAGAAGTGTATTTGTAGGATATGCTCAAAACTCAAAGGCATACAGACTGTTGAATTTACAATCTAATGTCATTGTAGAGACAAGGGATGCTGAGTTTTTAGAGGATAGACTTTGTGTTGATCCTATTGAGCATACTACAAGCACTGGTGTGGCACAATCTTTGCCACAGGAGGACGTTCCTGAAACATTGGGAACTAAAAACAAACCTTGTGATTCCCCTATAGAGCCTAGGAGGAGTCAAAGAGTTAGGAAGGAGAAAAACTTAGGGCCATATTTCATCTCTTTCCAAGTGACATTGTTCTTAGTGGAAGGAGATAGGAATAAGGTCACTAATAAAATTACCATGGTTCTTCATATTGAAGAAGAAGAGGATCCAAAAACTTATAGTGAGGCTATGGCTTCTAGAGATTCAAGTTTTTGGAAAGAGGCAATAGATAATGAGATGAACTCAATATTATCCAATAATACTTGGGTTCTCACTGATTTGCCTCCTGGGTCCAAACCCATTAAATGCAAATAGGTTTTTAAGAGGAAAAGGAATACAGATGGGTCTGTACACACCTTTAAGGCTAGGCTTGTAGCCAAAGGTTTTACTCAAAAAGGGGGAATAGATTATTTTGATACCTATACCCCTGTAGCAAGGATTTCCTCCATTAGGACATTGATGGCTTTAGCATCAATACATGGGATGTATATACATCAGATGGATATTAAAACAGCCTTTCTAAATGGTGATCTCAATGAAGAGGTCTACATGGAACAACCCGAAGGATTTGTTCTTCCGGGAAATGAGAGGAAAGTGTGCAAATTAATAAAGCCATTGTATGGATTAAAGCAAGCGCCTAAACAATGGCATGAGAAATTTGATGAGGCGATTCTTGCTAGTGGTTTCATACATAACAATGCTGACAAATGTATTTACTCCAAGTTTACTCAAAACTATGGAGTTATCATTTGTCTTTCTTATGTTGATGACTTATTAATTTTTGGCACAAACATGATAGGAATTGAAGAGACCAAGAGGTGTCTGTCTTCAAAGTTCAAGATAAAAGACTTGAACGAGGTTGACACCATCTTAGGTGTTAAGGTGAGGAAGCATAGTGGGGGCTATGCTTTAAATCAATCCCATTATGTATCCAAGATACTGAATAAATTCCAACATCTTGGGATAAAAGAAGCAAATACACCTTTTGACACTAGCATGAAGCTAGTTGAAAATGAAGGTAGGTCAGTGGCACAAGTTGAGTATGCAAGTGCCATTGGAAGTTTGATGTATGCTATGCATTGCACAAGACCTGATATTGCCTTTACTGTGTGCAAGCTATCAAGGTACACAAGTAAACCTAGTACTATGCATTGGAAGGCCATAGCTAGAGTACTTGGTTACTTAAAGAGAACTAAGGATTTAGGAATTTTCTATCAAAATTTTCTTGAAGTCTTAGAAGGTTATACAGATGCAAGTTGGATCACTTGTGCAAGTGACAACAAATCCACAACAGGGTGGATATTCACCCTTGGTGGGGGCGCTATTAGTTGGGCGTCAAAGAAACAAACTTGCATCTCTCATTCAACTATGGAGGCTGAGTTTATAGCCTTAGCTGCAGCAGGAAAGGAAGCAGAATGGCTTAGGAATTTCCTATTGGATATAGAGTTGTGGCCACAACCGATGCCATCTATTTCCTTGTACTGTGACAGTGAAGCTACAATGTCTAGGGCATACAACAAGGTGTATAATGGTAAATCTAGACATATTAGCTTAAGGCATGAATATGTAAGACAACTCATTATGGATGGAATTATTTCCATTGTATATGTTAAGTCTTGCAACAATTTGGCAAATCCTTTAACAAAGGGCTTGTCAAGGGATGTGGTAAAAGGTACTGCAACAAGAATGGGCTTGAAACCCTTCTTTGAAGTTAAGTAGTGATAGGAACCCAACTTTAATTTAGTGAAAACTAAATATAAAGTTTAATGGGTAACAACAAATTACTATATAACTTATGTCACTAAGGAAAGGATTTAGTGCACAACTGCTACAACTGAGGAGGATGAGCATAGCTCTTAATGAAATCTTAGTCCAAGTAGCAAGGACATGGTTAGAAGATTTCACCTATATGAATGAAGAGGTGGTGCCGCCTCTAGCAAGAATGTTGAGGGTTCATTCTTGTAATTATTCATGAATCCAGGATGAGCACATGGCCATAATAGTGCTAAAGCAATCTAATTCTCATGTGAATAGGGATTGAGGTTATGTGTGTGGTATTTCCAATTTCATGTGAGAGTGTTTGTTTAAACAAGTAGTCACCTAGCACTTTGTTGAAATTTAATTTGAAATATTTACACTAATTAAAGGTTTAAATCGAAAGATACCTTTTTGTATTCATAACCCAAATTTAAGGAAGATGCTTATCAAATACAAAACTAGTGGGGGATTGTTGATAGTTTTGCTATTTGATAATAAGGAGGGTGGAAGGTGAAAAGTCCCACATTGGTAGTGGAAGAGACTTTTCACTAGTTTATAAGGTATAGTACTACTTGGGCTTATAATTAGCTAATAGGCTACTATGGAGCTAGTGGCGCAGGTTGAATCAGCATATGCACGCCGCAGCGCATGTGTGGTAGCGCTTTTGGCGTCTTATTTGTAACGACCCGCCCCAAACCCGTATTAATTAAAGTCGTAATCACGGTGTTTATCTAAATTACGCTGTTAGAAATTTTCTTTCTTTTACGTTAATATGGTTATTTCTGTTATTATTATTATTATTTATTTTTATGCACGACAGGTCTCGAGCTAGGCGATGGTTAAACGGGTTGATTTTATGTTATCTCGAATTTAAAGTTATGATTATTATTACGAGTTTATGAATACTTTTACGATAAGTTTTATAATTTATTTTATCATTCTCAATTTTACGCTTGTAACCGAGGAAGGTTATATTATTCTCAATTCCGTTTCTTTTACGATTTATACTACTCGATCCTCCTAAGTACATTTTATGGCCCGAATTATTTTATTAGTATGTTTTATCAGTTTAGTTTATGTGATTTTAATTTTTAGTCTTCCACCCAATTTTATTCCAAGGAAATTTTATTTAGTTATATACTAAATTATAATTTCAAGGTTTATGTTATGTATTTATTTGGGTTGATTACCAATTATTTTACCTAGCTAATTTCTTTTACCAATAGTTTAAGTTAAGTGTTAATTAGATGGTAATTTAATTAGGGAAGGGTTTTTATTAAGGGGGTTAAAGGGGGTTTGAGTTCATTTGGCAAAATCAGAATTTTTATCACAACTTTCTCTCGCACTCACCCCTCTCCCTCTTCTTCCTCCCAATGCTGCCCAGCCGACCAGCCACCTCTGCCGCCCCCTGCCGACGCTTTTCCGCCGACCTGCTTGGCGGGCCCCAGCCCACCGCCACCACCTTCTTCCCTTTACTTGTTCAATCTCTCACCTCAAATTCAAGTGGTATAATCTCAAACCCTAACCTAATTCTCTTGTTTATAATCTGAATTTCTACTTCAAATTTATGTTCTCTTGATGTTGTTCATCTTCTTTATGTTTATTAAGCATGAATTTAAGTTGTGCTTAAGTTAGGGTTTAAGTTTTAAGTGTATGCATGTATATTTCTAAGTGTTTGTGAGGTTTTATGGTTGAATTCATGGTGGATGATGAATACATGTTAATGCATGTGAATTTCTTGAGAGATTCTTAGTATATAAGGGCTGAGTTTATGTTTTAAGATTATGAATTAAGTGTTATTATGTTTAATTTGGGTGAATTAGTGAGGTTTTGGTGCAAGAGTTCAAGAATATGTCTTTTATGTTAAGTTTAGGTTTAATCCATGGATGCATGTGGTTTTTAAGGTCTAAGATGAGTTAATTATCAAGGATTATATTCTGGAAATATGGTGGATTAAGGTTATATGGGATTTGATTGTGTTTTAATATGATTAAGGGTGAAAAATCAAGCTAAAAACCGGAAAATTCGGTAGATAAGGTTTCTGTTTCGGTTCTGGAAATTTACAGTGGTATAAAAGTGGGGTTTTTGCCCAGATTTCTACTCCATATGATAGCCCAAGGTGTTAGCTAACCATAGGCTTTGGAATTTCGAAATTCCGACATGTATAGCCCGAGTTAAGACCAAAACCGTGAAGGTATAATTTTATATACGAATTCTGAGTCAGTATATTGAGGGCTGTTTTTCGTGCCTTTGGAGACCTCTTTAGTTTTTATGGTGAACATGAAAGTTTTAGGCCACGTTGCAAGCTTTCCGGAAAGGTATGATTCGTAGTCATCCGATATCGGGAGTATGAGTTACGAGCCTGGAAGCAGGGCTGTCGAAACAAGTTTCTGCCCAGAATTTTTATTGCCTTTTTAGCCTAAAATTTGTAAATTGGGTCTTTTATGGAGTTCTTATAAGTTTGTAGCCTTTGTGGTATTGTCAAGATAGTTGGGATGAGTTTTCTAAGCTAATTTAAGTTAGGTTGATGTTGAGGATTATCTCCTAAAGGATTATAGGTAAATTAGCAAACCATGGATTAATTCAGTGAAGCTTTAAGGCCCAATTAGGTATTGTTGATGACTAAGGGTTACACTTGAGTTCTTAGCAAGTTTATGCGTTCCTCTATGTCTAAGTAACCATAAGCTCGTCCTTTCTTGATATCCAATTCACCGTTCATCGATTCACAAATAGTTTCTAAAAACCCATAAACATGATATTGTTCTAAGTCCGTAAACATGACATTCTTCATGTTTTCATTAATCAAGTACCTTCTTTCTAATAAGTTTTCAAGTGCTCTAATTCTATGCTCCTTCAAACCAATGGTTGAAATGCATCATAAGCCATGAACCTTCTCTATTGTTATTCAATTTTCACCGTGAGTTCCACTCTAAGTTTTTAAGCCGGTTATAGTTTATTCATGCACTGTTTCTGTCCGGGCTGTTTTTCGAGCCCTTCCTTTCATTTCTAGCCTCTGGGCCAGTTGACAAAATTGTCGGGCATGATTTTCCCTTTCCGAAAAGTACTCGTTTGCAAAAATCCGAGTTTTCTAGCCCAAGTTATCGCCAAAACAGCGAATTACTAAAATCTGAAATTTTATTTCCTTTCTTACCTTTTATGAGACAAGTTTAAGTATTTAATTCTATTTTATATGATTACACGAACCTCACCGATTTCTCTACGCTTTTATTACAAATTCCTTATAGTCTCCAAGTCGCCCACGCCATCTCAAGCTCGAGGCTCGTCGCTAAAGCTTTCATCTAACCAAGGTACGCGAATTGTCCAACTTTTCGCTCCTTTATGTTTACGGTTTATGCTAAATGTTTACGGTTTTTGCTAAATGTTTACGGTTTATGCTAAATGTTTACGGTTTATGCTAAATGTTTACGGTTTATGCTAAAGGTTTACGGTTTATGCTAAAGGTTTACGGTTTATGCTAAATGTTTACGGTTTATGCTAATTTATGCTTTTATGATTATTCATGGTTTTAAGTGGTCCCATTTTATGGATTCTATGTTTTATGTTCTAGCTAGTTACGAGAAGTGCTAGCCTTTTAGATGCTCCTGATCAGAGTGTCCTAGACCTGGCCAGTGTCGACTGCATAGCAGTCACCCATTCCAAACTTAGATCGGTTTGGGCATGCACGTGTGTGAGATGCATTGCATCGATCGTAAGGGACCCAAAACTCTTAAATTTATGTATTTACTTCTAAGTTCATGTGACATGTTCTTTCTTTATGAACTCAAGTTACTTTTACTCATGTATAAGTTTATGTTCATGTCATTTCAAGTTAATGTTTTATCTCCTCTTTCCCGTTTTCAAAATGAATTTAAATGCCGGCACTAAAACCGTTTTCGAACGGTTTGACGTGTTGGAGGTTTACGTACTGAGTGTTTCCCCACTCACTTTTCGCAATGTTTCAATGTTTTGTTTTAGGGGGTCCGAGCACCCAAGATAAAGGCAAAGGCAAGCAAGGGTAGTCACGTGTTGCAAGCAAGGTAGTCATGGTTGAAGTATTCCGGTCGACTTGGGTGTCCCACGTTTTAAAGTACCCATGCTTAAGGAAAAAGGATTGTACTTGTCATCTTTAATGGTTGTTTAAAGTTTGATGGTTATGCTTTGGAGATTCATCTTTAAGTATGAAGTTATGTTTTGGAAGTATAGTATGTAATGTTTATATGTTTTAATGATGTTCTTTTGGGTTGTTGCCTTGTCCCGAGTGGGGACGGCGGTAATACCTCCACCCTAAGGTGTTCCGCTGCGCTAATCACAGGTTTAGTATGAGTTGTTGTGTTAATCTTGTGGTTAAGGGTGTTGGGGTGTTACATTATTAGACGGCACTTAGCACTTTGCACGCTTGTGCGCGGTGTCGGAGTTGGAGACTTATAATGTATTAATTACATTATAATTTTCGTTTTAATTATTTATTTAATTTGTTTAAATAAATAAAATCAGTTATATCCAGATTTTTCTGGATATTATAGGGCAGTTATTAATTAATTAATTAATTAATTAATTCTAATAACTGCAAAGCCAAAAACTGCCTTCAACCACCCTATCTTCTTCACGTTTAATTCACAGAGAGAATATGGGAAGATTTCAGTTTTGCTCTTCTGACATTTTCACAAGGCTTAATTACTCCTGGAGGGATATTTGCTAATCTTGAGAGCATCTGAGTGATAGAGGGCAAATAATTCCTTAAAGACAGTGAATTACTACATTCACATTCAAGCCTTTTCTTCTCAAAATTTATCAACAAGTTAGATAAGCAATTGTGTCAAAAATTTATCTTCAGATGATTAGTAGTGGACAGTGACATTCTAATTCTCACTATAGTCCAACAACCTAGAAAGAATTCCAAGTTATCATTTTTGCAATTGCACCCCATAAGATCAATTTCTCAAGAGCATCCAATGTACTTTCTTCTCCAAAAATCTCATCAACCCCAATTTGGAAAAAATAAATGAAAAGAAAAAGAATTTTGAGTGTCATAGAAAACTAAGCAAATGAATTTTTTTTTAAAAAAAGTAGTTACAAAGAGGGAAAGTAAAACCACAAGGATGTACAAAATAAAACAAAAGCAGAAAAAACAAGACCAAGCAACTAAAATCAAGAATTTTCATAAGTTAAAATGAAATGACAAAATTAAACTCAAAATATGTCGGAACTAAGATCAAGAGAAACAAAGAACAAAAAAAACATAAACAAGAAAATAAGAATTCCGAATTTGACTAAAATTTGAAGCCTTGGACATTTATCAACCTAGAAAATCAGGACTCCATAAACTCAAACAAATGAGCAGCCCAAAAAAACCAAACTCAAGAAGTCACTTAAATGTAGTAAATCGGGACATTATTAACCAAGAAATATGAACATACAACAATCAAACACTGAAATTCACCAAAAAAAAGAAAAATCAAACTCAAATAAGATTAAAGGAATGATCTTAACAAGTAATCAAGTAACTGAATAATTTGTAAAATTAGTCTAAAATCATCAAACTCATATCCTGAATACCTCAAGCTTGAACAAATTCAAATCATAACAAATTCAAATTGTAACAAATTAAAACCCTAAATTTCTACACAAAAACATAGACTTTGAATGAAAAACCAGAAATTAGACAAGAAATTGAATTCTTGAAACCCTTCCATCCAAATTAACTAAAACAAATTTACCTGGAATTGATAGGGTTAGAAAGAGAGGAAGAAGGCATGGCCTATGTGATTACAAATCTTATTGTAAACCTTCTAAAGCTTCAAGTAAGTCTTGTGCTACCAAGTGTTGACATTGACTTAACAATTAAGAAAAAATAGAGAGAGAAGGAAATGATCAATGTGTAAATTGCATTGATTGTCAAAGGGATACATGGTACATATATACAATGTACAGATAGTTGAGGCAGCAAATCGATACAACCGACTTAACCACCTGCTATGTAGTCAACAATGAAGTTGCTATGGTTATGACCAATTTGTTTTAATTTGTAATTATGTATAAATTTTAGTTTTTTGAAAATATGTATAAATGTTAATTTTAATTTGTTGATATTTATAGTAATGTGTAGTTTTAATTTGTAATTTGTAATCTATTTTAGTTTAAATTTTTTTGTTTTAAGTATTAGTTTAGAAGTTAAATATTAATTAAAATACTTTGACAAATAATATGATGTAGACAAGTTTAAATTATATTAACCATTTAAAATTCGATATAAAAATAATATGAGTACAAATAATATTAATGTAGACATGTTTAAATTATAATAAGGCTACTGTTTTTTATTATTTTGGAAAGTCGAGTGGTAATAATTACAGTTTTTGAAAGTTAGGGACATTTTTGACTTTTTGAGAAAGTTAAAAGTAATATTTTTGACATTTTTGAATTGGTTCACACCTTGCCATAACAAATTTCAGTAACATTTTTTACTATTTTAAAAAGTTGTGTGATAATAATGAAATAAATAGTACTTTTAACTAAAATGGAAAGTTTGAGTGACATTTTTATTGGAGCACTCAACATTTACCTGATAAACTTTCAAGAATCAATCATCTCTAAGTTCCACTCTAAAGGAGCATTCAAAGTGTTTTCTTAGTTCATGACACCTAATTAGCATCGACTCAATCCATGGAGAACAACTGAAACAAAATGGCGTAAGAAAAGGATAACAAATTAAAGGTAGATAGTGAACACTACATACCTATCTCATACAAGAGTCCACTAATGGAAGAGCAACCAGGGCCTCCGGTGAACCAGACGAGAAGTGGGTCTTCTTCTGGGTTGTTCTCTGATTCAACCAAGTAGTAGAACATTTGGGCGTCCTCTCCTTCATCCACCCCGATATACCTGCAAATACCATATTCAATATCACACACAATTAAGACTCCCCAAACCCATGAATCAATTAAGAGATGAAGAAAATTAAGTAGTGATACACTCACCGAGTTTCGAGGGATAAAGCAAGAGGCCCATCAAACCCAGGAAGATATTCAACTTTCAACCCTGAAACTGAAACACCACCTGCTTGGGAATTACTGAACAAGTGTGACGGTGTCAATAGCAAAGAGGTTAACACCACATTGAAGAAGTATGATAATATTAATCCAGTGTTAAGTCTCCTTCTCGTTGCCATCTCTCAGCTCAACAACCATTAACACTCTTCTGCTTCCTATCAATAATTCTGTAGGGAACACTGAAGATGGCTAGCTATTATATTATTATTATTCTAAAATGACTCCTATGCACAAGGGCGAGTTTGCTTACATCTGGATCCCCTACACCTCGTGTTAGTAGTACTATATTGAGTTTTGTTGTTGTCGTCATTGTAATACATGATATGATTGGAGAAATTTAAGTTAATTTACCTGGAACTGGATTGCCTCTAGGAGGGCCAGTATATTGATGAGTAGGAGGCCCAAGGTTCTCCTCTTCTCCACCTCCACAGCAGAACATTGTTCAAATGTTCAAGTTGCTGGCGCAACAAACAGCCTCCCCAACACCAATTTTTAATTCTGATTTACCAGCCTAATTTCACCCAATTACTCAATCCCTGCATTTCAAATATTCACATGAGATTCTGAGCATGCATGATTTCAATAACAAAAACCAAAAATAAGGGGTTACTCCCTTGGAAATTCCCATTATAGAAAACCCATTTTTCTTCACTACATGAGACATGATCAACAACAGGGAAAATGAGGATTGAAAGTTGGGTTCCTTTAAAAAAAAAGCAGAAAGATAATGAAAAAAAGAGAGGGAAATGACAACAAAGAGCAAACATATTGCATCATACGAGACAATAGGAGAATGGGGAAAAGATAATCTACAAAACCAAAACAAAATGTCCAAAATGTGATCAAAGCTCACTCAGGAAACCACAAAAGAAAAAAAAACTAATGACATCATTTTTCTCACATTATGAATCAAGAAATCCAAGCTATCTTCCAATTATTACCATGATATCCGAAAGTGAAACGAAAAAATACCTACAATCGAACAACGGGACACTGGAAGCCGCTTTTGCCGAGGAATCTACGCAGAAATTGAATCGAAGATGAGGAATCGAATTGAGACAAACTTAAAATCGAAGGAAGAGAATTAGGAATTTACCTTTGTGGAATCCAAAACCAGTATTCTAGGACGGTGGAGGAAGATCAGTGAGATCGTAGAGAGAGAGAGAGAGAGAGAGAGAGAGAGAGAGAGAGAGAAAGAGAGAGGTGAAAGTGAAATTAGGGGTAAGGGCGCAGCCTGGGAAAGTGAAACCCTAAACAAAAATGAGGGGTAAGGGCCCAGCCTGGGAAAGTGAAACCCTAAACAGAAAATTGGCAAAATGATGAAAGTGCCCTTCGTTTCTGTAGATTGCTACAGGAAGGCAGCGATTTCAACTTTTATAAGGTTATAGATATGATATTTGTTCATGAGATTAAGTAAATGTTTATGAGAAGCTTCATACTTTGTATAGTTCGTATGCTAATTTATGTGGCTTACATATTAAGGCATATGGTTAAGGCTTATTAAATATATGATTACATAAGATGTAAGGATAATCATAGTTCTATGTATTCATGTGTTTAAGTCGAATACATGTACTTGGCTTTACCGCCATCTAATGAGATTATAAGTGTTCATCATGTATGAATGGAAGTAGTATGTATCTACTATAAGATAAGTTGCATAATGTATGCACGTGGACTATGTGCACGGTCATTTATTTTGGACACATGATGTTTACCTAAGTTCATGTGTTATAAAAACTGGATGATCATTGCTTCATATGTTAATAGTCTATTAATCAAGTTTACAAGTTTGATATGTAGGAATCAATCAAGTTTGCTACAAAGGGAAATGCATATGGCTCTCATATACATTTGTTTGATCCATCCTTAAGTGGTTTATGGATTAATATTATGAGTATGATTGGCATACGGGACGAATGGTTATGAGTTCCACGGTCTAATACTTAAGAAGTGGATCTAATCATGTATAAGAAAACATGACCCTGATTAGAATGACGTTTGATCATATAAGTAAAGGTCATATAACTATAAGATAATCATTCAAGATCGATTGAGGTTATTTCTCGCCTAGCCAATGTTAAAATATGTAATAAGTTTCATTACATATGGTATTCAAGTTTATGATATTCAAGGTTTGTAGCAAATAGGATTGAAAGTGTAATGTTTTAAGTTACACATAAGATGGAATCTAAATTTCATGAAAAAGTGTTTCTTCAAGTTTAAGTTGGAATAGATTCTTCCATGGAAAATCAAATGCCATTTTGATTTATACAAAGGCTATAACTATGAAATTCAAAGTTATTTGAACATAGTTATTCAAAGAACATGAAAATCAAATGTTAGCTAGATTTACAAGGTTCTAAAGCGACAAGTTTTAACTATGAAATCCAAAAGTTATTTGGATATAGTTATGCGAAAAACATGGAAAATCAAATGTTAATTTGATTTATAAGGTTGTTCTAAGGTATAAGTAGTAGCTATGTAATCCAAGATACTTGGATAAAGACATAGTGATAAGGAAAAGAATGCGAAAAATCAAAAGAAATTTTGATCTTGTAAGCATTTCTTTCAAGGTAACTATACAAGTAGTCCAACATCTTGGACAAGGTTATAGAAATCTCTTTATAAGCATTACGAGGATTATCCATGTTATTTGGATAATGTTATAATCAAGGTTTGAGTTCATGAGATTTTGGCATTACAAAAAGAATGTATAGTTCAAAGGTTTGTCGCCTACTAAAGTATTCGGTTTTGTAAGTTCAAATACGACTCAATATTTAAAGTTTACCAAAGCTTATAATGCGATGGTTGAGTCGTACTTTGATAAGTGGTAAAGTATTTCTTACCTAATCCTATAGTGTGATGGTGTAATCACAACTATGATGAATGAGAGAAATGTTAATTTTAAGATATGATCATGATAAGTAAGGTCATGGAAAGATATGTATTTATCTAGTGGTCTTAGTTAAAGAGGGCACTCAAAGGTATCATGATAAAGTATTTTCAAGGTCACAAGGTTCTCTAGTGATCCTTAATAAGGGGATGGGAGTAAAGCCCACTTATAGATTATCATCAACGGAGCTCCAACTCACGCTTGACACCTCTTGTCAAGTCTTGAATTCAATGGTCGACAACGTTGAATGATAATGAGAGCATCAAAACTTTCAAGATAAATCATCCCAAGGACAAGATGATGCTTAAGAATCGTAATGTTCAAGAGAATTGAGTTTATGACTCATTAACAGACTTTGAATCGATGAGATGGAGAGCTCTATGACGGGGCGTAAAAGTCTGCCTATGCGAGGACGTGAAGTGGGCCGCTTCGGATAGCCTAGGGTTGGGCTTGATGTATGGGACACATGGCCAATTTGAAATAGTGTCTTTGTTTTAAGCAAGGTTTTTGGGTTGTGTGTGTGTTATGTATCCAATTAGTCAAAGGATGTAAAGTTCAAAGCTTGTCTACTTATGCATCCAGACTAATTGAAATTATGTACATTAAGTGAAGGTTCAAGTCGAAAGACACTTTCATGACGCATAACAACTCCTTGATTTCTCGGGTGTTTAAGTTCTCTAGAAGGTGCCATGTATGGCGGGGGTATTTTTACCCAAGTGAGGGATCCCAAGCTATTTCAACTGGTACTCTTGAAATGGCGGGGGATTGTTGGAGTATTTCAAGAGTTAAGAGGCATAAATAAGCATATGATTGACCGTAAGGTCGAATATAAGCTTAACAAAGGGAAAGGGACTCAACACGGATCATGCTCAGTATGCCACGACTCGTGTTGACGTCCAGAGAACATAGAAAATGTGCACAGGATCAACACGGACCGTGTTGATCCAACGCGGGTCGTGTTGAGTACTGCTGGGATTGATTTTGAAATCCCTTGATTTATGCCTCGTGGTCAATTGATATTAAGCATGTTTATGGATAATATTGACTAAGAAATCAGTCATGATTTCTCATTAATATTATTCAACCCAATCCCTTGGAGTAATTGGTAAGTTTGACTCCTTTTTGGGTCCAAAAGTTCTCTATATAAAGTGGATGAATTACACATTCATCCACACCCTCAATCATCTCATCTTTTCTATTCTAGAGAATTTCAACACACCATACTCCTAAGGTGTTGAACTGCAGTAACATTTTTGAGAGTTGATGAGAAATCTTGAACTTTGCTTATAAGAAGTTATGTTTTACCCTTGACTCTTTTCACGGTCTAGTGAATAAGTCTTAAGGGGAGACAGGCTCGCGATCGACTCCTAGTCACCCAAGTGATCCCCCATCTCAACATGTTATTGGTGAACCGATCTAATGAACTGCCCGGGTGGGGATGTATTGTAGATGTGAAGAGACTAATGATCCAACCGCATGGAACCATCCATGCATATGACCGATAATGACACACATTCCAAACAGAGTTAATTGTAGGACGCGTCAAAGCTTCCACCGAAAGAAATTACAGGGAGGAGCCCTTGAATTGTCCCGGAGTAATTTGTAGGTGTTGGGTTACCCCTTACAAGCAACGTGGCTCCTACACATACTCAATCAACCAGCATTCGGTTGTTATGGAAAAGCACACACTTCGATGAACAAACTGACCAAGATGATAACATTATTTTATAATGACACGGCCAAATTAGTGCAGAAAATGATGGATAAAAATGATGACTAGTATCTTGATAAGAGACTGTATGGTTGTCAAAAACCTACTAACGTCATCCTCTATTCATTCTGCAAGACAAGTTGCAGGCTTCACTTATCAACAAAGGCACACACATGTAGGAAAATTAATTTGCCAACTGAAACCCATTAAATAACTAATTTCTCCGTCAATAAATGGAGCCTTTTTTTCTTTCTTTAATTGTTGTTTTCTGTACAAGAGATAAGCATGAAAAATACAAGAAAATTGGGAACATGATTTTATTTATCTTGGGTTTTGTTATTTTGTTATCTATCTATATCTATCTATCTATATATCTATCTACAAGGAGCAAATAATTTGATATAGAATTATACAGTGGGTAATAATGGTGACACATTGCCACTACATTGTCTATAAATGGGACACCAAACAGGAAGTCACCGCATTGTCATTACCCTTTTCCAAGTGTGGCTGGCCTAACTAAGCTGCTCTCTTGGTTCCACCGCAGTTCATTCTTCCTCCACTTAAACAACCAAAACAATGGCTGCATCTTTCTCAGTGCCTTCAATGGTAACTACATTCTACCCCTTTATTTTTATTTTCTCTTTTTCGTAGCAGCTGACATGCATTACAATTTGTTGCTCTCTATTATTTATACAAGGAAAAAATATCATGTTAAAATAGTATACTTAGTATGTTGAATACTTTGAGTGAACACGTCAAACTATGTATTCTATGTTAGCAACTAAATATCTGTTGAGCTTGAGGACAGGCAAAGTGTAGTTAAGATGCTCATCATGCCTCAAAAAATTTGCTACTAGTTATTCTCAATAGTTTATAAATGTTCTATTTAATGATTAACTTTTATATGTTCTAGGTTTTAGTAATAGTTGTTTCAAATTAAATAACAGACAAAAAAAAAAAAAAGAAGGCAGTGTTTATTTATTGTTTGTGTTGGCTTATCTGACGAAACTAGGACCCAGAAAAGGCAAATATAACCATATTTTCGTTTGATTGTCACTATTATTATCATTATTAGTTGTCTGGAACGACTGGAATTAGAACAATGCATGCAAAACACCAAATAAATTGTAAAATCTACGCATGCAAAATATGAAACCCATTGCATAACGGTTTTCTTGCATTTTTGAGCCCCAAGTATGGGGGTATTAATTTTCTAGATCTTTGGTTTTCATTGTTTATTTTTGGGACCCTAAAATTTATGAGTTGAATAAAAAAGATTTTAAAGTTTGTAGGTGGGAAAGAAGGCTCGTGTACTGTTTTTCTTATTCTTCTCATGTTTGAATTTATCTCCCGAGTCCCGATTAGTGCAAAACATCAGGAGTAAGGTTAACACTCATATTGAAGTTATAATACACCTCTCTTATTCATGTCGGAACTAATTAGACCCTAAAATACTCAGGGTCTAAGTAGTTCCGGTATGAGTAAGGGAGGTGTATTACCACCTTAATATTAGTTTTAACCTTAGTCCTGAAATTTAACCCTAACCGGGGGATAAATTCAAACATAAGAAGAAAAGGAAAAAGTATTATACGGGTTTTTTTTCAATCTACAAACTTTAAGGTCTTTATTTTATTCAACCCCTAAACTTTAGTGTCTCAAAAATAAACTATGAAAACTAAGGATTCAGAAAACAAATGCTCCTATACTTCGGGGTTCAAAATGCAAATAACCCGTAAAATAATTACCAGCAAAACAAATATATAAGAGTACTAATATGGCATACACAAGATGATTTGAAACCGGAAATATTTAAACAATGAAAATTAGCTTTACGCAATATCAAACGGATACATAGCGTTACTAAACGAACAACCCGTTATAACACACAGAGTGATTATATGTGTCTTAGGGCAAGACACTGTTTAAGTGTCTAGCTCTTTATGAAATTAACTATTATCATTTTTAATTCATATTTTTTTTATAGATATTATTAAATATCAATTATAAGAAGTTTGGAATGTACTGGCTACGCCAACAATTAAAATTGACACCCTAATAAATGAACCTCATCCGTTGGGGCATATTTTAGACGTTTTTTGTAAATTTAAAAAATATAGACAAAAGTGTGATTTTATACCATGTATATATATTATTATAGTTATAAAAGTCAATCATGTAATTTCTTTTTATAATTTAATTTACAAATATATAAGTTTTATACAATGATAAAACAGTTAATATGTATATTGCCTAAAGACATTTAATTATCATTTTTGTAACACACAGTACTCCTCGTCCATTTCAATTACCACGTTCATTCCAATTTATATGTGTAACATTTAACTTTTTACCATATTTAATACTTTACTTTAATTTGACTATTATCTTTTTATTATTTTTAAAAAATATAAGAAATAAAGTTATGTCTTGTAGCTAATGAGGTCTTAGCTTAGTGGTTAAATTGACGTTGGAGTACATTGGTCCACGTTTGATTCCCTCCCCCTTTTACCTTTTTCTTAAAAGAAAGTTAATGTTTTGTGTGATTATTTTATTATGAGTATAGTGATAGTAGTTTTATATGATAAATCATTACGTAAATTAAGTGTTAATAGTGAGAGTTTTTAGAAATTGTGAATTCTATAATGAGATTGTTTCACCTAAATTTATCCGTAATACAGAATTCTTTTAGGATGATTTTTTCAATATATTTTACCAATAAATTATATTAAAACAACTTTTTAATATGAATGTGATAATTTATTAAAGAATAATTTCATCAAAGACATCACAAATACATTATTAATCACTATTATATTCATAAAAAGTCAACACAAAGGTGAGATAATTGTAATTTATGATAACACGGTCTCAAATAAGTATTACGTACTGATAATGCATAATATTAGTCATAATATTATTTTAATCTTTATTCTTTTGTATGAAATGTTTTATCACCCTAATATGGCAAGTTTGTTTGTTTGCATAAAAAGCATTATAGAGGGTTCAAGAAAGGGCATTGTACATATGTAATTTTGTAATTAGATGCATACTGGGTGGCCATATAAAATGTACCGACACCAAAACATATATGTGAAGGAACCGTACCACATGCATCTTGAATAAACATCAGCAATGTCACCTTGAACTATCCAAAATTAAAAATTAAAGCGCTATCTAAATTATAAGATTGATGATCCAAGTTCTTCCAATATACTGAAGTCCTGAGTTTGGATGATCCCATCAAACGACGAAAGGTAATAGATTAGAAAATGTTGGATGGAATTTGAGATGGAGCGTCGTTGAAACCTATAGAGTTGCTTTTTGTCTCAATTGAATATATTGCATTGCTGATATGAAGCTTAATAATATTTGTAGATCATGGAGGAAGAAGGTAGGTTCGAAGCAGAGGTAGCGGAGGTTGAAGCCTGGTGGAACACTGAGCGGTTCAAGTTGACTCGGCGCCCATACTCAGCCCGTGACATTGTGTCCCTCCGCGGCAGCCTCCGTCAAAACTACGCTTCGAATGACTTGGCGAAAAAGCTGTGGCGTACCCTGAAGACCCACCAAGCCAACGGGACTGCCTCGAGGACCTTCGGTGCCTTGGACCCGGTCCAGGTGACCATGATGGCTAAGCACTTAGACACGATCTACGTGTCAGGTTGGCAGTGCTCCTCCACCCACACCTCCACCAACGAGCCTGGCCCCGACCTCGCTGACTACCCTTACGACACCGTCCCCAACAAGGTAGAGCACCTCTTCTTCGCCCAGCAGTACCACGACAGGAAGCAGAGGGAGGCCAGGATGAGCATGTCCCGTGAGGAGCGTGCTCGGACCCCTTACATCGACTACCTCAAGCCTATCATTGCTGACGGGGACACCGGCTTCGGTGGGGCCACCGCTACTGTCAAGCTCTGCAAGTTGTTTGTCGAGCGCGGTGCTGCTGGGGTCCACATTGAGGACCAGTCCTCTGTCACCAAGAAGTGTGGTCATATGGCTGGCAAGGTGTTGGTGGCTGTAAGTGAGCACATCAACCGCCTCGTGGCTGCTAGGCTTCAGTTCGATGTCATGGGAACTGAGACCGTCTTGGTGGCAAGGACTGACGCTGTGGCGGCTACACTTATCCAGTCAAATATCGACACCAGGGACCACCAGTTCATTCTGGGGGCCACTAACCCGAGTCTTCGTGGGCGGGGCATAGCTACCCTTCTCTCGGAGGCCATGGCAGCTGGGAAGTCGGGCCCCGAACTTCAAGCCATGGAGGACGAATGGCTTGCCAAGGCACAACTCAAGACATTTTCTGAGTGTGTCTGTGATGCAATCAGGGGACTCAACATTAGCGAGGCGGAGAAGACCAGGAAGCTAAATGAGTGGATGAACCACTCTCGGTTTGACAAGTGCTTGTCCAACGAGCAAGGGAGGGAGATCGCCGCACAGTTGGGCCTACCAAACCTGTTCTGGGACTGGGACTTGCCTAGAACTAGGGAAGGTTTCTACAGGTTTAAGGGGTCAGTTGAAGCTGCTGTTATCCGTGGATGGGCTTTTGCTAATCACGCGGACATCATTTGGATGGAGACCTCCAGCCCTGACTTGGCTGAATGTACCAAGTTCGCCAAGGGTGTGCAGTCGAGGCAGCCAGAGATCATGCTGGCTTACAATCTGTCACCGTCCTTCAACTGGGATGCTTCTGGGATGAATGATCAACAAATGATGGATTTCATTCCTATGATAGCTAAGCTTGGATTCTGTTGGCAGTTTATTACACTTGCTGGGTTCCATGCTGATGCTCTAATTGTTGATACTTTTGCCAAGGATTTTGCAAAGAGAGGGATGTTGGCTTATGTGGAGAGGATCCAAAGGGAGGAAAGGAGCAATGGGGTTGACACACTTGCCCATCAGAAATGGTCTGGTGCTAACTACTATGATCGTGTACTCAGGACTGTTCAGGGAGGAATCACCTCAACTGCTGCCATGGGGAAGGGTAATTCTCACTAATTAATTTCTACATCCAACAATTTCTTGTGTTAATTTAAGACTAAATTAGTGAATGATGAACTTGTAAAATTGCAGGTGTTACTGAGGAGCAATTTGAGGAGAAATGGACAAGGGCGGGAGCAACGTCAGATATGGGGCAAGGAAATGTCGTCCTTGCAAGGCCAAGGATGTGAGAAATTGCGAGCAGATGCTATGAGAACATGATCACAAGATCACAGAACAGGGAGAGGGAGAGGGGAGACCAAAACTGATGTTATTGAAATGAAATTATAGTAGTATCTTCTAAATAAATTGCTGGTTTATTTGGTTAATTTGCCATTGAATTGTAGGCTTTATATTTGAGAAGCCCCTATTGCATTGCCTTGAAAATCAAGCGTGTGTTTCAATTTAATTTCTTTGTTTTGTAGCTTGCAAATCCAAGTTGGATATTCAAATTCAACTATTATTGTTTACTATTTCGCACCAAGCTACCAAATTGCAGTTTATTGTCAAGTTATGATTATTGATATGTAGGTTTACACAACTCGTACTAGTAATACTTGTATTATCCATGGCAATGAGTGAGTAAGAATATCACTACAAGAAAAATGATATTTGGCGTCGGTTATTTTCGTCGCCCTATAGTTTAATTTCGCCGCCCCATGCATAGGACAACGAAACCATTTTCGCCGCCGCCCCATGCATAGGACAACAAAAATAATCATGGTCCTATAGCTAAAATTCGTAGTCCCCTCTACAAAACTTGAGCGACAACAATTTTTTGACGCCTGTGTTGTTTGGAGGCGACATTATTTTTGACGTCCTATATTTGTTTTCTGAGGCCGTATTCATCATTAAGAGGGGTGCAAATAAACTTTGACATCCCTCGTTTCTATAGGACGATGAAATTTTCGTCGTTGAACATGCTTGCTTACAATAAATTTCTTGTGTTATATTCAAAAGGCACAAGCATACATCTAACGTTACAATGCAATAAGAATACAAAAATAAGTTATTAATTTAACCAACAATGCTTTCATATAGTTAAAAGCGTAATAGTTTTTACAAAGTTAAGATGCAAGCGTAATATTGCCCAAAAACCAACCAAAACAAATCATAACAGCACACAACTCATATTTATTCACTACTGCCCAATAATCAACCGAAAAAATTCGAAACACAACTCATATTTACTCAATATTGCCCAGAAATCAGCCAAAAAAAAAAAGAACATAACATAACATAACTCATATTTATTCACTACGGCCCAAAAATCAACCAAAAAATTCGGAACACACCACATATTTACTCAATATTGCCCAGAAATCAATCAAAAAAACATAACAGAACTGTAGCTAATTAATAGGGTTGTAAAATTCAGAATATGCACCAAACCGTAAATACTTCCTAGAACCTTGGTCAAAATCAAGTTTGACAAGTGAAAGTTCAACCAAAAAATATGCACCAAACAAAGTAGCATCCAGCACATTTATTCAAGGCAGGTCTAATTTGGCAAGACAGCACAACATAATCATACAAGCAGATTGGAAGGGAAGAGGTAGGACAAATTTACCTTATCTTATGTAGCATTTGGATTGTTTTTTAGAAACATAGCAACAAGGTCATCCCTTACCTTGTTTTCTGGGATTAGTGATTATTTCTTACTTTGGAGCTCTCTTTTTATAGCATATTGTATAAGTCTACTCTCTTGCTCGATAAACTCGGCTGTAATGCACTCAATCTCCTCTTTAAGTTCCTCCTTAGTTGCTTTGACATGCCCAAGTTCGCCTTGTAGCTCCTGAGTACTTGCTTTGACATATGGACTCAAGAGACTTATATTTTCAAATCTAGTAATAGGCTAAGTATCATTAAAATGTTACTCTATAAATTAAGTTTTGGTCTTCCAAACCTCCCAAGTTTCTTTTTAAACCACTCACACAGTCTCACCTTATGAACCAAATCTCAAAAACACCACTACAACTAAACAAGCAAAGCAAAACAGTCACAAAAATGACCATATCCAGAAAACACTAGCTACATCACAAGTGTTTGGTAATTTTTTTGATCGAAGTGTTTGTTTCATTAATGATACTTGTTCTGACATGTAATGGTGGATGATGATGAGGTCTGCAAATGAGTGCCTTTTAATCCTAAGTCAGGACCAGTTGATTCTATTTCTGAGTATCAGATGCACCTCTTCTGGATGTTCAGATGGTTAGTTGTGGTGCTAAGATAACTCTCCTAATATTAGGATAAAGTGTAATATCACATCATTACTCATTCTAATAATTTCTAACCCAAAAATTAAGGTACTCCAAAATGAGTTTTGAAAAGTTGGGGTGTCTGAAAAATATTTCACCAAACGTTAGGGTACCTTCGAGTAATTTTTTGAGAACAAAATATAACAATAAACCAAACGAAAGTAACAAACTTGGCAAACAATAGCCAAAAAGTTAAGCCCACAGCAAGCAAAAAGAGCACAAACAGAGAAACATTCAAGTCAGGAGCAATATAGAGTAGACTTCACCACTCTTTACTGAATAAATAAATAAATTTTAAGCACCTTTGAATAGATATTTTCAAGTATAACTCCAGAATGGTTCTAAATTGAGATGTTTGTGCATATAGCAGACCAGTACATATGCTCTTGCAAATCTAGAATTGTTTGTGTATGTTAGCATAAGGTCAAATACAAATTTGGTTGATGCAATGACCATTTTTAGGAGGGTCTTACAATGAAAATTCAGCATTTTACAAAAAGGGATCGTCTAACTGCACTGATTTGTTTCCTAAAGGCAAACAACCAACTGATAGCAAAGAAATGAAAGCCACTGGTTACCAAAGGGATTGAATGACTATGGCATTAGTATACTGATAGGATGAGCATCATTAGTTATACTGTACACCTCCAAAGATTGACTGACCCACACAGTAACAGTAAGGATACATGTCTCAAAGAAAGCCTCATTGAAAGCCAAAAAAAATCCATCACTGAAATGGATAGTTGAATAATGCTCTACTTAGCTTGATGACATTTAGAGTGATCCCCTAATTATGGAGGAAACTTCTCCAAACTCTAAATAATTTTTAATATCACAATTAAGCATACAATGTTGGCTTCCATAACGGCATGCATGGAGCCCTTCTTTAGCAACCCTAAATAGTATTTTAAGCCCCAATTAAGCAGGCACAAAACATGCAATATAATACCCACTTGAGCCTTAATTAAGCTTGCAAAAGCCCATACCTAGGTTAGGGGCATTACACTAGTCCCTGTTCTAAAGGCACCAAGGTAAAGCATTCCAATATTGCATATACGTTATGATCAAGACTAGCATTACAGTTCAATTTAAGTATTTAAGGACAAAAGAGATGCACAATACCTAAGTCTCAAGTTATGAGAAAGATTATACTCCACGCATTTACAACTCCTTGGACCTTACTTTATAGTAGGGCTCATTTTCGAATCTCATAGGATCAATACAGAATATGGATTTAGACAAAAATAGGTTGTAATGCACCGTATATACATGACATCAGCCTGATGAATTGCCTTGTTACAGAATGAGTAATTCCACTACAATTAATTGCCAGAAAACAAATCAAAAAATCAGAACTACAAGTCAGTGGGCACCAAGCACATTAGATCGGCAAAGAGGGCAGAGGGAGCTCCTCTTGAACCAACCTCGAATGCAACCGCCATGGAAGATATGATGACACGGCAACTCCATTGAACCCAATTCTTCATCGACTTGGCTCAAATTATCAGCACCTAGTAAGTCATTGAGACAGATAGCACAACTCATCCCATTCAATTTTTTGCCGTCTTCTTCAACATTAACCCTCGTCAAAGCAGCAATGGCCATGTCCTCATCATGATCAGGATCAGGGGCAACATTGTTGTCATCATAATCTTCTTGCAATGATAGGGCGAGCAACTGAAGGTAGTGATGACACCAATTGTGGGGAACCACTGTGACCCGTTTGATATCCACTGAAAACAGGACTGATAATTTTGGGTCGTGAATATGGCGGATGTAGTATTCTACCCTTGATTTCAGGGCGTCGATCACATACTCAATTAGCAAATCCTGATGAAGACCAATCCTTTTGAGTTCAATGGAAGCCTCTATCCAACTTGAGGACAGATCTGGGTCCATCAAAAGGGTGTCTGATGTGGCTAACCCTTGACTGTTAAAATTGACAAAGTTACCGTTGGGGAGGGCCATAGATGCAGAATCATACAGGATAAATTCAACAGGGAACTCAAGGGTGGAAGATGAAAATGAAGATGGAATGTGCTTAGGTGTGATATGCATCTGAATATCGAGATCATCAATGTATGATTCACTGCCGATGGAAGTAATGAACTGCAGTATATCCATGGTGACTGCCCAGATGATTGATCAAGCCCTTCAAACGTGTTGATCGACTACAGAGAAGAAGAATTCAGAGGCAGTAACAAGATTAGAAAGTGAGTGATTGTAAATTCAAGTTGCTGGGTAATTGGGGATATGATGGTTGGGACTTGGGAGCGTTAGGGTTTTATATACACTACTAATGTCGGCAATTCTTAGGCGGTGGAGAACTAGGTTCTAACGGCTAATTTTTAACGGGCAATTTCTTCTTCTCCCAGAATAACATTACGGTTCTAGCCGTGTTTTTTTTGCCCATTAAAACCTGATTTTTTTTATTTTTTTCTGTTTTTAAAATCTTTTCTGTTTTTTTTTTATTTTTACATTTTGTATTTCCGTCTATTTTGGGTTAGGAACATAAATATGCAAAAGACCTTCTTCATCATATGAGATATTATTGAGATTTGCCTAAATCTTACCAGAAATTTATCACTAAGGGGCCGTTTGTTTTATGGGAATAGTCACTTGGGAATGGGAATAGAGGGTTGAGATTACAATTACCATGTTTGTTTCATGGTAATAAAAAAAAATAGGGGAATGGGAATGGGAATGGGAATGGGAATAGAAGGGGTGAATTCCCAACAATCTATTACGATAGAGGATGTCGTAATATACATTGGGAATTCATTAGTCACTCTTAAATACCGAAATTACCCCTATTAAAAAAATAATAACTCATATTTATTCAGACATTCATAAATTTAAAAATGGGTATTTTTGTCAATGTGTGTTTATTCGCAATTTTATTGCCACCACAAAACAAACAAGAAGGTAGGTAAATCATAAAGACATGTTCATTCTCATTCCCATTATGAATTCTCATTCCCATTCTCATTGAATGTCAAACGACCCCTAAAGTTGTAAATGTTTTTTTTACCTTACCTGATATTTATTATAATAATTTTACACACCCCATCTAAGTAAAATGATTTTACTCTACTTCACAAGAGTTATGATTGATTTTCATCCTACCTTTAGTTTGCTGAAAGTGTTACTCTAAGAGTATTATTTATTTGTCACTTTTTATTATTTCATGAGTAGTGTTTGAATCAATAACGATATATCAATATTTTTCGTCAATTAGAACCAATTAAACTCAATTAATTTTATTTAGTTTAGTAGGTTTTTTTATCGATTGGGGTAATTGAAATCGTTTTATTTATTTGCTTTGTTTATTATGAAAGGATAAAAATTATTATCGATTTTAGAAACTCATATTGCTTTTAATTATATATAGAAACTCATCTACTTTTAATTAATTAATTAATTAATTATATATATATATATATATATATAGGGAACTGATCATATGAGCATGGGGTCTTTCGTGAGCATGTGAGCATGATTGGATTTCTTGTGGACATCCAGTATTATTGTCGTGGACATTAGTTATGAAAGGTGGATATCACGTATTGTTGCCGTGGACATTAAATACGAATGTTAGATATCAATATTTGATCCCCGCCAAGCAAAATTTTATTTACCTTTGCATACTTGATGTCCACAAAGACAATACTTGATGTCCACCTCTCATGCTTGATGTCCACAGAAATACAATTTGATGTCCGCTAAATATTCAGCCATGCTCACATGCTCACCAAAGAGTCATGCTCATTTGATCAGTTCCCATAAATATATATATATATATATATATATATATATATATAATGAACAGACAGACAGACCTACATACCAGGCTAATTTTAGGGGGAAATGTCCAACGTTTTATATGCACCCATCATTACCCACTAAGCCATTTTTATAGTGTGGATATTACATTTTATAATACCCATTTACATTAGGTAACAAGTAAAATATATATGTATTTATCCAAATACATTATAGTGGTTGTCAACTATGACGAGCGTCATAAGTAAAATAAATCTTACTCGTATATGTGTCAAGTTTTATCTTAACCATTAGTTTTTTTATTTAATATAAATTGTAAAATATATTTTTTAAAAATTTTAGTTTATTTTAAAAAAATTTAAAATAAATATTTTTCAGAATATGCTTGTTTACTTGGAAAAAATTTAGAGTTAAGATATTTAAATTTTAAAAAGTTTCATAAAATTTTTTAGTTATGTCATGTTCTTTTATGTGGTTGGCAATTTAATATTCCAATATAATATTTCACAATATAACATTCCACCACAATTCACCAATAACCCACCACAAATTACTTTTTCACAATTACCAATACAATATTTCAACTCTTCCAATTACTTTTTCACAATTTTCAATATAATATTTCAACTCATTTTTTCCAATTACCCTTTCACAATTACCAATACAATATTTCAACTCTTCCAATTACTTTTTCACAATTACCAATATATATATATATGGCAGAAATTAACTCTTCATTACCAAGAAAAGAAACTCTCAAGTTGAGAGACCCAAAATACAAAGAGAAACAAATTAGAAATGTTGTAGAACTAGATCTATACATTTGTTATACCCATGACTTTTCTTAGCAAGAAAAAGTAACCTATGTATAAGAGTATAACGGATCTTCCTCTTGACTTCTTCCACTTTCATTGAGCTTTTGCCCATTGGAAACCTTTTGTAATTCCTTGCTTCCCAAACTACAACAATTGTAGATGTCAACACAGCAGCTGCAAATTTCTTAATGTAGTTCGGCCTGTTAACATTCCTCCAATTAGATAGCCAATGCTCTAGAGAGTTGAAATCAGAATTGATGCCCAGTTTCTCACTAAAAAACAAAAGAATACTCTGTATAAAAGAGCATTTTGTAAAGAGATGACCAATAGTTTCATCCTCTTAATTGCATAAGCTGCACTTCGTGTCAATAATACTTCCATGATCGAGCAGTAAGCCGAGTAGCTACTGGAAGTCTTCTATGAGTTGTAATCCAAGCTGTGAAAATATGACAAGGGGGGAGATTCCATTCCAGACAATGTGATACCATGGCCATTTCTCAGTAGCAGGAGTAAGCCATTCATAGCAATCTGTGACCGAGAACAACCCATTATTCTCACCTCTCCATTTCCAGCTTGAATGATCCCCCCACTTAATTTTATCTTTAATCTTGCAAACCTGCTTCCAACACCATGAACTAGCAGCTGGGGGATCATAAAGCCACCAGTTGTATGACTTAATATATTTTTCATGAATCCAACGGACCCATAAAATATCCTTCTTTTGTGCCACATTCCAAACCAATTTCCCAATTGAAACAATATTCCATAATCTCAAATTCCTCATACCCACACCTCCAAATCTTTTTGGAGTACACAAGGTATCCCAATCAACCAAAGGAACTCGATTAGAGCTAACATCCCCTGACCATAAAAAATTTCTGCAAATTTTCGCAACTTTCTCTATCACATTCACAGGCAAAACAAAAATGTTTGACCAATAACCCACAATACTGAGTTTAACAAAAATTTTATGTGGTGGGTTATTGGTAAGTTGTGGTGGGTCCACCACAATTCCACCACAACCCGTCACAATTTCAGTACACCACACCGCGACATACCGCAGTTCATCACATAAAAGAACATGGCCTTAGTAAAATATATTTTAGGGAAATTCCAAATGGTAGGCACCAACTTTTCAGTATTCCAAGTTATCAACACAGTTTTTACACTTTCCAAATGGTAGGCTTATAAACACAAAAATTCCATGTTGTAGGCTTCTTAGTTAACTGCCGTTAACTATCATTAAAAAAAATAAAAACTAGGTAAAAACTAGAATTTTCCAAATTTCCCAAAACCCATTACTCTCAATATCAAAATCTGGAAATTGAAGGGGGTGGAAGACGAAGCCCTGGAACTACAAGAATTCCTATTTCCTTGAGATTTATTAAGACTCTCCAACACGTTGCCTAGCATTATTTATATAAAGGAAAATAAATGCATCTAGGATGATTTGTCACAACTACATACTCCACATCATTAACAGAGACAAATATAGAGAAGAGTTGGCTTGCAGCAATGGGGTGCAAATATGCACTGGTCAATCTGTTCATCCTATTATCATTAGCCCTTAAATTGGCCAAATATTTACCCCATAAATTGGCCAAATTTCGTATCAATTTTAGACAAATGATGAAAAATTTACCCAATAAATTGGCCAATTTTAGACACTAAAACCCTAAAAGTTTCAACAAAACATGCCTCAAAACGACGCCTGAGCAAGCGACGACAGCGAGAGACCGCTGGCGACCGACAAGTGTGGCCGACGTCGACAAACCGGACCACCGGAGTCGTTCTTCAGTCCCAGTTCTTCAGTTTTGGACCTTCGTTCTTTAGTCCCAGTTCCCAGGGCGTCGTTGCTCGTTCGATCAACGGCGACCGGACCACCGCAGCGGCGACGGCAGCAACGGCAGCGACGGCGACGGCAACGGCGGCGAGCTTCGTTCTTCACCCCTTCAGTTTCCAATTTGTGATATTGAGAGTAATGGGTTTTGGGAAATTTGGGAAATTCTAGTTTTTTACCTAGGTTTTTTTTTTTTTAATGATAGTTAACGGCAGTTAACTAAGAAGCCTACAGTATGGAATTTTTGTGTTTATAAGCCTACCATTTGGAAAACGTAAAAATTGTGTTGACAACTTGGAATATTGAAAAGTTGGTGCCTACCATTTGGAATTTCCCTATATTTTATAATGTAGTACTACCTCCGTTTTGTTTTATTTGTCGCCTAGGGAATTGTGGCAAAAACTTTGACCTTTAATATCTTAATTTGTATAATGATTCATCCTACAAAATTGATATCATTAGATTCATAATAAAAAATACTATTAAAAAAATATAATATTATATTTTTCTATAAAAGTTTTATATTAGAAATTATTGATTAAAAATTGGCACAAAAAACCGTAAATGACAGATAAAAAAGAACGGAGGGAGTACTAAATAAAAAACGATGATAAAAGTTTGCATATATATGAATAAACATTGTTTTCGTTGTGGTGATTGTCATGATTGACATTTGACAATCACTATAAGTTTTTCCTATTTATCCATATGCCAAATGACAATCCATGTTGGCCATTTTTACATATTGGGAATTATGAGAACAAATAATTATACTACCTCCGTCTCAAAATATTTGTCCTTTTACCTAGTTTTTTTTCCCAAAATATTTGTCCCATTTACAATCCCAACAACTGTAATTCTTTTTCTACCCCTAATTAATAGATTCATTTACCACTTTTTACAATTTCAATAACTATTATCTTCAATTAAAATAGGGGTTGTTTGGGTAAATTACAAATTTTTCACCTCAATTCCCAATACACATTAGTTTTTTCAAGTTAGGTAGATGGACAAATAAAATGGGATGGATGTAGTAGTTATTTCCGGGATTTAAACTTCATATTTGGCCTGATCTAATCACAATCACCAACTGTAACGCCCCAGAAATTCAATTATAGAAAGTCAAAGTCAAACTAACGTTAACAGACAAAACTTAGCGGAAGACTTCAAATTCAGTTTGGGCGTCACTGCCGTGTCCCCGAAGGAACACAAGGCGAGAAAGGAAAACACAATCTGTCGCTAACTACTAACAACTCAAAACAGAACTTTAAGACATCATAACGAAAACAAAATAAAAAGATTCAAGGACTTCTAGACTCGTCGTCCTCACTTCTAATTCCCGTCCCCAGCATTTAGATCTTCACCTGAAAACAAAACATTTCAAAAAATGAGGGGGAAATCTCAATAATGTCTACCCCTAACGTTTAAAACAGTTTAAGTTCATTTCAATTCATTTTAGGGAGAGGGATCAAATCGAACGTTTTACAAACCTTTAACCCTTAACTGTTTTCCTCAACCCATCCAATCCATATTTTAATTTGCAGGCGGGATATCAAATCCCAAAAAGTACATCGCCTACCAAAGGCATCATAACAACTATCCTATATCAGGGATGAAACCCTGATCTCCTGGCACATAACCCATACAGGCATCGAATCCTGATCTCAGGGTTATCACCCGCATGAATATTAGCCTCTCAACGGCATCAACCAGTCGCCCACCAAGGGCATTATAACATCTATCCTATATCAGGGATGAAACCCTAATCTCCTGGCACATAACCCGTACAGGCATCAAATCCTGGTCTCGGGGTTATGACCCGCATGAACATTAGCCTGTCAAAGGCATCAAATCAACAACCCGCTTAATGTTTCCACTTTGAATTATTAATTTATTAATCAAACTCATCTCACACTCTCAAGTCAACCCAACCCAGATTATCAAAATCAATAATAAAACCACTTATAAAAGACCATCTCAATTTCTCCACTCATAAAACAAGGTACAACAATTACAAACAGTTATCCAAAACAGATGGTCATAATTCGACAAAAGTCCCCTTTCGGGATGCAATTATCAAAACAGATTAGAAAACATTAAAACACATTTAAAGAGCATCCCGGTGGGGATTAGAGCATAGACAATTACCTGATATACTTCACAGCACAACAAAAGAAGAACACACTTGAGCTCACTAACGTCTCGCACTAACTCGGGCCTAGAATAAAAATAATTATCTAATCAAAACGCGTTCTAACGAAGTTAGTATTAACTATTAACTACCTAACTCATCCCCTAGGAACACTTAGGTTCCTATCATTTATGAAATTACACTTAACACCTCCAAGAAAACACATAACAAGATCACATATTATTTTCACTCAACAATTCTTATAAATAGAAGCAAGCAGAGGACAAATTATAACGTTCACATAAAACGGGTCACAACTCGACTTCCCGACATCCTACGGGTCTGGTTTTGGACTTTTCGGAAACCTCGGGATGTCTACTAAAACTTCTATGTTGATGGCTAAGCCCAAATCAGTCCCGAAGGACCCTAAAAACACCCGTCTTTCCCATTGGTCCAGTTCTGACAAGTTCTGGTAAAACGGTTATAACTCGGGCTATACAAATCAAACGTTCGATCCGTAAAATTCCTATGGTTCCTAACATCTAAGGGAACCTCCAGTCCAAAGGGTTTTATCAAAAGACAACTACACTAACCTTGGTAACCCGATCTTTAGACGCTAACGAAACTGTCCCGATAACGGTTATTAACAAATTTGTTATTTCGGTTCTAACCTTTACCAAAAGGTCTTGGGGTTCTAACTTGAGCTTAAAACGATACTTAGGTCTAAGATATAAAGTCCAACTCTAACTTAGGTTCAACAATCAAACTTGTAGAAGTAAACTTAATAAAACAAGAACACCTTAATAAAACTTTATGTAACACCCCAACCTTAACCACAAGATTAAAATCCTACTTAGAATCTCAAACCTGTGATTAGCGCAGCGGAACACTTAGGTTGAAGCATTACCGCCGTCCCCAAAAGAGACAAGGCACACACACTTTTTATAAACCACAAAAAGATGAACTATTAACTCCAAAAACTCAACATAGAACAACTTATACAACCATTGATCATAGATACATAAACTCAAAACATAGGAAATTTCCACGTCTCCAAACTCTGATTGCCCTGCTATCAAGCGGTACCCGAAGGGACTACCTCACAACTTGGGTCACTTCTGAACTGCTTTGCCTTTGTCTTGGGAGCTCAAACCTCCTAAAACAAAACATTAAAACATTGCAAAAAGTGAGTGGGGAAACACTCAGTACGTAAACCTCCAACACGTAAAACCGTTCGTAAACGGTTTTAGTGCCGGCATTTAAATTTAATTTGAAAACAGGGAAAGGGAAAAGAAACATTAACTTGAAATGACATGAACATATACATATACATGAGTAAATGTTGTAGAATAGAGAGAGATAGAAAATACGTGGAACCCTTATGATCGGTGCAAGCACCTCACACACGCGCATGCCTAAATCGATCTAGATTTGGATTGGGTGACTGCTGAGCAGTCGACACTGGCCAGGTCTAGGACACTCTGATCAGGAGCATCTAAAAGGCTAGCACTTCACGTAACTAGCTAGAACATAAATCATAGAATACATAAAATGGGTCCACTTTTGAATACAATGATATCATAAAACATAAAACTTGACATGGTAGGAATATAATGAACCATGAACATGATTAGATATAAAAGTTGGACAATTCGCGTACCTTGGGATGATAAAGTCCCTGGCGGTGCGTCTCGGCTTTGAGATGGCTTTGGTAACTTGTCAACTAAGACATGAATAATGGAAAATGAAGAACCGAATGAGGCTCTTAAATAGTTCCAAAAGTTTAGAAACTTAGGAAAAATATAAATGAAATAACTTAGGGAGCAAATTTCAGGTTGTATAAAAAATAAAGATTATAGCGTAACTTGAGTTAGGAAAATCGGAATGAAGTAAAAGAGTACATCCCGGAATAGGGAAAATCATAATCTACAACTTTGTCAACAGAACCAGAGGGTAGAAAATGAGAGGGAGGGCTCCAAAATGGGCCCGAATAGAAACTGGGTTCGGATAATTAAGAATTCCGGGTCGAATTTATATGAAGATATTGATGTAGAAAGGTGAATTAAGAAGATGGAACTTGAATCTTGGAAAGGTAGCTTAAATTGATGAAGAATGGTACTTAACGATTGAAGGTTAGAATGGAAATCGTAGACTTAAAGATGATGCGAAGACGTGATAATGAGATTTAAAAAAATGAAGTGAGAATGATTCATGAGGTATGGGTTTTCGAACGTGATTGAGAGGCAAGCTTAATTTGGTACTTTAGAGGGCAAATGACTTGAAGCTACTTAGGGCTTGGAGGTTATAAAGCTAGATGACAAATCTTAGCTAGATCAATAATAAAGGGCTTTTAAGCTAAAATCCATGAGGAGAAAACTTATAACTTGTGTTAGATTCATAAACCCTTGGAATGATGACCTTAGGATATACTTAGGCTTCCAAACTATACTTTTCAACCTTAAAATCATAATATAGGATTACAACATATAACCATAACTTATCAATGCTTAAAATCCTCTATTGATATTGGTTTAGGGCCCCAAAGATGGAATTTAATAAGGAATAAACTGGGCAGAAACTTCAAGATGGACAGCACTTCTTTCCGGGCTCATAACTCACACTCCCGATATCGGATAACTACAAACCATACCTTTCTGGAAAGCTTGCAATGTGACCTAAAACTTTCATGTTTACCACAAAAACTAGAAAGATCTTCAAAGGGACGAAAAACAGCCCTTAAGCTACTGACTTCCAGAAACGTATTCCGAAACGTGACGTTACGGTTTTGGCCATAACTCGGCCTATACAAGACGGAATTTAGAAATTCCAAAGCCTATGGTTAGCTAACACCTTGGGCTATCTTATGGAATAAAAGTCTGGCCTAAACTCTAATTTTTGAGCCTCTGTAAATTTCCAGAAGTTGGACAGAAACTATTTTGCTTTTAAACTCAGCTCTAATGGTAATTTTGGTCCTTAATTGACAATAATTCTCAACTAAATCTCACTTTGGCTATACTCCATCATATTTCCAGAAATAAACCTTGAAAGTTAACTCATCAAAGAGCTTAAATCTCACATGCACCCATGGATTAAACATAAACTCAACATAAAGGACTTGTTCTTGAACTCTTGCACCAAAACCTCACTAATTCACCCAAATTAAACATAATAACACTTAATTCATAATCTCAAAACATAAACACAGCCCTTACATATTAAGAATCTCTCAAGAATTTCACATGCATTAATATATAATCATCATCCACCATGAATTCAACCACAAAACCTCATAAACACTTAGAAACACACATGCATGTACCCAAAACTTAACCCTAACTTAACCAATACAATTATATACTTGAATTCAAGATAAAAGAGAGTAAAAGAGATAGAAATTACAAAAGAAACATATGTAAAACATAGATTTTCATATTAGGGTTTAGAGAAATTGAAATTGGGGGTTTTGAGAGGTTACCCTTGAAGATAAAATTGGAGAAAAACACAAGAGGGAGGAAGAGTGGTGGCGGCGGCCACCTTGGACGGCGGCTGGGCACCTCGCCGGAGCCGGAAAAACCCAACAGTGGGCTGGCCCCTACTGCTCGGCCGAAGAGGGAGAGAGGAAGAGGGGGAAGGGCTTGAGTTGAGTTGAAATAAAAATGAGTGTCTAAAATTACAAGGCCCCTCTTACTAACACATATATATCTATCATCTAATTAAAACTAATGCTAATAATAACTAAAATAAACCTTAATTAAATAGTAATAGGATGATAACAATAGGATAAATATATTGTAATTGTTGTAATAAATTGAAATATTGGGTTTTTGTAGGAAATTAAATATATTGATAATAATTTGGTAACATAAAAATAAAATGCAATGGAATTTGGATTAAGAATAATAAAGTGGAAAAAAATTACCTCTTTAAAATTATGTAAAGGAAATGAAACTAAATAAATTAAAATTGGGACGGTAAAATATATATAGAAATCGAGGCGGAGAATTATTAACCGTTTCTCGGTAAATAAATTTATAATACACATCGTATAACCTGAAATACTTTAACTCATTGAATGAATATGTAAAGTAAACTTTTAAGCCGATACTTCGGCACCTTAGCCATCTCCTGCACGAGACTTGACACCGATATCAATAAATAAATAAGTAAATAAATAAAGGTAAACGCGAAAAATTTATAACGCGATTTGAATAATTATTGTGATTTATAGATAATTAAACATGATTTTGGGGTGGATTATTACACTTTAATTAAAACTTAAGTCGTACAATGAAATAAAAATTCCTTTGAACATAAAACACGTAAACAAGGCTTTAAAGATTTTAAAACATGAATTAGTTATAAGATTATAACATTACAACAAGAATTTCACAAAGTAAAACAAAGGTGGTTAAACATGCGGTTTCTTTAAACAAGATTCAAGGAGGTCTTTAGGAAATATAACATAAGGTATAATATGACAAGTAACTACTAATCAAGAAAAACCCAACAACCAATTCTTTTACTAACTAAAACAAGAATTCAAGAATCAAGAAAGACTTAAAGAATATGTAATATTAACAAGAAACCTAATTAATTTCAAGAACCAAGATTTAACAAGAAACGAATTACTAACAAAGATTGAATCTAAATTAAACAACTTAATTTATTAATCAAGAATTTAACATAGATGTTACACTTTCCAATTTCGTGCATATAATAATAATATGGTGGTCTACATGATTCATGAAGGATATAAAGAACTATAAAGAAACACTTCTAAACCTAATAACCAACTATTACAACCTAATCTAATTACAATTTACAATTTACATAACGATTAAACAAGTTACATGTAATTAAAAACAAGAACAAATAATTACAATTTACAACTTATCACAAATTACACCCTAAATACATGATTACTTACTAATATAAAACAAAAATACTAATAGTAAACATGCATTAATAACCAACTATACGTGCTAATCATGCATTAATACTACAATTATACCCAACATCACATAGGTCAAGGCTAAAGTTTATACCCAACCACAAGAGCAAGAGGAGGCCGGGGCTGGCTTACTGGCGGCGGCGACGACTCCGGGACAACAGCGTGGTAGTGTGGTGGCCAGCGGCGGTGATGGGATCACGCACACAGCGCACAACGACGGTGGCGGCAGACACACGGGGAGGGAGAGAGAGAGAGGAGAGGGTTAGGGATTAGGGTTTGAAGATTAGGGTTTGAGGGAGGGAGAAAGAGGTTTTTATACTACCCACTTAATTAGGCCCAATTAGTCTAATCCTAACCCTTAGCCCAACCCAATACTAAAACAAAATCTGATTTTCTAAAGACAACTAATAATAATACTAATAATAATATAATCACATAGCAAATAATATTCACGTAATTAATCACATAACTCAATAATATTAATAGTAACACTAATAATACTAAACCCATGAAATTACCGATATACCCTTGTTAGTCTCTCACGATCCTACGAGCTCAAGTGTTAGCAAAATAAAACACAAACGAATAATAAAAAAAAAACGAAGTCAAACCTAATTTACTAACGACGTCACGGTCAACATCTTTGGATTTTTCGGGGTTTTACATCATTACCTTCTTAAAAGAAGTTTCGTCCTCGAAACTTAAACTTAACCCTAACGGTCCGGTAAGGAAACTAACGGTTCCATTCCTCCTAAAACTCGAGGTTTTACATCATTACCTTCTTAAAAGAAGTTTCGTCCTCGAAACTTAAACTCAACAGCAACGGTCTCCCAAACGGAACTAACACTGGCGCTAACCAAAAATTCGGGGTTTTACACCAACTTGTTTAATTTTTTGTGACTTAAATTTATCTTTAGGGTAAAATATTAAAATAAATGCAAGAGAATTAATTTATTCTTAAGTTGTTTGGCTCCTACTCCTATATATCCCACTTTTTTTTTCCAAGCAGGAAAAACTCTTGGAAAACACACAATTACATACTGCGTATATATCGTCTAGGAAATTGTGTTAAAAACTTTGACCGTTGATATCTTAATTTGTATAACGATTCATCATACAGAATTAATATCATTAGATTCCTAATAAAAAAATACTATTCATAAGTATATAAAAGTTTTATATCAGAAATTATTGATTAAAAATTGGCACTGAAAACTGTAAATGACAGATAAAAAAGAACAGAGGTAGTATGGAGGAGACTTCAATAGATGGTTTTTCCGATGTCCTTCATTATTATGATTTCCGGCAAATTCCATTGTTAAATTTTGCCGGCGACCTTGAATGATTTACCGGTGACCTCCATTGTTAACCATGGATGATTTTTCCAACGATCTCCATTGTTACATTTTCTAGCTATCACCATGGATGACTTTTCCAGTGACCTCCATTGCTATATTTTTCGAAGCTACATATTGTTATAACTTTCCAAAATTGAGAAAGATAAATAAATTTTAGAATCACTTTCCAAAATAAAAATAAAATTATAACTTTTCAAATTTGATAAGATAAACAAAATAAGAATAGTTCTTTTTTTTTATGGAAAATAAGAATAGTTCTTTATAGAACTGAAAATAATGGAAAACGGCAGGACAAAACTAAGACTATCAATATTGGTATCCCTCACCATGAGGGACACCATAAAAAGATAAAAAAAAAGGAAAAAGAAAAAAAAAAGAATGAGGGACGCATATGCGTCCTCAGGGTAAGGGAGAAAAGGGAAGACAGCGCGGGAGGCGTGGCGCACCTTTTGTGTTAGCGCGTGCCTTGCGCGTGAGGCGCTGCGTCTGGCAGCGCCATGTGCTTTTTTATTTTTTATTTCCTTTTCTTTTCTTTGTCTTTTCCTTTCTTTCTCTTTTCCTTTTTCTTTTCTTTCTCTTTTCCTTTCTTTCTTTCCTTTCAAACGGTAACTTTTTTTTTGAATTTGTTTTAATTATGTTTTAATTTGTTTCAAACGGTAATTAATTATAAATATTATAATTCAATTTTTTTTAATATTTTAGTTATGTTTCCTTTTAATGATAATTTAAATAGTTTATTTAAGTATGTGTTAGATTTTTATAGTAGTCTTATTTTTATAGTTAATTAATATGTGATGTTTATGTTTAAATTGGAGCTAAAACTTATCAACTTAGATATATATGTGAAAATGTAATATTATATTTTATCATCAAATTAATTGTAATATGAAACGATTTTGGTAATTAAAAATCCTTTTAAAAATTATATGAAATTTGACATGGCTATATTTATTTTTAAAAATTTTAAACATAATCATTTTTTAAATACAAAATAAAAATTTTATAATAAAATAAAAATATATTAGTACAGTATTTTCACATTTCTAATTAATTTTTAATATTTTAATTATTAATTATAACTAACCAATTTCATCATTGTAGAAAATAAATATAGTCCAATACAAAAAAAGAAAAACAATTATACTCTACATGTGGGTCCCATACTCCAATAAAATATTACTCCCTACCCCACTTATCCCTCACCTCATCCCCAACTCCAAGGACACCATTAACAATACCATACCCCAACACTCATTAAAATAATACTATTTCCACTATTCATACCCCACTCATCCCCCAATCCCAGGGACACTTATGTTGATAGCCTAAATGAATGAAATACAATCCCATTCAAAAAAACTCTTGGCAAATGCACAATACTCTTACGTCCTTTTTAGCTATCACATTTATACCGGTTTACATGCCCATTATATTCCTAATAAATAAGTTTATTTGAAATTTTAATAATTTTCATTTTTCTATGCAAAAGATTTTGATAGGCCATTTAGACGACTTAGAAAATTTTCACTGAATTACCAATGTAGCTGAATCTCATAAAGTAGTTATTAAAAGCTAAAAAGCAGAAACTTGAAATTAACACTTGACCCATGTTATTAGGAATAGAAATAAAAACCATCTGAGATTCTCAATGTGAAGATGTGAACCAACCTGGAGCTCTTGTGGGCAGGGGTGGGCACCATAAACCTAAACAGCAAATTGAACCGCAAAACCGCATAAACCAAACTGTAAAATGCAGTTAACCGAATTGATTTTTGTATAAAAGCGGTTTAGGTTTAGGTTTTGGATTTTCATGAAACGGTTAACATCTGTTAACCGCTCTCAATTAAGTTGAAAAAAATGAATTTATTAGTAATATGAATTTAATTTAACCACGTATCGTCGTATCGGAATATGAATTTATTAGTAATATGATTGCATTTATTTGCATAAATGTTATTGTAAATTTCCGGGAAATCCGTTAATCATAAATCGTGTATGTTAACCGGGTAAATTTTCAGATTTTAAAAGCTGTTAACCGGCACCGCTTCTAAATTGCGGTTTTGAGGTTTGGTTTAGGTTTCCAGATTTCAAAAGCGGTTAACCGCATATTGCGGTTGCGGTTTAGGTTTTCAAAATCCAAAAACCTCAAAAGCGGGTAACCGCATATGCCCACCCCTACGGCTGTGGGAGGAGAGAGACAAAGTAATTAGTTTTGGGAAACCTTACTTACAGGCTAACGTGGATTTGTGGTGTTGTTCAAGACAAATGAATATGGGAAACAACAGGCTTCTACAACAAGAAACTTATACAACAGAGCACCACAACACAAGTAGACAAGCATGGTATGGTTGGTTTGCTCACTAAAGAGATAAAGCTGCTGATCCTACATATTCATAAAATATCCAACTCTATGGTGAGGTTGCAGGTTGCTCATAGTCCATATCAAAGAAAACAGTGAGTTCCCCACCTTATTATGACATCTTTTGTTCCAATCCTCACACCATCATATCATCCTCTTTCTTCAAACTCCATAATCTTATCCATTCACATCTACCTCCTCCTCCTCCTCCTCCTCCTCCTCCTCTTTCAAGTAACACGATCAACACATAATCAACCACAGATTCATACAACCCAACATCATTACTCATTAGTTAGTTATATTAATACACATGCAACATGGATTAACTATGTGCAACATGTTTCTTATACACCTCTAGTGTTGCCCACATACTGCAAACAAGCTAGGGCCTTTAACATTCATTTGCTTCAACCTAATGTTACTCCAACTCTTCATTTTCCTTGCACCCCCGACACTTGACATTTCAAATTACAATCAAAATATGTAAATTTTCTTAAAATTAGCCAACTTTGACACCCGTATCACATAGGCCTAGAGCATGTGCCCGGTTTCTATTTCCTTAATATACCATTGAAGAAAGGGATAAAAATGAAAGAAAAATATATACATACAAGGAAATACATTATCATATATCACAATTAGGACTAGGAATCATTCCTTTGGCGGCGCATTCGAGCTCCCCATGACATGTTCCCCCTTGCATCTCTGTTCATGCTTCTCTTTTTCAGCTCTGATAGTTGTCCCTCCCACCGGATTTTCCACTCACTTTTGTCTTCAGTTTCCTGATAGCAACAACAAAGGAAGGAACCCATATCTGTTTTAGTCCAAGTTCAAATAACTTCAACTGTTGAATGTTAAAAAATATCACAGCCCACAGAGATTAGCTATACAGAGTCAGTCCAGACAATATGATAAAACAAATGAAACAACAGGGGGCGGCGGTGCCCATTATGTCTGTCCAATATTTAAACTAATTAAGGTTCTATGTGATTAGGTGCATTCAAACCTTTATCTGTCCGTCCTACAATAAATTTTTTAAATATTCTACTTAGTACTAGAATAAATGACAACAGGAATGCTCGACTGTGTCCCACTGATTCTGTGTTCTAGAAACATCAAAGGGGCTGCTTTCATACTTCCTTTTTTATCTTTTGACTTTTAATCAACTCCCTAGGTGTAAAAACAAACATATAATAATGCCAACCACCCACAATTGCAATTTGATAGTACTTTAAGAAAATATCATTCCACCAATTACACAAAAATGTAGAGGAAATACACTAAAAACCAAGCCTATGATGACTAGACTAGGTGAAAATTTTAATTTACATACTACTCACCTAACCAAAGCAATATTGGAGACATCAATAAAAGCATTTGTGCAAAATGCTTGTCCAAAAGAGTTGAACAGGTGGATCAAAATGCCTACTTCCATAATTCCATTTCTTAAGTTGCTCACAAATCACAATCAGAAAAACTACAAGAGTATGTACAACTCAGCATAGCCCAGCAGGGTTAGAACCAAGATTCATTAGTTTGGATAGCTGTTTAGGCTAGCTGATGCATAGTACATGGGGGTCCAAATCCAATCAACTTGCTATGGCCTATAACTGTATGAGTAACAATCATTATCTTATCTTCCCAGCGTACCCAGAGGCCTCCCACGAAAGCAACTAAAAACATGCCAATAGTCCATACAGAAGTCAGAGACAGCGGCACAAAACTTCTGCCAGTATGTCAACACATACTAACAGAGAAAGCCCAATAAACATATAATCGCCTTAATCCGGAATGTTGAAAATTCTAAGGAAACAGCATAACACATTGGATTAGAAAGAAGCAACAAGTCTATATAGGTGATTTCACTTAAACCCATTGTTGCATGAGGATCAGGAATTAATCCATAGCCTATGTTCAAATTTTATCTGACATATGATATTATTCGAAAACTACGTTTACCATGAGTGTTTTCATCATCTATAATTGAATTGTACGCAACAGGGTCCATGCCCCATACTCTCCCCTGGGCATATAACACTTTCTATCTCTCTTTATTGCAAGTACAACCATATGTTCAGATGTTACTCAATCCAAATGCCATTCATTGAATCTCCGCAGAGAATTCAAAACAGAATTGATGTCAAGTCATGCAACTACAAACAAGAAAAAACCTCGGCAACATATAATCATACTAGGAACTTGATAGTCAATCAAGCTTGTTACCAAAATCAGCTCAACAGGCATAGCTACAAAACCAAACCCCCGGAACTTCATCAAACATGATGCAAACCATCACAACCCACAAACGGAAATCAATGATACCCAAATCAAATTCCAGCCTTGCCTACACAAATTCATCAAAATGCATGAAATGCCCAACAATCCCAATCAATTTCACCCATACAAAACCTACCCAGATAAAAAAAATACACAAATCCATATCAAAAATCAAACTAAAAAAGATAACATAAACATAACCTGAAAACCCTAAAGTTGGACCTTAAAATAGAATGAAGAAGAAAATACATACCTGATGAGAATGGGACATGTTTTTGCGGGCAGAAAAAGCAAGGTGAAGACCACGGGCAATATCTCTATCATAGATAGCCCTCCTTCTTGGATCGGAAAGGGTCTCATAGGCTTCCTGGACCCGAATAAAGCGCTCGGTATACTCCTTGACAAGGTCAGGAGGGGAAACATCGGGGTGGTATTTGCGAGCGAGCTGCTTGTAAGCCTGCTTGATTTCGGGTAAAGTCACCGTTTCGGGGATACCCAGAAGTTCGTAGAAGCTCATCTCCGAAAGGGGTTTCACGAATCCATCGTTAATGGCGGCCTGGACCTTCAAACGGGTCCGGGTTGGAAAGTTTGTGGGGAAGGAAATGCGATTGGGGGAAGGTGCAGATGCAAATGAAGAAGAGGGTTTTGATTTTGAGAGATACAGGGTTGATGTGCCCCTACAGATTAATCCATCGCACTGCATTTCTTGATTGATTATATGTAAGGTGTTTGATGGATGGATGAATGAATGAATGAATGAATTAGGGGTGAAGCTTAGTAGAGGAAACACAGGGGTGGGGTGGGAAACCAGAAAAGTAAGAAGAGTGTTTGGTTAAACAAGATGAATTTAAGAAGGTGAACAAGAAGAATATGATGTTTGAGCTGGCCCGGGTTGATTATCTGATGGCGCCACCCAAATGTCCAAAACCATGCCAATTTGCCAATTTGCTTTTCAGCCTCCTAAATTTACCATATAAACCAAGTCACATGCTTATTAGTCATAATTGACATGACTAAGGAATGATTAAAAAATTTAGGGAAATTTCATTTGATAAGCTTATTTTAAAAATTATTTCAAATGATAAGTTTATTTTGAAAATTATTTTAAATGGTAAGCTTATTTTGAAAATTTATTCCAAGCTTTCGAGCACTTTAAAACTATTTATAATTGTCAAACACTTTAGATATTATTCCAAATGAGTCGATTGTAAGATTGGTAGGGAGAGATAAATGAAATTGAGAGAGGGGAAAGTTTTACGAGCAATATTTTAACAACGGTATAAGAAGAAGCTTACCAGGTGAAATAATTTTCAAAAT
The DNA here is from genome assembly GCA_029582165.1 of Portulaca oleracea. Lineage (NCBI taxonomy): Eukaryota > Viridiplantae > Streptophyta > Magnoliopsida > Caryophyllales > Portulacaceae > Portulaca > Portulaca oleracea. The sequence goes on along the minus strand of CM055880.1, from coordinate 34,130,742 downwards.
AAGTCAAACACTTGGAATAGTTTAAAAAGTAGTTGACAACTTGAAAGGAAAATTGGATTATAATAATCCCATATTTTGCAAATTTGATGACGATAATCCCTACTTTCAGTTTGTATTCTGGTGGTAAAAAAAAAAAATGGATTGTAGTGGGACATCATCGAGAATATATCCTCAATATCATAGATTTTGTGTTGCATTTGATTCAAAACTTTGTATAACACTTTACCATGATTTTTAATGAATTTACGGCATTTCTCCCAATTTTTTTCGATTTTTAAACTATTTTTTTCACTTTTTTTTCTTTTAACAAATCATAATTATTACTCGGAGTCTCAAAAATATAATTTAAAAAATGTTTTAGAAACTACAATTCATTACCTTCCTAGAGGCAGGAACGAAAAAAATAAAAACAATATGGGGTAGGAATGAAAAAAATTAAAAAGAATGTGGAGGTGGATTTGGTACCACTATAATACAATTTTTTTTTGGACCATCATAATACAAACTGAAAGTGAGGATTATCGCAATCCAATTTGCAAAATATGGAATTATTATGTAAAAGTTAAAGCATATCAAATGGAATTTTCCAAAAATTTATATAGTTCTAAACAACCATTTATCAATTTTTTTATCTTTAGGTAGAAATTATTGTATAACACTAACTTGTCATCAAAATTGAGTCTTCTACTAACAATTAGTCATTGATCATTTTTATTCGAAAAACCCACTAATTTTCGGAATTGAATACACGCTTCTGATCAAACCTCTCTACTTCTCAACTTCTTCTAACCCAGCCCACCGTCTGTGCCTGTTGTCTCTGGTCGCCGAAGGGTTCAACGGCCTACCGAAAGGTTAGTGCTCCGGCTGTCGGACTGTGCACGCCTATGCCTCATCTCCACGACCATTCACTTTCTCTCTATTTAACCCCCTTTTTGCCTCCTCTCTAGCCCCGACCTTCCTCTTGTGGTCGTCGTTCCTAGTCGTCGAGGATTCAGTGGTTTTCCGAGAAGTTGGAGCTCTGGTTGATGGGCTGCAAGCCTCTCTACCTTCTCTCTACCGACTCTTCTGTTGGTTCTGTGCGCCGGTCTGTTTCTTCGGTCTCTTCTTCTACTGTGTCAAGTTGCGTTCTTGTTCCAACGTTCGGCTGCTTGTGGCTGGGCTTTTTACTGCATCATCCCAAATCTCCAGGTGCATTGTTCTGCTCTCTAATACTCCCTAGTGTTAGGTCGGTTTCAGGGTTCGTTCGGAAGGTTTTGCTTTGCCATGTCTCCGGTTTTCTATTGAGGTTTGTGGATGTAAGTTAGGCTCCCTTTCTCATTCTTTTGGCCATGGATTATTGCAACTGATTTCTTGATAGGTTTATGGTGCTGAAAATTGAGCTTGAAAGTCTTGTTTCCTCCCTTTCTTTGGAGAATAATTTTTCAAAGGTGGTGTGCTTGACTTCTTTGAATAGAGCTTGTGAAATTAATGTTGTGTTGAAAGAGTTGGGTGGGGTTTATGAAGGTTTGTTGACTCAATCTCCTGTTCACAACCATGGTGTTGGTTGTGATGAATTTCCCCTTAAGATTGATCCTCTTGTGTCTGAGCTACCTATCAAGGACAATCAGTTGTATTCCGTATTTATTGATAATCTGCCTCTCAATATGGGCAACTCGAAACTCAAATGTTTATTTAGCAAGTTTGGTGGTGTTATTGATGCATATATCCCTGCAAAAATCGGCAAAAATGGTAGAAAATTTGGTTTTGTGCGGTATGCAAATAGCTAGATGAGAGAAAAGTCATTAACGAGATGAATCTTAGAATTTTCGATCACAAGAAACTCTTTGTTTCATGGGCTAAATTCAATAAAAAGCAAGATGAGTCTTCTACTGCTACAAAATCTGTCCAGAAGTGGTTCCTCAAGAACAATAAGGGTGATGATCTTCTTATTTCGAATGTTTTGAACATCTCGTCCCCTAGTCGCGAGGTTAATAGCAAGTTGAAGAATGCTCGGATAAATGACACGTCTGTGCTCATTCTCTTAACTTGAAGCATCCACTAATAACAGGTTTAAGGCTGCTTCTAGCAAGACCATTACGGATCCTATTAATGTGGTTATGGACAGCTGCATGCAAGTAGGATGACTTGCAAGGATACTGTTTTGAGTGGAGCCAAAATAAATGGAGTGGATGTTAGGGTTCAGGAAGCCGACTATGATAGTGACCACACTCATAGTAACCTGGTTGGATCCTTTGATGGTGTGGCTGAGTGTGACGTTCTTGATAATCTTGAGGACTCTATCATTGAGGCTTCGAAGGGTAGGGCTAAAAGTAAGAGAAAACAGAATATGACGATAAAATTTAAGTGGCAGTGTGTCAGAGACACATCTTGTTAAAAATCAAGATTAATCTAGAAAATTTTTGAAAAGATGGCTTAGAAAAGTCCCTAGAAAATCCTAGATAATTTGATGAGCATGCTCTAGATTTTTCCTTTCTAGATTTTTCTTTTCTAGATTTCTCCTACCACCACCTCCTTTCTACAAGTATAAATATAGGTGCTGGGGCTTTCATTTGTAATCAATCAACAACAAAGAGTTGTAAGCAATTCTCCCTCCATCAATAAGCAAAAGCTTCTCCCTTATACAATTCTTCCTCCATTTCCACAAAATACTTTTACCTTCAAACACCCAAAAACCTAACAGTGGTGTCAGAGCCACATTAACCCAAGTCCTCCTATGAAACCTCCATCTTTCAAAAAATATTCATCAACCTTCAAGCCATATCCCAACTCTCAAATAACTCATCCATCAAATCCAACTCCACAAAAATTAAACATGCCCTCTCTTCAAACCCCAACCACAACTTTCAACAATCTCCCAAATTTGAGGCCACCCATATTTGATGGGGAGAATTATCAAATGTGGAGTATTCAAATGAAAACATTCTTCATGGCGCAAGGTTTATGGGATGTGGTAGAAAAGGGATATGATAAACCACCTAAGAAGGAGGATAAGGATGCAAAAGAAAAGAAGAAGGATGGAGAAGAAAAGCTAGATGAAGAAGAAAAATCATCATGGGATGAAAGTAAGGAGGCACAATATCAAGAGAATTACAAGAGGGATATTACGGCCCTTCATCACATCTATCAAGCAATCACTCCAACAATCTTCCCTCGGATTATGGCTGCTACAACGGCCAAGGAGGCTTGGACAATATTGAAGGAAGCATACCATATTACCATGGCACTGACAAGGTAATATCCATTAAACTTCAAACTTTGTGGAAGGATTTCGATACCTTATTGATGAAGGAGGATGAAACAATTCAAGCATACTTCAATCGTGTCACTAGCATAGTAAATAAAATTAGAATATATGGCGACATGATCGAAGATAAGAAGGTGATACAAAAGGTGCTAAGGAGCCTTCCACCAAAGTTTGATCATATAGTGGCTGCAATAGAAGAATCTAAAGATTTATCTACGCTTACCCTCACCGAGTTAGCAGGGTCTCTCCAAGCACATGAGGAGAGAATGCGTAGATTCACACACCAGCCTCTAGAGCAGGCTTTTCAAGCCAAATTAAAATTCTCCAACCATGAGAATAAAAGGGAGAATAGCCATGGTAGGAAGACACCATCCAATAACCGTGGCGGGGGGAGAGGAAATTACAAGAATCAAGGAAGCCATGGAGATCGAAAACCAGGGCCATACTACAAGATATGCAAGATGTCTAACCACGATACAACGGATTGTCGGTTCAAATGCAAGAAATGTACATGGCACATACATCATGTACGAGATTGTAGGAACCGACAATTGGATGAGGCCAACTTCGTGGAGAAAGGCGACTCAAGTGAAAACGTATTCTACTCATGTCTGAACGCCACGCAAGAAGCATAAGACTCATGGTACGTGGATAGCGGTTGTTCCAACCATATGATGGGAAATCGAGATTCCTTCGTGGAGTTGAATGAAGACATAAAATCCAACATCACGTTGGGTGACGGGAGAACACGTGAAGCCGCCGACAAGGGAACAATCGCAGTAAAGGTAAAAAACGCCTCGACCAAGTATATTCAAGACGTCCTATACGTACCTGGGCTAGCTCATAATCTCCTAAGTGTGGGCCAACTCCTTCAAAAAGGCTATCAGGTGAACTTTGATGACGGTAAATGCATCATAATTGACAAAAAGATAAGCCAAGTGATAGCATCTATCGCAATGGAGCCCAACAGGATTTTCCCTTTATCAATGCCAACGAAAGAAAAGGTGGCCCTCAGCTCCATCACGGATGCCACAACCTTATGGCATCAAAGGTATGACCATCTAAACCTTGACGGTCATAAAGTCTTGAAGCGAAAGAACATGGTTATTGGTTTGCCCACAATAGAAGACAAAAGGAATATATGTGAGGGCTGTATAATGGGAAAAATGCATAGATTACCATTCACTAAAACCACGTGGAAAGCTAAAGCTCCCCTACAGCTGGTCCATGCCGATATTTGGGGTCCAACATGTAATCCTAGCATGGGTGGCAAAAGATACTTCTTATTGTTCGTGGATGACTACACTCGCATGATGTGGGTGTACTTCCTCGAACAAAAGTCAGAAGCATTCTCATATTTCCAACAATTCAAGGCCCTCACGGAAAAGCAAAGTGGGCACAATATCAAAACATTGAGGATAGACCGTGGGAGAGAATTCCATCAGAATGAGTTCGATGATTACTGTCGAAAACATGGCATCAAAAGGGAGCTCACAGTAAGGCGCACTCCACAACACAATGGGGTTGCAGAGAGGAAGAACAGAACAATAGTTGAGATGGCCCGCAACATGTTGCAAAGCAAAAATGTTCCAAAGAACTTTTGGGCAGAAGCAGTAAACACAACCGTCTACATTCTCAACCGGTCTCCCACAAAGGCAGTTCCAAACTGAACACCATATGAAGCATGGTTTAGGAGGAAACCAAAAGTGGATCATCTCAAAGTATTCGGTTGCATAGCATATTCACATATTCCAAAAGAGAATCGAGAAAAGTTGGATGGCAAAGGAGAGAAGTGCATCTTCATTGGCTATAGCGCAGAGTCGAAGGGATACCGCCTCTATAATCCAGAAACAAAGAAGGTGATTATTTCAAGAGATGTCATATTTGATGAAGCATCCCAATGAAGATGGCCGGAAGACATATATCAAGAGTCAGCACATGAAGACCATCACATTCAAGAAATCAGAGAAGGAAGACCCAGTGACAACAACCCATCTTCATCTCCATCTCCTCATGGAGCTAGCGCACCACCTCCTACTATGGAGTCAAACGACTCTCCACAGCCAACTCGGAGGTCCCAACGAGAAAGACGTCCACCTGCTTATCTACAAGATTACGAGTGTGGCTAAGCAATTACAGCATTCTTCGCCAGCGAGCCAACAACATTTCAATAAGCATCACAAGATGAGAAATGGATCGAGGCTATGGACCAGGAAATCAAAATGATCGAGAAAAATGACACATGGCAGCTAGTGGAAAAGCCTCAAGATAAAGAAGTCATTGGGCTCAAGTGGGTCTACAAGATCAAATACAATGAGGATGGCTCAATCCATAAGTACAAGGCTCGATTGGTTGCTAAGGGGTACTCACAGCAACCAGGAATCGACTTCAACGAAACATTTGCTCTAGTAGTACGCATGGAGACAATAAGAACTGTGCTTGCCATTGCAGCACAACTAAAATTACAAGTATTTCAGCTTGATGTCAAGTCAGCATTTCTAAATGGCGAGCTTGAAGAAGAGGTATATGTCGAGCAACCCCAAGGGTACATGATAGAAGGAGAAGAAAACAAAGTATATCGACTCAAGAAAGCGCTCTACGGTCTCAAACAAGCACCACGAGCTTGGAATAGTAAAATCGATGGGTATCTCCTTCATAGCGGATTCAAAAAGAGTCCAAGTGAGCCATCTCTATATGTCAAGACCCAAGGTAAAGATCTTCTAATTTTGTGTCTCTATGTTGATGATCTTATATACACGGGCACAAATCAAAGGATGATTCAAGATTTCAAGAAGGATATGATGGCTGAATTCGAGATGACGGATTTGGGCCTCATGAAGTACTTTCTCGGGATGCAAGTAAAGCAAAGCCCAGGTGAGATCTTCATCTCTCAAGAGAAATATATTGAAGATCTTCTTAAAAAGTTTAATATGATGGATTGCAAGCCAATATCAACACATATGGCCACAAATGAGAAATTCTCCAAAAATGATGGCAAGGAAAGGGTGGATGGATCACTCTATAGAAGTCTGGTTGGTTCATTAATATATCTAACAAACACTCGACCAGACATTGTTCATGCGGTGAGCATCGTCTCCCGATTCATGAGTGAGCCAAGTAAAGCTCACTTCATAGCAGCTAAAAGAATTTTGAGATACATCAAAGGAACGAAGAGTTATGGTCTTCTGTACAAAACAGAGGAAGACCCCAAACTCACTGGGTACACAGATAGTGACTGGGCTGGATGCATCGACGATAGAAAAAGCACAAGTGGATACTTGTTCCAACTTGGATCCAAGGCTATCTCCTGGACATCAAAGAAGCAGCCAACTGTAGCATTATCAACCGCAGAAGCAGAGTATATTGCAGCTACAAGTGCAGCATGTGAAGCAGTATGGTTGAGAAGAATACTACAAGATCTACTACAAGGCGATGGAGAACCAACACCACTTCTCTGTGACAACATGTCAACAATAGCAGTGACGAAGAATCCAGTTTTCCACAGTCGCACAAAGCACATTGAGATTAGACATCACTTCATTCATGAACTCGTGGACAAAGGTGAAATCAAGCTAGAGTTTTGTAGAACGGAAGAACAACTGGCGGACATATTCACAAAAGAACTTCCAAGTGAGAAGTTCAATTACTTCCGAGAGCAGATCGGAGTTCGAGATTTTTCTAGATTAAGGGGGAGTGTTAAAAATCAAGATTAATCTAGAAAAATTTTGAAAAGATGCCTTAGAAAAGTCCTAGAAAATCCTAGATAATTTGATGAGCATGCTCTAGATTTTTCCTTTCTAGATTTTTCTTTTCTAGATTTCTCCTACCACCACCTCCTTTCTACAAGTATGAATATAGGTGGTGGGGCTTTCATTTGTAATCAATCAACAACAAAGAGTTGTAAGCAATTCTCCCTCCATCAATAAGAAAAAGCTTCTCCCTTATACAATTCTTCCTCCATTTTCACAAAATACTTTTACCTTCAAACACCCAAAAACCTAACACATCTTGTAGAGTTGTTCTTGGCTAAAACAATAGTCAGAAAGTTAGAAAGATTAGGCACGTGAATATCTTGAAGAATGGAAATCTTGATGATATTGATGCTGAGATTGACTGCATGGCAGTGATTATTGGTAATGATATTGGCGTGCTTATTTTAGTTGTCGTGGGCAAGCAAGTCCTTGCTTATTGCTTTTGTTTAGCTGTATTTGATTGGGTACTGTTTTGTATGGTTGTTTTGTTGCTTTTGTGAACTTTAAACCTTTTGGCTTTCAATAATCGAAAAAAAGTAAACTCAAAATAGGAGGGGGATTAGAAATGTCACGATTTTAGATTTGGATTTCCAAAAAGTGCACAAAGAAAATAATAAAGATGCATCTCAATGAACAAGGTTGCTCTATTTCTAATTCTCACTCTCTTTTTTCTCTCTACCCAAAAATGTTCTCTCTAACCAAGAATGGGAAGACAAGTGATGCAAAGAAATCAAAGATCATAATAGCTTATTCTATTTATTGTCGCCCATCACGGAAACTCGTAAGGTTTGTACTTTTCAAATTGTCATAAATACAAATACTCAGCATTTAGCATTGTTTGTTGTCCCAAAAAAAAATCAACACTAAATAATCAGCACTGATCAACACCTTCCAAACATAAATGATTTACTCTTTTGAAAATTACATGATTAGTTAAAAATCTCTTGAATTCTTGTTAATTTAATAAGATTTGTAAATTAAGTTTTAAGTTAATGTTGCTTAAACATTAGGTAAAACAATTATAAGAATTAATTACAAACGACCAAGTTAAATTAGTTCTAAACGATGTACTTTAGTTTGATACAATCATTAATTTTCCTATATTTAAAACATATATAAGTAATAATTAATATTTAATATATTTGTCTTTGTTAATTATAACTCTTAACTAAAATTTTATTCATTTGTGATGTTAACAAAGGGTACACGAAATATATTTGTAAGTCATATTTTTCATTGAGAAACAACACTTATAAAGGGATGTTAAGATAAAGAGGTAAAAACATCAATCTGAACGTCATTCTTAGGTATAAATATCTATACTACTGTAAAAGAGCATAAAGATTGATAAATAGGATTTTTACGGGCTTTTAACCTTATTTTATTGGCTAATTTTATACCTTCTAAGGCCTTTTTACCTATATTCAATGTTTAATTATGATTACTTTGTTCATTTGTGACTAAAGTATGCGAATTTCTATGTTGTTAGGTAATCCCGCAATTTATGACGAAGAATATGTGTCTTTTGAATGTTATGGAAAAGTGTGAGAAGCAATAGAAGGTTGGAAAATGAAGAAAGAAGGTCAAACCAAGTCAACACAGGCTGTGCCAACCTGTAGTTGCTGTTTTTAAGACATTTTAATAAGATCAAAAACATCAGTTTTCATAACGTTAGTTTCTAGTTTTTCTAGGGTTTGGAGATAGATTTCTCTCTAGCCTCTCTAGAGGCTTTAGGGTAGTTTTTAGGTTTTGGATTATGATTTGCAAGAATTCATCAAGTTCCTCCTTCGTTTTCAATTTAAGACTAAGTTTTTTTTTCTCGCTCTTTACATTTATGTTTATTTACTTTCTTGTTTGCTTTCGTTCCTTTTTAATTGTTGTAGTATGTTAATTAGTTATTAGTTTGTGTTGTTTGGGTTGTGATTTATTTATTTGACGATGAATTAATCTTGTTTTAGGCCTAATCCATCTAAATTCATGCTTGTAGTTTGAGGTTTTCTCTTTGCCCACTATGTGTTTGATGAAATGTTTGAGAGAGTGTTTATCTTTATTTCTTAAGCAATTGATTTATGCTGAGAGGTGAGATTAACTTGCTAATGCAGACAAAGAAAATGGTTAGGGTTTTGGCACGAGAGTGTTGAATTCTAACTAGGTCTAGGTTGTTAATCCTATAATTTAATTAGGCTTAACTTTATGAAAATAGGCAGTTACAATAGTTAAGTTAGCTTTTGACACTCGACAGAGGGCTTGGGTGAAGTCGCTGACCCTTAAGAGAGGGCTTTGATGTTCAATATGTTGCAGTCGACCCCTCTTGATTACTTGTTTAGAATTGGTAAGTCAGACTGTTCAAATTGATTAGTTGTTGATTATTGATATTGGAACCTGAACACATTTTATTGTTTCTGTAGTTTGTAGTTCGATCATCACCACCACCATTTCTGGTTTATTTACCTAACCTGAAACACTTGAGTCAGTTTTGATGGTTTGGAACACAACTCCATGTGGATACGACAACCGTACTCCCAAAAGTACGACAACAACTTTGCGTCGTTGCTGGGGAGTTGTTGCTTTTGGGCCTTAGAGCTTGCTTGAGGATTCTTGCTTAGGTTTCTAAAATATCAAAACATCAAAAAAAAAATACAAAAAGATTAAAAATTGAAAGATATGTCTTCTTTCCAAAAAATTACTCGGAGGTACCCTAACTTTTAGTGAAATGTTTTTCAGGTACCCCAACTTTTCAAAACTCATCTTAGGGTACCCTTAATTTTTTGGGTTAGATATTATTAGGTGATTTTTCGGTCATCAATTTGGTTAAGTGACAGAAATACCATTGTTCTTCCATTTTTGAAGAAATACCATTGAAGAAGAAGAATAAGGATATTTCGGTCACTTAATAAAATAGATGGCCGGAAAAGCACCAAATAATTATTAACCCAAAAAGTAAGGGTACCTCAAAATGAGTTTTGAAAAGTTGGGGTACCGAAAAATAGTTTCCCCAAATATTGGGATACCTCCGAGTAATTTTTTGTCTTCTTCTTTCCATTTCCCTCAATTCGAGCATGAATTGTTTTGCAATTATTTTGATAGATTACATGCTTTTCTTGCTCAATGTACTTATTGTTTGGAGAAATGGGAAATATTGGATGTTGCCTACATAGGTGTGAATTGTGAAACCCGAGCTCTTTTAGAGTACTGGGGCTTTTATGCTATGAATGTCGATGATGATTGGAATTTGCTTGAGTGGTTTGTTTGGGATACTCGTGAATTTGAGATTAATTGTGCATACATCCCACTCTGTTGCATACCTCATGATACCCATCCTATGTATACACTTTGCAGTTCTTGTGACCATGCTAGTAAATCATGTCCATATGATATTTCTTTTGAAAGTTATGGCAGAATGACAAATTTGATAGGGACCATGAATAAGCAACTGGTTATGATTGAAAGTCACACAAGGGAACTTGAATCGTTGCATGATACTAGCCTTATTTCATTTATCGATAGAGTTAAGGATGATGAGTCTTTCATTCCTTTAAAGTCCAGACTAGAGGAAGATATTGACCCTCCTCTTACTAAACCCAATGTTGCTCTTGATGATAAATTTTCCATTGAGTGAGAGAATGCTTTTGTTGAGGGTCATAGTTTTGAGGAGGCTCCTTTAGGGGAGTGTAACACCCACTGGTTACTAACCACAAGATTAAGTTAATGACTCACTTAACCTAATAATTAGCAGCGGATAAACACCTGAGAGCATTACCGTCGTCCGTGTAAACGGACAAGGCTAAAACTATAACCCAAGGCAGGCAATCAAGCATAAGACTAACTTAAAACATGCATCATCAAGTCATAACTTAACTTAATAACCTCAAAACAACATAACATAACCCAATAATTATACAAGCCAGAATATCAATGATTTCTCTTATTTCCTTTAGGAAGTGCCTTTAACCACCTTCAATTTCTTTAAAATGCTCTAGGGTTTCGTTCTTTTGGGGCTTTCCCTTTTCCTTTTGCCGAGGTTTCTAAAACGAAAACATAAAACTTCGAAGAGTGAGATAAACTCAGTACGTATATCCCCGATAACGTAATAATCTTTTCGAAGATAATTCTAGTTATTTAGCGCGGTTCCAAAAACATTAAAAACGACGTAACTAACAGATAAACAATAAAAGCAGCATAACTTACAAAGTTTGACCTTAACTTAACCTGTACAAGAAGAAAATACTTTAACCTGCAATTTAAGTCACAACTTAAAAGAAACGTACCCATGAGTTCCTTCCTTTAAAATAATTAAATTAACAACAACCTTGTTTAAATGCGACTTAAATCATGCACGACCTGATATAGAACATATGTAAATCCTTAACATAAACATGACTTTAAACTCCCATTAAACAAGACTTATAACCCTTGGAAAACCACTTGTAAAACTCTACTATGCTCGCTCTCTCTCACTTAGAAAACTTAGAGTACATAAAACTTAGGCTTTTAATCATAAAACTTTACTTTGATTCAAATGACTTAAATAACTTAAAATACTTTACACTTGGTTGTCATATTATTATCTTGAAGGTCCCCTGCTTGCGATCATCGGCTAAGCATCCGTATGCGTATACCCGGACCGATCGGGAGATCCGGATGGTGGACAATGTCCTATATTGGCCAGTTTGTCATGGTGTGCACTTAAGGCACCATAAACATGTTTTCCTTGGTGTGCATTAAGGCACCATAAACGTGGTGTACACTAAGGCACCATAAACGTGGGGCCTTTATTAACTTTATAAAACTTGAAAACTTAAACCTTGATACCTTGACCTTGGATTCTTAATAAAACTGGTTCCTTAACCCTCCTTTTTCAATCATAACTTAAACTATAATCTTGTAATCTCCTTGAATAAGAGTTGACTTATAAAGGAAGTTGATTCATGAAATAACTTAAACATCCAAAGTGTGGAATTATGGTAAAAGTTCCTAATATAAAGGATGCATAACATAAATACTTAAGATAATGATAAACTGTAAGATTAACCTGAAAAGTCAACCTTGGGTACTTAAAAATTCATGAGAACTTGTATATACTTTTGAACATATATTATGAGAATTTACATATGAACACGAATGATAAAATATAATTTTAGCATTTAGCATAGAAAGATTAATTCATAATATCATGCATAAAATGTTAGGCAATATACGTATCTGAAGACTTAAAACACAAACTGGACGGGCAGAGACTTGAACAGTAGCGCAACGATCTCTTGAAGGGACTTTAAAAGAAAACAAATCATGAATTAGGACTTTACTTAGGTGGTATCATGGAGGAATAACTTAGTGAATTTTTCTAAGAATAATAATAACAAACTCGATTTCTAAGGCATATTCATGAGATCATATCTTATCCCTCAAATATTGGATCACGGCATAAAAGGACTTTCCGGAAAGCTCAGATTACATACTCCAACTTTGTAGTTGACCATGAAAGCTAGAAACGTGGTTAAGAAGGGTAAAAGCTAACATCTTCACAAGCTACCCAGAATAATAACCATTTAAACTTCAATTATTCGGAAAATCGTAACTCGAGCTTTACTTATCGATTCGGAACGTGTAAAAACTAACATCTTCACAAGCTGCCCAGAATAATAACCATTTAACCTTCAATTATTCGAAAAATCGTAACTCGAACTAGAAACGTGGTTAAGAAGGGTAAAAACTAACATCTTCACAAGCTGCCCAGAATAATAACCATTTAAACTTCATTATTCGGAAAATCGTAACTCGAGCTCTACTTATTGGTTCGGAACGTGTAAGCTGTCTATGGAAAGATCGTAATACATAATTCAACTTTCATTTTAACCACAAGTTGATTTGAGCATGGGAAAGGGTCGGATTTTGGCCAAGAATACAAGCAGTCACAAAAACACATTCTGGGTAACCTTAGATTATTAGCCTCGAGTCGGGAACTCATAATTCTCACTCCCGATGTCCTATGAACATGCATTATACCTTTCTGGAAAGCTTAAAGAGTCCCCCACAACTTTTATGTTCAACACTTAGACCAAAGAAGACTCTAATCCCACGAAAGCACACATCTTTGAACTGACTATGTGATGTTCCCAGATTTACGTCATCTCATGGTTTTGGTCATAACTTTCAAAATACATATTGAAACGACGCGCTACAAAAACCGGGTGTTAGCTAACACTTTATACTACTTAATCATGCCATAAAATCAACCAAAATCACAACTCATATTCTTTGGAAATATCAAAACCCACCAGATTACAATAGCACTTCACCAAATCACTTGCATGCATGATTAATCTCATGATTTCCCTTAATCACTACTTAAAACATATCTTTCCATTATAAACACAAATTTCCAGAATCATAACCATAAATAAAAACTTTATCTTGACTAAATCTTACATATGCAAAGCCTAATTCAATTATATATCATGCTCCTAAACATTTTGCTTGACAAATTCAACACTAAAAGTCGTAAAATTCATCCTTTTTGCTAGATAAATCCTATTTTAAACACATGCATTCACATTTAATCTACAAAATCACTCTTTCATAAAAGAATCAAGCCTCCTAAACTACATGCATGTCACAATCCACCATCATCCATACTCATTTAATCATAAAAACTTAAGATTAACACAACTTACACAAAATTCACTCTTTGAGGCTTGGATTTCTTCACTTTTCACTTGATGAACTTAGAGACACTTGGTTTACCTATGAAATAACATGAAAAATCTACAAAACTCATATTTCATCTATGATTTTTCATTAAAAAGAGAGAAGAGAAGGAATGACATTACACTTGAAAAAGGAGAAAGGATGAGGGAAGATGATGGAGGTATGGTGCAGTGGTGCTCGGTGGCTGGAAGACGGCGCCGGCGTGGGCTGGGTGTGGCGGCAGAAGGGCAACAGGCAGTGGTGGGGTGGTGACTGGCGTTGGGGAGATGGATGGGCACAAGGAAGAGCAAGCAAGAGTGAGATGGTGATTGTGATTATCTTTCAAATTAAACTCCCCCCTAATACCATTTATGTACATATACATACATAAACTCTTAAAGCCCAAAAGAAGCATTTCCCCCTTCCTTCTTCCTTTGATTCAGCCGGCCCATGGCTCAAAAGAACAAAAATTCATCAAATTTAATTCCTCCCTCTTATACTTATATCTCCCTAATTCCCCACATTATCGAAATTTATTAAACCGAAAAAATGTTATTGGTAACTCCAAATAAAATATACTCATATGCCTCCATGAAAATTCTCATAATTATAATCCTAAAGTGCCTTGAATAAAAGAGGGACCCAATATATCGGTCTCGAAAAAAGAATTCATAAACGATCAGGATCACTATAATAATTATCGAAAGAGATTTCTCAAGAAATGAAAATTAAACTGATTCGTTGACGATCGTTGCACTGTTCAAATCCTGCAATACATACACTGGGTTAGAAAAATGGAACACGCGCTTTAATTATTCGTGATTTATTGTTAACCTTGATTATTTAAACTAATTAATACGTATTAAGGGGGTGATTTTCTTCGGGTTATTACAGGGAGTCATGTGCAGTGGATGTGCCATTTAGTCTTGTGCAAAATGTGTTTGTGTCCAATGATCCCCTTAAATCGATCCCAAGTTCTTATTTTTGTTCACTACTCTCGTTAAACAATGTTAAGAGAACACTCGCTACTATTTCATCATCTTTACCAGTGTTTTTTTGCTTACATTCATCTGAGTTGTTTTATCAGGTACGGTGTTTAATAAACTCTTAAGAGTATTGACGACATCCGAGTTTCTTAGGGCAAGCTAAGGACCTTAAATTAGCGCTTCTTGGAAGGCAACCCAAGTTTATATGATTTCTAGTTTTAGGTTTCTTCTTTGTTTTGTTTTTGTCGAAAAAGAAATGAAAAAAAGGAGTGTGAAAGAAAGAAAAAAAATTAGAAAAATGAGAAATTTTTTTGGGTGAAATAAAATGTTTGTTGAGGTGTGAATTAATGTGAATGATGAGAGTGAGTTTGAGATGTGTTAGTAAGTTAATTTGAAGTGTTTTGACTAGGCTATCTTTATTGGTGTCCCTCATAGTGAGGGACACATGAGAGAGAGTAAGAAAAAAAAAGGAAAAAAAAGGGGGTTGAGGGACGCTCAACCGTCCCTGGGACGAAAAGGGGGAAAAAGGGGAAAGACAGGCGCAAGTGGGGGTCGTGTGCTGCAACCCCCCCCCCCCCATTTTTCTGTCTGGCGCATGGGCCACTCTCGCGTGTGGGCGCGTCTGGGCGTGTTCCAGGTAGGGCCCGCCTGCTTCCTGTTTTTTTTTTTCCCTTTTCTTTTCTTTCTCTTTTCCTTTGTTGTTTTTTGTTTCAAACGGTTGATTTTTTTTTTGAATTTGTAAATACAGTTTTGTAATTTAAATAATTTATTTAATTATAAATATTATAGCTCAAATTGTTTTAATGTTTTAATTATGTTTCCTTTTAATGATAATTTAAATAGTTTATTTAAGTATGTGTTAGATTTTTATTTTTGTCTTATTTTTATAGTTGATTTTTTTTTGAATTTGTAATTACAATTTTGTAATTTAAATAATTTATTTAATTATAAATATTATAACTCAAATTGTTTTAATGTTTTAATTATGTTTCCTTTTGTCTTATTTTTATACAAAAAAAAGAAAACAATTATACGCTACATGTGGGTCCCATAATCCAATAAAATATTATTCCCTACCCCACTTATCCCTCATCTCATCCCCCAACTCCAAGGACACCATTAACAATACCATACCCCAACACCCATTAAAATAATACTATTTCCACTATTCATACCCCACTCATCCCTCAATCCCAGGGACACCAATGTGGATAGCCTTAATGGCTGAGTGTTGCAGATGAAATGAGGGAATTTGGCTCCAAATTGGTGAAAAATAAAAGAAAATCAGCAGCAACAACTTAGCATTGCCTGTGCATTAATCAACACAACTTGTGCTCCAAATTCCCAAATTTTTTGGGCAAAGGTCGAGAGGATGCACAGGCAATAGCACAGTCGAAGCACTTTCCCGTGCAAAATTCCAGCCAAACATACCCAAACACCCCCCCTTCGTTCTTCTTCAATTCCCTCCTTCTCAAACCCTAACCGCCATCGCTCCATCGCACCCTCATCATCGCCGACCGCCTAGAGCCACACCATACACCGCCACCACTCACACACCAAATCGCAACCAGCCCTAGCACCAATCTGCTCTTCTCCCTCCAGAATCACCCCGAAACCACCGCCCGCACCAGCCACCTCCACCACAAACCACCATCACGCCCAGCCTCGCGAAATCCAGCGCACGCCCCTCCTCAACGCTGCTTCGGTGCGCGACCCGACCTCCCCTCTTTCACCGACCTTCGCCGCCATCCTCCACCAACTCCACCATTGATCGAACGTCCACCGCCGACTCTCCCTGTCCAGTGCATATCTCGTCCACCCCAACGTCGACAACCAGACTACCATTCCAGTGCCCGACAGTCCACACCCAACAATGAAAGTCGCAACCCAGTACCAAGTTGCTCAATGTCTCACTCCCAAGGACAAGAATTGCAAATCCAGCACCATTTCATCGTGATTTCCTGGTGCGCCATCTCACCTCTCACAGCTAACAGCTTCCCCCATTTCCACTACAAGTACATGCCAGAGCTTGCATTATGCAATGTCTTCTTTGGTGTTGTAAGTAAGTCTGAATCTTTTGTTTTTCTGGGTGTGTATCCCATTTACCATTGTGACTTGTTAAGTCTCATATCCATGTTTTATTCTATGGGCAGATTGGGAGGACAGTAGGTGCAATCAATCCTGCCTTTGCTAGAGCTTGAGAATGTTGAGTGAATTTGCACTAATTTATTCTTTAATTGGTCTATAACGTCAAAATTCAAGTCTTGCATCTAGTTTTCAATGGGGACATTGAAATTCTAAGCATGGGGGAGGAAAGTTTGAAGCTTGTTGTGAGGTGGGATTTAATTGACATGGTGGTTGCTTTGGTTAGTTACTCAATGCTTGTTGTTAGGTGTGATTCAATTGGCATGTTGTTTGATTTGATCGATGCATATAGTAGTCGTGAGTTGATTCAATTGGCTTGGTGGTATGGATATAGTAGTTGCATTTAGGTGTTTTTACTTGCATTTTAGGTGAAATCGTCTAATTTCATTTGGCTCATACATTAGATTATATGTTTGTATTATTTAGATTATAGGTGATGTCGAGTGGGGTGTAATGGTCGTACTTAGGTTGAATTCCTTATTAAATTACATTAGTCTCAGGACTTTTAGAAGGGTGGTTGGGTGAACCAGTAGCCCTCCTATTAGGACTGGGATTCTTCCATCCTTGGGCGGCGACCTTCTCATTGTTCATGATCTCGAGTTGGACGCAAAGGTCCTTCAAGTAGTTGAAGTCCTTGATCACATGGTATCCCAAGTGCCGAGCCAGGCTACCCTTGAGACTCTGTTTGAAGGTGGACAACTGTAAGCGCAAGGGTGTCGTCTCATTGATGTGAGACAACTTGATGTGCCACCTTTTGAATTAATCCAAGAAGGACTTGTCTTCCCTTTGCTTCATGGCTGTTAAGTCATCCACTGTGACCTACTTCTTCTGGATATGGCTATAGTGATTGATAACGGCCTTAAACAACTCATTCCAGTCAGCCTTAACTTGAGGCCGGTGATAGGGCATGGTGCCATACTTGGGCTTCTCCATCTAAGGTGGATGGGAAGACTATAGAGTACAAGTCAACATCAATCCTGTGAAGAGGTGCCAGTCGCATGAACTTCTCGATTTGGTGAGTAGGATTTTCAGATGACTTGAACTTGATGTTTAGTACTTCAACTTTGTCGGCCACCTTCATGACTAGATGCATAGGCAAAGGTACATTTGGGGTTTTTTGCTTTTTAGACCCCGAACTTTGGGGCTATTTATTATCTGGTACCATACATTTGAAAGTTTATTTTTTGGACCCTATACTTTGGGTACACAAAAAATATGGCCCAAAGTTAAGTTTGACTCTGGCTAAGACCCAAATGATACATAAACTTCCCAATACGCCCTTCTACCAATTTTTAAAGGTTTTTGACTTTTGTTAATTTTTAATTTTTAATTTTTAATTTTTACAATTTTTAATTTTAATTTTAATTTTTGAGTTTTAATTTTTATTTTTTAATTTTTTAATTTTTTAAGTTTTTAATTATCATTTTCATTTTGATTTTAATTTTTAATTTTTAATTTCCAAATTATTAATTTTTAAAATTGTAAAATTATAAAAACTTTAAATTTTTTAATCTTTTAATTTTTATTTTCAAATCTTTTGATTTTTGATTTTTAAATTTTAATTTTTGAAAAGTTTTAATTTTAAATTTTTGATTTTTTAATTTTTAATTTTTTAGTTGCTAATTTTTTATAATTTCATATATTTTTCAATTTTAAATTTTAAAATTTTAAGCTTTTAAACTTTAAAATTTTAAAATTTTAAAATTTTCAAAATTTTAAAATTTTAATATTTTAACATTTTAAATTTTTCAAAATTGTAGAATTTTAAAATTTTAACATTTTAAATTTTAAGTTTATATTGAATTTTTTATTTTTTAACTATTTAAATGTTTATTATTTTAATTTTTAATTTTTAATTTTTAAAATTTTGAAGTTCTTAAGAATTTTTAAATTAAAAAATTTAAAATGTGAGAATTTTGGTAGTAATAAATAAGTGAAGGAAAAATAAGAATGAATAAATGAAGGGCAAACTCTGAAGTTCATGAATAATTAAAGGGCAAAGTCAGAAGGAAAAAAGACTCAAATGTCAATAAGGGCTTTTTTGGGCCGGACTCATCTAACAATGTCCACATTGTTGTCGGAGACAAAGTATAGGGTCCAAAAAATAAACTTTCAAATGTGTGGTACCAGATAATAAATACCCCAAAGTTTGGGGTCCAAAAAGCAAAAAACCCGTACATTTGTGTACTTGTCAGCAAAGGCTGGAACAGTGCTCATCATCAAGACTCTAAAGTTTTTGTTCCAAGGCCTTGATAGCAGGATTTTTAGTGACTTTGGGAACCTCTAAGACTGCCTTGGACTTCCCTTTGAACGACCCTGGGCCCCCTGACTCATCCCCTAGAGGTGTCTTGAGAAGTTTGGGCTCAGATTCATACCCATGGATTTCCACTACATCATTATCTCCTTCAGAATTCACGCCCATGGACTTCCACAACATCATCATCTCCTTCAGTATTCACGCCTAGCTTCTCATTAATCTTGGTTATGGCTTGGAGCATGTCATACATCACCTGTTGTTGCTCATGGAACCTCTTCCCAATCTTCTGCTCCTGTTCAAGGGAGTTCGCAAAGATTAAGTCTTGCATCTTAGAGTAAAGGTCCTCTAGCTGCTTTGAGATGTTATCTTCAGCACCTTGGATAGGGATCTCCTGGAATCGTTCATCAGCCATGATATGATTTCAAGCTCTGTCTTGGACGGTGGACGGGTTGTAGTTCGGATTTGGAACCAGTCGACCGGTGCGTGGGTCTCTGATGCGGGCTTGGAAGCAATCTCCTATCTTGCCTATGTGGAAATTTGTTAGTGACTCGATAATTGACTCGGACACTTTCTACCCGATGCATGCATTTCCTAGAAGACCTATATGAGACCCTAATAGACTCGACGCCTTCATGTTGACCCAAAGATGACTCACCCACTCGATCAAAAAAAAAAAAAAGATGACTCACCCACTTTTTAGGAGTGCATGTCCTAACTCTATATGAAGTTGACAACAGAACATTATAAAGGGCCGAATCAAGTCAAGTATAGCTTATTGATCATAAGTCAGAGAGCACAAGTCAGTGTTTCTCAATTTGGATGGACCCAACCCACAGACCGACCATTTTAAGGAGAATCCGTAACTTGGACCAATGAACTCAGACAGCTCGAGCTATACTGGCTATTACGTGGACTAGGATAATATTCGACAAGACTGACGACCTATGCTTTTTGACACATTTCTTTTTTTTTTATTATTATTTTTCAAGGAAAATTGATATTATAAAGGACTGAATAAAGCCAACAATAAGCGGGTTATAATTAGTTTATAGGCTTCAGTGGTAAATCTAATATGGTTGGGCCTAACAACGGGCCAGCCATAAATGTGATGGATTAAATCTATAAATTCATTTACCCAAGCCCAGTTACTATTATGCAGTCTAAGACACTATCCACTAACTTTGTTGGGACTTTAATCAGATTTTGAACCTTCATTAAGAGAGTATCGTAAATGGCCATATAGGAATATCAAAGGCGAGTCAAGTTTTCTTTATGAACTAGGATAATCAACCATTATACATTAATGGGCCCAACCACTGGGTTAACCATTATGCTTAAGGTTGACCGTCCTAATTACATGGACTCGAACGACGCCTTCTAAATTAAGGCCAACTCTTTTACAACAAAGAAAAGGGAGGGGAAACACATATTCACATAGCATGCAACATGCGGGGTATCCTAAACTAAGGCTCTACATTCATGGATTTAGGGGTGTTCATTGGGTTAAACCCATACCAATCCGAACCAGACCAGACTGGACCGAAACCCGAAATAGCCAAAACTTTGCACCAAAGACCAGACCGGAAACAACTGGTCCCAACCCAGACCAACCCAATTAGGATTTGGACCGGACCAACCCATACCGGTTTGGACCACTTGAGATGTTTTTAAAAATTTCTATTCAAATTTGTAAAAGGATTGATTAGTGAATTAATATATGTCATTTTGTTAGAAACTCCATTTTTTTTTTGTATTGTAAGTTATTGTTTATGGAATTATGGTGGGAAATTTTAGAAAGTAATGAATTATAAAAATTTAAATGATACAATAATATGGTAGAATACATAACAAATATGCCAAAATTTGTAGTCACACACAATACATACAAAGTTGGCTAAAAGTTAATTACCATTTACGTGAATTTATACAAAGTTAAAATAGAATGAATTTATGTCAAAATATTTATCTTTCTAATTTTGAGGGGAGGGCCGTTGAATTAGGATATAATATTTGTTTAGGTGATAATATTTTATTATGTGTGATTAGCACCTACAATATCATGAATATTTTTTTGAATAAATTTAAATTTTATAATAATTGGGTTTTCGGTCCGGGTTTAGATCGACCCAGACCGAAACTCGAAATCATAAAAGACTTGGACCGAAGACCGGACCGGTTACCATTCGGTTCGAGTTTGGTATGATTTTTTTTTTGTCAACCAGTCCGGACCGAAATATGAACACCCCTACATGGATTACTAAGTTTGGGATTGGATGAGGTACCACATGTTCTCGCCTCGGTGCACTTCACCCATATAAAGTTTATAGGTAAAATGTGTGAGGTGTTGCTCGTCGGACTTCAAGGAAGCCTTGAGTATAACATGAGTGAGAGGAGAGACCAAATGCTTGCAATGTAGAGTGTATCACACAAGTAGTGGTCGCCCGCTCTTAGGTATAATCCTAGGTTAACCCTAAATCATCACTTTTGTGCTCAAGAGTCAAAAGACCCCAGTGGAGTCGCCAATCTATAGGACCCCGAAAAAAGGTTCAACCTTTTTTCTCGAGTGTGCTACTTAGTGATCGGGAGCCGACTAAGGTTGTTTAATCGTTAAATAATGATATTTTTATTTTCAAAAGAAGAGAACTAAACTCATTTTAATCACCGCGCAACTGTGTTAGATTATTAATGCCCCAGTAACGAACTGTTCCAGATTTGGGCCGAAGAGAGGGGAAATGGGCTCTACTAGGCAGCAAGGCCCTGCGGCCTTGCTAGGTGCCCAGGCAGGCCCATTGCCCATGGCCCATGGAGAAATGGTTGTAGTGCCTGAGATTCTACGAATTTCTTCACGGTTCAACCTACGAATATGGATTTGGATGTTATCGACGCATTTTGGATTGTTATGCTATGATGCTGTATGAAATTAAATCAGTTTGGATAAAAAAAAAAGGAGTCGCAAGTTGATTTAAGGAAATCAACAAACTAAAAAAAAAAGCAAACTCCGGCTTACGAACTCAAATTCCGAGCCCGGGGGTAAGGCTATGAATTCGAGAGTTAAACAACTCTCGAATTCGCCTGTTTAAAAACAGGCTCTGCTAAAATTGAACTTGAAATGAAATGAGCGGGGAGAAGTTTAATAAATTTCACAATGTTATATTCCAAACATGCAAGAGTAAAACATGATTTCTTTTATAAAATAATGTACAACTAAGATGATTCGAAAAGAATAAATTACACTATTAAAAACACAAAAGAATGAACACACCTCACTTTAAGCTTCGATATGATGGAAGGAAGATTGGGCTCTTTATTACGAACACTTGAATATGGTGTTGGTTGAGAATCTTGGATGAAGTGAGGGTTATTTGATGGAGGTGGAGAGTGAGGTTTATGGATGAAAATATAGGGAATTTGATGGGAGAATTTTGAGAATGAAGATTATGGATGAGTATGGATGATGGTTGGTAGTAGTGGATGACGAGAGTTGATGGTATTAGTTGATGGTAAGAATTGATGGTAGTTGTTGATGAGAGTTGATGGTAGTTGTTGATGAGAGTTGATGAAATGAATAGAGAGATGAGAGGTATTTATAGGTGAGGGGTGAGGTGATGAGGATGGAAGGAGGGGGAGGCACGATCCAAAGATCATGCCCTCATGGTTGTGATCAAGGCCGTCTGGCTTTCTTCATGGCAAAATTCAAAAAGTCAGCAGCTAAGATAATGGGATTGCATGAGGTTGGGGGGGGGGGGGGATTGGCATGAAGATCGAATTGCCGAGCAAGGCCATGCGGTCTATCACATTGCATCACGCAGATCGCTGACGTGGCGGATGATAAATGGATCTCTGTCTCGAGCAAGGCCATGCGGCTTTGCTGAGTTTCTCCGGGCCAAGTCCGCGCCTTGAGCCTAGAAGCTGAGCAAGGCCGCTGGGCCTTGCTATCGGGCTAAGCGCAATTTTGAACAATCATAACTCTTTCATCCAGAATCCGATTGAGGCAATTCAAAAGGCGTTGGAAAGCTTATGATGTGTAATTTACTCTCATCAAAAGAAATAGGGACAATGAGAATTATGGTAAAAATGGGATTCAAAAGGGTGAGCACATATATGTGGAAAGGGCGAGAAATGAAGGTTTTTGTGGTGGGTTGGCCCGGTGGCTGTTGATTGAGGAAGGCCTAGTGTCTTCGCTTTCATTCTAGCCTCTTTTCTTATTGCGCCTGATTTGTACACTTATCCCAGTATAAAATTCGGTGTCTACACAATGCGATCTGTGCTTGTCTTCACTCCCCTCTCTCCAATGGACCCATAGCATCAAACATGAAACCCTAATGTGGCAAGTACGATGTGGAGAGATGGTCTACATTCGTTCGATTGTTGTTCCCTTTCTCTCTTGTATGCTATTATTAACTCTCGCCTTCTCTTTCGTTCTCTGCCATTTCTGCATGATAGAAACTTAATTTTGTTCTCAAGAGTCAGAACATGTTGTTTGTGTTCTTGAAGAGAGAGAATGAGGTAAAAAAAAAACATAACAAGAGAGAGAATTTGATCATGATATTTGATCGATTCTATTTTTCCGATATCAAAATAGTGCATATACAAGTATTTATATAAACTTGATACAAGAGGTGGTTATTGGTTGTAACTGACATGTGCCACATCATCTAGCATCCTAACACCCCCCACCCCCCTCAAATTAGTGGGTGTAGAAACTCCCAATTTGGGCAAAACCAAATGATGAGCAGCGCTAGGAAGTGGCTTAGTGAAGACACCAACCAACTGGTTCTTGGTAAAAACATAGGACATGGAGATGAGGCCTTCCATCAACTTTTCACACACGAAGTGACAATCAAGCTCTATATGTTTGGTGTGCTCGTGCAAAACTGAATTTTTAGCAATGTATATGGTCAATTGGCTGTCACATTTCACTGGGTTGGGAGCTATGTTAGAAACAGTGAGCTCATGTAACAACCAACTAAGCCAGGTGTGCTCAATGACTAAGCGACGTATGCTGCAATATTCAGCTTCAAAAGATGACAAACAGACACATTGTTGTTTCTTAGACTTTCAGGAAAGCAATGTCTTGCCAAGGAAGATGGCATAGCCACTAACAGAGCGACGAGAATGAGGGAAAGCAACCCAATCAAAATTACAATAAGCTTGCAAGGTAAAATCAGTATCTGAATGAAGAAGAATGCCCAAGGAAGGCTGCCCTTTGAGGTACCTTTGAACGTGAAGAGCAGCCTAGCAGTGAGGAATACGAGGAGACTCTAAATATTGGCTGAGATGTTGCATGGCAAAGGCAATGTCTAGGCGGGTATGGAGAAGAAAATTGAGCTTCTCAACTAATTGACGAAACTGAGTAGGATCTGGCAAGAATTCTCCATTAGCAGGATAGAGCTTGACATTGGAGTCAAGAGGAGTAACCGTAGAAGATAATTTTTCGCAGCCAAAGTCCTTGAGAAGCCCTTTGATGAATTTTTGTTGTGTAAGAAGTAACCTAGCAGGGGTTTGAAGGACCTCTAACCCAAGGAAGTAGTTGACGAACCCCGAATCCTTGATTTTGAAAACTACATCACGATGAGCCTTGATGTGCTGAAGTTCCTCATGATCATTGTTGGTCAACAAGATGTCATCAACATAGACAGCAAGAAACATAGTGGTCTCATTTGAGGACTTGTAGAAGAGTGAGTGATCATTAGGAGAATGGTCGTAGCCGGGTTTTTTGCTTTTTGGACCTCGAACTTTGGGGGTATTTATTTTCTGGACCCCCATATTTCAAAGTTTATATTTTGGACCCTATAGTGTCTCCGGCAACAATATGGACCTCGGACTTTGTCTTCATCAACAATATGGACCCCCATATTTCAAAGCCATTATCGATTTTTTTTTTCTTTCGAAAATTTTCCAGCCGCAACTTCTTCTTCCTCTTCTTGCACGATTTCCAACCCCCATATGAGCACAAATTTATCAAAAAAGTTACCAAAATTTAACTTTTACCATACTGTTTTTTTTATCCTTGAATTTTACAAACCCTTAGCTGTCAAAGTCTGGTCAATTTCAAAACAACAGTCGAAAGAAGGAAAAAATGATAAAAGGCCATATCGGGAAGTTTAGGCAACAATTAGGTCATCGCCGGAGTCAAACATAACTTTGGGCCATATTTTTTGGGTTCACAAAGTATAAGGTCCAAAATATAAACTTTGAAATATGGGGGTTTGGCATGCCACTGTCGGGAAGCTTGTTTAAGGCCATAAAGAGACTTCTTAAGCTTGCATATGACATTGGCAATGGTAGAAGTGAGGCCAGGAGGCAACTTCATGTATATATCCTAATGGAGGTCACTATGGAGGAACGCATTATTGACATCGAGCTAATATAATCCCCAATTTTGTTTAACCGCCACACCCATAAAAGTGTGGATGGTAGTCATTTTGACTACGAGAGAAAAACTCTCTGTGCAATCCACACCTTCCTTTTAAGTGAAGCCTTTGACCACCAAATCAGCCTTCAACCTCTCCACGGTGTCGTTGGACTTGGTATTTAATTTTGTAGACCCACTTACACCCAATGGGTCTTTTGCCATGGGGAAGAGAAACAACATCCCAAGTATCATTGTCAGAGAGAGCCTAGAACTCTTTGGACATGGCCTCGTGCCAACCCTGATGTGAAACAACCTCATCATAAAAGCAGGGTTCTGAGATGTCCAAATTATGAAGAAGAGTATGGTTGGATGAAGAGAAACCATGCAAGGGTAAAGAAGGAGCTTGAGAATCAAGATTAGTTGTGGTAACAAGGCAATGAGAAGTGGAGGAGGACAATGGTAATCATCATATATATATATATATATATATATATATATATATATATATATATATATATATAGATATATATATATATATATATATATTTCTGGGTACAAAGGTTGAGGATGGAAATATGTAGATTTTAATGAGGGCATTTTGGGAAACTTATAATTGATTCTATTTAAATTTTTTTTAAAAAAATATGTAATATTAATGTGTGCATTAATGTGAATGTTTGCATTGATGACTCTTCTTTCTTTTTTTTTCTAAGACACTATTCTGTATTCTTTATTTTTTTAAATAAGAAAATTGTTCTTTTTATTTTTCATTATTATCTTTTTCTTTATTATTTTAAATATAAGTTCGGGAATACTTTTAACAATACGTATGGTTTACTTGCGCCCCGTGCAATGCACGGGTCTTAGTGCTAGTCTTGAAGATAAGTGGGTAATTTGTGCGACCTACTGGACCGTCGAGGAGGAGATGGAAGAGCAGGAGTATCAACGGGAGAGACAGGAGGTGAAGATGGAGGAGGTGCGGAAAGAGAATCATCGAGTATGACTGGTGGAGGAGGGGAAATGAAGGGAGTAGATGAAGGTTTGGAGAGAGAAGAGTGAGGACGAAAGGGGAAAATGACCTCGTAGAAAATAATGTCTCTAGAAACAATAAATTTATGAGTTTCCAAGGCCATCACTTTATAGACCTTCTTTTCCATAGGATACCCAATAAAAACACAAGGCTTAGCCTGAGGTTGGAACTTGGTTCTCATAGGTTTTGGAGTAGAGACATAGCACAAACAACCAAAGGTCTTGAGGTAGGTATAGCTTGGTGGTTGACCATGTAAAATCTCAAAGGGAGATTTATAATTTAGAATAGAGGTAGGCATTCAATTAATGAGGTAAGTTGCTATAAGCACATATTCACCCCAAAACTTAGTGGAATGGTGAGATTGAAACAAAAGGGCTCTGCTCACCTCCAAAAGATGCTTGTGTTTGCGCTCCACTACCCTATTTTGTTGTGCGGTGCAAACACAACTAGTCTGATGAATAATGCCCAACTAAGAGAAATAAGTAGAGACAACCCTACTCAAGCCCTATTCTAAGGCACTATCACTCCGAATAATTTTGACTTTCCCATTAACCTAAGTTTAAGCCATATTGATTAAGAACTTCAACATAGATAAAACCTCGTCATTCGTCACCAATAAATACACCCAAGTACTCCTCGTAAAGTCATCAACCACAGTTAAAAAATAACCAAGACCAAAGTAGGTCTTAGTGGGACATGGCCTCCAGATACTGTTGGAGGAAAGCGAGTAAACGGTATATAGAACAATGGCAACTCGCTTGGATAACGCTAAGAGTTGTGGCCTAGTACTCACTTTCCTTAAGAACTATTTACTATACCATAAATGTTCAAAGGGATAAAACTTAGCACTTGTAACACTCAAGAAATAGATTCTCACTTGAATCACTCAAGTATAGCTGCAGTCTAGACAAGAATGAGGTTGTGATTAGCTTAGAATGGTGTGTCTCAGATAGCCTAGGATGTCTCCTATTTATAGGAGAATACCACCCACTTAGAATACCCTAGTCAAAGGATAATCAAGAGTCTTAATGATGAGATTATGCCCTTAATATGACCTTGACCAAGTCAAGTCATATAGCTGTTGCAATCTCATAATAATAGTGCTTAATAACGATATCAAACACTAATTACACAAAATCATATAGCCGTTAGCATTTAAAACAATTCTGGCCTTCAACACGACCCGTGTTGGATGAACACGGTCCGTGTTGGGTGCAACACGACCCGTGTTGTTCCAACACGACCCGTGTTGAGCCCAGGAATACTTTCCTTACTCTCTGGAAGACAACACGACCCCTGTTGCTTCCTGTTTCACCCATGTTGATCATATTGTTATTGTTTCACTTATAATGATCCTTATACTTGATATACTTTATTCTTTAGGCTATATAATTGTCTTATACTCTTGAAATATTTCCAACAATCCCCCGCTATTTCAAGAGTATGAAAAGCCCTTGAAATAACTTTACTTAAGGAGCTTATACCCCCGCTATTTGAGATATACCTTAACTTGTAATCACCAGAGAACCCACAAAACATATGCTTAATGAAAAGTAGATTACTCTTTGAACTTTTCAATTAGTGTATATGAGCCAAAATTGAATCCAAATCACAAAGTAGACATAGCTTTGAACTTTGGATTTATATTGACCAACTATACTCATAACACACATATATTTTAAATCTTGAGTGTAAATACCTTGACACTATTATCCGGCCTTGTGTCCTTATCCTTCATAAGTGTTTCGGAACTTTAGCTCATAGTTCCTTTATGCGGCCACACATTACACTTACATAGGTAGACTTTGTAATTATACCACCCCTGTAATTAGGCTTTCCACAAAGTCTATTAAGAGTACTAATACTCACCCTCTTATCATTACAGATTTCTAAGCATCACTTGTTCTTGGGATAAAATCGATGCTTCCTACTAATTTAAGCAACTCCGTACTCATTTGAACTTTAGAAATTGGTGGTATTTCAATTCGTAAAGTTGAGTCTTTGTTGTGATTAGTAGATCTTTGAGCTACAACCCATCCCTATTGAAGTTCTTATCATCAAATCTTTAGTCAATCCTTTGGTTAAAGAATCGGCTATATTTTCTTTTGATTTGACATAACTTAGAGTCACTACTCCATCCCTTATAATTTGATGTGCGTAAGCATGTCTTAAACCAATATGCCTTGACTTTCCATTGTAGACATGACTATATACAACATCAAGAGTAGACTTGCTATCACAATGAATTGAGATAGGAGCCATTGGCTTATACCAAACCGGTATTTCCAATAATAAGCTCCTTAACCATTCTGCTTCCTTACAAGCAGCATATAATGCTACTAATTCTGAAGACATAGTGGAATCCGCTATATTAGCTTGTTTCTTAGAACCCCAAGAAACCGCTCCACCTCCTAAAAGGAACACCCATCCACTGGTAGAGGAGAAATCTCCTTTATTAATCCAACTCGCGTCCGAGTATCCTTTTAATACCGAAGGTTCTCCCTTTTATGTGAGTTGATAACTTTTAGTACCAGCTAAATATCTTAATACTCTCTGAATTGCAAACCAATGCATATTACTCGGATTACTTATAAACCTACTTAACATGCCAATCTCATAAGCAATATTTGGCCTTGTACTTGTCATAGCATACATGAGACTTCCAATCAACTTAGCATATTCAAGTTGATTAACCGGAGAACCCAAATTTTTCTCTAGTTTCTTATTCGAATCATAAGGAGTTACTGCTGGATATAACTTATCACCTCCAAACTTGTTCAATATTTTCTCAATGTAATGCTCTTGAGATAAACTTATTCTATCATTATTTCTAATGATCTTAATACCCAGAATTACATCCGCTTCACCCATGTCCTTTACAGAGAACTTTGAGGATAGAAATTCTTTGGTCTTATTAACTTGCTCCATGTCGGTCCTAAAGATCAACATGTCATCAACGTATAGGCATATAATCACCCCTTTTCCATTCTCAAACTTAGAGTATATGCACTTATCCGATTCATTGATCTTATAACCACTTGAAAGCACTACTTCATCAAATTTTTGATGCCATTGCTTAGGTGCTTGCTAAAGTCCATATAAGGACCTTATAAGTTTACAAACTTTCTTTTCTTGACCTTCAACAACAAACCCTTCGGGTTGTTCCATATACACCTCCTCTTCTAGTTCTCGATTTAAGAATGCCGTTTTGACATCCATTTGACGGATAACTAGCTTATAGATAGTAGCTAGAGCCAATAATACACATATTGAAGTTATCCTAGCCACCGGTGCATATGTATCAAAGTAGTCAATACCATACTTTTGAGTAAAGCCCCTTAGAACCAACCGAGCTTTATACTTCTCAACGGTACCATCTACTTTCCTTTTCCTTTTAAAGATCCACTTAGAGGTAATTGGTTTACTTCCCGGAGGAAGGTCAACCAATATCCAAACATTGTTTTCCATTATTGAATCAATCTCATCTTGTACCGCTTCTTTCCACAAAGAAGCATCATGAGACTACATAGGTTCTTTAAAAGTTTTAGGATCCTTATCTATGTTGTACATACATAGGGTCTCATTTTCAATTGAGTCCATTGAACCTTCTACAAAATAAACATAGAAGTCTGAACCAAAATCTTTTGGTTTCCTTGATCTTTTACTCCTTCTTAACTCAACACTTTCATCTTCTTCATCATGAATAACCTCATGAGTCAAAAGATCATCTTGTGTGGATATACCCTCATGATTTTCATCTTGAGGCTCAATTAGAGGAACAATATCTTGAGTTATTTCTTTAGGTCTAGGAATTGAAGAAAACCTAGTCTCATCAAAAATTGCATCTATTGATTCCATAACGGTATTCACCGAAATGTACTCATGTGGCTCACCACCAAAAACCTATAAGCTTTGCTATCTTGAGCATAGCCTATAAAGATGCACTCAATTCCTCTTTCACCTAATTTTCTTTTCTTAGGTTCCGGGACTCTTACAATAGCCCTACAACCCCAAATCTTAAAATACTTAACACTTGGCTTTCTTTTGTTCCATAACTCATATGGGGGTACTAGAGTTCCCTTTGAATGGAACTCTATTCAAAATATAACAAGCCGTTAACATGGCTTCACCCCAAAATCCATTACTTAAACCGGAGTTAGACAACATAGAATTCACCATTTCTTTTAAAGTTCTATTTTTCCTTTCCGCAACCCCATTTTGTTGTGGTGTATACGGGGCGGTTGTCTCATGAACAATGCTCGTTTCTTGGAAAAACTTTGGATCATAATATTCCCCTCCCCTATCGGATCTTAAAGTTTTAATCAAGGTCTCACATTGAAGTTCACTTCTAGTTTTGTAAACTCTAAACTTTTCAAGTGTTTCATCTTTAGAACTCAAAAGATAAACTTGACAATATCTAGAATAATCATCAATGAATGTCACATAATACTTCTTACCACCTATTGAAGGTGTACTATGAAAATCTCCTAAATCACTATGAATTAAATCAAGCAATTTAGAAGTTCTTTTTATACTTGAGAATGAACTTTTAGTGATTTTATTAAGTATGCATGTCTTACACTTTTCTATGTCATCATTCAACTTAGGAATCAAATCAAGATTAGACATTTCTTTCAACTTTGAAAAGTTCACATGTCCTAATCTACATGTCATAGAAAAGACTTATTCAAAGTAGACACATGCATACAAGCGGAAATCATGTCATCTTTATTACTTTTCGCATTCAATTTAAACATCTCCCCATAAGCATATCCCTTCCCTACAAAAGTCCCACCCTTGGAAAGTACATAATTATCTCCATCATAAACTTGCATAAAACCAAACTTGCTAAGGAGATAAACGGATACAAGATTCTTACATACTTCTGGAGCTAGATACACATCATTTAAAAGCAAAGATTTACCGGAAGTGAAAACAAGTTCCACTTGCCCAATGCCTTCAACTTTGACCGGATGGTTATTGCCCATGTAGAGTTTCACACCATCATCCGCCGGTTTGAGAGTCTTGAATAAACTCTTGTCAATGCAAACATGCCTTGACGCACCCGAGTCTATACACCAATCATTACAACCAATGGATACCATGTTAATATGATCCTTAATCATGGCCACGAAGGAATTGGGTTCCTTCTCCTTACTCTTGCCCTTAGATGTATCTTTGTTCAAAAGATCATGCTTCTTTTTCCATTGATAACACTCTCTCTTTGGGTGCCCTGGTTTGCCACATTCCCAACAAACTTGCTTAGGCTTCTGAATTCCCTTGCTAGATTTGTTATGGCTCTTGTTCTTATTCTTGTTTCCCTTATTCTCTTGCACCATATGGACCTTAGATTGCTCTTTGGTACCATCTTGTAGGCGTAACTCCTCTTCAATCCGAAGATGGTTAGCCAAACCTTCAAGAGACATAGCCTCTTTCCGGTGCATGAGAGCCCTTTTAGTTTCATTCCAAGAAGAAGGTTGCTTGTCAATAATAGAGGATACGATTATAGTTTCATCCATGTTCAAATTGTGTTGCTTGAAGTTACTCAAAATACGCTGAATCTCATGGAATTTGTCTAGAATTTTCCTATTATCATCCCTCTTAAATTTCATGAATTGACTAACAAGAAAATTCTTACTTGACGCATCTTCCGACATGTACTTGTAGCTTCAAGCATCTCCCAAAGCTTCTTTGCCGTCTCCACATGTTCATATACATCGAAGAGGGTGTCGCTCATCCCGTTGAGAATGCATCCTCTACAAATGTAGTCGTCATTCTCCATCTTGAGCCTTTGCCGAGTAGCCTCTGCATCTTCCACGGGCACCTTGTCTTTTCCTTGATCCTTGATTCCATCCTCCGTGGAAATCTTGCCGGTTGCATCCTCTTTTAAAGACTCCTCGGTTGTCACCTTCCCGGCCGAAGGTTCTTGAATCACCTTGGGAGAAATCTCAATGTTAAGCACATAGGCAGCATTGAGAGTCGTTAGCAATAAATGCATCTTGCTTTGCCAACGCCGGAAATCCACTCCTTCAAAGCGCTCTAGCTTTTGGAAATTGCTAGACATATCACGTAGCGAGGCCATTACTAAATAGTTCTTAAGATTGTTGGAGGAAAGGGAGTAAATGGTATATAGAACAATGGAAACTCGCTTAGATAACGCTAAGAGTCGTGGCCTAGTACTCACTTTCCTTAAGAACTATTTACTATACCGTAAATGTTCAAAGGGATAAAACTTGGCACTTGTAACACTCAAGAAATAGATTCTCACTTGAATCACTCAAGTATAGCTGCAGTCTAGACAAGAATGAGGTTGTGATTAGCTTAGAATGGTGTGTCTCAAATAGTCTAGGATGTCTCCTATTTATAGGAGAATACCACCCTCTTAGGATACCCTAGTCAAAGGATAATCAAGAGTCTTAATGAAGAGATTATGGCCTTGACCAAGTCAAGTCATATAGCTGTTGCAATCTCATAATAATCATGCTTAATAACAATATCAAACACTAATTACACAAAATCATATAGCCGTTAGCATTTAAAACAATCCTGGCCTTCAACACGACCCGTGTTGGATCAACACGGTCCGTGTTGGGTGCAACATGACCCGTGTTGAGCCCAGGAATACTTTCCTTACTCTCTGGAAGACAACACGACCCATGTTGCTTCCTGTTTCACCCGTGTTGATCATATTGTTATTGTTTCACTTATATATGATCCTTATACTTGATATACTTTATTCTTTAGGCTATATAATTGTCTTATACTCTTGAAATATTTCGAACAGATATCAATGTGTATAGATAATTATTATTATTATTATTATTATTATTATTATTATTATTATTATTATTATTATTATCTATTAATAATATTAAAACAAAATCCCAAGTCATGTTCTAATGCCACGTGGCTACCTATTAAAGTTTCAAAAAAGAGGGAAAAACAAAAAAATAAATCCATCACATATACTAAATAATATTGTTATTTGATATTATCAATATTATTACTCCTATGCATTTAAATCCATAACCAAATATAGTAAATAAACCATCTGTTACTTAGCATTAAAACAACATAACTTTCTAAATTCTAAAATTTTAGTTGCTACCACAATGGTGGATACACAACAAAGCTATAAAATTCATGCCTACTATTAATATTTCCTCATCGTTGACATTTAAAATCCATAATAATCAAAGGTTATACAATGTTCGACGCCCGAATAAACTACAAAACAGATGCATTTTATCAAATATAAATTATTATTATTATCAGTATTATTATTATTATTATATACATTAAATAAAAATTCGATTACAAAAACACCACAATAGCACAACCTTCCAAATTTTAAATTTAATTAGTCATTAAATGGATTTAAAAAAATAGACATTTAGAAATAAAAAAATGAAATCAAATATCCAAAAGGAAAATTCAAAATACCAAGATTCAAAATATCCAAATTTACAATTATCATATATCATCCCAATATGAAAATTAGACTAAAGTAAAACACAAGAGATATTCAAGTGTAAAAGTCCCATAGAAAACCTATATTAACCTGTACTATTGTTCTATGTTTTATTTAATAACTGAATAAAGAAAAGAAATTAATAACATTACGATAAAAAATGTAAAATAATTTCTCTTTGTTATTAAAAAAAATAATGAAACTTTGTTTTGATTAATGTTATGATTGTTGATATATTCTTAAATTTAGAATTACAATTACTTTAAAGTTTAAAATTATTAGTTATTTACTACTAAATAGCATTGATTTATAATTCTCTAAACTTTTTTATTTTAATTAATTTTATAAAAAACTTATATTTATTTATGGAAATAAGTTTCCAATAACATTATGTTTATAATCATTTATCCTAAGTTTAAATCGTTTATTCCTATGTTTAACATTAAATACTTTTTTTTGCATGTTATTGAGAAAGATTCAAAGGGATTACAGAGTTGCTTACATTTATTTAAATTAACTAATAAAAAAATTATTGTATATCATTTATCATATGTAATTAAGACAATATTAAAAATAAATATAGATTTTTTATTATTTACCAATATATTATCTAAATTAATTATAAAGACAATTTGTATGAAATAAATAAAAAAATGATGATAGTGCAACTGTTGTATAACTTTTTTTATTAATTTCTAATTATTAGTTTAATGATAGTTGTTATAAATTACTTCAAAAATAAATTACATATAAATATTGAAAAAGATTTCGTGCATCGCACGAAATATACAATGTTAGTTATTATTATTATTATTATTATTATTATTATTATTATTATTATTATTATTATTATTATTATTATTATTATCAGACCATCTTTATAAGCCTAACTTGAATCTATTCTCTTAACTCTTTTATATTTATTTTATTTCAAGCGTCTTTTATGTATTCTTTACATTCATTATTGTTGAGTAGTTTACTACCACATAAGTTGTAAGATTATTTGTTAAACTTAATTGAGTCATATTGATTTTATAGTAAACTTAATTATATTTTTAGACGAATAGGTTTTCTTATTGTATAATCAAATTGTACATGAATTTTTAGTAGTCTTAATTATATTGTACTAATGTCTTTCATTCTCAACTACGTATTAAGTAATGTTATATATAGATAATCTATGTCAATCATTTGAAACTTTGTCGAAATTAGTTATGTAATTGTGGTTTAAGATAGGGATTGCTAAACTATATCAAACTTGTAATCAATTATATGGGTAATTCAAATGTTAATTGCTAGTATTAATATGATCAACATTTGTAGGAACCCAAGAGGGGGGGTGAATTTGACAAATAAGATCTACACACTAGGTAAGGACGTTAGAACAAGCTTTCTTGGTTTCAAACCAAGGATCAAAACAAAGTATAACTGAAATACCTCATTATATTTATATCAATCAAAGAACAAGTTACACTTAGAAAACAAAACAAGAAGTAACAGCCTGAAGACAGTTACTGATAGGTTCACTGACTAAGACTGAAGGTCCTTGAGTCAGCTACAGAAAAGGATCGCCGTAGGAAAAACCCTAACAACGATTTGGAACATGATGGATTACATTGAAGCACAAACTCGCAAAGTCTTAGTCCGTCAAGACTCTACTACACATCTTCTCACCACCACATTTGGATACACCAAATGCTCACCAAGGTCATCGGCTATACCTTCACCAGAGCTCCTTTACTGGCTACCCTCACCTTGGAACCATTGGCTACACACTCTGAAATCATCACGATTTCCTACTCTGCGATTACTTTCGTGGAATTGCCTACTTTCTCAGTTCTTAACTCTATCGTCCTTTTTATAGAGGCCTTTGGATGCTTGGACTTGAGTCCTTCCAACGGTAACTTGCCTTATGTGTTGATTTCATCCCTTTTGTTGCTGCAATAATCATGATTGATTTCCCTTTATTTGTTTCCTTTTTGTTTCCTTTTTGTATCTACAAGAATCATGCCCATAATCAGAGTATATAATATATAATCAGAATATATATATTATATACACATAATCAGAATATATAATCAGATTATATAATATAAAGAAATATCAAGCACAAATCTAATAGAAAAGTTGAGTTAAATCATTTCTCTATGCCATATAACTTTCAGTTTTTGTTAGTTTTGCCATTCAACTTTTAATTTTCTCAAATATGTCACATAACTTTGAAAATTTTGCCAAAAATGCCACCAAATGAGATTTTAACCTATTGTAACAAGTAAAATATTTTCGTTTTTGTTTTTAGCTTACTTTTAAATTTAGAAGGGTTTATGGACATCAATAATACCAACTTTTGAGGTATTAGATATTAATAATACAAACTATTTTCTTGGCACTAGCAGTACGAACTATTGACTTATTTGCCTCTAACAATACACCGTTGAATTGTTATGGTTTTAACTCATCGAAATGATGATGTGGCTCCATTATATGTGACATGGAAGGCTTGTTAGTGTCCACGTCAACATTTTCTATCCAACCTCCACCTTCCACGTCACATATCATGGAGTCGCGTCATCTTTTCGATGAGTTAAAATTATAACAACTCGGTCGTGTACTGTTTGAGGAAAATAGGTCGATAGTTGGTACTACTAGTGTCCAAGAAAATAGTTTGTATTATTAGTCTCCAATACTCCCAAAATTGGTATTATTGGTATCCAATAATCCAATTTAGAATATAGTGAAAATAGAAGAAAAAGAACCTAATATATTAATATAATTTTAATTTATGGTGTTGAAGACGAATAAGAAGAATTATGAGATGGGGTGGGTATATTAGTTGAATTTAAATTAATATATTATGGCCTTTTTTTATTTCAAACTACTCTAAATTAAAAAGATTAAATATAATTCTACTCTCTCCGTTCCATATTAATTGTCATAATTTTGTTTTTCACAGTTTCAATGTCTCTTTTATTAATAATTTCTTACATAATATGTTATTAACAATTGTAATATTATACTTGCATGATAATATTTTTCTTAACAAATCTCTAACGGTAGTAATTTTATACTCGTTTACTTTATGTCGCCCACCCTTTTATTATTGTCGCCCACTTTTCGCATTACATTTTCAAAAAATGCCTTCAACCTCATAACCACATAGTCTACCTTCTCTCTACTTTCTCTCTCTAGAAAATGCTCTCATTATAGGGCTGTTCATAGTCCAAACCGGACCGAAAAAGGGACTGAACCGAATGGACCGAGGGAACTTCGGTCCAATCCTCGGTCCATGAAATTTTGATGTTCGGTCCTCGGTTTAGCTCATGAACAGAATTGAAATACTGAGGTTACTAAAAATATAGAGTTTCTTTATGTATAAACCAGTCTGGACTGGACCGAACAAAGTTCGGTCGGTCCAGACCCAGACCAAACTTTTTCGGTCCAGTACAATTCGGTTCGATCCGGGACCGATGAACAGCCCTAGCTCTCAACAAACCACCACACCGTCATCCCGGGAAAGAGGGTGTAAGCAATCGTTGAGGTTGAGGTAAGTATTTTGTGTCTGTAATTATTAAATTTAGTTCAAAATTTTAAAAAAAATATTTTCCGGTCAGAAAAAACATGATTGTCGCACAAATCTTGCAATGAACCGCGACCAGTTGCTACAACCGCCACGCTGCGATCGATGTGCGACAACTGGTCGCGGTTCGCCGCAAAATTCATACGGCAACTAGCCAAGTTTTCGGAAAATATTTTTTTAAAAAGAATTCTTTTAAAATTGTTAATTTAGTAATATTATTAATGATATTATTGTAAATATTTTTGTAAAAATCATTATTTTTATGACAATATTGGTAATATTATTATTTATTATATATAAGTAAATAATAATTTTGTTAAAGTGATGTTAATAGAATAGTAATAATCATATTAATTTATTAATCAATGTAATCATATTAGTAATATTATTAACGATTTATATTATTTTGTTATTTATTATTATTATTTATGATTAGGTCATTGTAATATAAAGTTAAAAAATTATTGTTAATCATCTATAAATTAGTAATGTTAATTTCATTTTTATTAATAGTAGTAGTTTGTTATGTGTAATGTTATTGTCATTGTTCTCATTAATAGTTTGTTATAATATATTGTTGTTATTGTTATTATTAGTATTTTTTAACATTTTTGTTGTTTAGGGTTTACGGTTTAGGAATTAGGGTTTAGGATATTTTAGGGATCCTTGATGCAGTGATGTTTAGAAAATTTTGAGTTTAGGGTAGACTTAAGTTAGTGTATGATTTGCACGTACGTAGTTAGCGATGTAATTCGTTAACATTATTAAAATAATGTGTCTAGATGCAACGTGAGCTTTCTTATTGATAACAAAGTGCAAAAGTTCTATGTTTTAATCGGCACGTGAGTGAGATACAAGCCAGCAGGTGGTGGTGTTGGGGTTTTAGGGTTTTACAATTTTAGGGTTTAAGGTTTAAGGTTTAAGGTTTAAGGTTCTATATTTTTATTTATTACTATAAATGTGAACGACAATATTAATTTTATTATTTTGCAGGTGAACAAAAATGGTAGGCAATGGTAAGGGTACATGGTTTCTGGATCAGTCGCAACAACTTAGGTCTGGTTGGAGGGTGGGTGATTCTGGAAACCCGCACCGGCGTAATGTGATTGCGTCAGCACGGCGTGTTGGCCGAGGGAGTGAAGCACCTCCTGATGCGGCCAACCAGCCAGCAGACACGCATAGTCAAACCACACAAGATTATGTTGATCATCTCCATCAATATCTTGATGAGTAGACCGGCACGGAGACAACGGGGGATGATGGGATAGACTCTGAAGTCCCAGAGATGACCCCTACTACTATTGCACCTCCTTCCAGGCAAGTTTACATACCAATGGGTTTCATGCCGATGAGAGATTCGTTAGGGAGGTTTGCCCCACTTCGACAGCGGGGACAGGGGAGTGGGGATATTATAGTCAGCTTTGGAGGCCACATTGCTCGGGTAATATGGAATGGCGTGGAGCGTGCGCCTCATCCAATTCTTGAGTGTGCGACGAGGAATGCAGAGTTGAAGGATTTGAAGGAAATCAGGTCTGTTATGGATCCCGCATGCCACGCTGCTCTGAATCGAACCCAAATCACGAGTCTGGCGGACTTGATTTTCGAACACATTGATTTTGCGTTGATCTCTGCATTCATTGAGAGGTGGCAGCACGACACGAACACATTTCACCTTCCCTTCGGTGAAATGACAATCATGTTGCATGATGTGGATCATATCTTGGGGCTTGCAGTTGAAGGTATCATGCCTGATTGTCTTGATCGGGAAGTGGTTAACAAGTACGTGCCGGTTATTTTCCTCAAGAACATCGAACAACTACGTGCCAACCACACTTATGACAAGGGGGCCATACTTGACACGGATTTGAGGGATATATGTACCTCGTCCGGTTACTCGATTCCCCACAGGGTAAGAGCATGGTTGTTGAGTTTACTGGGGCACACTATCCTCGTGGACAAATCGAGGGATAGAGTTAGTCTGCATCCATGGCCTAGCACCAAGGTTGTTGATAAAATTGTGTGGGGTAAGGTTACATTGGCGTACGTGTATCGACGGTTAGGGGCGGCGAGTAGGGCTGGGACAGCGAAATTGGCGGAGTGTTTGACGTTGTTGCAGGCTGGATGTATGAGTACTTTCCCACGTTTAGACCACACCCAGAGCCACCAGTTCGGGAGCCTCGCGCGAGCAAGTGGATTCTTAAACGCGAGGCACGCACGGTTGAGCGCCTCCAAGCGTTGAGGGCCTCCCTAGACGCGTTGACCGAGGAGTAGGTCATTTGGGCCCCATATGGACCTACCCCTTAAAGGTCATGCAATAGGACGTTGTACATGGGCCCTATTCGTGCATATGACGTCACTCAGTTGTACATGCTTGATTATGTGGTTTGTCAGATAA
The DNA here is from genome assembly GCA_029582165.1 of Portulaca oleracea. Lineage (NCBI taxonomy): Eukaryota > Viridiplantae > Streptophyta > Magnoliopsida > Caryophyllales > Portulacaceae > Portulaca > Portulaca oleracea. The sequence goes on along the minus strand of CM055880.1, from coordinate 34,090,843 downwards.
GGCACCAATAACATACCCCCCAACAATTACGTACCGAAGAGTGCCCTCTGACCGGTGAAGGGGCATTACAAAGTGGAGTTCGACGAGGTAAACGTAAGCTCGGCCTGGAGCACATTTCCCTATGGATATATATTGTCACTGTCTGCTATGCACCGAATTAAATATGTGTCGTGGGAGGTGGAAGGTGGATATCATGATTGGTTTAACGGAAATTCTCATCCATACGTGATAAACAACACCTCAGGCAGCTAATCCACACTCGATGTTCAAGTACCGCTAGAACATACATAAACCCCTATGCCTATCTTAATTTTCTGTTGAACATTTTTAGGGTAGTAATGATAAAAACTTATTTGTTTATTTTTTGTTTTATTTTTGAAAATGGGCCTATGATTGGGCCTTACGAGTGCAGGGAGGGATGCAGCCACCCCCACCGAACGTATAGAAGGAGCAAGTGAGTAGTGAATGGATGGATTACATGAGAGAAATATATGCACTATGGTCCCCTCAAATACATATCCAGGTCCCCGGGCAACAGGATTATGAGCAGGAGCAGTAGATTTTCCTTTTTAGTTTTAATTTGTGTAGTTGCACCCTATCCTTAGAACTGTTGTACTTTTTTTTAATTGTCGTACTTTTTAATTTGTTTGTTATATGATCAGCAACATCATTATGTCATGTTTAAATTTGATTGTTTATGAGCTTCTACCCGACAAAAATTTGCTCTAAAGGAAAAGTGATTTTAAACAATAAATCAACAAATAAAGACACAAGTATATAGTTAACTAACGAGGATAATAGCTAATACAATCGTTGCCCTTGAGCAGCCCTAAGAGCACGTCATCGATCAATATGAGCCTTGAACGGCTCATCCCAACCTTCAACAGTAATGTCTCTCGCTTCGTGCCATCTAACATGTATTGATGGTTGATAAGTGTGTTTTATATATATGTAATCTTGGATTATTTAGTGTTAATTTGGGTGATTTTAGTTATAATTTATTAATTTTATACATGAATTCTCCATTTTATGCTTGGTTGGAGTTTGGTATAGTTTTGTGGGAATTTGGACTAATTTGAATCAAATCAAGCTCAAAACCAAGTTGAAGAAGTCCAAGTAGATCATAAAAGAAAATAAAGATCAACCCCAAGCCCCAAACTCAGGCCCATGAATTCAAAGGGCACGTCAGGCATCAACACGGGCGATATTTCACCCAACACGATCCGTTTCACAGTCGAGAAAGTTCAGAATTGGACTCCAACAGGAAACACGACCCGTGTCCAAACAACACAACTCGTGTTGGGTTCAACACGGTCCGTGTTGGACTGGCACAGACCGTGTTGGCCCTGTTAAATGCAAAAACGCCGTTTCATATGCTCTTAATGCTATATAATTGATGTATCCAGCTGTTTTTGCTATCATTCACTCCCATTCATCATCATCTTCATCTCTACATTCATCCATCCCTTCATCCACAATCTTTCTCTTAGATTTCATGCTTTGTAGAGCATATTTTGTAATGTTTTGTGTTTCGAACATGAGTACTGAGTAGTTTTCTTTAATTTGGAGCATAAAACCTTATTAGTTCCTGTTATGGATTGAGTATTGTTGGATTGAACAAGTTTGTTTATCTAGTTTGAATGCATTTTATTTATCCTTTGATATTGTATGTCATTGCTTTTGCTTGATCACCATTAGCATGGATTTAGATTATTGAATGAAGTGCCGAAAGGACAAATTCGATAATCGGAACCCTTAGGATTAAACTGATTATGAAGTGAACTAGACATAGAAGACTTTGTAATTAGGGGTCATTGGATAATTTGATCTTTAATTTAATTAGATAAATTGATACAATAAGAATCCAAGATATCAATTTTACTAAGGAATCCATTTCATTGCCAAAAGCTCGATATGGAAGAATTTATGCGATTATCGACCCTAAAAAGTACAAAATTAGTGACTTACATGTTCAATCCACTTGTTTGAATCATAGAGGTTCTTAGGTTTCATCCCCTGAACGTCTTTCTCATATTGATTTCATCTTATGAATTGTGTGAATATTTGTTTGTTTTGACCTTTTTAGTAATTAGACATAGAATTAGCTCGATCATCTTAAAACCTTATCGATTTAGCAATCACCTAGGAGCAAGGTTGTTAGGATCGGGATTCTAGTTAGGATCAATGAGGGCTTCCGAGGATCGGATCGAAGGATCAGATCGAGGATCGTAAGAGTCTAAGTACAAAGCTATTTTACCGTCTATAAATTCATTTTCACACTTTAAAAGGTCTAAATCAACATAATTTTAGCAGATTCGTCAATAAATAGCCCCACTTTCAGCGTCATAAGCATCTATTCTTTGCTTCGGTCGATAATCCTGATCATTACATCCTACTTAGTTTACCAAGATACAAAATTAATCATAAATGAGAATTTGTTTTCAAAGTTACTGAAACATAACATCATGTAAAGACTAAAGATAACAATAGTACTAAATTTTTATGTCATGTGAACACCATGATCATTTGAATTGTAGCCGAAGTTGCTATCGGCATTATCATCAGTGCCGACAGTGTTGTTTCTATCTATTTCATCATCAAACTTGTCACCAACATCTTCAAAGTCACCATCTTCTTCACCTTCTCCATCAACTCAATGAGACAAGGTAGCATCCACATCATTTGAAGCAGCACAAGCTGAGGCTGGGTTTGTACCATCCACCACTTGAACATCATCATCGTCATTATCATCACTCACCTCATATGCTTCCACCGCACCTTGACCAAAAATATTTTCCATTAATATTCTGTATTGCTAGTTTCTAGCATATAAGGCACAATATTTATATAAATAATGCAAAAGGAAAATCAACTCACATGCATTTCTTATGTCTTCAACATTCACTCTCCCAGAACCTTCATCCTCAGCCTCAAATGCTTCTCTAGCTTCCCTACGAGCTGCTCTATCAAGCACACCAAGCCATTCTGAATCAGTTGGTAAAGTAGGTGGTTCTTGTTCAGTGATCCACTCATCATCGGATGGCAAATCATCTAAACTAATAGGAGGCTCGGTGGATTTGGATCTCTTTGCATTTCTTTGTTGTTGCTTCAAATTATACATAACAAAAACAAGATCGTTCATCTTTTCTTGATGAAGACGGTTTCTACGCTTTGAATGCACCTAGCAGGAAAAAATTTCATATTAGTTCTTATAAAAACAAGTAATCTTTGACATTAATAAAATGAGAAAGATAATTTAATTTACCATCTCAAATGCACTCCAATTTCGTCCGCATCCAGATGAACTACAAGTTAGGCTCAAGATTCTTATAGCGAACCTCTGCAACTCAGGACATTCATCCCCAGATGAATCCCACCAATCAGCTGCATGTTTTTTTTTTTAGAGAGCTGATGTTATTAATTAAACATATAATAAGTAACGATAGTGACAAACAAGCATATATAAATGGGGCAAACCAACTAAATATAACTAACTCACCTGGGCTTTTTTTACCCCTTGTTTGTACTGCTATTGGCATTCCAAAAAGACCCTTAGATTAAAGGGATCTATTTGCAAGTCAATCTTCAACCTCTCTTCAGCATCGGGAACCATTCGATGAAGACAATTGTATAGTCCTATTTTAATATCTGCATTAGCCTTAAAATTTGGACTATAATGGAACTGGGGGTTCCAGTATTAGGTTGCAGCATGTAAGGGCCTATGTAATTGAGCTTGCAACGGTCATCAATTATCTTTCACACAGGCTCGTAGCTTCATGAAAACATAACACAATTCAATAAGTAAAGACACTAAGTTGAGAATGTGACTTCAAATGGAATGTGAGACTTGAGAGTTGAGAATAAACTTACAGTCGTTGCACACTCCTAAAGTTCTCTTTAATTTGATCCTTTGCTCTATCCATAGCTTCATAAATAAACCCCATGGGTGGATTTGTTTCTGAATCTACCATATGAACAACTTTGACAAGAGGAAGTGCTCCCTTCAAACTTGTAACAACATTTGGCCAAAAGCCACAAGTGTCAAGTACTATCCTTGCAATAGCTTTTCCATCCCTGGTTTTCCCAAACTTACTCTCTCTCCACTTGTTAGAGGAGAACATTAATAACAAAGGGCCCTTTTGCTCATTTAGGCATCTTAATGTCAAGTAATAAGTTGCAAAACGAGTAACCGTTGGCCTTATAAGTTCTCTACCTTTAGTGAATTCCCTCATCCAAGTAAGAACCATGGTCCTTGAATAAATATAAGTGGTTACCCTTTTTTCCTTTGCAATGGTATCACCATAAACCTTAATCTTTTTATCTAAATCTTCCAACATTAAATCAATACAATGAGCAGCACAAGGAGTCCAAAACAATTGTTTTCTCTTTTCCATTAGTTTTTCTCCCACTGCTTTATAATTGGAAGCATTATCTGTCACAACTTGAACAACATGTTCTTCACCAACTTTCTCTACAATAGCATCAAGCATTTCAAACACCTTATCAGCAGTTTTTGAAATTTCTGATGTATCTATTGAGGATAAAAAAAAAAAAAAATAGTTCCCCTTGGACTATTGACCATGAAGTTGCATATGGAACGCCTTTTTCTATCCGACCAACCATTAGACATTATAGTGCAACCGGTTTTCTTCGATTCCAATTTATACTCCTCAAGCAATTCTAAAGTATTTACTACTTCTTTCTTTAAGAAAGTAACCCTAAGCTCATGATAAGATGGGGGTTTCAATCCTGGCTCATACCGTGCTACTCTATCCAGCATAATAGCAAACTCAGGGTTATTAACCACATTAAAAGGAATGGCACTAGTGTAAAAGAATCGAGCAATTTGTTGACAAACATCATCTCTTTCACCCCTCTTATAGCAACGATTAAGTGTCACTTGTTCACCATTTTTCATATACGTATCCATAGGACCTTTACCCCTCCCTTTTTTCCAACTTTGAACTTCTTCAATTCACTCATCATCTATGCCAAACATTCTCCTTTTTTTCAATTGGGACTCTTGTGTTTTGACTTCCTATAGTTTTAGAAATTTCTCTTGAACATCCTTAGGAACTTGTAAAAATGGCTCAACATTATTATGAGTGCCAGCAAGATGATATTTGAATCTAGATATACCTCCAAATCGAGTAACATTACAATACCGACACCTGACCTGCTTTGGATCATTGTTCATCTCATCACCATGTTCCCAACCGAGATCTGTCCTTTGACCATATGTTGTTTTACTCTTCCTCTTAGTCTTCTTAGAACCAGAACAAGAAGCCATACCTGACCAAACAAACAAAATCATATTACCATACACATTTATTATTCATTTTATTCAAACTGGATACATGAAGCATCAAGCATCACGAACTCAAGTAATCAAGAATAGTACCATAGTACCAACTACAATTATTATTCATCCAAATATTCAATTAATTCCAATAACAATTCCAAGTTCAGTATTCATTTTAAGTTTTTAATTACCATAGTGCCAATGTACCATACACATCCAAAGTTCAAAACATAAAGCATTCAACTATTCAAGTAATCAACCATCACAATTCACAATTCACAATTCACAGGATCACAGTATCACACGATCACATTTATTATTCATTTTAACTAATAATAATCTATAATCTGCAACTATCACAGCATCACACTATCACAATTCACATATTTCATTTTCATCCATCTTCTAAAAAAATGACACAATCTACAACTTTTGCAAATTTACAATAACATTTAATAATAATCTTACCTATAAAAACCTACAATCTGCAAAATCTAGTTAAGTAATTGATTTAAAAAACTTACTTTGTACTGCTGAATCTGGGACTCACGGCGGCGGAAGCAAAACAGCAACGAGCGGTGGCGGAGCGGCAGCAGAAAGCGTGAGTATCAACACCGAAGCGGCCGTGGCGACCGAAGGGACGACGACCGGCGACGGCGGCGAATAGCGACCAACGGCGACCATGATAGCGATAGCGAGCGAGCACCCAGTGCATGGATAAGTAAGCACTACGAGCAGCCTGAGGATGAGAGGAGGAGTGAAGATTGAGTATGTGAAGAACAGGAGTTGCGTGAACTGAAGAGTGAAAGACTGGAGTGAAAACCTAAAAATCGAGCTTCCAACATGTCTATCTTTCAATAATTATTCAATTTGAATGTTTTTTTCAAAAAAGAAAAATAAAGCTAAGTTGGTGGCCTAGTGGGTTGGGCAACTTGGGCTGTTGGAGAAAGCCCACCCACCCATTTAAAAACCCAACCAAAAACAGCAAAGAGTGGCCTGGTTTATGCACAAAAGCAAGGATCGTTAGGATCGTACGATCCTACGAGTTTGTACGATCCTGGAACGATTCTAATCCGAGTCTAACTGGTGGGCAATTCTAATGCGATTCGGATCGTAGGGGTCAATTTGGATCGTAGGATCGTACGATCCACCGATCTGGATCGCGATTTTAATAACCTTGCCTAGGAGGCTAGTTTGGTGTGTAGTTAGCAAAGTCCATGTGGGATCGACCTTGATACTTGCTACACGAGTACCCATGCACTTGCGGCGTATCAAGTTTTTGGCGTCCTTGCAAGGGCAAAGCGGGATCATCCTCAAGGCAAACGCGAATGTTGGATGATGTTGAGTGGCTTTTGAATAGAAAATGGATGTTAGATTTTGCGAGGATGAGAGAGCCGACCTATAGGAACCTTACCCTCAAGGTGCTTAGCACCTTTGATGTGAACCTTAAAACTTCGGAGGGTAGGATTATCTTTAGGATAGAAGAAGAAGACCATAATTTGACGCTAGCCCAATTTACCCAAATTTTTCGTTTGTCTGTAGTCCCCGATGTCACAAAATGAGATGTGCCCCCTCTAGCTAAATGGAACCCCAATGAATTTTGGCAGTTCATCACGGCTAGGAATGACTACCACCCGAGTAGGTCTAAGTGCAGGCACATACGAAACCCCGTGTTCCGTTACACGCAACGCATCCTAGCTTGTGGGTTATTTGGTAGGGGGATAGCATGAATGTAGCGGCCTAAGCTAAATTCTATACGGTATAGGGTATGTATTATGCACGACCCGAGGTGAACCCCGCCGCTCTTTTTGCCATACATTTGGCCCGGATTACATCTCACACCAAGGGTAATATAGTTATTGGTGGGTTAATTACAGTTTTGGCTAGGCATTTTGGTTAATCCGGCTCGTCACGAGCGGGATAGGGTAGAGGGCCCCATAACCTTAGATGGTAGGGCTATTAGCGCCATGAAAATGTGTAAGTTAAGAGGGGAAGAAGTTTGGTGGGTCTACCCGCCCCAATATCCTTACCCTCCTCCTCCACCACCTCAGTGATTATCATGTTTCCCCTTCGTGCTAGTTTATTATTGTCTTATGCATTGAGGACAATGCTTTGTCCAAGCATGAGGGGGGGATAATTTGAAAATTTTGAGTCCTCATCTTTGTGTATATGATTTTATTTTGTTGTTTTTCATCGATTTTTGATTATTTTGTTTAGTTTTAGTTTTGTTTTTATTTCTTTAGTTTTTCTTTTTGATTTTGTTTTGTTGTTTTACTTTGATTTTTCTTTTAGCTAGTTTAGTTTTTCTTTTGATTTTTTTAGTTGTTAGCTATCATTTGTAAATCTTTTGCATTCACGTAGAATTGCATTAGTTAGAATCATGTTAGATTTTATTTTATTTTCTTTCTTTTTCTTAGTTTTTAGTTTCTTCTTTTCTAAGTTTTTCATTTGACTTTTGATTTTAGTTTTTGAAAAAACCAAAAAAAATAGAAAACTAAAAAAAATTGAAAAAAGAAGAAAAAGAAACAAAAAATTAGGATAGGATAGGTTTAGTGAATAAAATTCTCCGGTGATGAATTAAAGTTAGATAAATTTTCTTTTAATTTGATTTAGTCTTGTATAGCCCTTTCGTGAATTAAAATTTTGAAAAGAGTTATGAATACTTAGAAAGTTAAGAATTATACTTTGATAGTGATGATTGATTGCCTTTTCTTTGATCATTTGGAATGAGTTCAGCACATATACATCTATTTGAGCTTTGGTTTGTTTGAGAGCTTTTAACCCGTGAGACTACATAAGCCTTAAATGACTAATCATTTTTATTAGTCTCATATTTCCATGTGTGACTCATCCTTAGTTTCATTCTCTAGAACTTGCGATGTATTTCTGTGAAAACTATATTTTTGCTTGTGCATTGATAATATGATTGAGGCATTCTTGTATATATTTTAGCTACATGGCCAAACAACCATCCTTTTCATGTGAATATCCGCCTTTAACCCCCTTTTAGCCTTGTATCACTCATTCTTTTGATTGCCTATATTGATAGTCATGGCCGAATATTTAATTTCCTACCCTTAAGCCTATGCTTGGAGTGTTAGAGCGTGAAAAGTTGGGTTAATTGTGGTGTTTTTGTTGTTTGGTTTGAGTTGGGGATGTTGTGAAAGTTGAATATCATGAGATTTTTACCCCATTGTATCTTGATATGGGTTGAATTGGAAATTTGCCTTATTAGTGTATGTATATATATCTTTAAGTTTGAGTTGTAAAAAAAGAGAAAAGAGAAGAAAAAAAGAGAAAAAAGCAAAAAGAAAAAAAAATGAAAAAAATGAAAAAAAATGAAGAAAAAAGGTGTTTAGTAGTTTGAAAGTTTATTTTCTTTGAGTTGAGGCAATTTCTACTTGATTTTGGGATGTTTTGTTGTGAATGTAAGATGTGAGAATTTTTATTTGAATAATTTGGTGAGGTCTATGCTCTAGGTCTTGGCTTTTAGCTCCACTTCCCCAAATATATTTTCACTTCTTACCCTTAACCTCAGCCCCATTACAACCCATTTGAAAGTCCTCTTGATTATCATTGTACATTGCATTTTAGCGTAGAAAATTGATATTATTTACAAGCTTATGGTAGAATGTTACTTTGTGATTGAGTGTTGAGCGTACCTTCATTGCTTTATTCATTTTCAAACACATGAGAAGAGTGTTTCTACATTCCCTATAGTGAGGTTGCTCTCAATTTACCTAGTTTCAACCATAATTGTGTGCTTGCTTGTTTCGTTAGAAATTAGGAGGGTGATTAGTTTGATCTTGATAGGTATAGTTTTTGTAATTATTTCTATGGTTTCATTTTCTCTTGTATATAGACTTTCTTTCATACTTGGATTATGCTTGATTAAATTCGATTAATTGAATGTCTTATCAATGTTTTCTTGAGGAGATTGTAAATAGATTTTTTACTTTCGCTTTGAAACTTTTTCTTTTGACTTGAGTCATTTTATCCCGATTATTTTCTCTTTTCGTTCTTTTCTTTATTTTTCGTTTTATTTGTGAGTTTAGCCTTGCTTAGGGACAAGCAAGATGTAAGCATGGCGGGATTTGATAAGTGTATTTTATATATATGTGATCTTGGATTATTTAGATTTAATTTAGGTGATTTTAGTTATGAATGTATTAATTTTATACCCGAATTTTCTATTTTATGCTTGATTGGAGTTTGGTATAGTTTTGTAGGAATTTGAAGTAATTTGGATCAAATCAAGCTCAAAACCAAGTTGAAGAAGTCCAAGTAGATCATAAAAGATGAGAAAGATCCACCCCAAGCCCCAAACTCAGGCCCAAGAATTCAAAGGGTACGTCATGCATCAACACGGGTGATATTTCACCCAACACGAGCCGTTTCACAGTCCAGAAAGTTCAAAATTGGACTCCAACAGGAAACACTACCCGTGTTGGGTTCAACACGGTCCGTGTTGGACAGGCACGAACCGTGTTGGCCCTGTTAAATGCAAAAACGTCGTTTCATATGCTCTTAATGCTATATAATTGATGTATCCAGCTGTTTTTGCTATCATTCACTCCCATTCATCATCATCTTCTTCTCTACATTCATCCATCCCTTCATCCACAGTTCCATCCAAGCTCATCCATAGTTGAAGATTGAGAATTTGTTGGGTTTTAAAATCGATTCTCAAGAAATCCTTTGAAATGGAGGAGCAAAGTCCCCACCGATCACTATTCAAGTGAGGAACGATTTCCATCTCGGTTTACTTCTCTTTCTCCTAGATTTCATGCTTTCTAGAGTAGATTTTGTTATGTTTTGTGTTTAGAACATGAGTAGTGAGTAGTTTTCTTTAACTTGGGGGATAAACCCTTATTAGTTTCTCTTATGGATTGAGTATTGTTGGATTGAACAAGTTTGTTTATCTAGTTTGAATGCATTTTATTTATCCTTTGATATTGTATGTCATTGTTTTTGCTTGATCACCATTAGCATGGATTTAGATTGTTGAATGAAGTACCGAACGGAGAAATTCGATAATCGGAACCCTTAGGATTAAACTGATTATGAAGTGAACTAGACATAGAAGACTTTGTAATTAGGGGTCATTGGATATTTGATCTTTAACTTAGATAAAATTGACACAATAAGAATCCAAGAGATCGATTTTACTAAGCAATCTGTTTCATTGCCAAAAGCTCGCTATGGAAGAATTTATGCGATTATCGACCCTAAAAAGTACCAAATTAGTGACTTACATGTTCAATCCACTTGTTTGAATCATAGAGTTACTTAGGTTTTATCCCCTGAACGTCTTTCTCATATTGATTTCATCTTGTGAATTGTGTGAATATTTGTTTGTTTTAACCTTTTTAGTAATTAGAAATAGAATTAGTTCGATCATCCTAAACCCGATCGATTTAGCAATCACCTAGGAGGCTAGTTTGGTGTGTAGTTAACAAAGTCCATGTGGGATCGACCTTGATACTTGCTACACGAGCACTCGTGCACTCGTAGCGTATCATGGTAGAGGGCACTGAGGGTGTAAATGAATGAGGATGTAATGGGCCTTGTATGCATGCACTATCCCATATATGATTGTAGGTCCCGTCATTCCGGGGCCTGCTCATAGGGGTAATACTGATATGCATAACTCTGTTGTCTGCTCAAGTTCCCCAACTGGTGTTGCAAGGTTGATTCACATAATGTTCAATAGTGTCGCTGTTGCAAATAAATCTTGTAGAGTCTATAACCACGATTGTAGCTCAGCTTCTCCAACAATGCTACCACCTCCTTGCAATCGCTTCATAGACTAAGTCATCACATCCAAAATGCGCCTTTAAATAGGCATTATGATACCCCTTCAACTCACTCTCTATTGTAGTTCAACTTGTGGCCATTTACCTTGATCCCTATAGCCTTCCTCAGCAATGCATCTAAACCCGCAGTTTCCATCAGAGACAACATCCATCCAGCCAATAATATATGGAATTATGAAATGTGGCAAATCGTTCTTATACGGGAATGGATCTGTATACATCCTGGGAATACCTGCGATTAAGAGTAACATCAATTGTAAAAAAAACCAAAAACATGGTTATGAGGTTAAATACAAACACAATAGATAAGGCAATTCAAACATTTTGGATCCATCCCGACGGATGAAGAACTGGATACCTTTCTTCTTGATGAGTTTGTCGTAGTCTTGCTACCCCTAACCGATCTTCGTCCGTACTCAAACGCACTGGGGTTTCGTCGTGGATCTAGAGGTGCTCGGTCTCCCCTTCCGTACGGGGCTTGTCTCCAGATCAGGTACATCACCAATCTCGGGACTTATCTCTTCGACGTCTTCGTGGATGACTTGGGTTACGTGGCGAATCATTGACGGATCGGTCTCTCGAACCTTTTGAACGAGCAACTCAAATTCTTTCAAGTCCCGAGATGATGGATCATCATTTGACCCTGGGGTGTCACCATCACAAATGAATGTGAGTTGCCTCCAGAACATGTTTATCTGTGTCGCACACAATTCCTCTCCCTTATCTAACAGGATTAACATAGAATAGGCGCACGGGAGGTGGTGGGTTTTCCATAATTTGTGAGCGCACATGTCACCACCTCCAACAGGCCTCAACGGCAACACGATAGTGAACTCCTTCGCCAAAATGCTAATTGCATGGTGAGACACATTCCCGTGCAAATGCTTGAACATTCGGGAGGTTTTATACATCATGTGCATACTCCTTGACAGTTCAAGCTCCCTCTGAATCTCAATATGTTGATTCTCAAATGTTGGTGAATCTTTGCAAAGACACGATCGAAGGTGTCTCTACCACTGTCGATATAGTATTTCAAGGTAGAATGTTGACTCTCAGCTCTAGAAGTCACAGTGTTCCCCAAGTGAGAGACATCGTCAGTAAAAGTACAAACGAATTTTTTTCTTATGCTTCATCCACGTACCATTCAGGTACTCCACAATGCGCCCATTTCTGCCAATCCACACGTGTGAGTTCCATCCACTTCATGTTAAACTCATTAATAGTCTTGGCATATACTACGCCGTTCAAATAATGATATTTAAAATGTAGCCCCCAGCCAGTCTTCTTCCCCCCAGTAAGGACGTTGACTATGTTCTCCACGTCATTCCCAATATGCCACACGCATAAAAGGTGGGGCACACCTGGGAAAACTCTCGCAATAGCACCCGACAACCCTTACTCCTTGTCCGCCACAAACACACCTAGAGTAACATCGGGACCTAACAAGTCATGCAACCTTCAAAGTAACCACTCATAGGAGTCCATCTTCTCGTCCCCCATAAACGAGTACGCAACGAGGAAGTTTTTGTTAGTGGGTGTCACGCCTACAAGCTCACATAAAGGTCATTTCTCCTTGTTTGTCTTGTACGTACTGTCGATAAGAATAACATTGGGGTACGTACGGAGCAACTTCAACGAGTATGGGTGACATAAAAATAGATGTCGAAGACTGCCATCTTCATCAAAATATGTATAGGATAAATACCCGTCATCTTTCGCCAAGTGGAGACAATGTTGGGTATGTATCCTCCTGTCCATATCCTCAATACGTATCTTTGCCCGCTCGTTGTATATTTGGCTGACGTTGGCATTACAATCCGGAAACTTCACCTTAAGGAATGTGTGTATCGTGGTCGGCGTACACCCCATGTTGGTCATTTCCCGTACATGGTCTTTCATATCAGAAGTCAAGGGGTATCCATGACGATGTCCTTCCTCGTACACGATGAAGTGATGATTGTGCTTCCCCCGATCTCCGTCGCAAACACGTACGAGCCATTCCATACCAGTACGAGTCCACGCTACAATGATAAATTTGCAGTGGCACGCCTTCGTCAACGTAACTCGACGAGTTGCTGCATCAAGATCATTCAGTTTGCCACGGTAACCACCGTACCTCCAACACTTCAAATACATCTTAAGCGGATTATCAAATCGTTTTGCTTGTAGGTAGCCCATACAAACTTAAATCCGATGCCCCGAGCTATTTCATCGGCCCACTCATGTACAACATCTAAACTATCAAACACCTCGTCGGTCGCAAAAACGATGAATAATCTACATCGTCTCCGCCAAACTGCTCTAACTGAACCTGCAGAACCATACTTCAATGATTAATTTCCGCAAACATTACCAAATAACATTAATAATTAAGATTAGCATTTCAAACATTACCAAATAATAATAAATATAATAACAATACAAATTTTACTAAAATCAATAACACGAATAACATTGATTTTATTTTATTATTAATGACCATACAAACAATAACGATAATAATGATCACAATAATAATATAATAATATTCATAATGATAATAGCAATTTAACAATAATAATAATAATGACAACAGCAACAGTTACAACAACAACAACAATAATAATAATAATAATTATAATAATAATTATTATTATTATTATAATAATAATAATTATTATTATTATAATAATAATAATAATAATAATAATAATAATAATAATAACAATCATGATAACAATAGCAACAATAATATTAACAATAACAATAACAATATTAACAATACTAACCCTAATAATAGTAATAATGATAATAATAACAATAATAATTATCATATCATACCATATCATAATAATAATAATAATAATAATATTATTATTATTATTATTATTATTATTATTATTATTATTATTATAGAAATCATTGTGGGTCCCACGAAATAGAGACTCGGGAGTGATTGTAGGGGAATTGGTCAATCACAGCGTAGAAAATTATATTTTTTTTCTATTTTCTATTTTTTTATTTTCAATCCGGATTATTTTAAAATTAAAAAAAATAAAAAGTATCACTAATCCAGTAATCATTTACTGCTTTGGAATCTGAATTAAATTATTTAGGTGCAAATAACAGTAATTATTTTGGTATTGCCTATATAATAATAATCTATATATTATAATAGAAATCATTATGGGTCCCACAAAATAGAGCTACGGGAGTGATTGTAGGGGAATTGGTCAGTCACAGCGTAGAAAATTATATTTTTTTTAATCTATTTTCAATTTTTTATTTTCAATCCGGATTATTTTAAAATTAAAAAAAAACCAGAAAGTATCACTAATCCTTCACTGCTTTGGACTCTGAATTAAATTATTTTGGGGCAAATAACAATAACTATTTTGGTGTTGCCTATATTATAATAATAATAATAATAATAATAATAATAATAATCTATCCATATATTATAATAGAAATCATTGTGGGTTTCACGAAATAGAGCCACTAGAGTCACTGTAGGGGAATTGGCCAATCACAACGTAGAAAATTATATTTTTTTCTATTTTCATTTTTTTTAATTTTCAATCCGGATTTTATTTTAAAATTAAAAAAACAACATACTAAATTATAAAATATATCCTTAATCTACGTATGCTTAACAACAGTTACATTCACAACAAGTTCTACTAAATCTCAAACAGTAGTGTTTAATTTCAAATTAAATTGTATTTCATTTTCTATTTCTTTCCAGATTTTATTTACATTTCAAGAAATTAAAAAATATATCCTTAAACGACTCCTACGAAATCTCAAACAGTCGTATTCAATTTTAATTTAATTACATCACTAAAACAAAACCATCCATAACTAATGACTTTAATATCCAAAACACTTCAAAACAATTGCCAATTAGATTATTACATGACTCTTGCGGTTAGGTCAATGAAATTCATGAGTTTTTGTAGATATCTATATAAATATAACACATTTGTAAGAAGTTATATCTATTTCTAATATGTTAACCTATTATTATGCATCTAATTTCACAAACGACATACTAAATATCCCAAAATTAAATCTCTCTTCATCTACAGTCAGGAGCAAACAAGATCAATCTTATCGTACTTCAAAATCATATAGACATAATCCTTTACCTTCCCCATCAATAAGTTTCACATTCATAAATGTTTTCCTCAATATTCATCAGTAAGTTTCACATCCATGACTTTTATAAAATTTCAAAAGTAACTAATTGAGTTCACTCCGTGCATCGCACGGGTTGAGGCCTAGTAAAATTATAATAGAAATCATTGTGGGCCCTACGAAATAGAGCCACGGGAGTGATTGTAGGGGAATTAGTAAATCACAGCGTAGAAAATTATATTTTTTTTAATCTATTTTCAATTTTTTTATTTTCAATCTGGATTATTTTAAAATTAAAAAAACCAGAAAGTATCACTAATTCTTCACTGCTTTGGACTCTGAATTAAATTATTTTGGGGCAAATAACAGTAATTATTTTGGTGTTGCCTATATAATAATAATAATAATAATAATAATAATAATAATAATAATAATAATAATCTATCCATATATTATAATAGAAATCATTGTGGGTCCCACGAAATAGAGTCAATAGAGTGACTGTAGGGGAATTGGCCAATCACAACGTAGAAAATTATATTTTTTTCTATTTTCATTTTTTTTAATTTTCAATCCGGATTTTATTTTAAAATTAAAAAAACCAGAAATTATCACTAATCCTTGACTGCTTTGGGCTCTGAATTGAATTATTTTGGTGCAAATAACTGTAATTATTTTGGTGTTGCCTATAATCTATATAATATTAATAGTAAAGTTTGTGGGTCCCGCGGAATGGAGAAGAAAATTAGGGCCCTGTTCTTTTATACAGCTGGCAATCTGTGGTGCCACAACTCACCGCATATTGCCACAGCCCACCACAACATACCATTCCACCACAATTCACCACAACCCACCACAAATTACTTTTTTAAATCTATTATATATCTTTAATATAAATTTTCAATCAATATTTTTTCACAATTACCAATACAATATTTCAACTCACTTTTTCCAATTACTTTTTCACAATTACCAATACAATATTTCAAGATGTTTATCATTTTCGTATTTATATATATATACAAAAAAAACTCACCACAACTTACCAATAACTCACCACAATTCCACCATACCCGCCACAATTTCATCACACCATACCGCAGCATAACGCATAAAAGAATAGGACTTAATTGTAGGGATTCTGGCCAATCAGAAAGCAGATAAATACAAATAAATTATTTTTGTGCAAATATCAGTAATTATATATGTTGCAGGATATTTATAATCTCATCTTCCATTTATGGAAACATCGACCAACTCGCAACATCATTATATACTACATTTATTCAAATGTATGAAGGATGAGAGAGAACTCTTTATCATAAAGAATAATAAGACATTAGCATCAAATGTATCATGTAGGTCCAAAATTGTCACTCGACAAATAACTATGTCTCATAATGCAATTGTCCATCTATCGTCCAAGTTATAATTATATTATTGTCATCTATTAAATAGTTACCCATCTTTTCATTTGACAATATGATCGATGTTTTGTTCTTTTAAAATTGTATTTGCAGGAATCAATTAATTTTTCTTTTTAAATTGTATTAGGAAATTTTTTATTGCTAAATTACATGTTTTGTCACAACAATTTATTATGATGTTTTACATATAACAATTACATGAATGTTTCGTTTGGTTTACTTTGTATGGACAGTTACTTATCCATGACTTTTATAAAATTTCAAAAAGTAACTAATTTAGTTTACTTCGTGCATCGCACGGGTTGAGGCCTAGTATTAGTAATAGTAATTATGATAATTACAACAACAATAATAATTATAACAATAACAATAATAATAATAATAATAATAACAATAATAATTATCAAAACAACAATTTTAACAATATTAATAATAATAACAATATTATTAAATACATTTCTTTTAAAAAACTGACGAAAATTCCGACATTTTTCGGACGGCGGCCGCACGCCACTTGCGGCGTCGCCGCCGCCGATGCCGCACACAGATTGTGGCATGATCACCGCCAATGTTGCATCTTATGTGCGGCAATCACAACGGCACTGCCGCACATGAAATGCATCCCTCACGGCGGCCTTGCCGCAATCGATGTGTGGCAACAACGACGGCGACGCTGCAAGTAGCGTGCGGTAGTCGTCTGCCCAATACAAATTCGGGATTTTTTCAATTTTTCCTCCAAATTTTTCAAAAATTAAAATTTACATACTAACTTCTTCTTCAAATGATCTATCTCCTTCCATTGATAATTTATGTTCAATTTACACAATTTTAGTGATTCTTGACAAATTTGAGGTTGAGAAAATTTGAGAAGATGAGGGAGATGAGAGGGAGAGGATAAGAAGAGGAGAGGGGCAATATATGTCATTTGGAGGGAGTGACAATAGTAAAAGGGTGGGTGACGTATAACAGTACCTATTTTATATAGAAAATCATTGTATATATTGAAAAATTTATGGTCAAAAGTTTTGAAATTTGACTGTACAATTTCCAAAGACGATAATTAATATGAAACAGAGGAGTAGTTATAATATGTCAAGATATCCTTGAGTGAAGTTTATGACAATATTTAAGAGCCAGGTAGCAGTTTTGACAAATTTTCAAAGTTATATGGTATATTTGACAAATTTAAAAGTTATTTGACATTTTTGAGAAGTTTCCAATGTTATACAGCATATTTAATAAATTCAAAAGTTAAAAGTTACATGGTGTAACGCCCCGGCCCCCTCCCGGGCCCCGGACATTACCAATAACTGCTTCAAGGATCGCTGACTGGCACCACAAATCACCACGAGTCATTCCAGCGTGCTTCGCCCTCGCTCACACGCTGCCTGGGAAAACTTCCCAGGAGGTCACCCATCCTTTGACTACTCCCAGCCAAGCACGCTTAACTGAGGAGTTCCCAACGAATGAGCTACCATAAAAGAAGGTGCACCTTGGTGATATGAGTAGTCATTTCAATCCTTTTAAGCCACACTTTAATCACATACCCGGGGTATTACACATGGCATGAAAGCCTAAAGCCAAAAGTATAACAAAAGTATCAAAGCTCAAATAGTGCCCACAATCCAGTGTCCTAAAATGAAACAAGACACTTGTAAAACAGAAAAAACCATGACCAACTCAAAAGTAACACTACCAAAAACCAAAAGAATAAATACAAACATGGCTTAGATCCAATAGATTTAGGTTATTAATTAGTAACAGTGAGAGTAATACTGGGAAGAGAGAACGAGTAGATACAAGCAAAAAGGAATTGAATATCCAATTGATTTGGAGCCTCCTATATTGGATCCAAAAACCATTAGAAACCTACGTAATTCAAATTTCATAAAGCTGAACAAGGTAGGTACCCAAATGCAAATGCCACATCGTACTTGAAAACCCTAACCATTCAAAATAAAATCACTAAAAACGTACCTTACACTCCACATCCCATAAACAATCCTACAGATTAGTCCGATGCCAGACAGGCAGAGGAGAGGAGTATCGATTTTACAACTCTCCTGAAAAACTCCCCCGGGAGTCCCATCTACAACTGAGGATGAATGTTTGTGAATGTAAGGTTTCACAGCCAAATCCACACAATGTCAAGAAAATAGACTGGAAAAATGTTGTCACTTGTCAGACCTTGTCTCCAATTGAACGAACATATCTGCAAATGTATGCATGAAGTTACATATGCAGTGCTCTCCTAGTCTTTCATACAAAGATCAACTGGAACATAAACCAGCCACACAAAAAACCAGGTTTAAAAACACCATCATCAGGCTATGAGGTGTCACAATATGATACCAAAAGACACAGATACAGGCTTTTTCACATCAAGGGTGGATAGTTCCAACCAAGAACAGTTGCTACTGGGAAAGAGCAAAGAAAACATCCAAACTTTACCATTATCAGCCTTACCTATATGGTTAAGAACCAGCGTTACAAGGGCGCAGTCTACACGGCAGATTTGCTAAAAGCTAATCGACCTCCGCACGCATCTTTTCCAGAAGTATCTCTTCAATGCCATTCACAAAATCTGTTAGGCTTTTCCGTATGCTCACATCCAAGGAGTTTGCTGCCTCCTGCATGACCCCCAACAAAAAGAATGTAAACACCAGCATCACTACTGAGTCTTTTACAACAGAACCAATTCATTGGGATATTCACTCTAAAGAGATCTTTGAAGTCTTCATATACCATGATTGGCATATGATTCAGTAAATTTAAGGCTAAAACTGACACGTTTACACTTTAGTCAGTACTAGCCATAGTCGCTATCCCCACCCAATGCAGGCCAGCATGGAGAACTCCCACACCACACAGGCAACATTTTTTGTCCGAGAGCATGCACTTGGGTAACAAACGTCTGCTAATAGCAGATTACAACTGATCTCAATCATTATATTAACCTTCACAAGTCGAAGGATTCCGAGCATGAAACTTGAATAGATTCCGCTTTTCACATAGATGTCACATGTTCTAAGGTGCAACCTAAGTACCTAACAGGCTAACCCGATGGACTTTCTTCATGAACAACATTTGCTTCCGTTTCCAAGACTTAGAGAGATTAATAAGCTCAATTCAATAACAGAAATGATTCAAGCAAACACAGCATTGTCTAATGTCTTACCCCTCATTGCTCATCTCACTTGCTGCTCTTTACATGGTCACTCTCTCTCTCTCTCTCTCTCTCCCCCCCCCCCCCCCAACACACACACACAAACACAAAAAAAAAAAAAAAAAACTGTTTGCTCGAATATACTGGACTATAAACTTTGTCTACTTTAACTTAGCTTCTGGATGAAACTGCCCATTGACATTTATGCCATTGTAACTTACAAGACTATTTACCAGTACGGACTATGGAGAGAAACAACTGCAGCATCGCAGAAGAACAAAGAAAAGAGGAATTACTTGCCTCCACTTTGGACAGCAAACTCAATGAGATTCCTCTGCCATTCTGATCAGAACTCCCGAGAGATACTAACTTCAACGCCGACATGGATAGTGGCCAACCTTGGGATGGCTTTATAAAGACACGAACCCCACCATCCATGTGAGCCATAATTAACTCTTCTTTATCCACATATTGGAAAGAATGTCTGCATTGGAAAAAAAAAAACCTATCAATAAAGATCATATCAGTTTTGCTATTTCTGCTATTTCAGAGAGACTTTTAATTCTTCAGAAACTAATTCCGGAGAAGATAGGCATTTGGCAGTTCAATTGCAGAAGTGCTTGTTAGAATTCTGCTTCGTTTGAAATACCAATAGTTTTTCTTTAAACAATGAGAAAATTCATGTGGGTTCATTGCTGGAAGCATTCAAAGCAGAAATATACTTGATCTACCATCCAAAAACAACCGAAACAATACCCAAACAAAAAACACTCCAAACACACGCACATGCATGCACTTTCATTCAAACAAACATCAAGCTAGGCTTGTCGTATGCACCAGCTGTCGGGGGAGTATAAATTATGTACATAAGATGAGCCGAAGAGATTAGGGGACGAGTAAAATATCAATAAATAAAAAAATAAAAAAAAAACTCATGAGAAAGATTGCAAATTGTTCAAGCAGCTGCAAGTCTTGAAAAAGGAAGAGAAAGGATTACATGGTTGGCTCATGAATGATCCCTTCATAAAAGACTAGATAAGCTAAGGGAAATGAAAGTTTCAAGAGGCTGAGTTGTAAATTCCAATATGATAGGAACGGGGATAATAGATAGCATTTGCATGGGAGTTGGGATATATGGGAATTATGATTTATGAAAAAGGGGCTGCTATGCGGTCTATGAAAAACTTAAGTACTCAACCCCAAAAACTTATGGCTAAAGCTTCTAGAGGGAACTAGAGCTGACTTGAGCTTCATGAGACGTGAAAATCACTAACAATTGTCCCTGTTGGCCTAGTTTCTGTTTTCGAAATCTAGAAACAATTGCAGAAGCAGCAACTGCCTGTACATTTTTTGCACAGAAATCATGCACTGATATGAAAATAAAAGTTGAAGCGGGTTCCAGTACATACATCAATAGCCTGAGACTAGGTGTCCTAGTATTTCTTCCGATTTGGGAGGGGGTATTAAAATGAGGCCCTTGCACAACAAAATGGCCACATCAGAAAGTTTTTGAAGTTGACCAAACTGTGTTTCTCACTACATTTTAGTTCTTTGTCCCATCTGGCATCAGAAAGGTTGTCATAATTGTTCAGGAACAGGGGCCAGCACAGTATGAGCCGCACCTGTTTGTTACAGACAATGGCTTTTATATGTTCAGTTTATTAATTTTTTCGTAAATTATATGATACATTTTTTATTCTCTTTTTGTAGCGAACTTTTTGACCTGTTGCATTGTTATTTGTTAACAATCAATCTTCCCAAGGACCAAAATTTGTATAGTGAATCTTTTTCAAATTCATTCGAAGGCATCGTATTTATTCCAGAAATTATGTAATTGGCACTATTCTGCAATACCCTGCCCATCACTGCAGTTCAACCAAAATTACATTGTCAATCTCCGGGGTAAACACAGTCAGTAAGCACCTAAAAGAAACTTTAATAATCTTGTCCGCACGCTATAGAGAACTTTTCAAAGAAATTTCCCAAAAACTGCATCAAATATTTGAGAACTGCAATTGCCTAACAAGCCATGTCATGAAATCAAATGCTTTCTTTTAACATTCTCAGTTGAGGCAGTCCTTGGGGTTCACCACTTTCTCTAGCTCTTCCTCTGCCCTTTTCTCCTTTAAGTACCCCGTTGCACTATCCACCAATATGCCTTGTAGGTCACAATAGTACTAAAACTATTTCCAAAATATACAGATATCAAAAGATTCAAACTCCGAACTAATCTAGGTCAGGCATGTTATCAAATGGCAGAGCACACAATCATAAACCCATATTACATTAAAAATTGGCATCAAGCACAATCAAACTGACTGGCCAATGGCCACAAGAGACTCCAAGTGTCCAAGGGACAACCAATCACTTGCAGAGTTGCAGTGTTTCAAGGAAATACTCCCTCCGTTCTTTTTATCTGTCTACAGTTTTCAGTGTCAATCTTTAATCAATAACTTTTAATATAAAATTTTTATAAAAAAATATAATATTATACTTTTCTAATAGTAAAACTTTATTGCGAATTTAATGACATCAATTTTGTATGATATATCATTATGCAAATTAAGATATTAATGGCCAAAGTTTTTAACACAATTTCCTAGGTGACAGATAAATAAAAACAGAGGGAGTAATGAACAAGTCGACTTCTTAATGATGTACTAAAATCAAGATAGAGTGATGACTACAGTATGTTGGTCTGTAGACACACACATGACCGCCCATATCAACGTCTTAGTACTAATCAAGCAATAATACACATGCAGATGCATATATGGTGCGTAACTGCATGTCAAGTTCTCAAGACTAAAAACGTGCAAGAAAGACTCTTGAGCATAAAAATCACCTTGATTTATTCGCAACCTTCACTATAAGCTGCCTCATGGTGCACAGAACAATTCTATCTTGAACTTTCTGCAGAAACCATCCCAATGAGGACCTTGTCTCTGGCACAGACAATTGAGAAAAAAGCTGGCTAGCATCGCAACAAGATAACAGTATAATTAATATGCAAATAAATGCAACTTCTTTTTTCCAAAAAAAAAAAAACAAAAGATTTTAATTTACAATTCTTGTTTCCATTTTTTTTTCTTGACGCACAGGGAGGGGGGCACAATTCTTGATGAAACCATCTTCATCATGTTTTAGTTTGTTAGGTATTTCCAAATCATGGATGCATGCAACTGTTGCTAGAAAAATCAGTACTGAACAGCCACAATTCGGGGAAGAAACGACAAAGCTGCAAAGCAAATGGATTTTGAAAGACAGACCTGAAACTTTTAGCAGCTTCAGCAATCTCCCTTATGTAGACGTCGTTAGGAAAGATCTACAAAATATTACATGACAAAGAACTTTACAAAGCAATCGAAAGAATTCAGACCATTGGTCAAAACTTATTGGCCTCATAGTGGAACAATTGTACTAAGCCTTGAATGACCTGAAACACAGATGACCAAATGTACTTGAAGACAGATCCAGATAAATGGTAGGTGCTTCGGGATGTAGGGTGCAAATTATTATTTGTTGTCTTCATTTAGACATGCTAGGTACTCATATGCAGGCTGAATATTAGGTTTCCATTCATTGGGGGGCCTAAACCCAAATTCATGGTGCAAAATGTTCATCCTTACTTGAAATGCAGCCATATAAGGTATACTAATTAACTTCAAAATTCCTAGCATGTTTTGTTTCCAGTTCTCTTTCATGATATGCTAAATTGAGAAATACTGAGTTACCAATCAAAATATAAGAAGCATTTCGGTGGGAAAAGGGGAGGGCTGTTAATACGACATTTCGATTTCAAAACCCTGTTCCCAATTCTAAATTTTTGAGCCTGACAGGTCTGTGTAGATCCATAGCAATCTCTAACTTGGTACCTTACCCTGAGTAACACAGTCTCAGCAGCATAGGTCTGTTGACCAGACTGCCTATCCCCCCTCCCCTGGCACATCGAGAGTTGACCGACCTTCGACGTGGGTACTGTCAACCTGACCCAAGCCGGCTTGCAGAGCCCCTCCCTTACCTATAAGAAGCACTTTACTCTACAACAAAGTTTAATAGAGATACAGCAACATTTAAGCCATAACATTTTCTATTTTGTCAAATATGCCTTATGGTGGACCCAACAAAAACCAATCCAAGCTACAAACCAAGCCTTGGCTCCTTAGTTTCAGGGCCAGGGCTCATAAGCTTCAAAAGTTTGAATGACCCTTCACTGCTAAGCTAAACAGCTATGCCTTCTTAAGAAATAATTGGTGCAGTGATTTATAAATAAGAAACATTGCAAATGACCTAAGTTCATGCCTGAGCCACGGACAGGCCTTCAATTCAGCACAAGTACAACACTAAGTACAATATTTGGACACTTCAATACAGACTAAAAAGTGAAAGCCACGAGGGGGGTGACATGTTGGTACTCCCATCTACCCTATTAGAATATGAATTCAGGTCAAACAGAAGTTCAAACGTCCAAGCCAAATAGTAAGGAGCTCTGCTGACCATAAACTTTCAAAACTATTCACAGGATATATTTTAAGCTATCATTGCCATAAAGATAATCATTTACGAGGCACTCTACCTCCACAGTTTGTAGCTCCATACTCCCGTCCATGACATCTATTTGCAACTCATGGCTGACGTCATGCAGCTTGGTATCTTGTTCAGCGTTTTGCTGGCATAATAAGTCTTCAACAGGCGGAATGCATGTCCTTAGTGACACCCTAATGTGGTTTCCTTCAAATTCTAATACCTTCAAACCAGTAAATGCTTCCTCGATCTTTTCAATAGCCTCAACCCTATAAGACGCCCCAAAAAAAAGCCAATTACAGAAAAGTCAAATTTGGCTTCATACCAGTAAATGCTAGCTCAAGCTTTCAAGATCCTCATATCTATAAAAATCAAAATAGCAAATGCAAACACAACCTATTCATCTGACAAGTAGATAATACAGAATGTTGCATTACCTTTTCAACTTGAGATCAAGATCCCGCAATGACTGTAATTCCAATTTGTTTGTCTCAATTTGTTGTTTCAGGCTGAAAACCTGAAACGCAAGCAAATTTTCATGAAGAAAAATAGAAGTAACAAAAAGAAAACCTGGAAAGTCAAAAACAAAGAGCACACTCCTACGCCAATGGTAAAAACAAAATGCAAGCAACTGGATTAAAACATGTCCATCATAAGCAGCTGTATGGCTATATCAGGGTGGGATTCGCGAAAAAAGGACAACCTGGACGCGATCATCACCATATCCCTTTGATAACCTTTCATGACCTGCCCCATCTTTGAAGTTGTCAACATGTCTTGTCTTTTCTAGCTTCAATCCCTGAAAGATGATTCCAATCAAATGATATGAATGATTAATATGTAAATTTTCACTGAATATATGAGTGACAGAGCTCGTAATATTTCATTACAAGATAACTCCTTGTCACAAAGGCCAATCAGATAAGTCAAATCACTCTCAAAAACTCAAAAGTTAGTTCAACTTGGGGGTGGGGTGGGGGGGTCTATTTCTAGACTCTAGGGGACAATCACTTATATGGACTCTCCCCATTTTCACAGCCTTCGTAAATTTTAAAATTTTAAACACAATTCAATTATCTAACAAAGAAAAATTTGGCCACAATTGTAACTAGTATAAATATCCCTTATGGGGCTATGAATAAGATCATCTTATTCTCCTCTCAATCTCTCTTCCCTCTATTGTTCTTCTATTCATTGTTTTATAAACGTTATCAGCACCACAACCTCTTTCTGCAAAAATTTGAACCGCTTTTTTTTTTCTTTTCTCTTTTTTCCCACTCTTAGTTCAAGGTAATCTTCTTCACTGTCTTTCTCTCTATCTACATGATTTGTTGCGTGTGGGAGTTTGATTTGTGCAGGTGCCATTATACATTTAACTTTTCTATTGAATTGACTTCTAATTTACTTTTATCATGTCTAACATATTCATTGACATAGTATCTCTGTTTCAATTCATAAACCATGTACTTGAATATTGTCTAACACATATTCATTCATGAATGTAGTATCTCCCTTTCAATGACACATCAAGTCCTTAATTGACATGTATTTCTTTTCACTGACACATCATATACCTAAATTCTGAAGTGTAACCTTTGTCTTTTCTGCTTTTACGTCTGGTATTCCTAGTTTCGGCTTCTCTTTTTACACCCAAAGTTGTGTTAGTAAGTGTTATTTAACTTGATCATCAATTAGCATTATTTATTTAGCAATTTGTTCCAACTGTTAATTTGATTCAATTTTGTATCATCTGCAATTTTACATGATTTTATCAGCACATTCTTTTATTGTTGAATACAAGATATTGACGCCGGTGCATGGTAATACTTTGCCAGTGGTACTTGGTTGCCAGTTCTATTCATCAAGCGCATGTTAATAATTAGATAGGACACTCCTTACTCTAAAGCATTTTTTATACCTGTACTTATTAGTGTATAAAATATACGCTAACTTCATATAATCACCACATCAAGTAGATGATGTTTATGGATATTCTTGTGGCTATATTACTGCCTTTTTCAATTAATTACATGCTTAGTTTAAAAAAGCGCACGAGGCGCACGCTACATCGCACGAGGCGCACGCTACAGCGCACGAGGCGCCGAGGCGCACCTCTCAGCACTTTTCAATGTCGGGCGGCGCGATGCAGGAGCGCGCTTTGTGCGCCTTTTGGGCTTTTAGCGGCGCGCCTAGTGGGCTTTATGGACTTTTTACTGTTCACGTGTAAAAAACAAAGAAAATAGTTGACTTATTTTGAAAAGCAACTTCTGGGCTAAAAAAACCCTAGCTCGCGCGAACTCCTCAGTCTCTCTTCTCCCTTTTCACATTGGGTTCTCTTCTTCTCCCTCTTCCAAACTGACCTCCCTTCTTCTTCGTTCTCTCTGTTGTTGTTGCTGTTGTTTTGGGGGCCTCCTTGCTGCTGTTTAATCCTCTATGAAAAACCAAGTAATGTTCTTCCTTTTTTGTTTCTTTGCTGAGTTGCTTTTCTTTTCTTATGCGTGATTCTCTTCTTCTTCTTCTTCTCCTTTACGTGTACTGTTCTTCTTCCTTTTTTTTTCTTTTCTGTGTTGCTTTTCATTTCTTATTCATGCTTCTCTGTTCTTCTTCTCCTTCCTTTTCCTTTTCCTTTTCTTCTTCATGATTCTGAGTGATCGTCATTTTAGTTATTAGACTCTAGGGCTTCTAGGCCTTAAGATTATGTTGCTACTTGGCTACTTTGCTTAATGTGTTGTGTTTTCTATGTTTGCTTTAAATGACTATGCTTGTTTTATCTCTTTAGAATACTATTTCAGTGATATATCGCATGTGAAGACTATTTGCGTGATTTTTCGTCGTATTACTTGTGTCTAATCCATTATTTGATGCCCTTTTTTAGCTTATTATGTGAAAATACAACTTCTATGTGATTTTGAAACAAAATGGTGCTTTCTTGCGCCTCGCGTGCGTGAAGCCCGCGCCTTCGCCTCGCGCTTTTTTAATCTAAGATTACATGCTTTTGTGGGCCTGTGGCTATAGTAGGACAATACTCCATCAGAATATCACTTGTAAAGGACAAGACATGCTATTTAACAATCTGACGTATTCATATGTCTTTGTTTATAGAATAAGTGTTTTTTTATTAAGCCTAATTTTATGTGGTTCTAGTTCGATTTTTTTTTTTTTTGGTCCCCAACATATTAACCATATGTTCATAATACCATGTCAGACTTGGTTGAACTCGAGTTCATTGCCCTTGATGCATCTGGAGATAATTATCTTACCTGAGTCCTTAACGCTAAAAGTCAATGGCATGCAAAGGCTTATGAGAGACAACTAAAAGTGACAATATGGAAATTGACCAAGACAAGACCAACGCTATGATCTTCTTACGCCACCGCCTCCATGGGTGTCTCAAAACAGGATATATCACACTTGAAGACCCCTAGAACTTTGGAACAATTTGAAAGAAAGATATGACCACCAGAACACAATGATTCTTTCAAATGCTCCATTTGAATGGATACACTCCAGGTTTCATGACTTTAGAATTGTGGTTGAATATATATAGCAACTTTTGGAATCACGTCACCAACTGAAATTGTGTGGTGAAACAATCACAGACAAGGATCTGTTTGAGAAAACATTTACAACTTTTCACACAAACAATTTGATTTCACAACAATATTGTGATAAGTTTTAAAAGGTATTCGGAACTTATTGCTTACCTACTTGCAGCTGAACAAAATAATGAGCTTTCGATGAAAACCCATAAGACCCGTCCTATCGGTTCTACCCCATTCCTTGAAGCGACTATGGCAACACATAGCCCAATGATCATGGAGAAATAGAGGTCACGCCAGTAGTCGTGGCTATGGCAGTGAACGTGGTCATAGTCGTGGTCATGGTTGTGGTCATAATCATAGTCATGGTTGTGGTCATAATCATAGTCATGGTCATGGTCATGGTCATGATCGTGGTCACGATCACGGTAGTCGTGGTCGTAGTCGTGGTCATGCTCGTGGTCAAAGTCACGATCACGGTCATGGTCATGATTTCACTAGAAGACGACATCCCTAACAGAAGAGGGAAAACAAGAATGATCAAGGCAAAAATATTGTGTAGAGCCCACGCTATCGTTGTAGAGGAAACGGACATTGGGCGCCTACCTATCGTCTGCCAAAACATCTTGTTGATCTCTATTAAGCATCACGAAAGAATAAACGAAAACAAATAGATACAAATTTTATGTAAGAAAATGCTAATAATGTTCAAGGCCAACCCATTGGTGTCTCACACTTGGATGTTTCTGATTTTTTTGCCCACCCTGAAGAAAAAGTAAGATCATCTGATCGGCGATGGCAATATCCAAAAATAAGATCTCCATAAAAAGGATATTACCTTATAGACTTTGGTAGTTCATAGCATGTCTTATATTCTTAATAGTTTTTTACTTTTTTTTTTCTTCTTCCGCTCAAACTTGTTAAGGGAATTTGATTACTATATATATATTTTATGGGCATTCGATAATTTTGTCTTCCTTCTTACCTTGATTATAGTGAAGAAGATCATGAACACTTATTTTATTGGAGTAATGAACGGAGGAGAAGATATGTGTCTTGCAGATAGTGGAACCACACACTATTTTGAAAAATAACAAATATTTTCTTATTTACTGACAAGGGAAGCAAATGTTAGTATTATATTAGGTAGTACAAATTTAATTGAAGGCTCCGAAAGATTTCATACAGTACTACCTAGTGGAACCAATTTTCACATTAATGATGCACTATCTTCCAAGTCTCAAAGAAACCTAGTGAAAATAATGTTGGTATGAATATTTTCACATTAATTGAAGGTTCAAGTTTCAAGGATGTTCACAAATATGGATATCATATTGAGACAACTAGTAAAAATAATGTTGAATATTTAGTGAGAATAATGTTGAATATTTGCATATTACGACAATTGCCTTACACAAAAGATGTGTGTTAGAAAAATTACCATCAATATCCTCTGGGTTATATTACAAAATGATTAACCGAATTGAAGCACATATTCTAGACCATAAGTTTCCTAATGACAGAGAATTTTTTGAAGGTTCTAGATTCTTTTTGTTGTAAATTAGTATGAATTTTGGGCTTGTATTTTGACATATATGAATTTTCTAGCGAAACTACCTTGTTTTCCCATACAAATTCGGTGATCTTGTCTGAATTTTATTTATGCACATAGATTTTAAGTGTATAATTTTCCTGTATAGCCTCCATTGTTTATAGTACTTGTATTTAAAGTTTGAAGAATTTAGGTTGTTTACTTTAAGAGTTATGAATTTTTGAATATATATACTTAATTGGTGCAATTTGGAGCTTGTTTGTGAGCGAAGTTGAGTTATCAATTATGGAACAATGTTTTTGACCCTTGAAAACAGTAGGTTGATAAAGTGTTGTTATGGAAAGCATATTCATGCCTTGGTGGATGTTTGTCTTGTTGATTAAACCATACAAGACATTATACTACCTCCATCCCATAATATTTGTCAATTGTCACTTTAACTAACTCTTTTGTCCCATAATACTTGTCACCTTATAACTACAATGCAACTTTTTCCAACTAACTACTTTTTTAATTAGTTTTCTTAATACAAAGATAGAAAAAGTGGGAGGAAGATATACATATAATTTAATATTAGCGTTTCACAATTTTCCATACAATATAATACTTAACTAACTCATTTTATTAGCTTTCTAAATTTTGTATAAATGGATAAGTAATATAGGACAGAGGTAGTGATTATTTACTTGTCTTGTTGAAAGCAGTAGGTTGATAAAGTGTTGTTACTTGTTATAGAAAGCAGTAGGTTGATAAAGTGGTTGTGAGCGAAGTTGAGGTATCAATTTTGTCTTAGAGAAAAGCTTCTATTGCACTACAATAAGAAGATAAGTATGATTATGGAGCTTACGTACCCTTGTCGTTGTCCAAGTAGGACCCCACGACAGTGACGTGCCTATCCACCCTAGATTGGCGAGTTACAATTACTCCCTATATATAGTGACATGGAATTTTTTCGTCTCCCCATAATTACCATGTACCATAACAATATATTAGATGTGACAAAATTATTTCATTGAATTTTATCCCGATGAAGGTCGATTAAATTGTGTCAATTGTTTGTCTGTAGACACAAATTTCTAGTCTAAAATTTAATAAGACGGGAAATTCGATAACAAAATAAAATTTGTTTGATTTTTGAATTAATGGGATTTTGTAGGTTCATTGATCAAAGCTTAACGGAAGAAGTTTATAAGTTTCCAAATATTGAAGATACAGATCAAGAAATTGAATTTCAATTATTTGTGGAAACATATCAATTGGCAGAACCCTTGATAAAAGAAAAGGATGTTGTGTATGAATCACTTACATATTCTTCTGAATTATATATATCTGCGGGATTAATTTGGAAAACCAGTAGGGAGATGCAAGAACAAACAATTTTGATTGGAAATATTCCTCTAATGAATTCCCTGGGAACTTTTATAGTATTCATTATGCTCAATAAAAGGAATGAGGGAAGCTCCAATAGAAAAATATTGGAAAGGAAAAATACTTCAAAGATAAACCTGTTCCCATGCAATAGTCAGGAATTCTTGAGGGTATCGAGCTGGAACAACCTGTTCTTCCTTAATACCTTGATTCAGGGCCAAAGAATTCCCTGCAGCTACCATATAGTATTCATCTCTGCTTGGTGATAAATAAAGAATCTGTACCCTTTATGATCTATCAGAAATTTCACAAAAAGGGGTATCTAGAGACCCCCAAGGACCAATTCTCGCATGAATTGTTAAGGATCCAATAAGTCCAACATTGATTCCTTCAGACATGTCAATTGGACAAATACGTCCGTAGTGACTAGGATGGATATCTCGTATCCAAAAACTAGCAGTTCGCCCTGTCAATCCCCCAGGACCCAAATAACTTAATTTTCTCTGTTTGACAGTTACAAGAAAAAATAGTTTTAGATATTATTTAAATATAGTTCCAAAATAAATTCAGAATTGATATTACTATTTTTAATTATTACGTCAGTAACAGATCCAGTACTTTATCAACTACTACTTAGGTAAAATAACTTTAATACGGATGCATAGGCACAAACCAGTATCAAGTCAAAGCCAGTTCAAAGCAAATCACAAAATTTAAAATCGAGAACACGGCCGCTACCACTCCATGGATCTCTAGCAATTCAATATACTATTGACTCAAAAGAATAAACTTTAACCATATCCTATTTGGCTAGCTCTGATTAACTTCAAGGGGAGTTAGGTATGACATCTAGTCCTCTAATGCCCACTAAAGGAAATATCGCGAACCACCAAATCCTAGGAACTCTTAGAATTACACCGTGAAATTGGGCTTCTAGGAATAGAAAAAGAGGTGCTTTCCCCTTACCTTCTCCCAAAATACTCATGCTCTTGAACCGTATCGAGCTAGGGTCCGAGCTTCAAAATCCGTGGTCACGGACACCAAGCCTTCCCGCACCCCCTTTGTAAAACACAAGCTAAATCACTTCAAGGTCAGGTGTGGAGTCCATTTTAAGATAGATCCGGGACCTTGAAGGCATATTTGGGTCATCGTTGGGTGTGGAATTCACTACAAATGGGACCCTGGACCATAGGGGTGGAGCTATGAATCCTCATTGGAACCTACTTTGGGCCTCTGAAGGGGCTCAGAATCTTTCGGCAAGAATAAGCGAGAAAGGTCAACCTAGAAAGCTGAAATGGACATGCCTTCACTCTTTCGATCAAAACTCCTTCAATACAACTCCGATGGACTTCAAATTTTGGGAGCTTAACGTAGACACCGAGAGCTTTCCATCAATATATTATGTGCTCGAAACAGAGTCAGGACGAAGAAGTTATGCGCATTGGAAGTCGGCAGAAAATCGACCCAAATGGCAGTCACAACCTCGACATCATCCCCTGGCCCAATTTTTGACAGGTGCCTATGTCACGACCATGACGTCAATTGTCATGACCGTGACGTCATGTGCCACGCGCGTGACATCCTAGGTCACGCCAGTGTCACGCAAGAAATGTACGTTGCGGTCGCAACGCCCTTGTTCCGGACTTAAATTTTTGTTATTTTCCCCTCTTTCTATATATACCCCAAGGTTATCTTTGTAGTGAACTTTTTGCTAATGATGATTATGAATGTATTGAAAAGGCTTGAAGCTTTCTTCCCTCTTTACAACCTTGTTTACTTTATCCATTTGTTAATGGTAGTGTTGCAAGTCTCTCCTTTATTGAATTTGTGGTGGATTTCCTTCCTTTATCAAATTCATGGTGGATTGCTAGTTCTTAGTGGTGGATTTTCCTTTATCCAAGTCCATATCCAGTTTCATTAGTGTTCCAAGATCCGGATCATCTTTGATATCTTTCTTTCGGATTGTGATTATTGTTTCTCAAGATTATTATCTTCAATCAAGAACAACATTATCATCATACTCAAGCAAGGTCTTCTCTATCTCATTTTCCCCACCGCACCATGCTCCAACTCTACTAGTGAAGCTCCAAATAGAAGAGATACAAAGTCAAGCCTCATACGCTACATGTGTCTACAATTCTAATGAATTTGCACTATAATCTCAAATATCAAAAGCCAATTCAAAATGCCCGAGGAAGTGATCCAAAAAGGAACTACTTGGATAACTAACCCATGGATAGAAATATACTTAGACCAGAAACCCTATAGCCAACCAAGCCAAACACTTACCTAATTACCTTAAAACCTAAACGGATTTAGCGCCTTAATGGATACATGCTTAAACCATCAAACACGAGTAAAACCACCAAACGAGAGCCAAGTGGACACTTTAGTTTTGTGACATAAATATGCCATAAGAGAACCAATGAGAGAACAACTTTCCTTCAAATTAAATCCAATGCCCAGAACATCCCTTAGAAAAACAACCTAAACAAGGCATGAGGGTTTGATGTAACAATCTTACACATGTAGTTCAAAGAGACCGGGATCCAAGGGAGAACAACTTTCTTTCTCAACATAAAACTCTATAGCGCAAAATGTGCTACTTATGTAAAGACAGTAAAGTACATCAGCCCAACCTTCTTAGGCCTTTTGATAGTGTGTTATTCAAATTAACTTGGATCACTAACCTTTGATTCAGCATAATACATAGCATGGTGCAAGGATTCTAGGTTACTTTCCAATTTGCAAAGACCTGAAATTGTACAAATTGCATATATGGTTAATCCATTATCATCTTTAGAGAATATGGGGAATGGAATGGGTGCGCACCTTCCACACTAGATGACGTGAGATTGTCAATTTCCTGACAGACGGAAGCACATTCAGCCTTTGTTGTGTTAAGTTCAACCTTCAAGCGGTCCATGTATGCATCTACGATCATAACTCAGCTTTAGACACAGAAAAATGATAGGCAATCTATCTCTCCAGTCGCGCTAAAAGAGAGCAAGGTTGTTTGCTTCAACCTTATATATCATCATTTAAACAAACATAGCTTATTACCCCAGCTCGTTAAGTTAGACCTGAGTGAGTATAGTCTTGTATCTAATACACACACAACTACGCTCAACAACACCAAGCAAAACAACCTTCTCCCGTTGAGCAAAAATTAGTACTAGTAGTAGTACAAGTTACTTTACTGACTAAGTTCAAGACCACGACTCATTTTCCGCCATCTCTATTCGGAGGGCTGTCAAAAAAATGTCCGACCCAAAAACCCGGTTCAGTCCGACCCGGAAAAAAGCGGGTATGGTCATAAAATTTTCGTCCGAAACTTTACATTGACCGATTTGACCAAAAATTCGAACATAATATTTTCCAATTTTCTATTGTCCGAACCCGGTCTAAACCCAAAGGCTTGTCCGATTTGTCCGACCCGAAAAATGTTCCAAAAAACTGGGCATTGGACATCAAGTTTTCGTCCGATGTCTGATTCGTCCGAACTCGGATTGACCCGGACCCGAATTTTTGACAGCCCTATGACTATTCCTACATTCCCCCATGACAACCTGTGGTCAGTGTATATACGTATATTTGTTGGCTTAAATTTCATGAATGGAATGTTGAAATCTCTAAGTGGCATTCTTTAGGTTGGCATAGGGTTGCTAATTAATAACTAAGAAACGTTGACTAATTCGCTGCAATACAAACCACCTAGTACGTGATGGATTGCTGTGAAGCAATTGATTTGGGTATTCGGTATACATATCATTTCCAAAGGACCTCGTCCAAAAGCCAAACTAAAGGGAAAAAGGCACGCCTACCCAGGTCTTCATCTTGAAAAGAACAAAAATCGGAGTGCTCTGAGACGATTTGGTTCACTTTGGCCTGCGTAATTTATGAACAAAACCAGATTAAGTCGCAGAAATAAACAAACATGACCACAACACTCCCAGAAGCAAGGAAGAGTATGTTACGCTGTGAAAGTGAGAGAGAATACCTCGAAATCTAGAACGAATTCATGCAGCAATTTCTCCGACTGTGAAGAAGAAGACCCCGAGATTGCGCCGAAATTCGCAAGGGAGACACTCAATTCGTTAATTTGGCTGGTAAATTCCACCAAAGTTGGGGTAAAATTAGAAGCAAATAAGCATATAGCAGGAAACTGGAGAGAATAATGAAGAATGAGAGAGTACCTGCGAATGGAATTGAGATCGGCAGATTGAGACTCCATTCTTCTTCCCCTGCTCTTTCTTTGTGTGGCTTCCTCGCTTCTGTGTGCCTCTCTCAA
This sequence comes from Portulaca oleracea, assembly GCA_029582165.1. Lineage (NCBI taxonomy): Eukaryota > Viridiplantae > Streptophyta > Magnoliopsida > Caryophyllales > Portulacaceae > Portulaca > Portulaca oleracea. Next base: position 34,055,742 of record CM055880.1, on the reverse strand, counting down.
CATTCAAACAGCGACCCTTTTGAATTTTGAAGTGCGCTCCTATTTGGAACAACGAAAATGATGAATATATTGGGAAGTATTAAACCATATCTTGTTATCATTGAGAGGTTTTAGTATTTTAGTAAGTTTTGGATTCTCTACCTTGTTATGGTTAGGATTGAGGTTTTAGTATTTTAGTAAGTTTTGGATTATGTTACTATAGTTTGGATAGGATGCAAATTCCTCCTTGTATTTATAGACGGCTTTTGCCGTTGACAGTAATATACAAAAACAATAAACACAAAAATCTTGTTTTTCTCTGTGTTTTTATCAGGAAGTGTCTTGTTATTATTTTATAAAACCTATATATATTTGTAAATTAAATTTAAAAAAATTACATGATTAACTTTTATAATTATAATAACGATTTTGCTAAACATTGCCCAGGGGCGACAAATAAGAAGGAATCTTATCTATTAAATATTAAAAATTTTACCAATATATAATAAAGGATATCTATATTATCTCTTTTAGATTCTATACAATTAACTACTTAATCAAATCCACCAAGATCTTATATTGCATTAAATTAAATATTTCTTAAGTTAAAAATTATGAATATCTTAACTAAAAAAATGTGGAAATTAGGCTCTCTAGTAAAAATTCAATGTTTAGTTATTGTCATCTTAATAATATATATCATAATAATAGGCAAGCCATGGAGAAATAGACTGTATATATATACTCATGGCTGCTATCAATCATAGTTCTCCTTGTGTTGATGCTAATCACTCCTATTATCTCAGTGGAAGAATATTACAATTTTGCTTATCAACGTCAATCATTTGATAGACTAGAGTTTTGATTGAGGCAACTTTGTAACTGTGCATCTTTCTATAACTTTGAGTGAGACTAGGTTAATTGCTTAAGTTTTTGGAGTTTCTTAATTGAACACTAGCTTCTTGCAGCTAATTGAACACAAATAATTAATGGAAATAGCATAAATTGCAGCTAATTGAACAGATTAGTCAATCGACCACAAAAAAATATGTCAGTAATTGCGGGGGAAAAAAAACAGAAACACATGGCAACAATTAGATACGTTTTTTTTTTCCAAAGTGGGCATGCATATACAATTGAAGTGCGAATTCATTAAATGTTGATTTAACTTTTGGTAAAATTGTTATTTAGGTAATTTTTATCTCACAAAAATGATGCGTAATTGTAATTGGATTTGATTGAGGATTTGAGGTTATATAGGAAACTAATATGATGTCATATTTAAAAGGGAAATTGGATTCTAATAATAAGAACTTTTGGTCATATAAGACTTAATAATACGAACTTTCGATTACGTTTTGAATAATATGAACTTTGACCCCCTGTTGCCCCTAGTAACACGCCACCGAGTTAAGTTGAACTTAACTCGGTGGCGGGATGACGTGGCGGCCGGAAGGATGTCCAGTCAACTTTTTTTGTCCACATCAGCTCTTTCTCTCTCCTCTCTCTCTCTCTCTCTTTCTCTTCGATGATGAATAGTGGGGTAATACTAACCCCTTCAACCTTCCCACCATCTTCATCCTCATCTTCATCATTGCATCCAAATTCTCCATCGATTCTTCTCAGTTTTTCGAATTACCCTCTTACTACCCTTCACAATTGGCTGATATCGACATCGACGAATTTCTTTCTGGTTCCATCGATTCTTCTCAATGTTCTTCGGAGAAGAGGTCTCCCCGCGCGGCGATTCTGGGAAATTAAACTGCACGGCGACAGATTCGTGGTGGAAGGGGAGAGAAGAAGATCGATGTCTTCTGCAAATACGTTCTTGTAGACGTACAATGGGAAGTGCTCAAATCGCCATAGACAACTCCCAAGCTCTGGTATGCTAAGATCGGAACTTGCTTCCATGATTCCTTCTTTTTCTACATCATCAATCAATCGGGAATGAAACCCAGCAAAAATTAGGGTTCTTGATTGCAATTAAAGAGAACTCAGATGAAGAAACATGCAAAACAACTCACCTTTACTTGATTTTGATAAAACTCAGTTTCTAGATCCATCACAAACTCACTCACAAAACCCAAAACATCATGTTTTCTGCAATTCTAGCAATTTCAACGAGTACTTGTTTTGGGGATTAGGGTTTAATTTTTGCTTATTGTTTACCAATTTGGTTTCTGGGTATATGTAGAATAGATTGAACAGGAGCTGTGTTTGAATTGGGGTTTGTTCATCTGAGTTCTCGATTCTGGGTATTTGGTTCTTGATTGCGCATTGTTTATGAATTTGGTTTCTAGGTATTTAGTTTCTCGATTTTTTGTCGAATTTGGTCATCTGGGTGGATGGACATCGAGGTTTTCGATTGAATCCCTCAATCGTTTTTTGTGTTTGTGGGGTTGGTGAAGGGAAGCCATTGTTGGGTTTGCAAAACTCCTTGACTCGTCTATGGTGGATCGAAGAAGATGAGGGAGAGGAGAGAGAAAGGGAAAGGAGGAGAGAGAAAGGGAAAGGAAGGAAGCTGACGTGGACAAGTCAAATGCTTACTGGGTACATAAAAAAGTAAAAATATATTCAACTTAACTCGGTGGCGTGTTTCTGAGAGCAACAAGGGGTCAAAGTTCATATTATTCAGAACCTAATCGAAAGTTTGTATTATTAAGTCTTATAGGGCCAAAAGTTCGTATTATTAGAATCCAATTTCCCTATTTAAAAAGATAAAATCTCAGCTTTTATATAAGGAAAAATTAAATTAAGATTCCTTATCTAATATTTGATTAATTAGTTAATCGTATAGAATCTAAAAGAGATAATATAGATATCTTTGATTATATATAAGGTAAGTTTCTAATATTTAATAGATATGATTCTTTCTTATTTGTCGCCCCCAGGGCGACGTTTAGCAAAATCGTTATAATAATATAATATGTATAAATGATATATAATCACACTTTTATCTATATTTTATAAAATTTACAAAAAGACGTCTAAAATATGTTTAACGTATGGGTTCATTCGTTCGTTAGGGTGTCAATATTAATTGTTGGCGTATCCATCACACTCCAAGCTTTTTATAATTTTTTACTTTCACGGTCTTCAATATCTTTTTTTGATTGATAATTTATAGCATAATACGTTATTAACAATTGGAATATTATACTTTTATGATAGTATTTTTCGTTATGAATTTAATGGTAGTAATTTTATATAGCAACTCATTGGATGTATTGAGAAATTTATGGTAAAACATTTTGAAGTTTAACTACACGATTCTAGAAACGACAATTAATATGAAACGGTGGGAGTATTAATTTTATGAGGAGTAAGATACTTAGGCTCCGTTCTTTTCTGCGGTAGGTTGCGGTGCGGTGTCACACCGCACCCCACTTTTTAATTATCCACCACACTTCACAATACCACACCATAATCATTACTTATATATCTTTTCATTTTAGGGTATTGCTTTACGCCGCCCCCCTTTTTACTAATGTCGCCCCCCCAAAAGACGTTTTTGCCCTTAATATATTTCAACCACCTTCTCTCTAACTCACATCCTCTCACTCTCCTCTCAAATTCTCTCTCTAAAATTTTGATTTGTTTTTGAAATTTAACCTAAAATGTCAATAGAAGGTGGTAATTCAAGTGAAGAACAAGAGGTTAGTTTGTAAATTTTAATTCTAAAAAAAAATTAAGACGAAAAATTTTTCCGGAAAAATTGGGGCTGCCGCGCCCAGATCCCGGCCGAGCCGCGGCTCTGCCGTGCGAAACGTGCCGCACAGCCGCGGCTGTCGCCGCACGATCCGCACGGCAGAGCCGCGTTCGCCGATCCATGGCAAACCATTTTTCCGGAAAAATTTTTCGTCTTAATTTTTTTTTAAAATTTTTATAAAATGTTAATATTATTGTTTATGTAAAAAATATTATTTATTTATTTATGTTAATATTATTAAGGTAATAAATGTCGTTAATTATAATTGTTATGTAAATTTTGTTAAAACATATTATTATAAATAAGTTGTTTAGAAGTATTGTTATTATTATTATATTATGCTAATTATTATTGTTAATATTTTTATTTAAATAAAATTTTTATTAATATAATTAATGTTATTAATTATAATTATTATGTTAATTATGTTTAAATTATGTTAATTAATATTATTAATACAAGTTGTTTATAAGTGTTGTTGATATTATTAACAATATTAGTAAATGTTGTTAAAAGTATTATTTTTTTTATTTAAAATAATATCATTATGGTAAATAATGTTGTTAATTGTTATTATTATGTTAATTATGTTACAATTTTTTACTTTTTTATAATATTATTATTATGATAATTAATATTAGAATTGTATGTTATTTATTAATGTTGAAGCTACTAACATTATTATTACGAATTAGTATCCCAGTTATTATTAGTATATTAATAATAATTGTTTTTATTGTTTGAAGGTTTTTTTGGAGGACTTTGGCGAGGACGGCGTTGATTACTCCTCCCATTTTGTAACGCAAAATGTGTTCGAGAGTATTGAAGCATTGCAAGAATGGGCCAATGGAGTAGCTGCGGCAATCGGTTTTAGGTTTGTACGGGCTTCGTACAAGAGAAAAGATGCCGATAGTCCGTTAAGGTGTTATTTGAAGTGTTGGAGGTACGGAAAGTCTTGGCAAATTGAACGATCTAGATGATGCGGCTCGTCGGAGTACGTCAACGAAGGCATGCCAATGTAAATTCGCCATTGTTGCGTGGACTCGCAACGAAACGGAATGGCGAGTTAGAGTGTGCGACGGTGACCTGGGGAAGCACAATCATGCCTTCATCGTGTACGAGGAAGGGCATCGTCACGGACATCCATTAACCTCTGAAATGAAAGAACATGTCCGGGATATGACCAACACGGGGTGCACACCGGCGACGATACAAACGTCGTTGAAGATTAGGTTCCCGCCTACGATAAACGTGAAGCAAGTATACAACGAGCGGGCAAAGATGCGCACTGAGGAATTGGATGGTAGGACGGCTGCGGGACAATGCTTGCGCATGGCGAAACTTGGCGGGTACGTCTCTTTTGTCGATTATGATGACGATGGCGAGCCGTCGAGTTTTTTATGTCATCCTTACTCGTTGAAGTTGCTACGACGCATCTCCAAATGTCATTCTCATTGATACAACGTACAAGACTAACAAGGCAAAGTGGCCTTTATGTGAGCTCAGAGGCATGACACCAACAAACCGCAACTTCCGTTGCTTACTCGTTCATGCGGGACGAGAAGATGGAATCTTATGAGTGGCTATTGTGGAGAGTGTATGAATTGTTGGGTACCGATGTAATTCCATCCGTGTTTGTGACGGACAAGCAGGATGCTTTGTTGGGGGCTGTTGCCAGGGTTTACCCAAATGTGCATCAACTTTTGTGCGTGTGGCATATTGCGAATGATGGAGAACAAAGTGAACGCCCCATCGGGGCAAGAAGCTCGGACTCGGGCTTCATTTCAGACATCATTTCTGGAACGGCATTGTACATGCGAAGACTGTTGGAGATTTCAAGGTCAAGTGGAAAGAGGTTGTTAACGCGTGGATCGGGCAAAACAAACCGATAGTTGATTATCTTACGGGGACGTGGCTGAGTCATAAAGAAAAATTTGTTTGTGCTTGGATCGATAATGTACCTCATATGGGGAACACAGCCACTTCAAGAGTTGAGAGCCAGCATTCATCACTAAAGTATTATATCGGCAGTTCCAGAGGCACCTTCGATCGTGTGTTTGCGAAGATTCACTTTCACTTGGAGAATCAACATACGGAGATTAAGAGGGAGCTTGAACTATCAAGGAGCACGCACAGGCAATTAGGTCGATCTCATTTCTTTAAGAATTTGCTCGGAAGAGTATCTCATCACGCATTGGACCTTATGTCGTATGAGCTCAATAAGATGCTGGCGATGAGGTATGAAAATGAATGCTACTTATGCGATCACCTGGTGTCGAGAACCCACCTCCTCCCGTGCGCGTGTTCTATGATGGAAGTTTACGCATCTGGAGAGCCAATTCCGCTGACACGGATAAATATGTTTTGGAGACAACTGTCAGTGATTGGCGATGGTGAAACTGCATGCTCAAATGATATTCCACCAGGTACAGACTTAGAACAATTTGAGGAACTAGCTAACCAGGTTCGGGAGAGTGACCCAGCAGTTGTACGACACGTAAACAGTGTCCTCAATGGAAAGTTGAATCCCGACAGTGAGTATATTCCTGATCCGCAGACAAGCCCCCCACGGCCCGGCAGACCGAAGACTTCAAAATCAACGCGACGCAATCCCAGTGCGTTTGAGTACGGACGATCATCGGGACGGGGTAGCAAGACAACGACGAATTCGTCAAGGAAAAAGGGAACCAGTTCTTCATCAGTTGGGATGGGGTCAACAGGTTTGCGTATATTTATAGCACTTGTTTGGTTTTAATAATGACTATATATTGTTGTTTATAACTTAAGTTAATATGATTCGCAGGTATCAACCGGATGCGTCAAGATCCGTTCCCGTTCGAGGAAGCTTTGCCACATTTCATTCTGCCATACGTCATTGGATGGACGGATGTGGTAGCTGATGGCAACTGTGGGTTCAGATGCGTGGCCGAGGCAGGTTACGGGGATCAGGAAAAGTGGTCAATCGCTAGGTTCTCAATGAGCACTGAGTTGCGGGCGAGTGAAAATGCATATGTTACTGCGTTTTCTAACAGCAAGGAGATGTTCCTTGAGACACACGCAAGGATTCACGGCCACTTGGCTGGGCCAGCCCCGTACGAACATTGGATGTCGGCTCCAAATGACTTATTTCCAGCTGCGACAGCGATGAATATGATGTGGATCTTCTTGTCAACACCTCCTGGTCCACGATCGCAGACAGCTGAACTATGCATATCAATATTACCCATAAGAGGAGGGCCTAGACTTACGGCACCTGCGAAAGTTCAGGGAATTGTGCGATACAATAACCACTTCATGCTTATCCATTTACGGGATGACTGCCCTCTACCGCCGATTCATATTGGATGGCGAGCAGCTAGAGACATAATCGCTCAAGGTTGGGATGAGCCTTTCGTGCTCGTATTGATAGATGGCAGGCTATTAGGGCCGCTCAACGCCAATGATTGTTGTAGTTGTACCGTTGTATATATATGAATTGCTAATTATATTTATATTGAAAATGATGCATTTAATTGAAACGTTATCGGCAAACATAACATAAATTGTCGCTTAGTTTAGGGTACAATAAAAACACAATAAAAACACAAATTAAAAAACTAAACGCAGAATCAGTTAATTAGTTCAACACAAATTAACACTTAGTTTAGGGTACAATAAAAACAATGAAATTAAACAACACAATCTACTCCTCCTCATCATCGTCTTCCGCCTGGGGGACTTCAATATGCATCTGATGGCACCAACGCCCGTGCAAATCGACCATCTCATCGTACCAAGCACGATTAATTGTCGCTGTCTCATCGTCCGCTTGGAACTGATGCCTCCCTCGTTGAACTAATGATGCCCATGTATAGGCCCACTTTTATAAAAAAAAAATACAAAATAATGCGGTCAGACCAATAAAAAATAAAACAAAAAATAAAACACAAAATATTTAATTATGATGAGGGTTTAAGTGTACCTGTTCGTGTGTCGGAAGGTCCTCGACTGTCGATTGGCTTGCGGAGGCATTGTTATTCAAAAATTTGTGTGAATGTGCCGCATACCAGTCGTTGTAAGCGACATCCGATTCCCACGGCACTTGTTTCATGCGGGGCACATCACGCACTAACATTTTGTTGTATATGGGAAACCCCACCCAGTCAGCGCTGACGTTAGCATCCACGAATTCCAATTTGTAGGGGCCCTTCGCCGGTCGGTCAGCGCTCTTTGGGACTGATAATCGCCGTGGGATATGTTGTAGGTGCCCTAACTGCCGAACAACGCGATCGGGCATGTACAGCTCAGTGATGTTGTATGCACGAATGCCTCCATTGTACAACGTCCTGCTACATGACTTGTACGGGGCAGGACCGTACGGGGCCCAACTCACACGATCCGGCGTCAACGCATCCAAGGAGGCCCTCAACTGTCGTAGGCGTTGTCCCGAACTTGGCTGGCGGATGGGGGACCACCTGCTCGCCCGAGGCCCATTAACTGGCTGCTCCGCGTGTGGCCTAAAATCAGGAAAGTACTCGTAGATCCAGGCCTGCAGCAGGGTCAAACACCCGACCATCTTGGCTGTCCCGGCCCTGCTCGCCATCCCTAACTGGCGGTAAAGGAACGCCAAGGTCACCGTCCCCCAAGCAATGCGATCAACGATAACATCAGTGTTAGGCCACGGATGCGGCCTAATTCTATCCCTCGATTTGTCCACGAGGATAGTGTTTCCGAGCATGCTCAACAACCACGCCCGTATCCTATGGGGAATGGGAAAACTGGTCGATAAACTAATCGACCTCAAATGGGAGTCAGCTATGCCACCCTTATCATAAATGCTATCAGCCTTCAGCTCCGCCATTCCTTTTTCAAAAATCACGGGCACGTACTGGTTAACGACTTCCCGAGGAAGTCCTTCAGGCATCAAGCCATCAACTGCAAGACCCAATATATGTTGAACATCATGCAACATGATCGTCATTTCACCAGAGGGAAGGTGAAATGTGTTTGTGTCGGGTTGCCACCTCTCAACGAACGCCGAGATCAACGTCGAGTCGATGTGGTCGTACATCAACTCCGTCAAATTGGTTATTTGGATTCTTCCCAGTGCAGCCTGGCATTCAGGTTCCAACTTGTCGTGTACTGACCACAACTCCCTCAACGCATTCTTCTTCGTCAAGCAATCAAGGACAACACGAGGCGAACGCTCGCGACCCTCCCATATTACCCGAGCAATGTGACCTCCAAAGCTCGGTATTAATGAGGGAATTGCAGGTCCCCCGGGAACGTTACCACCAATCTTCCAGGAATTGTCGCCGCTTCGCTTCCTTCTTCGCCATCGACCTCTGCCACCGCGAGCGTAATCGCTCCCTTCCCACCGCCGACCGGGCAAACTTCCCAGAATCCCTCATCCGCATGAAACCTCGATGGCTCGTAACTCGCCCAAGAGTCGTAAAATTGGCGATGGAGGTCGGGATCATCGCATCTCGGGCTCCTCGCCTCATCGCCCCGACTCGATGTTGTAGAGCCGCTAGACTCATCCATGGCCCGTTGAGATGGTCAACGAAATGTCGCGTTGCGACTACCCGTGTCCTGGCCGCCCCTCACGCATCACCGTGATCCGCATCACGACCAAAGACGGCGAGTTGACGCGCCACATTGCGTCTGTGGGGGTCCCCAGACTCACCCCCCCTCCAACCACTCACAAGTCGATTCGCCTGGTCCAGAAACCCTCGGCCCTTGCCCTTCCCTACCATTTTAGATCACCTGCAAAATGAAGACATACATAACATCCTAATCATTTAAGTCGCAAGAATATGCGCAAATGGGTTAACGTGTGTTGGTTAACTAAGTCGTGTCACGAGGCAAGAGGATCATGTTATTGTCCAAGGAGAGTGTGTTGTTTAACCGTTAATCTATGGTTGAAAAGACTTTCGTCACCGTATCGACTTCGGTTTAATTGTTTGGTTCCCAAAATAGCTTATCGTCGCCAGTGAATACGCGAGGTTCAAGATCTGGGAGTTAGAAGCATATCGATTCGATACAATGTAATGTTTCTATTGTAGCACAGTGGGCAACAAGATAAGGCGGATCGAAAAAGAATCTAGTAGTGAAGGGTCTAATACAAATCGTGTTGGGCTTTCTTGCATGTAAGATTCACAGTCCATCTACGCAGTTGAATTTGCATCATCGCTCAATGCTTTGATGAACCTATGAATCTTACATGCAAGAAAGTCCAACACGATTTGTACTGACCCTTCACTACTAGCTTCTCTTCAGATCCGCTTATCTTGTTGCCCCACCAGTCGCACAATAGAAACATTGCATCAGACCGATCGAGACGCTTCTAACTCCCAGCACCGCAGACTCGCCAATTTCATCACGACAATGGCTACTTTTTGGGAACCAAACAAATAAACAAGAGTTGATGTGGGGCATTGATTAACCTTCTCAACCATACATTATCAGGTTACAACACACACTCTCCTTGGACACTAATATGACCCAAAACTCAACCTCTTTCTTTGACGTATACAACTAACATACTATAACTATACATTAACATAATTATTATCCTAACCTACCATCACAAAATAACCTATCCACTTACGTATCAACTGGTTGTTGAGTACCTAGGTTATTAAATGGATGTGACATAACTATTATGTCATCATTTGGAGTTATGAGTACATAAATTGACAATTAAGTTGGATTATGAATAAATTACCCATACCAACTATATACACCAACTTACTTACAAATAACAACCAAAATCATCCAAACTCAACATCCTTCTAACACAACTACATATAAACTATTCGGAATATACACTAACCCGTAAACTTAGCCCTACATCACAATTACGATTTTTTTCTAAGACAATTAATCACTAACATTAACACATGCTTAATCACTAAATAATATTAACGCATCAAATATTAACAACGAATCAATATCACTGATATTAATCACTACTAATTGTCATATTAACACATGCTTAACATTAATATTAATATTAACAATATTAATTTTCATAACACAATATTAATAATAATAATACAATTAATCACTAATAATTATCAAATTAGCACATAATTAACTATAATATTCATAATAACAATATTAATAATTATCATATTTAATAATAACAATATTAACTTTAATAAATATAATATTTAATTTTTATTTATTATTTAACAATAATCTAATAACAATTATTAACAATAATAATATTAATAACAATTATTATCAATAATAATATTAATAAAAATAACAATAACAATATTAATAAACATAACAATAACAATATTAATAAATATAACAATAATAACAATTAATATTAATTTTATTAATATTAAAACAAAAAAACGAAAAAAAAAAAAAAATGCCGCTAGAACCATAAAGACAAGCGCCGTCGTTGCGGCACGGATCGGCATGGCCGCGTGCGGGATCTAGGCGCCCGCGGCGGCTACGCGTGTCTGCGCACTGTCTCCGATGGCTTTTTTATTTTTTTTTTCATTTTTTCGGCCGAAATTTAAATTTACAAAATATAAAACCACAAATTCAAATTACAAATTCGAAACATACCTCAAATTCATCGATTAAATCCTGGTATGAGGTGGTTTGTGGTGGTTGATGGTTGAGAGCGTTTTTTAGAGAGATAAACTAGAGAGATAGTGGAGAGTGAAGTTATGAGGTTCAAGGGCGTGGGTTGGAAATATTATGCGAAAGGTGGACGACAATAGTAAAAAGGGGGGAGACGAAAAGCAAGCGGGTTCTTTCTACTCTATTTTTCACATTCTCTCTCTTAACCTACCCCGTCCACCACAACTCACCACATCCACACTTTTTCAAATTTCACCAAGATACTTATCATCACTCTTACTACACTGCACCGCACCATTACCACACTGCAACCAACCGTATAAAAGAATGGGGCCTTAAATAGTGTCTTACCCCAAGACACTTATCATCACTCTTTGGAACAATTATAGTTAGTTTTCACAATCAGTCTGTTAGCGGTTTTGAATTAATTATTAGATATTTCTTGTCTTTTGCCAACATAGTCATCTATTATATGCTAGTACAATATTTAATGCACATCTAATTTAGATATACATGCTTCTCATAACATTTTTTAGCTAAATTATGCCCTAGTAAAATTTGTCCCCTAGGAACTTCATAGACCTTATAACCTTGAAAACTACATAACATTTTAGGGATACTACAAACTAATGATGCCTTTAAAGCGTAAAAATTGTATCAAGCTTGGCCTGTGTCATAGACATCATCCACAGTTGTTTCCCTCACCAATTCAAGCTTACATTTTCATCATGCCACATTGTAAAATCCGAGAGTTTTATTAAGAGTAATTACCTTGATTAAGGGTCTAATCTGGGTTAGTTATTTATTTATAGGATTATTGATTAAGTTTAAGTTTTATGTGATTATATTTATTTTTATTTATTTATTAGAATTGGATTTTTTTCTGGAAGTGAAATTATTAGTGGATAACAATTGGTAATTGGGTTATAGATTTGGAAAAGAAGAAAATAAGAGGAAGTAGGAGAGTTTTATCATTTGTGATGAGGGATTTTTACAATCAAAGGAATTATGGAAGAAAAAGGGGGGATTGGAAATTAGCAAGTATTTGAAGTGGGATAAAATTTGTAAGAAAAAAGGGATTATAACCCCCGTCTATTTCTTGGTGTTTTGACAGAAAAACAAGAAGATGCCAAGTCCCTTTTTGCTACTGGAACAAAAAAAACGCGCAGAGAGAGAGAGAGAAAGAGAGAAAGAGAGAGAGAGAGAGAGAGAGAGGACAACGGCGGTGGAAGCGGTGGCACCTGGGCGCCCGTCGCTGGCTGTCGACGCGCAAGAAAGAGACAGGGTCGGGCGACCTCTTCTTCACTCCGTCGAGGGACCCACACAGAGAGAAAGAAGAGAGTGCTCGATGATGGCAATTGCCGGTAAATTCCCAGCGGCAAAAGTGGCAGTCCATGGCGGTTTACGATCGTCCGGTAGAGGAAGGAGGGGCGGTAGACTTGGTGGTGAAACTGAGCTGGTGCAATTATTTTGGGTGAGATTTAGACCGAGGGCTAAAGCATTTAATGGGTTCGGGTTAGCTCTCGGTGTTGTTCTAGTCAGAATATCGACGGTAGTGACCGAGGTCCGGTGCTTCGTGGCCTGTTAGCACGTACGTCAGGGACGGAATTCCAGTCTGTTTTGGATGGAGTTGGTTGCATAATTCAAGCCGAAATTGAGATGTTGAGTCTGAGATTAATCGAACCATGTGGGTAATTTTTGTCCCCTCTTAATAACTACTAAGTTTCAGGTTAAATTAATAGATTTTGGATATTGAAATATATGCTTGAAACTGTTAGATAGAATGGTTTGGTTGATTATGTAATCGAGTTGGAAGTTGGTTGGTATTTGGGTTAAACATTGAGTGCCGAGGTCTGTTTGGAACGGCATATGTGAGGAGGGAGCTCGGGCTGAATTGTGAGATTGAAATGTTTGGGTTGAATAATTAATATTATGGGGAGCTATTTAATTATTTTATTTAGGGAAATTGGATTCTAATAATATGAACTTTTGGCCATATAAGACTTAATAATACGAACTTTCAATTCAGTGATGAATAATACGAACTTTGACCCCCTGTTGCCCCCAATAACACGCCACCGAGTTAAGACTAACTTGACTCGGCAGCGGTCTGACGTGGCGGCGGAGGCATGCGCTTGGTTGTTTTGACTTTGTCATGTCATCCACATTGAGTTAAAAAAATAATACGAACTTTTACCTATGTTGCTCTGAATAATATGAACTTTTGAAACGCTCTAAAAATCTCATATCCATTTTTACTTCTTCATCTTCTTCAATCCACCCATTTCTAGAAAACCTAGAAACCCAGACAATCCTTTCCGGACTCGTCTCTCTCCTCCTCCATCGAATTAAAGGGGCTACCCTAATTCAACCAAAACCCGGCTCCAATCAACCAAATCCCATCTGAATAATCACAAATTGCGTCTTCCCAACTCAAATCTTAGTCCCGTTTAACCCATTCAAGCTGCAAATTCGAGAGTTTTCTATCGAAAACACAGAATCCTAATTGCTCACATGGGCATCGCTATTTCCCTCAATCCCATCAAAATCACGGGATAATCCAAGTTCATCAGAAGAATTGGAATCGTAGGTCTCGATTTTGAAGTCGGATATAGAAGATTGGGACAAAAACCTTGGATTTTGATGCGGGATGAATGAATTGGAAGAGCTTGAGTTTAGGGTTTTGCGAAGTACCTGATGATATGTTGAAGTTGAAGCCGGATTATCAGAAGGAAGGAGCTTCTTCGAATAAAATTTCTAGCTACAGAGGATCTTGATGTTATGGATCTCCACATCTTTCTTCCTGTTTGTGTCTTCCTCGTAAGAGTTATTGCGAGTAAGGTTTTCGTAGGGTTTTAGCCATGGCTGGTGTCCTTTTATAGTTTTACACCTTGAGAGTCTGTAATTTGAACCCTAAAACCCAACCCTTTGGACCCTAACCCAATTAGCCTACGACTCCAGGTTCACAAGCGGGTTGAGGAGCATCGCACCCGAGGGTCATTCATCACTAAATTTGGGGTTTTCCATCTTGAAAGTTCTGGGGGTGGTTCGTGGGGTTTTCTGGGTTTGATTCCGATGGAGGAAGAAAGAGAGGGGGAGGATTGAAGAAGATGAAGAAGTAAAAATGGATCTGAGATTTTTAAAGCGTTTCAAAAGTTCGTATTATTCAAAGCAACATAGGTAAAAGTTCGTATTATTTTTTTAACTCAACGTGGATGACGTGGCAAAGTCAAAACAACCAGACGCGTGCCTCCGCTGCCACGTCATACCGCCGCCGAGTCAAGTTAATCTTAACTCGGTGGCGTGTTATTGGGGGCAACAAGGGGTCAAAGTTCGTATTATTCATCACTGAATCGAAAGTTCGTATTATTAAGCCTTATATGGCCAAAAGTTCGTATTATTAGTCCAATTTCCCTTTTATTTATTACTTTTGTTATGCTATACGTGGATAATTTTTTGTTTTGAGACCTAATTGTCTCTTATATATGTGAATATGTACATATCGTGGTAGAATGAATGAGTTATATGTTTAAAGAACGAGATTTATGCTTATGGTTAGGTTGTTGGGTATCTAGTATGTTTTATCTATTCTACGCCCTAGTTTATTGTGAAAGGAAATTAAATCGATTGTTAGTCGTTATATATGAATTTAAGTTCCCTTTGCGCATACTTTTCCCAATTATTTGAAGTTTATGTGAACTCGAAAGGTGTTTTATGTTCTTAATTCAAAAAGAGGTATTTCAAATGAGTTTTTGAGGGTATTTTCATCGACATTGGCATTTTCAAGATGCTAGGAAGTATTGAATGCATTTTTGATATGATAAGAAAGCTTATTTGAACTTATATGGTCTTTATGGGCTCAATTACGTGTATTTATTGGTGTGCTTGAATTTTGAATGACTCTTTGAAGTATTACTCTAAGAAATGATTTGAATTTTGATACTAATATAATGTGTGGTTTAAGAAGGACGCGTGATTTCTATATGTGAAAGGGTTGTTTTGAAGTTTTATGAACTCGTTTATGAAGTTTGATTGGACAAAAAGTGTTTGGTGTAGCATTTTGTACCATCTATGAGTATTGAAATGGTTTTCGCACTAGGCGTATTGCACTAGATACTGATGGACTAATTGGAAAGTCGAGTTACCACCTGTAAAGGGGAACCAAATCGGCTAGGTATATAAAGTTCATTGACATTAGGAATACCCGGGAAACTAACTGTCTTAAGGGGGAACTGGCCCCGACTGGAAAGTGTTGAAAGTACCATGCGCCCATGGTATTGATATTTTCGTATAATGTAAGAAGGAAGGAGTATATTAAAACTTTGGTTTATTGGAAACGGTTATATATTATGGTTATGAATGGATGGAAAAGGCAATTCGAATAACTTTAATACGTATTTTGAATGTGTGAGTTACTCTTTAAATATAGAAGGTGTTATGTTCTCATTTAGAATTGTTTTGAAAGGTTTGGAAGAATGAATGATATTCTACTTGATAATTGCTACGTTTATGAAATGTGTTCAAATTAAGTTTCGGAAGGGTTTTATGATTTAAACGAAGAACTTTGTTTGTCTTAAATAATTTATTTATGTAATGTTGAGTCCTTTGACGACATCCTTTAATCGAGCTGGTACTTATCTTGTTTTGACCATCCTTTTTGAGTGCTAAGTGTTGAGCTTATCTGAATTACTTGTTTAAGGTCCTTAAGGCTTTAGGAGAGTTGTAATTGAGTTGTATATGACCTGTCAAGATGCCAATGGTCTTGGGTTACCCATATGATAGCCTTCTGATCATTCAATGATTAAAAAGTACATCCACAACCATTACTTGACCCTTGGAATAGTAAGTTATTGTAGAGACAAACCTTCACCTCATCATCCATACACCTCAGCCTTCTATAACATTCACAAACCTTTCATGTGAACCCTCAAACCTTCATAACCGTTAAGCCTTCCTCGAGGCACTACCCATCAAAGTTGCACTTAAAGAACTACGACTGGCCTGATTCCACTTTGGATACGTAGGAAAACCTCTTTGAGGCCCGACTGCTACAAGGAGCATCCTTTATCCTCAAAATGTTGGTCTTTGAGAGAAAAAAAAAGAGGCTAGCCTGAAAACCCGTCAGGGCAGGTTAGGCAAAAGGAGAGTGAAAGAATAAGAGAGGCTAGCCTGAAAACCCGTCAGGGCAGGTTAGGCAAAAGGAGAGGAAACACTGGATTCTATCTTTCATCATCATCAACCTTCCATCTTCCTTCCGTCGGACTTAGGCATTATTCCAACCTTTTCCCAAGAGATGATGTCGTACCTCATTTGACCATCTCTTCAAGACATGATCATTCTTGAGTGTCTCCCTATCTCATTCATCAATAAACTTTCATCTACCATCCCTTTCAACCCTTTCTCAAGAGGTGCTGTTTGTCCCATTTGACCATCTCTTCTCCCCTTCAAAACACGATCATTCTTAAGTGTCTCCACATCCCATTCATTAACCAACTTTTGTCAACCGTCTCTTTCGCCAAACACTTCCTAACCAACCTTTCATCCTATGTTACCCTTTGAGGACTTTTCAGCTCAATCATTAATGCAAGTATGAGGCTCTGTGTGGCTTACTTCTTAGCAAGAGCGAAAGTCGTTCACATCAGATTAGCGGCTGACTGGCAACCACATGATCATGAACAGACTCAAAAACAAGCCACTCTAAACTGGGGGCTCGCGCTACCTTTGTGACGTCGTTCAAGACATTTATTGGAGATAGCTTCTAAGAGGGACACCTATTCCCTATCCTACAAGGTTCTGCATCTCCATTCTTATAGACATCCTGATAGTGGTCTCATAAAAAAAATAGAAAAATAAAAAAAGAGAGAGAGACAGAAAAAAACAAGAAAAAAAAGAAAGAAAAAGAAAAAAAAAGAAAAGAAAAGAGGGGCTAACTTGAAAACCCTTTGGGCAAGTTAGGCAAAAGGAGAGTTTGAGACTCACTACTAAGGACTATGCCTCCTCCTATTCTATGCATCATCTCAGCAATCCACATCGAAATTGGGGGCTTGTAAATCTCCAAGGTGTTCTCCAAAGCAGGACAATGTCAACAAGAGTCTACGCCAAACCGGGGGCTTGTCATACATCAGCATACAATCAAGGTCATCCACATGATCATTCAAGAAACGCATCCTTCAGGCCTGTTGCCTCCATTATTGTTCCTTGTCCCGTGGATCGAAACATTACTCATCCTAAATTTTTCTGAAATTCCCAACGAGTGGCCTTGATCCTTAGAAAGCATTATCTTAGGGAGTCATGGTTTTAGGAAAGCATTTTCTTAGGAAAGCATTGTCTTAGAAAATCATTGTCCGAGAAAACCTTTGTCTAAATATAAAGTCGGGGGTTGTCTGCATGCATTGCATGTATAGATGCATAAAAGTATCATGTGTGTATCCTGTCTAAGCATAATAGGTTTGCATTGCATCTATAAGTCGTGTCAGGGCCTCATAGAGTCAGTGGTCGTACATTGAGTCAATTTTTCATGCATCAAGTCAATTCGTCATGCATCAAGTCAGTTTGTCATGCATCAGGTCAGTCTATCATGCGTTGAGTCAGTCTGTTGTGCATTGAGTCGGTCTGTCATGTATCGAGTTAGTTTGTCGTACATAAAGTCGATAGTCGCGCATAAATGCATGAGTGCAAGAATGCTTGTGTCAAAAACAAAACAAAATTGCATTGTTTGTGCAAGAGTTTAGTAGACTAGTTGCATGCATACCCGCATATCTGAAAATGAAAAAAAAGAAGAAAAAAAGAAGAAGCAAGGAAGTGCCACATCGCTGCTCTAGAACGCAACACTGGGGGATGTTTAAGCCCATACGCTATCTCAATCAGACTGGACGGCATGTTTCCAGTCACTGAGAGCAAGATTAGAGCAATCTCTAATCCAACTCTTGTTGGACAAGTTAGCATCGAGTCAAGTCATGCATCATCAGCTAGACACGAATGGCGCATGTCCGACACGAAGGACAAAATCTTCACTTGATTAGTACGGATCAACGACTGGGCAAATTCAAGAATCCATTCCTCATAGTAGAATCTTGGCACCTATGCGCCTGATGCAAAATTTAAAGAAAATAAGGGTCATCGGCAGAGTTTCGGTGAAGTTCCTCAGCATCAAATTGCCATTATCCAGAGTCACCGGCACAGCTCGGCGCAATCGCAACAATAAGAGTCATCGACATCGGGAAAATACGATCCGCCTCGAGAATATCTGTTGGGCACCACCATCAACCTCGGGAGAATCCGTTAGGCACCATCATCAACATGGGGAAAATCCAATTCGCCTGGGAAAATCCGTTGGACATCAACATCGGGAAAATCCGATCCACCTTGGGAAAATCCGTTGGGCACCATCGACTGCTTCGAGAAAACACGATCTGCCTCGGGAAAATCCGTTGGGCATCGTCATCAATCTGCCAGACAGGTAATTCTCCATATCTCCAACCATTGTTCAAAATGATCTGACATTCTGCTTCGGTTTCTGTGCAGGGAGTCATCGCAGACACCAGGTCGCCGCTAAAAGATATCACCATCATCCAGCTTCTGCATAAAAGGTTGCTGCCTCCGGTCGTCGCTAAAAGGGACCACCGTCATCCTACTGCCGTATAAAAGGTTGCTGCCCTACGGTCACCGTTAAAAGGGACCACCGTCATCCAGCTGCCGCATAAAAGGCTGCTGCCTCCGGTCGTCGCTAAAAGGGACCACCATCATCCAGCTGTCGCATAAAAGGTTGCTGCCCTCAGGTCGCCACTAAAAGGGACCACCGTCATCCAGCTGTCGCATAAAAGGTTGCTGCCCTACGGTCACCGTTAAAAGGGACCACCGTCATCCAGCTGCCGCATAAAAGGCTGCTACCTCCGGTCGCCGCTAAAAGGGACCACCATCATCCAGCTGCCGCATAAAAGGTTGTTGTCCTCCGGTTGTCGCTAAAAGGGACCACCATCATCCAGCTGCCGCATAAAAGGTTGTTGTCTTCCGGTCACCATTAAAAGGGACCACCATCGTCCAGCTACCACATAAAAGGTCGTTGTCATCAACAGTCAGGTAGAGCATCATTCTTACTCGAGATCATCCCCAAATAGGCGCATACCGCCAGCAACTGCGATGCAAGACTCAGCTTCCAAGCATCATTCCGGGCTTTGCAATCCAAAGTCATATCCTCATACTACTTTGACCTTCTTCCTATTCGGACTTGATCAAAGTGGGGACTCTCTATAGACACTGGAATTTGTACCGACGTGAACCCGACCTATCAAGATCAGCAAGTCATTTGGGCCAAACACTAAATGAGTCAGTGGGCCTAAAAGGTCAACAACTTGAAGCCCGAAACAACTCGCCAACATCTAATAAAACCCAGCTGGGTTTTAAACTTCAGAAGGCAGCCCACACAGAAAAGGGCCAGCGCGTGCCCCAGCCCAAAAGCAGTATAACTCACCTGGGTTTTATACTCAGCAGCGACGCGTTGTCGTTTTGGCCACGTCAGCGATCCGTTCCATGCTACGATATAACCTGCCTGGGTTTTATTTTCTGGCGCCAAATTCCCATGCAATCCCATGATCATAGCCCCACGTGCATTGACCTTCCCATTGACCCCTTATAACCCGCCTGGGTTTTGATCCGAGATGACATGATCTTAGGGGTATGTTCCCCTCATTTTCCCTCCATACATCTCACTCCCTCACCTATAAATACCCCCTCCATTTCACCCTCATTTCATCAACGTACTACCACCGTTATTATCACCTAAATTCTCTCAAAATTCCATCAACTATCACCATTATCCTACCAAAACTCTCTTAAATTCTTTCCACTACATCAATTCTTATCCCCTAATATTATCATAAGCACTCTCATTATAATCTCCACACCACTCCTATACTATTCTCTAAAAGCATCCACATCTTCATCATTCCATCCGAGGTCAAAACCAAGGCTAAATCAAGGAACTCGATCGTTGCATTCGGCCAACCCATATCAAACGAGGTTCGCTTTTGTTATTGTTATTGTTGTGTTAATCATGTAATCCATTCTTTAATTCCTTTACTTGTACATATTTTGTAAAAAAGTAAACATCATGTTTTAATCTTACATGTTTTGAATAATAACTTCGTGAAATTAACCAAACTTCTCCCCGCTCTCTTTCTTTTCAATGTCGATTTTAGTAGAGTCTGTTTTCTAACAAGCGGATTTGAGAGTTCTTATAACTCTCGAATTCGTAACCTTACCCCCGAATCTAGAAATCGGTTTCGTAGACCGAAGTCACTTTTTACTTTTACGGTTTGTCGATTTCCTTAAATCGGCTGGCGACTCTTTAACATTTTATGAATCCGTTTAATTATTTAAAATGCTCGTTTTTGCATAAAATAATTTAAGAAAATGATGTAATTCATGCCCTTCATCCATTCTAGGCTGGGCCCGTAGAGAAACGGGCTAGAAATTAATTAAACCGAGGCGGGTTTTATTGATTTCAACCCACTTTCTCTTCGGGCCAAGAGGCAAGAGGCCTAGCCCAAGATCCATTAAAACCCAGGCGGGTTTTAGTGGGTTCTGGTGGCCCACTTGTTCCTCTTTGGGCCTGAAATTGATTCTTGGGCCGGGATTAAATCATTATTAAAATATTTTGTGCAATTTCGAATAATTTAAATAATAAAAACGGATTTGTAAATAAATAGAGTTTCATAACCTCGAAAACGAATTTCTAAAATAAAAACATCTTTATTTAAGGATTAAGCAACCTTAGTCGGCTCCCGATCATTTAAGTAGCGCATCACGGGAAGATTGGTCACTTTTTCCGGGGTCCTACACTCGCCAACCTACTACGATACCCCTTGACCTACCCATTGTGTCTAGAGAACCCTATAAGGAGGTTTAGATTAGATAACTTGGCTTAGCTCCTTTTATAAGGAGGTTTAGATTAGATAATTCATTAGATACCATCAAAACATGACTCTTGCCTGAATACGTTAAAAAAATATCAATTTCATTTGATATAATTTTGGTAAAAGAATTATTAAAAACCTTAATTCATTTTTTAATTCATTAGTCTTGACTGAGCCGAAGGTAATCGCATTACTTAGCTTTCAAGAGGGATGATCCATTTGAGGCACTCCCTGTAGGTTGCAATTGACAACAAAATTCTTCCGCGAAGGAGTTAGGTGCATTCGTTGTTGGTTCTCCCAGCGCAGCAGTAATTGCAGCAACAACGACAACAACCTTTGCCATCCTTCGAGTTGTTATTCCTCTCGATATAGCACTTGCAGCTGCTGTTGAGAGTTAAGAGACAACTTTCTTGGATGTAATCGGATCGCTTGTTGAAGATGAACTAGACTTCTTGGAAAAAGAGATGAGACGCATAGTGGTCCAACCGGGCGTGCCAAAATTTGTAAACACAAATTTCGAGTCTAAATTTAATAAAGACAAGAAATTGAGAAACAGATATAATTTGTAATAATTTCTAAATGTTTGTGGGTACAATCTCTAACTAAATACAATGGAGTAGTCCTTTGATTCAATCTCCTAGAAGTTTGGATGAGTCGAGGGCGCACACTTGATCTTGATCTCGAATGTAGGTCGAGCTGAAGAACTCAATCGTAGTTCTTGACCTTGGCGTGTTGGAAACTTGGAGCTTTTCATATTGAGCTTTTTTATAGATCTTGATCCTTCACGCTTGTAGTTGAGGTCGCTTGCAGTTTGATCGTCGGAAGCCTCTAGAGCGCAGAATGTCGAATGCTGAATATAGACTGCAAAGTGTGTGAAGATGAGGGGAAGAACCCCTATTTATAGGCCTGGGAGGCTTAGGGTTTGAGTTGGGCTATGGGTCTTGTCCAAGTTAATTAATTATTCCTTATTTTCAAGAAATAATTACTATTTTCTGCATCATAATTGACATGTGTCAGGATTTTATCGATCAAGATGTATTTCCATTTAAAATTTAATCAAATGGATCGTCGTAATTAATTTTCACGTGGCATATAATAATTAACCAAATAAATTTAGTTTATCTTCCATGTGTCTTTTTCTAATTTGTGAACAAACTTTTCGCTCCGGTAATGTCATTTGTATTTGTTGGCATAGCCAACGCATTTCAAAATTCTTATAATTAATAATTAATAATACCTGTCAAAAATATATTCATGTAAGAAATCATAATGCTTACTATTTTATTCGACTTTCACACTTTTTAAGTCAATTTTTAATCAATAATTTCTTACATAATATTTTTATAAAGAGTACAATATTGTTGTACTTTTCCAATAGTATTTTCTTTTACTACGAATCCAATACAATTTTATATGATAAATTATCATACAAATTAAGATATCAATGATCAAAATTTTCAAGACACAAATGCAGACACTATCATTGATAAAGTCGAAAAGAATGTTGAACAACTCAACAATTGTTGTGATGCCTCCCTGTGTACTTCTACAAGTTGGATTTGGTTGCCTACACTGTTTGTTTTCATTAACAAAATTTTACCTCCTTGATTGGGTCTGTCTACTTTTTATGTATAGATGTCATATGTACTGCTTACTTTCACTTCTGACTACACGTGCCTTCGTTACAAGTATCTTATTCACCTGCCTTTAGCGACTCTCTGCCTCCACTCTTCGCTGCTATTACCCTCTCTTCCTAAACCATCTCTCAATTTCTGATCTTCATCATCACTCTTTTCCTCTACAATTTACTGCTAATTTCAAAGGTTAGTTTTTGTTTCTCATATATTTCGACTGCTTATCTCTCCATTTTCTACAACTCAGTTTCAACCTGTTAATTAATCCCTAGATTATGAATTTTAATCGTATAGGCTATTCAAATTTTATCTCAAACACGCAAATTCAACAACAAATTTAATTGTAAGTCAAGTTTTATGGGTTGTTGGATTATCTAATTTGCACGAATCAGATTTAGTGTTTTGAATTTTTTGGGTTGTAGGGTTTATAGGAGAGCATTAAAGGAGTGGTTTGGCATTATGTGGAGTCTTGCTAGGAAGATGAACCAATGATTCCATGAACCTACTTAAATGCAAGCTCGAACCAATTTGGTATGATGGGTTCAAACCTTCTGGTAGCATGCACATCAGTCGGGTAATTTTCCCAATTCAGTCTCAGCACTTTCAGCCAATTTAATGCCAATCATGTTTTCAAATTATGAACTTTGGTTCAACGATGCAACGATGCAGGGTTTTGTTTCTGTAGAGCATGGTCTTCTTCTTCTTCTTCTTCTTCTTCTTCTTCTTCTACTACTACTACTTCTTCTTCTTCTTCTTCTTCTTCTTCTTCTTCTTCTTCTTCTTAACTATGACCCATATGATGTTTTCAGTTCAATTTGCGAAGGTATCAGATTTTTTCTATGATTTTACAATTATTTTAAAATCTGGGTTTGGGGGGGGGGGGGGTTTGTGTGAAAATGGTGAGCTTGATACAGTAAACAACTAAAAAGACTGTTTCGGAATTTGAGTTTTGCTTCAATGTTTTAAGGGCTTTTAGGTTGGATAATGGGTTTGTGGGAGGAGTTTATAAAATAGAGATTGGTGAGATTATTGTGGAGTTGGTGTTCAACACGTTAGACTGAAATACATTAAAGCATTGATGATTTTGTCCATTGTTATCAATATTATTGTGTTTCTCATTGGTATATTTGTTATGCTACCTGTCCACAAAAGTTGTAGTTTGGGCTAGAGGGAGCTTGCTACATCAGGGTCCCGAGGAGTTGTCCTTTGCAGCTCCTGTTAGTGTGGTTAGGAAAATTCAATTTTCTTTTCACTAAATTTTTTCTTTCTTTCTTTTTTTTTTATATAATTTTTTGAATTGATAAATTGCCCACTTTGCCTAATGTCAACTATGTGGGTATCAACTGTTATTCGTTTTAGTGTGCTTTGCAACTTCATGTTTTCAGTTCATGCCACAATTCTTCGGTTAGGAAAAAACAACAATGCAAAAATGTCAATTCACTGTATTGATATCATCAATTCAGATGGAAACCAGTTATGAATAGATATGAGTTGTTAGATAGTGTTATGTTAAAAATGTTGGTGACAATCATATATATATATATATATATATATATATATACATATATAGTTCAATTTTTTTTTATGACATGGCTTTGTTTTATTAGATATAACGTGGGGCTTTTGAGTTTTGTATTTGGGTATATTTTAATATCTATGATATGTGTTGGGTTAATGGCCCAAATTCTCTTTACTCATTATTTGGCAAGTTTCCTAAACACTCCAAGTTATTGGTTGCTATTAGGAAATTATTTCATTTCCTAATTATATTTAGGTTAGTTTCCTAATTGTAATAGCATTCTAAAACCTAATTGTATTTGGAGTGAAAATCTAGCTGGATCTATAGGATGTTTACCCCTATAAATATAGGTCTTTATTCATCTTGTAATGAAGCGACAAGTGGCTGACGTAGCCGGTGTGAGAGCCTTCAAAACTCCCCGCGAGGGAGGTATGATGCTATTTCCACATCTTCAACTGACTTATCCCTAGGTTGCGAGAGTCTACGAGAGTTTATATAATCATCCTCTTGTAATATCTCCTTTTATACTAGTGGATATTGATTGCTGCCCGTGGTTTTCTCCCGATTTGGGTTTCCACGTAAAAATACTGTCTCACCCATTTATTTTTTTTATTTTGTCTCTCTATTATTATCCTCGATTCCATAATCATCCCGTTTTTCCTTCCACTGCATATATTGCTCTATTTTACACCTTAACAACTGACTAACAACTGGCATAAAAAATGAATACGATCCCTTACAAGTGGTATCAGAGCTAGGTTCAATGAGATTCAGATCCTACCGGAGTCAGGTTAAATTCCTTCAAGAGTCGGATCCTACCGGAGTCAGGTTAAATTCCTTCAAGAACCGGGTACAGCCAGATTCAGTCAAATTTTCTCATCTACCAGTGTCAGGTGAAATTCCTTCAGAGCTGGGTACAACCAGATTCAATAAAATTCTAATCCTACCGGAGAAAGGTGAAATTCCTTCAGAGCCGAGTTCAATTAATTTCAAGATGAAGTCAGAATTTGGTTATTAGATTTGGGGTGATAGAGAGTTGTTAACAGGATGACGTAGAGAAGTTCGTTGGCAAGATAAATTTCAAGGTTCTTTGACCGTAAAACCCCGAAAAATACAAGTACGTTGACCGTTACGACGTTAATTATTTAAGTTGACTCCGTTAATTATTGTGAATTCGTTTGAGATTATTTATGTTGACACTTGAGCTCATAGGACCGTTGGGGATTAACAAGGGTATTTTGGTAATATCTTCTGTTATTATTATGTGTAATATTACTCCTATTATTATAATTATAATTATTATTATTATTTGTTATTACTATCAGTATTATCACGTGGGTATATGACTATTATGTTATTATTGTTAATAAATATTATTATTATTGTTATTATTATTTATTAATAGTATCTTTTAGAAAGTAGAATTAGAGGAGGATTAGTATTAGGGTTATGTTAGCTATTAGATAATTTAAACCAAGTTAGAAACCCTAGCCCTAGCCTCACCCTCACCCTTCCTCCTCTCTGCTGTAACCGTCCACCACCACCCAGTCAAGCCGCCGTCGCCGGCAACCTCCCAGGCCACCACCGCACCAACCCTCGTTCATCTCTCTCTCCTTCCCCCTTTGCTCGAGTTTTTCCGCCACCAATCACCGCCGCTGGTCATCGCCGTCAGTCGCCCAGGCCACCTTCGTCGTCTCCCCGACACCAAACGACCACCGCGCCACCGCTGCTGCCTGTTACCATCGTCGTTGCCACCTAAACGCGCAGGACGAACAACCTGTTGCTGCTATACTGGTACTGTGTTGTTGTTGTGTCTCTGCCTTGAACTCCAGCGTCGACACCGCTCCATGACGCCCCCAGCCGCTTCTAACGCCGCCGCCCGGGACGCCGCCATCCTCTGCCACCGGAGTTCGCCTGACCGACCACCTCTGTCCTAGCAAGTCTTGTGCGTAAATCTTGCTTGAAACTGCAATTTCTTGATTTTTTTCCCTTTTTGTTGTCTTTTGTGTTTCAACATTATTATTGGTGTAATTAATCATGCTAACTAATTTGGATTGGTTGGTTATCAAGTTTGAGTTCTTGATTTGATTTATTTCATGCACTGTTTGTTGGGTTTGCTTTGGTTCTTGATTAATCATGTATTAGGTTTGCTAAGAGTTATAATTATACTTAATGAAGTGTTGTAAGTAGGGGTAATTATCATGATTAGTTCTTGTGTGGTAGTTGAGTAATTAAATGGTTCTTTTGATCATTCTTGATGCTAATCTGTGAAATATTTAGTGAATTTTATTAAATCATGTTTAGGGTGTATTAATGAATTTGAGTTAGTTCAATTTGAGTTCATTGTTGAGTTTTGAGTCATGATGGGTGTTGATTTAAGTCGTAAGTGTATTCTTGATGTAATGTTCTACTAAGGAGTTGTATGTGAGCCATGGTTGTGGTTGTTTCTTTTTTTTTTATAAATCCTGTTTAAGGTTAGTAGTATTAGTATTCATGTTTAGAGTTTAGTAATATTATTATCATCTACATGAACTGGGGTGATCATTAGCAAGAATTATTATTAATGGATGTTTAAGTGCTATTTGGCCTTAGTTTCACTCACATGTCTCTTTACATTTTTGCTATCATTTGATCTTGAAAGAGTATGTTATAGAACTCATGTTTAGGGTGAAGTTAATGTTATTTCATGCATGCTTTTAGGGTTAGTTAAATTATTAAAGTGAATTCATGTTTTACATTTTGGTTTGATGATAGAGGTTTGATGTTTGGACCTTAGTTGGATTAGGTTAATTACTTTGGACCTTAGTTACCGTTTAAGCCCAAATTAGGACCCCGAGATCAGATTGGTGGAAGTTAGAACTGAATTTGCAAATTAAATGGAAACCGGTAACGGGACAGTTTTGATCGGGTCTAAAGATCAGATCACCACGACTAGTGTAGTTGTCTTTTGCTCGAACCCTTTGGACTGGAGGTTCCATCAGATGTTAGCTTTCATAAGAACTTTGCGGATCGGACGTTTGAGTTGTATAGCTTGAGTTACAGTCGTTTTTCCAGAACCTGTCAGAACTGGACCAGTTGGGGAATTTGGTACTTTTAGAGTCTTTCGAGGCTGATATGGGCTTAGCCGTCAACATAAGAGTTTTAGTAGACATCCCGAGGTTTCCGAAAAGTTTAAAACCAGACCCATACGATGTCGGGAAGTCAAGTTACGACCCTTTTTATGTGGATGCTGTAATCTGTCTTGTTATGTGAAATTGTTAATGAATGTGTTGTTGATTGAAAAAGTTTACTTGGTATTATTATACGATTACTTGGAATGTGTTAAGTAATTTAAAGTGTAAATTCATGATTGATGGGAACCTATAGTGTTCCTAGGGGAGGGTTAGGTAGAAGGTAGTTAATACTAACTTCGAAGGGGCACGTTTTGATTAGAATAATTATTCTATTTTAGGCCCGAGCTAATTCGCGTCGTTAGTGAGCTCAAGTGTGTTCATTTTTGCTGTGAAGTGAAGCTAACTAGGTAATGTCTATGCTCTAATCCCCACTAGGATGCTCTTTAAATGTGTTTTAATGTTTCTAATCTGTTTTGAGCATTGCATCCCGAGAGGGGACTTTTTGTTGAAATGTGACCATCTGTTTTGGTTGACTGTTTGTACTTTTGTGATCTTTGATTTATTGAGTTGAGAATTGAGATGGTCTTTTATTAGTGGTTTTATTACTGATTTTGGTAACTTGGGTTGGGTTTGACTTGAGAGATGTGAGCTGAGTGTTGCATAAGACACTAATAATTCAAAGTGAAACATTAAGCGGGTTTATTGTTTTGATGCCTTTGATAGGCTAATGTTTTTGCGAGCGATAACCTGGAGACCAGGATTTGATGCCTGTATGGGTTATGTGTTAGGAGATCCGGGTTTCATCCCTGATATAGGATAGATGATTATGATGCTTTTGATAGGCGATTGTTTTGATGCCTTTGGTGGGCGATTGTTTTGATGCCTTTGATAGGCTAATGTTTTTGTGGGCGATAACCCGGAGACCAGGATTTGATGCCTGTATGGGTTATGTATCAGGAGATCAGGGTTTCATCCCTGATATAGGATAGATGATCTTTGATGCCTTTGGTAGGCGATTGTTTTGATGCCTTTGGTAGGCGATTGTTTTGATGCCTTTGGTAGGCGAATGTTATTCTAAGGGATGTTGTATCCCTCCCGCATAATAAAATATGAATTGGTTAGGTTGAGGAAAACAGTTAAGGGATTAAAGGTTTGTGAAATGGTTTGACTTGTTCCCTCTCCCTCAAATGAATTGAAATGAACTTAACTTGTTTTTAACGTTAGGGGTAGACATTATTGAGATTTCCCCCTCATTTTTGAAATATTTTGTTTTCAGGTGAAGGTCTATATGCTGGGGACGGGAATTAGAAGTGAAGACGACATGTTTAGGAGTCGTTAAATATGTTGCATTTCTTTTCTGAGAAACTTGAAGTTAGTTTTGAGGTTTATTACTAAGTACATTCTGTTAGTTGGTTTTGTCGTTGACAGACAGTTGTAGTTTCCTTATCGCCTTGTATTCCTTCGGGGATACGACAGTGACGCCCAAATAAAGAAAAAAAAGAAAAAAAGACTTCCGCTGAATTTTACCGTTAACTTTAGTTTGACTTTGACTTTTTTATAATTGAATTTCCGGGGCGTTACAGAATGGTATTAGAGCTCTGAGTTACGACCTGGTAGCTCCTAAGTGTCCCTTAGGTTTAGTTAGACCTTAGGATGCTACGTTTGGATTGATGAGTGTAGGATGGGGGTATGGAATGTTTGTCTGTTTCTTGGATTTCTTATATGTTGCAAGTGCATGCTTGATTATTTTATTTTCATATGTTGGGTTGTATACCATCGTCGTTGCTATGAGTACCTGACCCAAGCTTCTGTCAAAGACATGAAAACCCGAGTTGGGTATGGAATATAGCCTCGAGGAGGGCCTAAAACTAGTAGAAGACCTCTGATGAGAATTCGGAGGCTGAAAGAGGATCCAACTTACAAGGAGCAGCTATAGGAGCTTCTAGATTGCTGAGAGAAGCCGCTTCGCAAAAAGGCCGTCCTTCTAGTAAAATGGTCTATGCGACAACTGAAACCATCTATGAAGCCGTGGAGGATAAAGGATCGAGGATAAAGGATCGAGTTTCGAGGACGAAACTCTTTTGAAGAGGGTAATGATGTAAAACCCCAAATTTTTGGTTAGCGCCACCATTAGTTCCGTTTGGCAGGCCGTTGCTGTTGAGTTTAAGTTTCGAGGACGAAACTTCTTTTAAGGGGGTAATGATGTAAAACCCCGAAAAATACAAGAACGTTGACCGTTACGACGTTAATTATTTAAGTAGACTCCGTTATTTATTGTGAATTCGTTTGAGATTATTTATGCTGACACTTGAGCTCATAGGACCATTGGGGATTAACAGGGGTATTTTGGTAATATCTTCTGTTATTATTATGTGTAATATTACTCCTATTATTATAATTATAATAATTATTATTATTTGTTATTACTATCAGTATTATCACGTGGGTATATGACTATTATGTTATTATTGTTATTAAATATTATTATTATTGTTATTATTATTTATTAGTAGTATCTTTTAGAAAGTAGAATTAGAGGAGGATTAGTATTAGGGTTATGTTAGTTATTAGATAATTTAAACCAAGCTAGAAACCTTAACCCTAGCCTCACCCTCACCCTTCCTCCTCTCTGCTGTAACCGTCCACCACCACTCAGTCAAGCCGCCGTCGCCGGCAACCTCCCAGGCCACCACCGCACTAACCCTCGTTCATCTCTCTCTTCTTCCACCTTTGCTCGAGTTTTTCCGCCACCAATCACCGCCGCTGGTCTTCGCCGTCAGTCGCCCAGGCCACCGTCGTCGTCTCCCTGACACCAAACGACCACCGCGCCACCGCTGCTGGCTGTTACCATCGTCGTTGCCACCTAAACGCGCATGACGAACAACCTGTTGCTGCTATACTGGTGCTGTGAAGTTGTTGTGTCCCTGCCTTGAACTCCAGCGTCGACACCGCTCCATGACGCCCCCAGCCGCTTCTAACGCCGCCGCCCGGGACACCGCCATCCTCTGCCACCGGAGTTCACCTGACCGACCACCTCTGTCCTAGCAAGTCTTGTGCGTAAATCTTGCTTGAAACTGCAATTTCTTGATTTTTTTCCCTTTTTGTTCTCTTTTGTGTTTCAACATTATTATTGGTGTAATTAATCATGCTAACTAATTTGGATTTGTTGGTTATCAAGTTTGAGTTCTTGATTTGATTGATTTCATGCTCTGTTTGTTGGGTTTGCTTTGGTTCTTGATTAATCATGTATTAGGTTTGCTAAGAGTTATAATTATACTTAATTAAGTGTTGTAAGTAGGGGTAATTATCATGATTAGTTCTTGTGTGGTAGTTGAGTAATTAAATGGTTCTTTTGATCATTCTTGATGCTAATATGTGAAATATTTAGTGAATTTTATTAAATCATGTTTAGGGTGTATTAATGAATTTGAGTTAGTTCAATTTGAGTCCATTGTTGAGTTTTGAGTCATGATGGGTGTTGATTTAAGTCGTAAGTGTATTCTTGATGTAATGTTCTACTAAGGAGTTGTATGTGAGCCATGGTTGTGGTTGTTTCTTTTTTTTATAAATCGTGTTTAAGGTTAGTAGTATTAGTATTCATGTTTAGAGTTTAGTAATATTATTATCATCTACATGAATTGGGGTGATCATTAGCAAGAATTATTATTATTGGATGTTTAAGTGCTATTTGGCCTTAGTTTCACTCACTTGTCTCTTTACCTTTTTGCTATCATGTGATCTTGAAAGAGTATGTTATAGAACTCATGTTTAGGGTGAAGTTAATGTTATTTCATGCATGCTTTTAGGGTTAGTGAAATTATTAAAGTGAATTCATGTTTTACATTTTGGTTTGATGATAGAGGTTTGATGTTTGGACCTTAGTTGGATTAGGTTAATTACTTTGGACCTTAGTTACCGTTTAAGCCCAAATTAGGACCCCGAGATCGGATTGGTGGAAGTTAGAACCGAATTTGCAAATTAAATGGAAACCGGTAACGGGACAGTTTTGATCGGGTCTAAAGATCAGGTCACCACGACTAGTGTAGTTGTCTTTTGCTCGAACCCTTTGGACTGCAGGTTCCATCAGATGTTAGCTTTCATAAGAACTTTGCGGATCGGACGTTTGAGTTGTATAGCTCGAGTTATAGTCGTTTTACCAGAACCTGTCAGAACTGGACCAGTTGGGGAATTCGGTACTTTTAGAGTCTTTCGAGGCTGATATGGGCTTAGCCGTCAACATAAGAGTTTTAGTATACATCCCGAGGTTTCCGAAAAGTCCAAAACCAGACCGATACGATGTCGGGAAGTCAAGTTATGACCCTTTTTATATGGATGCTGTAATCTGTCTTGTTATGTGAAATTGTTAATGAATGTGTTGTTGATTGAAAAAAGTTTACTTGGTATTATTATACGATTACTTGGAATGTGTTAAGTAATTTAAAGTGTAAATTCATGATTGATAGGAACCTATAGTGTTCCTAGGGGAGGGTTAGGTAGACGGTAGTTAATACTAACTTCCAAGGGGCATGTTTTGATTAGAATAATTATTCTATTTTAGGCCCGAGCTAATTCGCGTCGTTAGTGAGCTCAAGTGTATTCGTTTTTGCTGTGAAGTGAAGCTAACTAGGTAATGTCTATGCTCTAATCCCCACTGGGATGCTCTTTAAATGTGTTTTAATGTTTCTAATCTATTTTGAGCATTGCATCCCGAAAGGGGACTTTTTGTTGAAATGTGACAATCTGTTTTGGTTGACTGTTTGTACTTTTGTGATTTTTGATTTATTGAGTTGAGAATTGAGATGGTCTTTTATTAGTGGTTTTATTACTGATTTTGGTAACTTGGGTTGGGTTTGACTTGAGAGTTGTGAGCTGAGTGTTGCATAAGACACTAATAATTCAAAGTGAAACATTAAGCGGGTTTATTGTTTTGATGCCTTTGATAGGCTAATGTTTTTGCGAGCGATAACCCGGAGACCAGGATTTGATGCCTGTATGGGTTATGTGTCAGGAGATCAGGGTTTCATCCCTGATATAGGATGGATGATTATGATGCCTTTGGTAGGCGATTGTTTTGATGCCTTTGGTGGGCGATTGTTTTTATGCCTTTGATAGGCTAATGTTTTTGTGGGCGATAACCCGGAGACCATGATTTGATGCCTGTATGGGTTATGTGTCAGGAAATCAGGGTTTCATCCCTGATATAGGATAGATGATCTTTGATGCCTTTGGTAGGTGATTGTTTTGATGCTTTTGGTAGGCGAATGTTATTCTAAGGGATGTGGTATCCTTCCCGCATAATAAAATATGAATTGGTTGGGTTGAGGAAAACAGTTAAGGGATTAAAGGTTTGTGAAATGGTTTGACTTGTTCCCTCTCCCTCAAATGAATTGAAATGAACTTAACTTGTTTTTAACGTTAGGGGTAGACATTATTGAGATTTCCCCCTCATTTTTGAATTGTTTTGTTTTCAGGTGAAGATCTATATGCTGGGGACGGGAATTAGAAGTGAGGACGACATGTTTAGGAGTCGTTAAATATGTTGCTTTTCTTTTTTGGGAAACTTGAAGTTAGTTTTGAGGTTTATTACTAAGTACGAGTTGTTAGTTAGTTTGTCGTTGACAGGCAGTTGTAGTTTCCTTCTCGCCTTGTATTCCATCGGGGATACTGCAATGACGCCCAAATAAAGAAAAAAAAGAAAAAAAGACTTCCGCTGAATTTTACCGTTAACGTTAGTTTGACTTTGACTTTTCTATAATTGAATTTCCGGGGCTTACATTGACGGTAATCGAAGAATTTGTTCCAAGGTGGAGATTGTTGGATTAATGGCCCAAATTCTCTTTACTCATTATTTGGCAAGTTTCTTAAACACTATAAGTTATTGGTTGCTATTAGGAAATTATTTTATTTCCTAATTATATTTAGGTTAGTTTCCTAATTGTAATAGTATTCTAAAACCTAATTGTATTTGGAGTGGAAATTTAGCCAGATATATAGGATGTTTACCCCTATAAATAGAGGTCTTTATTCATCTTGTAATGAAGCGTCAAGAGGCAGACGTAGCCGATGTGAGAGCCTTCAAAACTCCCTGTGAGGGAGGTACGGAGTTATTTCCACATCTTCACCCTACTGATCCCTAGGTTGCGAGAGTCTACGAGAGTTCATATAATCCTCCTCTTGTAATATCTCCTTTTCTACTAGTGGATACTGATTGTTGCCCGTGGTTTTCTCCCGATTTGGGTTTCCACGTAAAAATAATGGCTCACCCATTTATTTTTTGATTTTGTCTCTCTATTATTATCCTCTATTTTACACCCTAACAACTGACTAACAACGGGCATCAAATCTAAATCTGATCCTAACAATATGTAATGTGCACAAAGAATGGGATTATGTGGTTTTACATAAAATCTATTTTATATAATTTTAAATGAATGATATTATGTTTTTTTTTAAAAAAAAGTTCTAATTATATGTATTAGATAATGCAAGGATCAGAATTTAATGCAAGGATAAAAATTTTCTATAGATTTTTTTAAATTATTTTCAAAACAAAAAAGGTTGTTTGATTCGTATATAAATAAAATCAACAAAAAAGAAGCAACAGTAACCAAAAAAAATATAGTGCAAATTAATTATGACATTAGAGCCTTAGATGAACCTTACGCCATAAGGTTCCCATAAACATAACATTCACCCACATTTATGAATAAAATCCTCCAAGAGTTATAGAGTGCTGCGATAAAAATGCCATTAAAATTTCCCCAAATGTCAATTTGCCATTAATATTTCCAAATTGTCAAAACCGCCACTGTAATTTCTAAAATTGTCTAAAGTGTTACTGCTCCCAATTGTCACCTGCTACTGCCGGTAACATGTAGAAAAAAGAAAAGGGAATATCTGTATGAAAAAAACCCCTCCCACCCTGAATATTTTAACCCTAATGCCACTGTAGTTTCCTTAGCCAAGTCATTTTCCTCCATTCTCTTCTCCATCTCCCCGCCAAAAACGTCATAACCAAAAACTCTGCCCCTTTGTCTTATTCAGTCAGACAGTCCCTCTCATGGTTTTTTCTTCATCGTTTTTTCTTCTTCCTTCTTCTCCTTTGTTTTAATCTTCTTCTGCTCCATTCTTTTCATCTTCTTTCGTCGATTTGCTGAGATTTTTCAACAAATCTCGTCCAAGTTCTTGTTCTCTTCCTTCAGTCGGCCAAATCAAGGATGAATTTCTTAGGTTCTGGCTCGAGAAGCTACAGGGACAACATCCCACCACCTGTTTGAAGTTGTGTCAACTGCTACTGTCCGGCAAACGAGGTGAAATGTTGCAAATGTGACCTTCTGCTCCTGATTTGTACCTCGAAGACTCCAAATAACCCACTTCGTCGCTTTTATCAGTGTGTGAGGGGAATTGTAGAACAAGGTGGGTGTGGGTATTGAGACTGGGCGGATGATGGAGTTTGGATTTGTCCACATTTGAAGACGCATGTAATGGACGTGATGAGGGAAAAGGATGATCTGAAGAAGAAATTGGAAGCTGAAACGAAGTTGGTCGAAGCTGGGTGAAAAGGTCGATGATTTGGAGGGTGAATTGAAGGTTTCGAAAGCTGAGGTCAAGAATCTGAAGGAGATTAACATGAACATGTAGATGAACATTAGGATAATGGTGACGATTCTCCTCTGTTTCTTTGCTGTGTTTGCTGGGTTGATTATGGTGTAAAATGTGATTCATGATGATGGTGATGATGGTGGTTGTTATTCAAAGTTCACTTGAGATTTTGTTTTTTCATTTTACAGTTTAGTTTTTTGTTTATAATGTTTAAGTTTTCTTCTGTGGTTTGTTATAGGCAATTGGTGGGAAAGGCAATTTTTCAAAGAAAAAACCTCGTATGACAACCAAACCAACTGGGACTAAGATCATACTACCTGTCAATTGCAACCCACCAAGTAGAAAAGAGGCTGGAAAGCAAGCTTTTGGACCATCTACTGCAGTTGCAGCTTCTGTTGGCCATGGAAATGCACGGTCGCTTAAATTGTCTGTTACAGCAGCCCTAAAAACGAAGTCTCAGACCAACTCTGCAATGTGTTATTCCCAAGATCATGGTTTACTTGTTCATCCACCTATTCAACTGCTGCATCAGTTGCATCTTCTACATCTCCTGCTATTGCCAAATCTTATAATGTTGTTGCCGCCAATGCTGGTCCTAGCTTCGAGTAGACATGTGCTCTCTGTTTTTAGGTTGCTCTTTGCTATATTCAGGGTGGGGATATAACTTTTGTACATTTTGGTATAGTGCACTTTGATTTTGTGCATATATAGGGATACAAAGATGTCAAACAATCTCTGTTTTTTGGGTTAATTTGATTGGCAAGCATCAAACTTTGATGTACCACATTCATATCCTCAATGTTAATGAAGTAATTGTTTGTTCCATTTATGTTGGCAGCAGTGACAGGATTTTAGAACCATTTTTTTTTCTGTTTACAGGGTTTTTGGAGGCATAGTTCTTTGTTTGTTGTTGACATGTTTTTAAATTTACGGATATGCCATCTTTGTGTTGACAGGCCACTTTTTGTGATGGTTTTTTTTCTACCTTAATATAAGGTTGCCTTTTGTGGTGTGTGTCTTTATAATATAAGGTTGGAGTGATGAGTTTGTGGTTCTTGCAGGATTGGTGAGGTAACTCTTTGGCCTGTTTACTGTGAGTCATTTGATTCACAGTAAAGCCATTCTTTTGTTTACTGTGACTTGTGTCTAATGGAGAGATCATTCTTTTTTGTTTTTATGTCATTGGTGGAATATTGATTCATGAAGAGATCATTCAAACTAAAATTAATATTTTTGTGACTTGTGTCTAATGAAGAAAGCAAAGAAAAGGCTTGTATTTCTATCATAAAAGATTTTGATCTTGGGAAGTAATTTGCATAAGTTATGTGCTGAAGCTTTGAGCCCTCAGCCTCTGTTTTTTCTTAATTCATACTCAACTGTATGGGAATTGGTTCACTTTTTTTTTTGGTTCGTTTATGGTCGCCGGCTCGCTTCAAGCCGCCCTTTCCTCTTCTTGAATCAAACTCGGTTTCAACGTCCATTTCATGGTGAATACGGGTCGTTATGGTCATCAAGGAGAGCGGTGTTTCATTCTACAAAGACCCCGGGCCATAGGATGTCATCTAGGGTCTCAATAGGACCATTCTCGAGCCTTCTAAGGGGCTCCGGAACCATCGGCAAGAATAAACACAAGGTGGTGAAGGCGTTCAAAGGTTCGAAATACGCGTGCCTTCATTGTTTCGATCATAACTCCTTCAATACAACTCCAATTAAGGATGACAATGGGTCGGAGATGAATCGGAGGTAGGTACCTCCACCTTCGCTTCAATTAATAATCGGAGGTGGAGGTCCACCTCCAAATCCAATTAATCGGAGGTCGGAGGACCTCCAAATCCAAACTCAATCGGAGGTAATCAGAGTCGGATTACCTCCGACTACGATTAGCTGTTATACGTTTCCATAAAATGATTTCCTCCGATTCCGATTACTTCTAACTCTGATTACCTCTGATTATATATCATACTTGTTAAAATAAAACACCAACAATAATTCTTCAAAACGTCTGCGTGTGGTGGCCGGTGGTCCTAACATCGCGGTCGGGTGTCGTGAGGGGGTGCGACGGTCGGTTGAGACAGAGAGAGGAGACGGGCCATACGGCAGGCGCATACAGAGAGAGGCAGAGATGACAGAGGTCAGAGGAGACTAAACTGGAGATGATGGTGGTAACGTCGACGTTGAACTCGAAACTCGAAACTCGGAAGAAGAAATCAAAAGCGGTGAAGTGAAGGTGGTGGATGATGGTGGTAACGACGTTGGGATGGGAGCCTGGGCCAGGGGCTGGGATGCGGAGGTGAAGAGCAGAAGAGGGCGATGAAGTGAAGGGGGCGATGGGAGGCTGGGGGGCGGGAGCTGGGATGCACAGGACAGGTGAAGTGAAACTAATGAAATGAAATCCTAATGGCTAATAGTAATAGACGATTTCCCATAAACAAAAAAGAAAAAAATAAACTTTTACAATCTACTATTAAAAAAAATCGGTCATTTTAATTTTCAGTTTTTTTTTTAAATTTTTTATATTAATTATTATAATCGAACTTAATCGGATCGACTACAATCGGACTTAATCGGATCGACTATAATCGGACTTAATCGGACTTAATCGGATCGGAGGTGGTCACCTCCATACCCGCCCCAATTATAATCGGAGTCGAATTTTTTTAATAGGATTCGAATTCGGAGTTTATTTAGTCGAATCCTAATTCGGATTATTTAGTCGGAGCGAATCGGATTCGCTTTAGATTCGGACTTGGCTGCCATCCCTAACCCCAATGGACTTCAAATTTTGGGTGCTTAAAGTAGACACTAAGAGCTTTCCAACGATGTATTATGGGTCTAAAACGGACTCCAGATGAAGAAGTTATGCGCGTTTGAAGTCAGCAGGAAGAAATTGCCAACAACATGATCGTGCCTTTAGGCCGCACGATCATGCCATTCTTCCAGAAGGCACTGCAGGATTGTGCAGTAAGATAGCACGATCATGCCATTCTCGAACAGGCCATTCTTGGGTTGTTTTGAGTAGCACGATCGTGTACCCATATGGCACGATCGTGCCATTTCAAGGGTAACCGGCTGTAGAAGGTGGTATTTGGGAACAGTGGCAAATTTGACAATTTTAGAAATTGTAATGACAGTTTTGACAATTCGGAAATATTAATGGCAAATTTGACATTTTGGGAAGTTTTAGTTGCATTTTTATCGCAACACTCTAAAATTATAATATAAATCATATATAATGTAAAAAGATCATTGTAAAAAAAAATCACTATATCAAATAAGTAATAAATTCATGGGTTTTTTTGCATTTTGGACCTCTAATTTTAGGGGTATTTACATTATGAACTCTTGGTTTTCAACATTAACATTTTGGACCCTAAAGTTTGTAGGCTGAATAAAAAAGGACCTTAATGTTTGTGGACTGAAGAAAAAGACCCCTGTCTCATTTTTTATTTTCCTCCCATGTTTGAATTTATCTCCCGATTGACATCAAACTTTAGGACTATGGTTAAAACTAATATTGAAACTATAATACACCTTTCTTATTCGTGTCGAGGCTACTTAGACCCCTAAGTACATGATTTTAAGTAACTCCAACATGAATAAAAGAGGTTTATTATAACTTTAATATTGGTTTTAACCTTAATCTTGAAGTTTGATGCCAATCGGGAGAGAAATTCAAACATGGAAAGAAAAAGAAAAATGGGAAACGAGCTTTTTTTTCACCTCACAAACTTTAGGGTCCTTTTTTTTCAGCCTACAAACTTTAAGGTCCAAAATGTTAAAGTTGAAAACCAAGGGTTCAGAATGTAAATACCCCTAAAATTCGGGGTCCGAAATGCAAACAACCCAATAATTCATATCATAATGCTCTACCAAAAAGCTTAATTACACTTGTACATATCAATATATTAGATATTGTAAAAAATAGATTGTTACGACAGTTCATTTTTTTAAAATATTATTTACCATTAATTTAGGGATATTAAAAGAAAATAATATATAACTATAAAAAGACTTCTTTAGTTTTTAAGTAATTTTTATTATAAAAACATCCAATTGTAACTCAATGGATTGCTATAATGATAAATCAAATTGAATAATCGAGTATTTGTTTTTATGTAACATGAAAAGTGTGGTATATGTAAACTTCATAACATGACATGTTAAGGAATATTGTGGAATTTTTGACCAAATGTGAAGCCAAACAATTCACTAGAAAACAAGGGATTGGTACACATCAAAATGACATTTCTACATTAATATTCAGTTGTTGTATGTTTTTGGTATACATGGGGGAAAAATTAAACCCGAATACTAAACGTCACCCACCCTTTTATTTATGTCGCCCACCTTTCGCATTTCAATTGCCAATTTTGTCGTTCAACCTCATAACTTCACTCTCTACCTTCTCTCTAGTTTATTTCTCTAAAAAATGCTCTTAACCACCGACCACGACCACACCGTTGCCATCCCTGGATAGATAGTGACAACAATTGACGTGTTTGAGGTATGTTAATCGTGTTCTGAATTGTTGTTTTTGTGTTTTAAAATTTGGATTAAAAATCGTCAGCAACCAAAAAATTATCGAGAAAATGTATGGTGCCGCGCGTTTATTCGCGGCAAACGGCGGTTGGTTGCCGCATGTCGACCACGGCAAGATTGTGGCCGTTGTCGCGATCAACATGCGGAAACTAGCCGCTGTTCGCCGCGAGAAACACGCGGCAACCTATGGCCGTTCGCCGTGAAAAACATGTGGCAACCACCGGTGGTTTGGCGCGTGGTGCGTGCGGCAACCAGCGACCTTCAGGTGATTTTTGGTAAAATTTATTTAAATTTTTTTGTTATTTATTATTTTAAATAGTTTTTTGATAATATTATTAAGAATAATGTTATTATTTATATTAGTGTAAATATTATTATTATTATTATTATTATTATTATTAGTACATTGTTATATTATTAATTGCTATTATTATTAATAATATATATAATTGTAAGTTATTGTTAATACCCTTTTTTAGGTTTTTTAGAGGAAAAATGTCAACCCGACGCAATTATTTATTGATACTTAAAAAATAGTTCATATCTTCTCGGGCCAAAGCCATAGATGCTTCTGGACCGTCCTCCAACCAAATTCGCTCAAGCAAATCATGGGGTTGAAGGTGAGCGAGGGAATGGGATACTCGAAAGGAACGAATACCAAAGGGCATATAATGTCATTTGGGGGTTGGCGTTAATAATAAGGTGGGCGACAAATAACAATGCCCAAATTGAATAGCCAATGCCTTCCTTTTTTGTGGGAGGGAGGGGGTAGGCTATTTATATTCTTGGCAACACCCTTTATCTATTACATATATTAAAACAAAATGAAAGTAATCTATAAGTGACATGTGGCATGCTTATGAAAAACTCATCTATTCTATTACATATATTAAAACAAAATCCCCACGAGCTTTTGCCCCATGTCATAACCACAAAATTTTAAAGATAAAAAATAGAAAATTAATAAGCAATAGATTATAGAGAAAAAAAGGGATAAAGGTAAATTGAATGCTCAATAATAATCTATCACATATATTAAAACAAAATCCCCACTATGAGCTTTTGCCACATGTCATAACCACAAAATTTTAAAGAAAAAAAATAGAAATTAATAAGCAATACATTATAGAGAAAAAAAGGGATAAAGGTAAATTGAATGCTCAATAATAAGTTATAAAAGGTAAGAGAACATAACTTTTTAAATTCTGAAATTAATTGTCATCAATAATTTCACTAAAAACTTATTACCACATACCTTATATATCACTTACTCAGGCAAAGATTTCACAAGTTACATAAAACATCATGAGCTCTTAGCCTCAACCCTCATATATCACTATTTACATAAATCTCATCAATTGTTCCATTTTCACTCTATTTTGAGCACTCTAAATTAACTTATATATATTTTTTCATTTCACTGTACGTTTCTAATTCATATATCTTTTCCCTTTCAAGAGTCCCGTGGACGATTTGTATAGTTGCACACAAATTAAAGTCTCCACCCTCATCATGTGATTTATTCATATAAGGTAAATTCTTCTAACTTTTATAGTAAACTTCATAAACTATTATTTTATGATTATCTATTATGTCAAGTTTAAGCTTATTTATTTTAAGGTAAAAAATATACTTTGTTTTTTTTTGGAAGAAAAGAACATATACAACTCCAATAATGTATAAATTTGGATTCCGTAGTTGATTTTTTATGGAAGTATATAAGAGCAAAAATAAAACGAAAATAATTAAGAAAGGGGAGCTATATTATTGGAGGGTTAAATAAAAATAATAAATTAACTTTTGCTTTTGATATATTA
The DNA here is from genome assembly GCA_029582165.1 of Portulaca oleracea. Taxonomy (NCBI): domain Eukaryota; kingdom Viridiplantae; phylum Streptophyta; class Magnoliopsida; order Caryophyllales; family Portulacaceae; genus Portulaca; species Portulaca oleracea. The sequence goes on along the minus strand of CM055880.1, from coordinate 34,014,332 downwards.
TGGGCCTAATGTACTTTAGTATAATTAACAAATGTAAGCTATAATATTTTTGGGCTAGAATATTGCAACTATAATTACACATTATGTGCGTTGGGGCTCGACAGGTGCATGATGTTAAACTTTGTAAATTTTGACCGTTAATTTTATAAGTTATATTTTTTAAGGTTAACAAAATATTTCTACTTAAATATAATATTATAAGTCAAATTAAGATAAAACGTGAAAACTTTATGGTCACAATGATGCACTAAACAACGGAAAAAAAAGGACACGTCTCTTTGGAACAAAGGAAGTAGGAAGAATGGATATTGAGTAATTATCAAGGGTGTTTGTATGTGATTACATTATTATTGAGATTTTGGATTGATAATATAATAATAATAATCATTATAAATTTAATACCACTCCTTAAATGGAAAATTGAAAAAAAGAAAGGAAAACATACTTTCAACTGAAACAACCAATAAGATTAAGTAACCCGTGCATGACACGGGCGTAAAAACTACTCATGTGCATTTTAATAAAATAGTTATTAATTAATAAAATTATTAATAATAGCTGTCAACCAATAAGTACACAAATGTATCTTCATGGAAAAATGAAGGACATTGTCATTTACACATGTGCATTTTACTTTTCTTATTTTTTTTAATGGCAACCTACTACCTTTTATTGATTTGTGGTATCAAAATGAATTATATAGTTTGCGTTTATTCAGATTAACTAAAATAAAAATTACTATTATTCTTTATTATATGTATTTAAGACAAAACTATAACACATATTTCTTGATTTTTTTAACATAATAATAATAATAATCAATTCACTAAATTGAAAAATAAATTATTTAATAAGTATTTTCTAATATCACACACACACACACATAAATATATATATATATATATATGAAAAATAAATATTTCAATTTTAATTAGCTTCACACACATATTCTTATAAAAAAAAGTTTAATACATAAGTCTCAGTAATTTAAAATTTGACAATGTTCCCGTGCATCGCACAAGATATATAGCACTAGTATATAGATTAAAACAATGAACAATTAATCATTAATCACCCGTTATAGCTAGATAAATAACAATAATCATGGGCCCATATTTTAGGACAAGCTTCAAAAAAAAATGATAATTTTATATGTGCTAAACATTGAACAAAAATAAATGATTTACAAATGCATACATGAAAAAAAAACTTGCGAGATTCATATTACTCATTAAACCGAACATTAAATAAAAAAATAAAAATATACTTGAAAAAGAAATAATAAAAAGAGCAAATACCTGTGCATCGCACAGACACAAACGCTAGTTTGTATTTACAGTGGTCTATCTAAACTATCACCCGTTCGGAAGAACGGGTAAAAAGATATTTGGTTATATTTTTTTCCTTTTGTGTTTTATTCATACCTTTTATTTTTCATTTAATATATTGTTTCAATTCACATGTGGTATTCGTTCCAATTACTTCTTTGGTACTTTTGTTCATTAGTCACGTAATTAAGTTATTACTAAATTTGCATTCTTTTCCCTCCATAATTGCATGTAAAAGCACATACATGACTTAATTGGATTAGTATTTGAGTTAAATAACAAAAATGTCTAGCTATATCATATCCCAACCTTCCAAAATATGAAATAGTAGTAGATATGCATATGGTCCATCCATAATTGCATTTGAAAGCACATATATCATTTAATTGGATTAGTATTATAATTTTATAAATTAGCAACTAGCATTGTATCACTACAAGAAATTCAATAATGAAGGGGGGTCCGATCGTAAAAGGTGTCAAATCCCGTCGTAAAAGAACATCTATGACGGGTGTAGCACCCGTCGTGGCCCGTTGCAGAAACCCTCGCCGTAAATGATCTTTTAAGACGAACTCGGCGTAGATGTAGTATGGAGCAATTACGACGGGCAATTTATCCCGTCGTAAATGTAGTCTGAAGCAATTACGACGGGTAATTTATCCCGTCATAAATGTAGTCTGAAGCAATTACGATAGGTTGTTTATCCCGTTGTAGATATTGTGTCATCTACGACGGGTATTAACCCCGTCGTAGAAGCTAATCAAGACAGGAATGTCTCTGTTATATATTTATGTCGGTGCATGTATCCCTTCATGGGTCTATATTATAGATTAAAATGGATAAAAATAATGTAGTTTTCCCATCCATCTTAATCATTAAGACTTGTACTTATGAGTATTTTGGACATACCTGTATAATTTAATCAATACTATAATTCCATTAACACTACTAGAAGTTTGTACGTTTGTGAAACATCTCCATTTTATAGATATGAAGTGCATATGAAAATCTGAAAGTGATGTTTACATAGCTAAATTACACTGTAATATAACCAAACACATGAAAAAATCAATAAATCCTGTACCCTAAAAGACATCCTAGACACATGAAACATCCAACAACCAGTCCTCATCCTATTAGTAATATCCATAAAGCCAAATACCTTATGTACCCCAAAAAAATTCCTAGATATAAGAAGCACGGTAAATTTTGAGTATTTATATGCAATTGTTTTTTTGGAGGAGCTTTATAATAATTATTAATTAAAATAATAATTAGAAATTAATAAAAACAATTATAGAACAATCGTACTATCATTATTTTTGTATTTGTTTTGTACAAATTATCTTCAAAATTAATTTACATAATATAGTAGTAAAGGATACTAAAATCCATATTTATTTCTACTATTGTCTTAATTACATATAATAAAGAATAATAGTAATTTTTATTGTCTTCAAATTAATTTACATAATATAGTAGTAAAGGATACTAAAATTTATATTTGTTTTTACTATTGTCTTAATTACATATAATAAAGAATAATAGTAATTTTTATTATTTAATTTGAATAAATCATTTTGTAACCCTCATACAATCAGTTTTAATATTAATTTTGGGTTTTATATTGTCATACAATTAGTTTTGAGTTGTCTTTGAATTGTAACCCTTAGTAAATATTTTTTTTCTTTTTCTTTAAAATTCAATGTGATTATAATGTGCTATTGAGTAATACTTGAGAGGGGAAGGTGAATAAGTGATTTAATATAATTAATAATCTTATATACTAAATGAATTTTTCATAAGCATGCCACATGTCACTTGTAGATTACTTTCATTTTGTTTTAATATAAGGAGTATACTTTCTATGAAATTTTACTTTAATATTTTATGTTGTGCTTACAATATTTTAGTTCTTATGTTTTTCTTAGAATGTTATAATAGTAAATTGATGAAAGGAAAATCAATAAATATTATAATTGTGTATTAAATTTGGTAGCTCATGTGTCACTTAATATTTCTTTTTCTTTATTTACCCATCAATTGTTTATTGAATATTAGTAACTCATGGTCACTAAATAATTTTTTCTTTCTTTTAAATATTATATTTATGAATATAATAAATTGTGTAGGTTTGTAATTTGCTTTGGAACCTACCAAACCTTCTAAATTGATTCTTTTAGGTTTGGATCTCCCTTAGGAACTTGTATTTTAATAAAACAAAATAAATTGAATGAGCTAGTGCCATGTGTCATGCATATAAATGTTTCTCATTTATGTTGAGTTGGAAATTTTTCATTGGCTCATTTTTTTAAATCATTAAATGTGTTAAATATTACTCCCTCCTTCCCATTATAATTGTCACATTAGACATAATTTCAGAAACCAAAAAAACCACCCTTCTACATTAATTTAGTTCATTGGAAATGTCAAAATGTTAAATAAAATGTTTAATAAAAAAGGAAAAAAGTGAATAAAAAGAAAAATGGAAGAAAATGATTAATTAATAAGGTTAATTTGATAAATTTGTAATTAATGTGTTATTGGAAGTATAAAGTGACAGATATTTTGGGAAAAAATAAAGTTAGTTAAAGTGACAGATAATATAGAAAGGAGGGAGTATGTATTATTGTTTTGTATTTTCTTTAATAAATATTTTAAAATATAATTTCTTTTTGATGGAAAAAAATATAAAATTTTTATTAACACTATTATATATATTTCAAAACATACAAAAATTTAAATAATAAGTATAGTATACATACATACATTAATAAGGACTGCATACATACATTAATAAAGACTTTATTTATGTTTCGAACGTCACATTAAGCAGAAATTACAATTGTTATGCAATTTTTTTAAATTAATTAGTAATCGTCACTTGAATTGACTTTTTGATATGATTAAATTGATAATCATTATAATTAAAATAAATCTAAAATTAAAACACGAAAATTTCTAAAAAACTTTCCGTGCATTGCACAGGATATAAAGGCTAGTTTAAATTTAAAACTTGGACTATTTGCATTTGTAATTGATTTCCAAAATTTGAAAAGGATAGTTATGGTTGTAATTAACAATTGATTTCTAGAATTTACGTTTGTATGTAACTGCAAATTAATTGTTCTTCATCCAGAATTTTAAAAAGTTTTGCTATTTACAATGAGAGATTAATGGGTGCTTAATTAGGATATATCAACACTTTTCGTATTTCGAGTTGTCCCCTTTTGTAACTAACTTACCTTTCATTTAATCCAAAAAATGTGATTTTTTTTCAAGTTTAAAAATTGGTTGTCCCCTCTTTGTAGCTAACACGTGCCAAATCTTGATTATGTTGGTTTTGTTTTAATATAATAATAGATGATATAATTAAGGAATAAATGAGGAAAATATTGCAGATTATTACGGAAGTAAAAATTAAAAAGTTAAATATGAATCCAAACAATGTAATTATGATTTTGTTTGTTCCTTATTATTAGCTATGGTCATGGATATTTTGTAACTTGTAGATACCCGGTATTTGTAGAAATTAACATGTTGATATAGACCATATTATGTAATGAATCAACATCAGTCTCTTTGATATTTGTGATGTTGCGAGTACAGACCTGTCAATACGGGCGGGTTACGGGTCGGTCGTATATCGGGTTCGGATAAATACGGGTCGGGTGTATCTTGGGGTTCGGGTAAATATGAGTCGGGTGTATTCCGGTTTCGGGCGGTTTGGGTCGGGTTTACGGGTTATGACCGCCCTTTTTCTCAGTCACTTACAACTAATAAAATTGATTATAATTGGTCAAAGACACTTGTGTAATGTACCATTCCATTCTAAGTTCGACCACCACGATATGTCATAGTTGTATAGACATTTACTATACACCCAAGGGACAAAATTTGACAATCTTCAAGTCTACAAGTATTATTCGGTTTACGTCAACAATCAACGAATAACAGTACTTATGAAATATATAGGGTTTTGGGATGCTAATATACTGAACTTTTAGGGTATTGAACAATAATGCACTGAACTTTGACCTTTGATAATAATACACTATTTTACTGAAAGAGAGGAGAGCGGCGGGACTACAAGAGTTAGAGGGTTCACTGAAAGAGTGAGTGAGTGACAGTGTTAGGGTTTTGTTTTAGTCATTTGTTATTTAATTATTTCATTTGTATGTCTCTCTCTACGCATAACTTTCCAAAGCCACCCAATATTTTACTTTTGAGTCTTAATTTTCGTGAAATGGACCAATTTTTTTGCACAGGGCCAAAGTAGACAAAACACTTAAAATTAAAGTGTCTGACCCAACGGGTTGACCCAAACCTGACCCGTTTTTTACCGGGTTCTTTGGGTTGGGTCATTTTTGGGACCCGTGTCGGAATTTCGTGTTCAAAACCCATTTTTTGCGGGTCGAGTCGAGAATTGCTAGATCTATGTGAGTAACTTGATTTTCTTATTTGCCCACCAAAGCGGTCTGCACATTACCTAAAAAAAAAGGGTGTTTGAACATTGGAAAAGATCTTCCATTAAATAAAGTAACTTTATAAAAATCAATAAAACGAACATATTCATTAGACCAAAAAAAAGACAATAATATTTATTATATGCATTATCCGAATGATTTTAAATATGAAACACATTGATGTGTTTATTTTTTCTAACATACACATTAATAATTATACAACCGAGAACTATATATAATATATAGAGAGGGGGGAGAATTTACGTACATTTGCATTTGATAAAAGCAACAAATAAAATTTAGTGAAGCAACCTAACTCACAATATTTAAATAGTGTTTGGTAAACAACGTATTAGATGACTTATTGCAAAAAGAAGATCAAACATATCAAATGGGTGTTTGATAAATAGCCTATTACTTGACAAATTGGATCCAATTACCTGAAATAATCGGCAAATGAAATATACTGTTTGGGAAAAGTCTAAAATAATCATTTAACCCAAATATTCCAAAATTTTTTTGCAACATTAAAATAATTGACAGTCCATGATACCAACAACAAACAATAACCAAGGAACCAAAAAAAAAACACAAATACAAATACATAAATATAATATTGAAAAATACGAATACAAATACAATTGAAACAAAACCCTAGCCACTGCTCGTTCACCGACGTTCGCCGCCACCATCGCCGCTGTCGTCTGCACATCCGCCTTCTGACCACCGTCGTAGTGGTCTCAGCCGCGGTGCGGTGATCCTCAATATTTCGCACCTGTCTCTGTTCGACGCTGGAAACCATGATACCGCCACCGGAGGCGTTCATCCGCCTTCCGACCACCGTCGTAGTGGTCTCAGCCAGGTCTCAGCCGCGGTGCGCCGACCCTCACTATTTCGCACCTGTCTCCGTTTGACGGCGACAACCATGATACCGCCTATTTCGCACCTGTCTCCGTTCGACGCCAACAACCATGATACTGCCACCGGAGGCGTTCAGTCTTGAGGCCCCGACCTCCACTATCGCCAGTTCGTTATCGACACCACCATACCCCGCCGTGTTTGATAGTTCTACGGCACCAGTTTATTCACCACCCATTTCATCCTCAAATTGCACCAACCAATTGCCGCCCTCCACCGCAGCCCCCGCCGCCACCGTCATCTTCCACCGCTACCAATCCTTGCCCGCTGCCCCATCCACCCATCATCATGGCCTTGCCCTCCAATCCACACACCACCGTAATAATTTGAATATAAAATCTAATAAATTGAATTAGTAGAGACAAAGCTTTGAATCCTTTTTCTGATATGGGGAAAATGACGTTTGAGAGAGAGAGAGAGAGAGAGAGAGAGAGAGAGAGAGAGAGAGAGGGGCGAAGATGACAAATTTGATTCCATGAATTAATCACAGATGGAATAGACGATTACAAATAAAAGACTGAGCCACCGTGGGGAAAACGTAGGGACATTTACAGATTAATTGAGAACAGATAACTGCTAGCAGTCAATTGTGCAACAGTTATAGAAATTGGGAGAAAATGGAGAATTAACCTAAGGCCTTGATTGGGAGAGGGAATGTAACACCCTCTTAAAATGAATGATAAGTTGCCATGTGTCAACCACTAAAAAAAATTATTCCATAAAAAACTTATTTATGGAACCTTTCAATTTGTTAGCTAATTACTACTCTCATAATAATATTTTATTAATTATATTAAAACAAAACTTTTTTTTTTAGTGCGAATGAGGGGCAAGAGACCCCGATTTATTTAATAACTACTCAAAAGAGTTGCATAGCATTTAAGGGGCATGCCTCCCCAACAATATTGGCATGTAACATCTCTTCTAAGATTCCGGAGATTGATCCATGTAAGCTAATTGAAAATCATCTAAATTAAGAGCTAGGTTCGCTAGTCTGTCCACCACGCGATTAGCTTCTCTTGCACAGTGCTCAATAGTGACTTCCCAAGAAGGATCGCGGAAGAGAGCCCGACATCTCTCAATGATGGGGTTGTTCTTTGGACTAGGAAGTGTTGGGCTTCGGATGCTATCCACCGCTAACTTCGAGTCCATTCTAAGAGACGGAGCATGGGCAAGGCAAGGAGGGGTTATTGCCCCCCTCCCCCCTGAACTTTTCAGAATTAATACTATGAAGTCAAAGTTTCAATTAAGTTTCTTTATTGGCTAAAGTAGTAAAGCTTTAACTTGGTTGTTGTTGAGGTCCTAGGTATGACTCTTGCCAAGATTTGTATTTTTGTGCTTATGACCTTTGCCTCCATAGTTTGTTGTTTGATATTGTAATTATTATTTCACTCTTAAAGACTTTTTCAACCATTTTCCTTTAGGTAGAGTTTTGCATCATATTATACAAAACTTAATATTGTCTTTGTTATGTTATTTTAATTTTAATGGTACATTGGATGCTCAATAAAATAGAAACTTAAATAACTAGCATTTAATGATGGAATAGTATTTTTCAAAATAAATTTTCTATTCTCTTGGGATAGAACTTTTTTCAAATTAATAAAACTTATAATAAAATAGGTTTTAGTCACTCATATTATTTGTCACCTTAACTAGTTTTTTTAGTTTCATAATATTTTGTCGTTTTGCAATTACAATTACATATTAATTTCTAGTTTACCAATTTTGACACTTGTTTAATTATTTTTTGTCCCTCTCTCACCATTATGTATGTTCATTAATTATAAGATAACTTTTATATTCTTTTTGTGCAACGTTGATACTCTTCCTAAAATTTCAAAGTGATTAAAAGTATGAAACTGATGGAGTAATATTTTTGCCCCCTTGATATTATATGCTGACTTTGTCCCTGATTCTGATGCAAAGTCTTTCTACTCCAATATCCTTGGCCAGTTGAATCCCTCTGAGAGCAGCTTTCAATTCCATTGTAAGAGCTGTGCAGTCCCCAAAGTCTTCCATAAAACCTTTAACCCAGTTGCCCCTTTCATCTCGAATTACTCCACCTCCAGCTGTAGGGCTCGGGTTTCCTTTTGAAACTCCATCTACCGACAAAATACCCCATCCCAAGGTTGGTTTAAGCCAATCAATCGGACATTGCATATTCCTTGGTCTACTTTGAATCTCTTCTTCTTCCTCCCTCTCCATGGCTTCCTTGATTTGTTTTACTGTAGCAAAAACATAATTCCCTCGGTAGTATGGAATAAAATGGGCTTCATTGAAAACACGCATGTTGCGCCAGTTCCAAAGGTAGTACAAAGTGACTACGAATTGCGTCGGCCAGTCCGGGTTGCTTTCCGTGTTGGCACAGTTGACCATGATCCAATCCGGCATCGTGAGATGGTTCTCGCACGGTTTGAGGCCCAAGGTTTGTAGTTCGGTCCAAACCTCCTTCACTTTTAGGAACTCCCAGAACAAGTGATCTGCATCTTCGTCGTAGATACCGCAAGCACCGCATCTCGGGTCTGTTGTTAAGCTGCGCTTGACCCAGTTCACTTGGGTCATGTGACGATCATGGAGCAACACCCAAAGGAAAGCTTTCATCTTCTCGGGCACTTTAAGCTTCTAGATTTTACGCCATTTCGGATGGGGAGGATCAAGATCATTTTGAATGATACTGATCGTTGTTTTCATGTAAAAAACTCCAGACTCGGTGCCCAATTAGGTGATGTTGTCGGTGCAACCCTCTTCTACAACCTCGAAGGCGGCGATTTTCTGCAGCAGGTGCGACGACAGTAGCTCGGCCAGATGGTCCCAGCACCACCCCGTTCTGTTGTCCCACATGTCACGAACTCTGACGTTCAATTCTCGATCACCCAGAGGCTTGAGAGTAGCAGCTTGTAGGGGTTGAACATCAGCCCAGACGTCCACCCAGAACAAAGTGTTCGATCCGTCGCCGATTGCCATTCCCGTTGCTTTCGAGAGTATGGGAATAGAGTGTGATATTCCTTGCCAAACATTTGAGCCTTTAATATTAGAAGAGAGATCCCTTGGTGAGAAGAGTTTCCTCCCATGAAGATACTTGCCAATGATAATTTTAGCCCAAATTTGATCTTGGTCCCAAAAAAGTCTCCATCCTAATTTAGTGGGATATGCTTGATTGAGTTGCCTCATGCACCAAAGACCTAGACCTCCTTTGATTTTTGGCTTAATTAGCTCTTCCCAAGCAATAAGGTGGGATTTTCTTTCCTGACTCGTCCCACTCCAAAGAAACCAACGAATTTTTTGATTTAAAATATCACACACTTTGCGTGGAAGCTTAGTTGTCTGCATGTTATAACTCGGTATGACGTTGATGGTGGATTTAATCAGGGTGAGTCTTCCCGCAAATGACAAGCATCTCGCTTGCCAACCTGTCAGCCGTTTATCAACCCGGTCAATAATCCCCTGAAAAGTGGTTCTGGTGACCTTTTTGTGTAGAGTAGGAACCCCGAGATATCTTCCCAAGTCGTCCGTCTCAGGCATGCCAAGAATTCGTCCTATTTCCCTTTTGCTATTAACATCTTAATTTGGAGAGAAAAAATGTTGGATTTTTGCACACTCACTTTTTGACATGAGGCCGCGCAAAAAGCCTTAAGAGACGAGTCAATAATTTGAGCTTGATTCGGTGTAGCTCGAGCAAAAAGAATCACATCGTCGGCAAAAAATAAACTGGAGATTTTTGGTCCCCGTCTACTTGTAGGAAAAGGTTTCCAGGACCCTTGCTTGACATTCATGTCAATCATTTGAGCGGGGCGTTCTATGCAAGCCACAAAAATATACGGAGATAGAGGGTCTCCTTGATGAATACCGCGGGTTGGATGGAAGGTTTCTGTGGTTTCTCCATTCCAAAGCACACTTAAAGAGCTGGTCCGGATGCAATTCATAATGGTGTCCACCATGACCCTCGGCAACTGCATATCAATAAAAGTGTCTCGAATGAAAGACCATCTAAGGCGATCGTAGGCTTTCTCTAAATCCAACTTGATGGCCATCCATCCTTTGCGACCTTTCCGAGTACGCATGGAATGAATTACCTCCTGCATGATGACAATGTTGTCCACAATTTGTCTCCCCGGGACGAAACTTGACTGAAGGGGGGATATAAGCTTCCGCAAAATCGGCTTGAGCCTATTAACTAAGCATTTGGTGATCACCTTGTAAAGAACATTACAAAGCCCTATTGGCCGAAATTGGGTCACAAGGTGAGGGTTTGCTACCTTAGGGATGAAAGCAATGGGGGTATGATTTAGCCATTGGGGAATCTCACTGCCTTTCAAAATATTACTGACCATCTGTATGACAGATGGGCCAACCAAGTCCCAGAATTTCTGAAAAAAGATGGCATGGAAGCCATCAGGTCCCGGTGCTTTGAGAGGTGCCATTGCGAAAAGAGCTTTTTTTATCTCCTCATTAGAATAAGGTTTGGTGAGATCTGAAAGTTCCTCTTCCTAGATGATTGGGAAGAGATCTTCGGGAAGACTGCCTTCCTCTACCCTATCTCATCCACCGTGAAGAGCCTATGGAAGAAATTTTTAACCATACCTTTAACTTGATCCGGATTAGAGACCCATGTACCATCTTCACTTTGCAGCATATCAATTCGATTCTATGACCTCGGTTTTGTCGTTAAGATTGTACAAGTGGTTTTGTGGACCTCGGTTTTGTCGTTCTCTCTCAGGGAGCTAGGGCCCTTGGTCATAGAATCTAGGTCAATGGTCGGGATGAGATTGTTAATGGTAAGGATATCGGATGAAAAGGGTCACAACGCAAGAAACAAAACTAAGGTTGGTCAAGGAATGGAAAATGGGCTTCGGAGGCTTTTTGGGATGCAAACGGGGATGAGGAAATGGGTTTTGCAACAAGGGAATAACAAGGAGGAAAATCAAGTGGAAATTCCGTTAGAAAATACCCACCGAGCTTCCTCATTCGAGGATAGTCCGGATTAACTTCCCCAAAGTCCACTACGGACCCGGAGGGTTAATGAAACGGAATTTCCTAGTTAGCCTCTATTCACTTTCGTGAGTAGAGTACTAACTATCCCTATCCCAATTCCAACCTTCCAACTCAAGTGTTGGATGTGTTTGGGGACTTTCGAACCCAAATACATCCCACTTGAGGGAAGGAAAGGAGTGGGAAATTGATTTCCCAACTAATTACTCACTAATATTGCTAACCCAAACCTAATCACCCATTCACACCCTCAATTACCCCCTAACCCATAGGGTTTCTAGCCACTAATCATGATAAAAACTATGCTAGCAACATCCAAACCAAACCTAAACATGATTTCTAACATCAAACAACCATAAACAAGCAAAATAATCAATATAGCAAGCAAAGAAATTAAGAACAAGCAAAGTAATTAGCAAGGTAATTAATAAAAGAGTTAAGGGAAGAGAATGCTTATCAAAGTGCTGTAGATGAACAAGAGAAAGCAATAAAAAGATGATCCAACAATCTCTCAATTGTTTGAATCCCCAAATCTTCAATAACAAACACAAATCTCCAAAACCCCTAGATTAATCTCTCACTAATCTCTCTCTAAAACTCCTAATTACAAGGCTGGAAATAATGTCTAACACTCTCTAAGATCCCCCCCAAGAAATCGTCAAAGAGGTATATATATACAAGTGAAATTTGATTGGCAAAACGCAGCACTTTAAGCCGAAAACACGCGCAGGACATAGGGAGAGCGTGGGTACGGTCTAGGAGACCGTGGGTACGGTCTTGCGTAGCGAACTGCAGATTTCTCTTCTCTTCGCAACACCGTAGGCACGGTGTCCCAAGACCGTGGGTACGGTCTTGTTCGGTCACTTCACCTTCTGCACATGCCTTGCACCCACCGTGGGTGCGGTCTCCCAAGACCGTGGGTACGGTCTTGTTCGGTCACTTCACCTTCTACACATGCCTTGCACCCACCGTAGGTGCGGTCATCAGGACCGTGGGTACGGTCCTAGGACACTGCAGGTGCGGTACTGGGACACCGCAAGTGCGGTCTTGGTGTTGTCTCAGCGAAGAATTGCTTGGCGATTTCAGTCTTCAAGAGACCGTAGGTACGGTCCCCGAGCCCCCCCCCCACACTTAAACTTTTGCTCGTCCCGAGCAAAACAAGACAAAAACAAATAAGAAAACTAAACAACAACTCCTCTGTCGTGGGAGGAAACGAGTGCATTTAGCGTATACACCAAGCCCTTTGAACCCCCCGGTAGCCCGGGTGGACGAGATGGACTCGCGAGGGTTTGCAGCGGCTGTACCCACAAAAGCCAAAGAAAAAGGAGAGAGGGAAAGTGAAAACAAAACTGAAGAAAACAAAAAGGAAAGAGAAACAAAGGCTTCGATTCAATGGATCATGCAACCTTAATTAAGAAAACGTTATTAAGCCTCCAAAAGGAACCGTTATGAGCATCTCACAAGCACCCATCTCAAATAAAAGTCAATCTTAAAGATTTTCAACCCCCTACACCTCATGCCAAGCAAAACCCCATGTGCAAATGTGCTAGTGGGTTCTAACCGATTCCAAAAGACTCTAAAGACTCATGCCCGAGCTCAAAAACAACAAAACGAACAAGGAAAGAGTCGCCCTTCCTCGCATTTGGTCGCCCTTGGCTTGGTGAGGGCCGTAGGTGATGCAAGGATAGGCCCCACACTTTTAGAAGCACAAAATTTCTTTTTCTTTTTGGTTGGCTTCACCAACGAAATTGCTTTTTCTCTCTTTTTTTTTCTTTTTAAAGGTCGGTATTAGCCGTACTTTCGGGAATTGGACGGCCCATAATGGGGTTTACCATCCCAACACAGTCTTTTCCATTCACCTCTCCGTCGCAAAGCGATATAGGAGGAGGTTTAAGGGGTATCCGTGCCGTACCACTGATACCGAGCCCGTGTAGGTTGGCTAAGTGTATGGTGGTTGATGTCATTTAATGACACGCCCCACTTAGTCCGGTTATTGTAGCTTTTGCTTTCTTTTTCTTTCTTTTTGAACTTTGCTTTTGCTTTTGCTAAACAGGAAAAAGAACAAACAAGCTCGGACACAGACCCCTAGAATCTCCCGGTTTCAATCGGAACGTGAAAGGAATCGGGGATCTCACTAGACACTCAATGAAGGGAATATAAGAAGGTAAGTCATGACTAGTACCCGAGATAGAGTCGAAAATGCTCAGACTGGTTACTTTTAAAGAAGATTAATAACGGCTTCTCAATTTCGACAACAAGATCCAAGAAACAAAGTAAAACAATGCGAAAATGAAAACTAAAAGAAAACTTTTAAGGCTTTCACTCCCCTTTGTTGTCCTTTTTCACACAAAAAATTTCAAAATTTAGGCAAAAACTAGGGAAACAAAAACCAAAAATCTAGGTGATCTACCCTTTAAACAGAATATATCCCCCCCCCCACACTTAAAACGCCACAATTTCCTCATTGTGGGAAGGTGCCACATGAAAAGGGTAGAGAACCTACAAAAACAAACAAACAAGAACAACTAGCAAATAAAAGTGGTGGCGACCCGAGCCCACACGGCTCCAACAGCAATATAATCCCTACACAAACACTCAAAGGGGTTTGCCACCCAAAAGAAAAGTCAAGCATGCAAAAAGGATCATAGGATATTCAACTCGAAAAGAGAAGAGCGGAGAGATATTACCTCGAGTTCTCCAAAACAAATGATTACTCAATCCGCGATCCGTGAAAATCGAGCAAATGGTTAGGATAATCAAGCAAAAACAATCAAAGCTCGTAAGATCCGTATGCAAGATTAGAAACATGAAAAAGAGACTAACTAGGAAAAACTAAAAATCAACTCAACAGAAAGAAATGAAAGTATGGGTTGCCTCCCATAAAGCGCTTGTTTAAGGTCCCGAGCTTGACCTAATTACTTACTTGATTCTCGATAGGCGTGGTGTGCATGAAAGGAGCATGGTAAGCTTTTTCCACCAACTTTTCTTCCTTCTCCTCCCGCGCACTCTAATAGAACTCATGAATAAACTGGAATGATCCTCCAGTGGTCTAGCCAACTCCGAAGGAATTAAGGGCAATGGCCTCCTAAACTTACTCCACCAATGTTTCTTCTCCCTTTTCCATCGCTTCCTCTTCTTACGCAAGAATGGAGCATGTTTCCTTGAAGACTTAATAGGCCGGATAGAAAGAGAAGATAGCCCTGGCTTGATATTCGATGATGTGCCAGGTCTCGGGCTTCGGGAAGCCATCTCTCTCACTTTCATATTCTCAATATATGTTTCTTCCAAAACAATCTCCCTCCTCAAAGGCACAGTGTTGAGGAAATCACCACGGAAGGTGAGACTATCTCCATGAATCCCAAAATGAATAAATTTTGGGTGACTTTCTCCACCCCAATCATCCGGTTCCACAATAAGTAAGCATGGCTCCTCTTGATGCTCATCCATAATACCAACCACTGCATTAACCTTGAAGCGTGACTCTTTGTGGGGGTTCCTTCTCGAAGGATCAAGATCAAAATCAATATGTTCTCTCCCCACATGAAGAGACAAACGGCCTCTTTTCACATCTATGGTAGCTCCTGCAGTGGCCAAGAAGGGTCGACCAAGAATAATAGGACTTCTCCAATCTTCATCCATCTCCAAAATAACGAAGTCACAAGGGATAAGGAAACTTCCCACTTGAACCGGGATGTCTTCTAATATTCCCAAAGGCCTCCTAACACTTCGGTCCGCAAGTTGCAAGTGGATAGTTGTAGGGGTCAAGTCATCAAGGTTCAACTTCTTACATATAGAGTGTGGCATGACACTCACACTTGCCCCCAAGTCACATAATGCATTCTCAATCTTCATATCACCAATTAAGCATGGAATAGAGAAACTACCGGGATTGGCTAGTTTCTCGGGACACTTGCTTCCCATAATGGCGTTGCAACTAACCGTGAGATGAACGGTCGATGACTCCTTGATTCTTCTCTTGTTTGTCAAAAGGTCCTTGAGATGTTTCTTAAATGAAGGGACCTCCGACATGGCATCTAGAAATGGTATATTAACTTGGAGCTTCTTCATCATCAAAATAAACTTCGAGAATTTATTATCATTCTTCTGTTGAACCAATCTTTCGGGAAATGGAACTGGAGGTCTATATGAAACGGGTTTCTCCAATGGGTTTACATGAATATCCTCCCTCAAGACTTCCTTTCCTTTCTCTCGTCTTTTCTCAATCTCTACCCTCTCTTCCAACTTCTCTTTTTCTTCATCCTCGGCCTCATTAACCACAACATCATTCTCCTTTTCTTCAATCCTAGCCTGCTCAACTTCTAAGCCCTCCTCTTCATTGCTATCCAACACAACTCCCTCATTATCTCCCAAAGGTCTCTCCTCCTCCACATTCTCCTCCACTACCATAGGTTCTTCAATTTTTCTTCCATTTCTTAGGGTAATGGCTTCAACTTGCTCCCCTTGGATGGGTTGAGCTTGAATGGGTTGAGAAAAGTATACTTGTTGAGCAACTTGGGTCATTTGGGTTTCAAGGTCTCTAAGGCGAGCACCCTCACTTTCTTGATTAGCCACAATTTGTTACAACTTTTCAATCATAGAATCTTGGGATGGTTGAGAAAATTGGGGTTGTGGGGTGGGTTGATGTGAAAACGCTTCTTGAAAGTGTGCATGATGGTCATAAAATTGAGAAACAGGATCAAATATAGGATTGGCAAATGTAGTGTAACCAGGATCATCACCTTCATAAAAATGGGAATAAAGTTGGTTGGAATAAACGACATTCACATGTTCTACTTGACGATACTCCACACATTGATGTTCGAGATGTGGACCAAAACACAACTTACAAATATGCACAATGGGAATAGGTGTGGATGCAAAGGTTTGCATACCTCGGGCTAATTTCAACTGGTTGGAAACTTCATCATTCACCATCTTCTTTTGCAAATCAAGGACGGTAGCCATTAGAAGCTTGATAGTGGGGTTGTGTTCTAAAGAATGATCCCCATTTCCTGAATTTTGGCCGCCTCCCCAACTAGGCACATTCTGAGATAGCTCATGAAGAAAAATATTGGCTTCCTCCGCAGTCTTCTTTAGGAACATTCCTCTGGACGCATTATCAATAGATTCTCTAAGAGGACCACGAAGCCCATGAAAGAAATGTTGAAGCAACATCCAATCCGGTAAATTATGATGAGGACACTGTCGTTGAAGACTCTTAAATCTCCCCCAAGCGTCGAAAAGACTCTCTCCCGACCCTTGCTTGAAACCTAAAATTTCTGCTCTAAGTCGGTGCGTCTCCTCCGCCGGAAAGAAACGATGAAGAAAATCTCCTTTGAGTGCCTCCCATGAAGAATAAAAACCAGGTGGACATGTTTGTAGCCATATCTTTGCTTTCCCCGCAAGAGTGAGAGGAAAGAATTTCAACTTCAAATATTCTGATGATATCCTTCGAATGTGCATAAAGCTAATGCGGTCTTCGAATTTATCAATATGAGCAATGGGACTTCTAGCAGCGTCGTCCCCATGAAACGGGTTTCTTTCGAAGACTTCAAGTAAGTGCGGTTTAAACTCGAACAAAGCATCGGTGGTAATGGTGGTAATCTGATAGGACTGCCTCCCGTACCCAATGATGGAACGACATATGATAGAAGGGTACGAGGTAAACCAGCTTGAGCTTCACCCATTAGAACGCGAAGACTCCTACAAGAAATGAAGAAGCATCAAGTTCATTTGGATTGACACAAACTGATTTCTAGCGTGAAAGCAAACTCAAATAACCAAAAACCAAGAAACTAAAACTAGGGGCGCTGGCTCCCCGACAACGACGCCATTTTGTGTAAGAGTGGTTTTGTGGACCTCAGTTTTGTCGTTCTCTCTCAGGGAGCTAGGGCCCTTGGTCATAGAATCTAGGTCAATGGTCGGGATGAGATTGCTAATGGTAAGGATATCGGTTGAAAAGGGTCACAACGCAAGAAGCAAAACTAAGGTTGGTCAAGGAATGGAAAATGGGCTTCGGAGGCTTTTTGGGATGCAAACGGGGATGAGGAAATGGGTTTTGCAACAAGGGAATAACAAGGAGGAAAATCAAGTGACAATTCCGTTAGAAAATACCCACCGAGCTTCCTCATTCGAGGATAGTCCGGATTAACTTCCCCAAAGTCCACCACGGACCCGGAGGGTTAATGAAACGGAATTTCCTAGTTAGCCTGTATTCACTTTCGTGAGTAGAGTAAACCTTCCAACTCAAGTGTTGGATGTGTTTGGGGACTTTCGAACCCAAATACATCCCACTTGAGGGAAGGAAAGGAGTGGGAAATTGATTTCCCAACTAATTACTCACTAATATTGCTAACCCAAACCTAATCACCCATTCACACCCTCAATTACCCCCTAACCCATAGGGTTTCTAGCCACTAATCATGATAAAAACTATGCTAGAAACATCCAAACCAAACCTAAACATGATTTCTAACATCAAACAACCATAAACAAGCAAAATAATCAATATAGCAAGCAAAGAAATTAAGAACAAGCAAAGTAATTAGCAAGGTAATTAATAAAAGAGTTAAGGGAAGAGAATACTTATCAAAGTGCTGTAGATGAACAAGAGAAAGCAATAAAAAGATGATCCAACAATCTCTCAATTGTTTGAATCCCCAAATCTTCAATAACAAACACAAATCTCCAAAACCCTAGATTAATCTCTCACTAATCTCTCTCTAAAACTCCTAATTACAAGGCTGGAAATAATGTCTAACACTCTCTAAGATCCCCCCTAAGAAATCGTCAAAGAGGTATATATATACAAGTGAAATTTGATTGGCAAAACGCAGCACTTCAAGCCGAAAACACGCGCAGATGTCGCTTCTCTTCGCAACACCGTAGGCACGGTGTCCCAAGACCGTGGGTACGGTCTTGTTCGGTCACTTCACCTTCTGCACATGCCTTGCACCCACCGTGGGTGCGGTCTCCCAAGACCGTGGGTACGGTCTTGTTCGGTCACTTCACCTTCTGCACATGCCTTGCACCCACCGTAGGTGCAGTCATCAGGACCGTGGGTACAGTCCTGGGACACCGCAGGTGCGGTCTAGCTGCTGTCTCAGCGAAGAATTGCTTGGCGATTTCAGTCTTCGAAAGACTGTAGGTACGGTCCCCAAGACAGTAGCTACTGTCTTCCTCGGCCAGTATGTGGTCGCGGGTTGCACCAAGAGCGTGGCGGGGGCTACGTCTGACTTCCCTCCTCTTGTTCCTTTCTTCTTTTTGATGCATGTAACGCCCGTTACGAGGATCGTAGTGGGTGTTACCTCACTAATTGGCACCAAAGGTTGGGAAAGTGGTCCCGGGTCAGCTCCGCCTCGACTCTCGGCCCGGCTCGGCTCGGGAAATCACCAAAAATGCTCTAAAATGGCCCTTTTTACCTCATTTTTGTGTAAAACCTCAAAACCTACAAAATAACCAAAAACATACTAAAAAGCCATGATAATAAACACGAAACGAGTCAAAAGCCTAAGAATTAAGATGGTATTTAGACACAAAATTGGGTCTAAACATCGATCTCTATCCTTAGTGGCATCCTGGCGGGATTTCTGCTGCCAGAAAGTCTCAATTTGGTCAAGAGTCTCCTTCAGTTGGTCTGAAAGGGTTCTCTCTAACCTTTCGAGGGACTTATTTCCCCGGGAAGCTAGGGACCGCTGGACTCCTTGAATGCGAGCAATGAGGTGTCTTTTCCTTCGGAAGAGATTTCCAAAGATTTCCTTATTCCAAATGTCCAGGTCCTCATAAAGTTTGGCAAGACTTTTCGGGCAAGAATTAGAAGGATCCCAAGCATTCGAGACAAAATCCTTAAACTATTTGTGCGAAAGCCAGGCCGCTTGAAACCTGAAGGGTTTGCGATTCGTGGAGGGTGGAACGAAACCGTTCACACCTATCACAATGGGCGCATGATCCGAGTACTCAAAAATAAGGTGTTTCATCGCTCCTTTAGGGAAGAGATTTCGCCATTCGGAATTACATAAGGTTCTATCGAGCCGAGCATACTTCTTGGTTTCAATGTCTTTTCCTCTGAACCAAGTAAATTGACAACCCGAGTATCCCATATCAATGAGACCATTGTTGTTAATCCAGTTGCTGAACTTGTCACATCTATGACACATATCCATACCCCCATGATTCCGCTCCATCATGGTGGTTGTTTCGTTGAAATCCCCCGCGAGAATCCAAGGAACACCCAGAGATTGCCCTAGGGAGGGCATGTAACTCAACAAATCGTCTCTGTCACTCTCTCTAGGGGCAACATAAATGACCGAGAGAGCCCATTTCGGTGAACCAATCCCCCCTAAAAGCACAGTGAGGGATTGTTTTGTAGCTTCCACAAACTCAATTTCCAGCGAAGCATCTTTCCACAAAATCTAAATGCCCTCGCTAAACCCTTCAGCTTCCACCCTAATCCATTTATTAAAACCTATTTTCTTACAAACTCTGGTAGCGCGGTCACTGCTGATGCGGGTTTCAAGAAGACCAATCACTGTGGGTTTATGCATGCGGATGTGTTCACGTAGAACATTTAAAAACTCCTTATTCCCAGCACCCCTGACATTATAGACTAGGATATGAAAATGACGCAAAGCATTTATATTGTTCATATTAATATTTCCACTACCCATAATATGACTTAACATAAGACCACACCAAAAGTATAGAAAGACCATCATTAAAGATGAAAAGGCAGACTTACTGAACCATGTCATGCTCCCCTCCTTGGGAGTCGGCTACAGGAAGAACGGGATGTCTCAGTGTGGTGTTACTCCTACCATGATCTCCATCATAGGTTCATTTCGCCAGGTTAAGACTGTCTCCTGGGTCCAGAGGTCTTGAGGGACGCGAAGGGCGACCTTGAGAATTTGGCGTCGAAGCTTTGTTCCCATTATTTTGTCTAGAAGACTGATGCACCATCGGGGTATTGGTGGTCTTCCGTCCTCCGTTCTTGACGAGGTTAGTGTTTGAGACAATTATGACATTGGTCTTCAGGTTTTTCTGGCCATTGGTGGTAATGGACGACACATCTTTCATTTTACCAGCAAGGGTACTCTTGGTGTTTTGACAAGCGTCATTCCGACTTCGATTAGGGGTTTCCTCCCTTCTAGTGACCTCTTTCATCAGCGAGTTTTCCTTCCCCATGTGCTTTCCGGCCTCAGTATGTGAGTATGATATCTGTTTCGGTTGATTGACTGGTCGTTCGCGGAGGGTTTTTTCTGTCAAACCATTATCTTGCTTGGCGCTCTGTGGCTCTGATGAACGTAGGGATTCACTGCCTGTTGATTCCTCATCCTCCAAAATCATAAAGGCGTTGAAACAGGAGCCTCCCACGGATTTTGAGGGGGAGGGACTCTGAGAGCTTTGGGACCTAGGGGTTTCTTTGGGTTCAACTTGCTCATGTGCCGGATCAGTAGCAGCGGGTTTTTGGGTCGCTTCCTTATCATTCCCAGGCCTTTTCCTTGCTGGTTTCTTAACTCTCATCCGGCTTCCATATGTATTCTCCTCTTCTTCTGTACTAATCTCCTGTGGCTTACTTGGCTCAACCGGATTCTGCCCATCTTCTCTTGGTTTAGCAGGGCACATATCCTCCTTGTGACTCTACTTCCCACAGTGGAAGCATATCATTTTGATTCCTTCATACTGGATGCGATAAATCCTGCCATGGAGTTGGAATTTAGAGAGCAGAGGCTTTATAAGATCAAGTTCAACGCATAATCTCGTGAACTGGTCTCGCTCAACATTAGCAGTTGTGTCGTCAAGTTTGATGATTTTGCCAATTTTCCGACCTATCTTGTGCAACAAGAAATTCTTATGGAAATACTCGACACTAAGACGTGGGATACGAACCCAGGCTGCTAGGGATTCGATCGTGTCTTCTTCCGATTGGAAGTTGGGGACCCATATTCTAATCACTAGATAGTTGTCACCTATCATCCACGGGCCTCCCAAGAGGACGTGGTCGTAATCCCTCATATCACAAAAACGAGCAATGTAATAGTCATTACCAATGTCAATAAAAGAGAATTCACCTCTTAGACTCCATTTTTTCTGAAGGATTCTTCTCAGCATTCCATATCCGATTCCTTTATCAAACAGCTTCACAATCAAGGCATTTTTCCATAGTGCACGAAGTTGTCTTTTTTCCTCCGCAGTGAGAACGATGGCAGGGCACAATGGGTCATCCTTTTCAGGTTCATCATCGTCTTCGGACACCACATCTTCCTCTTAATCTTCTTCCCATATAGGATTGTGGTTGATTTCAAAACCCATCTGTGGGTTGTTCTGCCGAAGAGCCGCACCATATGAGAGACGAGTGGGAATGTTTGCTTGGCTTTGATTGTCTTGCTCTTTCTCGTTGTTCATGGGCATCGACTGCCCCTCTTTTGACATCGGTTGTGGATGCGTTTCATTTGAATGCTTGGTTATGTTGCCATGAACGACCAGTTCCATTGAAATATCTTCGATCCCTACCAGATCTGGGTTTACAGTAGGGTTTGTAGGGTTTGGATGAATATTATCTAAACCCTTTCTTTTCTTATTTGAGCGATCAAGCAGATCCGTTTCTTCCTTCGATTTGTCATGATGATAGTCCCTGACGGAGCTCGGTGATTGTGGTGGTCGTACGTGCTGGTTTGGTGTCTGCCGGCCGAACCCAGAAGACGGTGACGATGGGGGGGTGCGCTGAAGGTTTGAGGAAACCCTAGGATACATTCTCTCTCTTAATGTCATTCTCTGAGATAACCATTTAATTTCCTAAATGTACCTTTTTGTTCATATTAAAACAAAACTTAAATGAATGACAAGTTGGGGAAAAAAATTATTTCATAAAATAAAAATTATTTAAGCAACCTTTCAATTTCTTAGCTAATTACTACTCTCATAATAATATGATACATTAGTTAAAAAGAAGAAAGATGAAAGAAGAAAGAAAAGAAGAGAAAAGGAAAGGCAAAAGAAAAAAAAGAAAGAATTTAATTATTATTTGAAAAAAAAGAATAGATAGCAAATAAATAAGAGTGGTAATTAAGGCAGCAAAATAAATATTTTTCAAAATTTTATGAAAGAACTAAGAAAATAAAAATAAATATCATAAAAATATTAAATCAATAATTATTCTGAGAAGCAATTAAGCTACACCCTTTCTGGCCCCCACCTATTTCTCTTCCCTCGTATTTTGGTGTAAATATCTTATTTATATACTTACTCTTTCGATCAACCTAACATTTTATATTCTCGACGTTCTCTATTCTATTACTACAACTGCTTCTGTTCCTAATTATTCGCATCATAATTAATAGGGAACAAGATAAAAATAATTGTGAAAATTACTCTTCAAAATAAACTTAAAATGGGGCCAAAAAATTAGGTAATTCGACAAATAAAAAAGGGAGCCTTGTCAAATTCATGGGTAAATCTAATTTACCAAAATTTACCAATTTTTACTTAAACTTACCAAAATTTACCAAATTTAAAAAAAAATTAATTTTGATATATATTGACATAAATTTGCTAAAAGTTACCAAAATTTACCAAAAGTTACCAAAAGTTACCAAAATTTAATTTTTACATAACTGCTTTTTACCCATGAATTTGGCATATGAGTATTAATTCCATTCCAACTTCTGAAAATAAATAATAATGCGGTGAAGACATAAAGGGAGACAACTATTTAGAATATTGAAAAAAAAAATATTGAGGGATGTAAAAAGTAAAGTGAAAGATAGTTGTTTTTAATTTTTTTGGGTAGTAGACAATTGTGGAAGGAAGAATCAAACATAGGACCTCATCTTTCTCACGATTCAAATGTGATCACATGAATTGAAGGATTGTTATCGGCTGAAATTAGACCTATCAAATCGGTCAGGTGGGCGGGTTGCGGGTCGGTCGTATATCGGGTTTGGGTAAATACGGGTGGGGTGTATTTCGGGTTCAGGTAAATACGACCGGTGTATTTCGGTTCCAGGTCAACCCAACGGGTTATGATTACGATATTTTTCCGTTTTTTCTTTTTAAAAAATGGTCTCTAAATGCTACTTTTTGTACAATATACATAATAAAATATTATTATCTTCTAATAACGATAGATTATTGTGACTATTTTAACTTAAATTAGAAAAATAACAAATAAATAAGTTGCGCTTACAGTTTAATAGTTAAAAATTCCAATGAAAAGTCACAAATTTTAATAAAGCTGAACTGAAAGAGTTAATTTTTCGGGTCAAACGGGCGGGTCGGGTTCTACCCGCTAATTTTCGGGTTCGGTGTACTTCGGGTTAAGTTGAAAAAATCGTGTTCAAAACCCAACAATTTTGGGCGGGTTTGGGTCGGGTTATCGGGTCGGCCAGAAATTGCCAGGTCTAGCTGAACTGCTTTTGGAGTTAAAGAGTTCATCTAATTGCCTAATTACCAAAAAGTTAAATCAATAAGTAGCTATTACAACAATTGGATGATATTTTTTTTTTTTTGCAATAGGCAATTAAAAAGGTAAAATTTGATAATAATTTATATGACTATAAATAAAGAGAAAATTAAAAAGTTCAATTTATTAATTACTTTACGAATATTTATCTTAAACCTACATGTAACATATAGTTTAAGATTCAAAACGTACAAGGAAAAATAAGAATGATGAGCATCATTGAAAGACAGAGAAGATATACTTATAATTAAATCAAAAATCAACAAATAAAACATAATAACCCGTGCATCGCACGGGAATAAAGACTAGTTATTATTATTTACGAATCATGAAGTAATTTATATGTGATTTATTATAGCTTTTATGTACTTCAAAGAAGCCCGATTTCGGACATTAGTATAAAAATAATCGACATAAAAAAGAGCATAATGTAGGGTGACATCTTAGAGGTAATTAATAACACAACAAATGAGCAAAGATAAGCATGTCCCTAATTATCACAATTTATAAGTGCATAAAAATATGAAAATAGGATTTTTGGGTATTATTACCAATAAAAGAAATTGTGAACTTTAAATTAAGCAAAACTTGTCCAATAAAACCCTTATGTGACACCACCTATGGAGGCCCAACTTAGACAAAAATAAAATAAAATAATAAACAGCTAAATATTCATAAGAAGAGTTGAATAGAATTAATGTAGATAACAGGGGTTTAAAAGGGTTCTTTTAAGAGAAATAAATTAGCTATTAGAGGCAAAAATTAAACACAAAACCCCTCTCTTCTTCCCATAAGTATGCAACCATCTTTTAATTTCTCCATAAAATACAAATTACAAAATCCCTAGACTATGATTGCCCTACACTCTAGCCCTTACACAATCTACACTATATTTTGTCTAGTTTCACACTTAAAATCTCTATCCAAATCCACTCTCTTCTCTCTCCATCCGACAACACCCTCATCCTCACTATTCTATTACTCTCTTATCTTTCCAAATTATGTTGGGAGGAATAATCATAATTAATCAAATACTGTAAACCCAGACTCCAATATGCCGAATAAATAGAACATAAACATAAACAGGAATACCTGAATCAATTGTAGTTCTTAATCCACTTCCAGCGACGTGTTTAGGTCTTCCAGATCAACACTCACTCAGAAGAGAACTCACAGAGAAAACTCTCTCTCACTGACGATGGGATATCAGGGAGAAATAACCGTGGGGTGTGACCTAGGGACCATAACCATCATATATATATATATATATATATATATATATATATATATATATATATTTGGTACGAAAGGCGAGGATGGAAATATGTATGTTTTAATAGGGGCAGTTTTGGAAAGCTCTAATTGAGTATTTTCCCTTTTCTTTCAAAATTATATATGATTTATGAAGGTTTAAGTTACTACTAATAATAAATAAACTACAATACCTAATAATAATAATATAAAAATATATATAAATAATATGACCATTTAAATTCTATGTAAGATAATTTGTTAATCAATAGAAAAGATATTAATACCCTTTTTAGTATAGAAAATATTAATCAAACACCATTTTTTTAAAAAAAAAATGGAATTCTATGTTGGATATCCAAAATACTATTATCATTTTTATAAATATTATATAAAAAACTTTAAATAACAAAATAATTTAGTTGGTGTATCTAAAATATTATTGTCACTTCTATCAATTAATATAAATTATTATTGTTTGTTATTTTTATTGTTACTCCATTTTTTATAACTGAGTTTCAATCTTTTTAATGTTCATATTCAATCAATAATTTTCACGTGATATTTTATAAAAATAATATTACAGTTTTCTAATAGTAAATTTTTATTATGTATCTAATGACATTAATTATATATGATGAATCATAATATAAATAAAAATATTAACATTCAAAGTGTTTAAAAGGTTGTAAAAAAATAAAGGGAGTTTCATTATTATTACTATTATTATTGTATTATTATTATTATTATTACTATTATTATTATAACTATTACATTTGAAAATAAAAGAAATATACAATACTATTATTATTCAACAATTAGCAACAGATACAAATTCACATTTAAAGGGATCTGGTTAGCAAAATGATTGGCCAAAAAAAAAAAGGGATCAATGTGCCCTTCTAATGCAATTAATTTTTTTTGTAACGTCTTATCATTTATACTCATTTTAAGGGGCAATTAATATCATTCATCATCATTTTTTTTTCTTTTGAGTTTTTTGAAATAAAAGGAACCTTTTTATTTTATTGAAAAAGTAATTAGTTGTACATTAAAAACAAGAAAAAGGAGTTATCAAATTCATCACTATAAATAACAACCTTATATTATATTATAAAAGGAACTAACAATCCCTAATCAATCATCTCTTCCCCTTCCTCCTCCCCTTCTTCCTACGCTCATTTTTATAATTTTTCATTACGTTGTCTTGATGATTTCTTTATTTTACTTTTCTTTTTGTTTGCTCATGTATATGTTAGTTTCTCATTTCATAATGGTTGTTTAATTTCTTTTTTATTTTATATTGTTTTCCATTTAATTGTACAACAATTTAGGTATTGAACAAATTATGATTATTGTTGGTTTTATTTATTCTATCATTTTTGTTTTTATTATATCTTCTTTTACATTTTATCTTTATTGTTTATGTGCAGGTCAAATTCTAATAATATGAATGATGAATGGACAAATTGTTCATAAATCCAATGAGAAGGGAACGTTCAAAAATTGGTTGTGCCAATGAAGGAAAATTTCAGGTACATAATAATTTATTGTCTATTCACAAGTTTATATTGACTCATTTGAATATCTTAGAAGATATTTGACCTCATAGAATATAAGGAATATTTCTAAAAGATATTTTTTGCGCCACATTTTATAAGATATTAGTAGTAGATCATTGAATTTTATTTGTATGTAATTATATATGTACTGGTGTAGACACCCAAAAATTGTCTCGTAATTATTGTAATTATTTTTATTTTGTCTTTATTTTATTTTAGAAAAAATGCCAAGGAAAGTGAAATGCAAAAAAAGAAAAAAAAATAAACCACAAAAACAGTGATTCCTTTTTGGCACGCACTCGAGGCGACAACGGTCAAGGGCAAGATCCGGCCCACATACCGCCAGGTATCGTGGGCGGATTCGCCGACCCAAATACACCACCTCGGAAGCGTGCCCTAATTCGACAACACTGGCCGAGATACTTGGCGATATTAGGTCATTTCCCCCCTCATTTTTTGACCTAAATTCCCCACCCAAATTTCTCCTATAAAAACCCCTTTCATCCCTCACTTAAACCACACACCGAAATCACCCTGGCGTATTGACACTTGGTGATTTCATCTTCTCTTCTTCCTCCCTATTTCATTCATTTTTGCATACACTTAATTGGCATTTTATTTGCTTTCTCCTTCTCTATCTATTCTTTATTCATATTATCATGTAATCTGAGTTAACCCTAAACTCGACCTAAATAATATGGATTGTTCGTGAATAAAGGTACGCTTGTATTTAATTCTTTTATTTCTTTTATTTATTTCTCGTTTACTATTGCATTTGTATGTAACTAAATAACATTAATCACGATAATTAATACTCCGTTCTACTCTTTTCTTTCCCCTTCTTTTTATTTTTTTATTTTTAATCGGTTCAGTAAAGTCCGTTCGTTGAACGAGCGGATTCGGGAATTTTATTCCCGAATTCGTAACCTTACCCCCGGATCCGAATCTCGTGGTTCGTGGTTTGTGGAGTCACACTTTTTCTTTGAGTTTATTAATTCTCGTTCAAAAATTAATTGGCGACTCTTTCCTCCTTTTTCTTATTTCTCTTTTTCGGATTTTATTGTTCGGATTTCAGAAAATTAATCACGAAATTAAAAGTTTTCTTTCTTTTTTTTTTTTTCTGGGTCCGAATCCTTTAGCCCGGAAGTAGGTTCCGAGGCCGGGACGGACAGAATACCTGGCGGTATTCTGACTCGACCCACGGCCCGGAGTTGACTTCCAGATCGGGACCCTCTCTTCTGGATTCCCAACCCACGATACCTGCAGGTATCGCTGTGGACAGGGACCTCGGTCCCGGGTTTGAATCTTCTTCTTCTTTTTTTTTTTATTTCTTCTCGCTTTTATTTCTTTTCTTTCGTATTTTATTTTTTGTTTCGGAAAGCTAAAAACAAAAGATTTTATTTTTTTCTTCGTCTGAAATGATCCCGAGGTCGGCAGCGCAATACACCGCAGTATTGCTACAGAAACCGCCCGAGCCATCCCGGTTCTCCGTCATTCTTTTTTCGTTTCTTTTTCTTTTTTATTTTCTATTCACTTTATAAATAAATAAAATTCTCAAACTTTAATAAAATCTAAAAAAAGGGAGTTTACTTGAGTTTTAGTTTTAATTTATTTAAACGGAAATTCAAGCAAATCTTCTCAAAGAAAAGACACCCCTTTCGACTCGCCGTTTACCGCGAGGGATTCCACGGGGATTTTCCCGGGTCCCACAAATGGCGACTTCACTGGGGAATTACTTTAAGGGTAAAACTTG
Source organism: Portulaca oleracea (assembly GCA_029582165.1). Classification (NCBI taxonomy): domain Eukaryota; kingdom Viridiplantae; phylum Streptophyta; class Magnoliopsida; order Caryophyllales; family Portulacaceae; genus Portulaca; species Portulaca oleracea. The sequence goes on along the minus strand of CM055880.1, from coordinate 33,985,605 downwards.
AAAAAACTGGTTTTTTAATTTTTTGAGTAGAAAAGGAGAAATTAATTCTTGTGATTTTTATTATTTAGTTAGGCATCGTGCATACGGACCTCCATCTCGGTTTTTAATAACTCGGGATGAACCCAAAGGTACCGTTTAGGTTAACCCCTTTTCCCTTTTGGGTAAAGTATATTTCCAGATTCAAGGAATGAACCTTACATTCCGAGAAGTTCGTAAATTGCTTTCTCACTCATGAAGCACTCCAAACTTTTTTGGGATTATGAATTTACATTTTCCCTTAAAACTTTGCGAGAAACACACGGGTCACATTACTATGAACTCCATAGAATTTGTGACGAGTGAGAGACATGAGTATGTTAGTTTTAGGTACCCGACTTTAAACCCATGAATATAGAACCTCGGTTAGGTGCATTACCCATTTTGTATGTTATATGCATCCTTGTTGTGATATATGTAAATTATGTGCTATATGTTTTTCTTTTTAAGAGTCGGTCTCATAAGGTCTTTCCCCCCAAACACCGCTCTAGTTTGGGCAATAGTCATGCAAAAGTTAAAGAAGACCTAGAGGTCTCTCTTGGGCCCAAATCAAAGAAGTTTGATTAAACCCGAGATTTTAGCTTGACTTTGTCCAACCCTTGGTTGTATTTGGGCCCATAAAGTGTATCCGGTCATTATTCGAATCTGAGTTCATTAAAACTTTAACGTCGACTCGATCTTATGATGGCCCGATGGACCTTCCCCGTACATAGTCTCATTTTAGGCTAGAGGTCATCATGCAAGCCCAATGTTGGGTGAGTCAAGTCAAAAAAAAAAGTCAACACATACGCATGGTCCGCATTAGGTTGTTCATATAGGTTATTAAGTCATGGCATGCATCGGGTAGGCACGTGTCAGGAGTTGATGTTGTTTTAATGTGAAATTTCCATACAGGCAAAATAGGACCTAAAGAGTCAAGAGTCAAGTCCTGGGCTAGGGTTGGATCTCGAAGGCTGATAAGTTTCTCTCCGAACCCGACTGCAACGTCGAACAAGAGTCTATCCGCCGGCACCGACGCGGATACCTCATCCCAAACTTCGCTCATAGATAGTGATATTGTGTCCATTCCGTCCGACTTCATGTCTGAAAACAATGATCAAGATCAAGAAACCTATGGCCAACCTGTTACGGCAGCGGACCTCTCGGCCTTAGTACGGGATATTCGTACCCTGATTGATACAAGGGCCAACCAACAAGATCGTAGAATGGAAGGCGTCGTCCAAGCCATTCAAACGATCAATGAAAAGATAGGCATAGGGCAAGATGTCCCTGATGAAGATGACAGAAGCGTGCACACTGAAAGGACTATGCCTCGGGATGAGCAGTTCATGCCATTCAGGGACAATAGGGTCGATAATCTTCAAAACCTGCTTAGACAAATCCCTCAGTTTAGAGAGCATTTTCTGGATATCGGCTTACCAAACACCCCTCAAGCAAGACTCCCTGACAAGTTTTCGCTACCTGAGTAGAAATTTAAGGCCATGGAGAATCCTACTCACCATGTGCGCAGCTTTGCGCGCATGATGGTCTTAAAGGAAGTGGACCCTAGCTTGTATGCTCATGTTTTCCCATGGACTTTAAGCGATGAAGTCCTAAAGTGGTACTATACCTTACCGCTGGATGTCCAAGAGAACTGGGAAGCCACCTATAAGGCTTTCATCCAGCAATATGCAGCTAGCCAAGACGCTGATGTAACCATGAGTGGCATGGCGGCAATTAAGCAAGGCGAAGGAGAATCATTCATGAACTATTTTCATCGCTGGAATGCACAAAAGGCCCTGATGACTGATAAGGTGACTTTGGATTACCAGATCCAAATTTTCATACAAGGGTTGAAGCCAAGATATGCTAACATGATGGAATGCCAACTGATTCCAGATTTCTCAGCTCTGAAGAAACTGGGATTAATGGTAGAAGCCAAACTAGAAAAATCTGCAACTTCATCCGGATGGAAGAACTCCATTTCCACCAAAAGGGTTGGTGGAACATCCAATCAGCAACCAAAAGTTGTTGAAGTACATGTCATTCAAAGGTTTAACTCTTATACACCTCTCGACACATCGTACGCCGATGCCTTAGATCGTCTTGTGAAGAAGGGAAAGATTGAACTTCCCCCTATCAAAGCTGAACCTGAAGTAAAAGAAAAGAACTGGGACGCGGGGAAATTCTGTAATTACCACCGCATGCGAGGTCATGATACCGAGAGATGCTTTACTCTAAAAAATGTCATAGAAGGGATGATCCGTGACAAGACTTTACCCCTACCCAGAGCGGCCCAACAAAATCCTAACAACAAGAATAATCCATTCGGGGTCGCCATGATATCCAACGCTTCAGGAAGTTGGGACCCCACCATCTTCATCACTGACATAGGGGCTCCAAAATTCAAGGTTTACGCCCTGGGCTTCGTGCATATCAATGGAGTATGGGATAGCGATGAAGAGGACGTGTATCAAACTGACATGAATTCCTGGGATTCTGACCCCGAGGATACATGCAAGGAGATCACTCCTAAGGTTGGATCACTCAAGATAAACCCTGGAGACGAAGGAGAAAACCTAACCAAGGAGACTGAATAGTCAAAGATGGTCCTCAAAGTCACCCAGGAGGATCATCAGCTGGATGACTATGCTGATACTGCTTTTCTTACCAGGTCGGGGAGAACCAACCAGAAAGACCCAACTCCTCCACCACAAGTTGCTCCTACACCTGTGAATGCACAGCCGACTGAGGCAATCCCTGTAGAGGATGCGTTCCTTAAGCAATTCAAGAGGACTAAATTTGACCTCACAATTTGGCAACTGTTGAATACTTCCCAAACACATCGTCAAGCACTCTTGAATACACTAAACCGAATCCAAGTTCCCTCGGACACTCCACCCGAGGACCTCGTTGCATTTGTGACTACACCGAAGCCAGGTATCACTTTCGATGAGACAGACTAGCCAAGGGAATGATACGCTCACAATAAGGCTCTATACTTAACCATCATGTGTTCCAACAAGGTTGTCCCACTCATGCTAGTGGACAATGGATCGGCGGTCAACATATGTCCATGGAGAACTGCCCAGAAGTTAGGTATTCAGCGGCACCATCTGGCACAACAAACTGTTCAACTCCGTGCTTATGATAATTCTCCAAGAAGGACTTTGGGTTCGGTAATCTTACCCATAACCATGGAACATGTCACCCGAAATGTCGAATTTCTGGTTATCGACATCCCGGCTTCTTTCAATCTACTACTTGGCCGACCATGGCTGCATAAGAATAGGGCGGTTGCTTCCACTCTGCATCAAAAGGTGAAGATGATAATTCAGGGCCAAGTCATCACCATAGAAGGTGAAGAAATTTCTGCTATCGTCACCTCGACAACGCCTGTGTTGGAAGTCGAACACAACTCCATGGATGAAGAGTTTCATAACTTCGAGTTTGTGGCCATGCTGAGTCTGAACGAGGCCCCTTTCGATTTTGACCCACATTCCAATCGTAAGGTCAACGCGATCTTAAGAAACATGGGATATTTTCCGGGGCAATCCCTAGGGAATCCAAATAAGAAGTTTAACTTCCCATACCTAATGCCTAGAAGCTATTACTCTTTTGATCTCGGGTACACCCCGACCGAAGAAGAAATTAGACTTGCTAAGTTGGCAACTACCAGGAAGAGGAAGGCCGACAACCCACTACTGCTCTTTGAGACTAGGCCTTATCCTTTGACCCTTAATGGGCAATGGATCAAGGAAGGAGATGACTTTCCCTACTATGGGTTCCCGGAGCCTTATTATCTGAAGGAGGAAGGTATCCAAGTAGCTGGCTTGGAAATTTTTAATGACTGCATGATCTTAGAGGAAGGACACTTCATCCCAAGTCGGGATAAGAAACCTCCTCTTGAATGGACACACTTGGCTGGAAGTAGCATCTTTGGTCTTCTGTTTGGCCAAGAGGCCCATCACAATGACGACCCAGGCAACCTCCTTGTTGCGGCCCTTTCTAACCCAGGATTTGATCCAAGCAAGCTGATAACTGAAGATGGAAGCTGCCGTGAGATATCGTGGGTGGACGTCGATGCTGGAAAAGAATTCACTGTAGCCTTAGGAGAGTCATCTGAGTCTTTCAAGTCTGGTCCTAGTTTCCCTTCTGTTGAGTCAAAGTCCGTTGAGTAAGTCCTAGAATTTATTCTTAATGTACTCGTTTTCCCTAATTCAATAAAATGAACGTTTGTTTGCTTATCTTGATTTCTTTCCCTCTTCCCTGAACTGTTTTTGCCAATAGTGATGCTGAATTAATGGACTCAAAAGAATTAATAAAAGCTGTCGAAGAACATGAAAATCACACAACCGTAATGGAGGAAACAATAAGCATTAACGTAGGAACCTTAGAAAACCCTCGGGAGTTGAAGCTCGGGAAATCATTAACATTGGAAGAACAAACGGAGTACACTGAACTGCTCAAAGAGTTCATTGATGTGTTTGCATGGTCTTACGAGGACATGCCAGGGATCGATCGAGAGTTAGCCGAACATTCTCTCCCCTTATATCCTGATGCAAAACCAGTCAAGCAAAGACCGAGAAGGATGAAACCCGAGTGGTCACGTAAAATTTTATGGGAGGTAGTAAAACAACAACAAGTGGGTTTTATCAAAGTAATCGAGTATGCGGACTGGTTAGCTAACATTGTACCTGTGCCCAAGAAAGATGGAAGGGTGAGAATGTACGTTGACTATAGAGACTTGAATAAAGCAAGTCCTAAGGACGACTTTCCACTACCTCACATCGACATTCTGGTAGACAACACATGCGGGCATGTGTTACTGTCCTTCATGGACGAATATTCAGGATATAATCAGATCAAGATGGCGGAAGAAGACATGGAAAAGACTGCCTTCACCATACCATGGGGAAACTTCCACTATGTAGTAATGTCGTTCGGGTTAAAGAATGCCGGGGCTACTTACCAAAGAACGGCCACAACCTTGCTATATGACATGATGCATAATGAAGTGGAAGTATACGTCGACGATATGATTGTTAAATCAAAGAAACGAGCAGAACATACGGCCAGTTTGAGAAAGTTCTTCCTTCGATTAAGGAAGTACAACATGAGATTGAATCCACAAAAATGTACCTTTGGAGTCACCTCCGACAAGTTGCTCGGCTTTGTGGTCAGCTCACGAGGCATTGAAGTAGACCCAGCCAAGATTAAAGCTATTCAAGATCTCAAACCACCTAAGACCGAAAAGGAAATTCGAGGGTTCCTTGGAAGAGTTCAATATATAAGCCGTTTCATCTCGAAGTTAACCATGACATGCGAACCTTTGTTCAAAAAGTTAAAGAAGGGGACAAAACCGCAATGGGATGAAAAATGCCAAGATGCCTTTGACAAGATCAAAGAGTACTTGACACATCCACCTGTGCTAATGTCACCCGTACCCAATGAACCACTACTTCTATACCTCACCATTACCGATACAGCTATGGGGGCAATGTTGGCTCAGAAAGTTGATGGTCAAGAAAGGGCCATCTATTATTTGAGTAAGAAGTTCCTAGAGTATGAGGTACGCTACACGGAGATAGAGAAAATGGCCCTGGCTCTCGTTTGGGCTACCAAGAAGCTTCGCCATTACATGCTTGCACATACAGTGCACATCATAGTAGAAAAGAACCCGGTCAAATATGTCTTAGAATAACCAATAGTCAACAGTAGGGTGGCTCGATGGATGGTGATGCTCTCCGAGTTTAATCTCAAGTACGTACCACAAAAATCCATCAAGGGAAGAGTTGTGTCAGACTTTTTAACTGATTCACCCTCAAGTGAACCTTACCCTATGGCTTTAGAGTTTCCCGATGAACAAGTCTTCAATACAGATGACGAAACATGGGAAATGCACTTCGACGGTGCATCCAACCAAACAGGATGTGGAGCCGGTATTATCCTAATCTCACCCGAAGGAGCACATACACCAATATCCGTGAAACTCGACTTCGGGGTTACTAATAACGCGGCCGAATATGAAGCTTGCATTCTAGGCATGCAAGCTGCAGCGGAAATGAACATCAAGAGGTTGAGGGTCTCAGGAGACTCCAATCTTGTGATCAATCAGGCCGATCATCATTGGAAAGTGAGGGACGAAGATATGGCCACCTACCAAGCATACTTAACCAAACTTTCCGAGGAATTCGATTACATCACCTTCACGTATCACAAACGAGAAGACAATGAGCTAGCCGATTCCTTGGCCAAGCTTTCATCATTAGTGGCCATCTCGGCTGGGATAACAGAAATGCCTGTAATAGTTCAAAGGAAGAGTGAACCAGCATATGTATGCTCCTTAGACATATGTAACGTTAGCCCAGATTGTTGGTATTATGACCTTTACATATACTTGACAAAAGGGGAATACCCAGATGGACTGGAACCAAGAGCGCAAAGGGCTATTCGACTTATGGCAGCTCAGTACTGCATAATTCAGGATAGACTCTATAAGAAGACTAGCACGGGTTTAACCTTACTGTGTGTCGATAAAGAGAAAGCCGAGAAGATTATAGAGGCTATACACAGTGGAGAATGTGGTCCACACATGAATGACAGGATCTTAAACAAAAAGATTCAGAGGGCTGGTTATTACTGGACCACTATGGAGGCTAGCTGTCATGCCTTCGTTAGGAAATGTCTCAAATGCCAAATTTATGCGAATTTACAACATCAACCTCCAACCTATCTCACTACATTCACTTCCCCGTTGCCTTTCTCGATGTGGGGAATAGAAATCATCGGTAAAATATCTCTTACCGGTACCGGGGGCCATGAATTTGTATTAGTGGCTATTGACTATTTCACGAAATGGGTTGAAGTGGCATCTTACGCCAAGATCACTTCCAAACATGTTGCTAAGTTTATACAGCAGAACATCATCTGTAGATACGGAGTGCCGCATGAAATAATAAGTGATAATGGAAGACATTTCATGGAAGGAGTCACCGAATTGCTCGAGAAATACAAGATCCAGCATCACCATTCGTCAGTTTATAGGCCACAAGCCAACGGCGCCGTGGAAGCAGCCAACAAGTCTTTAAAAAGAATCATTGAAAAAATGGCGGTAACTTATAAAGACTGGCCTGATAAGTTACCCTTTGCTTTATGGGGATATCAAACGTCAATTCACACTGCCACCGGGGCAACCCCATACTCGTTGGTATACGGGATGGAGGCCGTATTACCCATAGAGATAGCAATACCTTCCTTGAGGATAGTGGCAAAAAGCCAAATCCCCGAGGCAGAGAGGGCTAGAACTCGATATGAGAAGCTGACCCTGGTTGACGAACGAAGGTTGAGAGCCATGCATAATGTCCAGGTCTATCAGAATAGAATTTCAAGGGCTTTTAACAAGAAAGTGAAGTCTAGAAATCTTAAGGAAGGAGACTTGGTCTTAAAGGAGATGAGAACACCAGTTCAAGATCCGCGAGGGAAATTTAAGCCGAATTGGAAGGGGCCTTACATCATCAAGAGTCTACTACCGGCAGGAGCTGCAATCTGGATCACTCCCGAGGGCGAGGAACTGTCTCAACCAACTAATTTAGATCAATTAAAAAAGTTCTATGCTTGAGAGTTGGAGTGACATAGCTAAGACACTGGATTTGGCCCAGAAACTTAGCAATGTTTAGAAAAAGTAAAGGTGAACTACGAAGGCCTGATTCTACTCTTGTAGATACGTAGGAAACCCGTGAGGGTCCGGCCCATATCCTTTTTTTTTCTTTTCTTTCTTTTTCGTTGGAAGGCAATAGATGTAATAAAATCCATATATATTATTGATATTTCATATTAATAATAATGAAGTTCGCTACATTTTGCTTTAGTTTCCTCCTAACGAAATTCAAATATGATAATAGTCCTAAAAGATTACAAAAACATACTTGTAACTTTATTCAGCATCAAATTAAAAATAACTATTGGCTTAAACAGATTCAATCTTTCTTCTCCTTCTCGGGCCCCTTGCTAGGTCCAACATCCTTATCTTTCGGAGGCGGGCGTTCTCTCTTCTTAGGCTTCTCTTTGTAGACTCGAGGCTCCTTCCCCTTTCCCTTCCCAAAAGGCTTGGGTTCAGTTCTTTTAGGAGGGGACTTAGGCTCTCTAATAACCAAGGAAGGCAAAGCAGGTTCCCGGGTAACACGCCGAGCTGGGGGCTTCCTCACAATGATCTCTTCCTTCTTCTTCTTTTGCATGGCATCCCACCTCTTGTATTCAAAACCAAGCCTGTTGAAGACTGAAAGTTGTCCTTTCTCATCTTCTTCCCTTAGCTTCATCCACTCTTCAAGATCTTTCTCAGTCAACCATTTGATGAAAGCTTTGATCACATAGGTAGTGGCAACCTGTGTCTTATCCTTGGGGGCTTGAATAGTAGGAACATGACTCCAATAGGAGGCCCAACCCTTCGCAACCACATCGGTGACTTCATGAGGCTTCTAAGGAGTACAGTCTAGCAAGGGAATGAGTTGTTTCCTCCCCATTTGGCGCATCACCCTCAAAGGAAAGTAATAGGTACAATGGGTGAGACTAATCAATCTCACATGGGAGGTTCCATACTGGGGACATACATAATGATGGGCTCCCCACCACTCTATCCACCAGTCGACAGGAGGACTCTTCTTGAGGCGCTTAATCCAAGAGCCCATGGACTCCTTCTCATCCAAGAAGAGCTTGCGGTGTAGAATTCTATGAACCTTCCGATCCACCATGGTCAACGGAGGAGCCATTTGCCTAAGATGTTCCATCTGCCAAATCTGCATAAAACGAAAAAAAAAAAATCAGTCAAAGTTCTTTTATGCCAAACAGAAAAATCCCGAACAGATTGTAATACCTGCAGGCATGGCAGCCTGTACGGAACCAGATTTGTCCAGGCTGAGCAGGAAAATCCTGGACATAATGCAATACCTGCAGGCATGGTAGTCTGTCCAGACCCGGATCAGTCCAGACTGGATAGAAAAATCTTGGACAAACTGCAATACCTGCAGGCATGACAATCTGACCGCGTTTAAACTGAACGGCGCAGAAGAACAGAACAAAAAAACTGGGCAGACTACAATACCTGCAAGCATGGTAGCCTGCCTGGTATTCTAGACAGACAGCAAATCGTACCTGGAGAAGAAGCGGACTCCCACGCCATGTCTCTGTCTTGTCTTGCTCATCCAGACCCATGATGGTTTCGCCCAGTACTAAAGGAGTGGCGTTTCTTCCACCTCTCATGTCATCCAAAACATTGATCAGACATACCGGGATGAACCCTGAAACCCCATGGTGAAAAAGGAATTGCCCTAGAATGCATAAAGCCACTGCTCTAACCCTAATCTCGGGACCGATGTTTAAGGTTTGAGGTGATTGGAAATATTCTAAGAGGGCCAACAAGTGTATCTTTCCGCCAATTAAGATACTCCCTAAGACTTTTTCAGGCAGGCATAACAAATTTTGGAACTTTGAAGGTGCATCGTCAAGAGGGATAGGGAGTGCGGGCCAAGCTAAAGAATCCACACCCAACAAAGCATCCCATTCTTCAACCAAAGGACATAACTCAACCTCCCCAAAGCGGAAAACATTCATCACAGGATCCCACAGTGCAATGCATGCGTAGAGAAAGTCTAGAAACAAAACCACTTGTTTCAAGCTTAGAAAAAGGGAAAGATTGTACCTTTGGAGTTCCTTTTTCTCATTCTTAGAAAGAGCACTCAACCATGCCGATAGTTTCTTCTAAAAAGCCATGAGCGTCGGCACAAAAATCGAGGCAGAATGGCACATTTTTCGAGGCCGAAAATGGACAGTTTTGGAAGATTTCTCGCAGCAGCAGGACACTGCCTATAATACCTGCAGGTATTACTAGACAGAACCACAGTTTATGGGCACGAAACCTAGGCGCTGAACTGGACAGGCCTAAGCTTGCAATACCGCCAGGTATTATTTATAGGCAGGGGCAGCAGATTTCTTCGAGGCACGGAAATCGAGGCGCTGAACTGGACAGGCCTGGGGCACGATACCTGCAGGTATGCTACATCAGAGGCCCGATTTATTTCTTTTTTTTTTCTTTTTCCTTTTCTCTTCTTTTCTTTATTCTCTCATACATTTATTTCCTTTTCTTTTTTTCTTTTCTTTATTCTCTCATACATTATATTTATTTCCTTTCCCTTTTTTCATTCATTTTATTTTATTCTCACATGTTTATATTTATTTTCTTTCCTTTCCTTTTCATTTATTTTATTTTATTCTCATATGTTTATATTTATTTTCTTTCCTTTTCTTTGCTTTTATTTATTTTCACATATTTATATTAATTTTCTTTCCTTTTCCTTTCTTTTATTTATATTTATTTTCTTCCCTTTCATTTTCTTTTATTTATATTCATTTTCTTTCATTTTTTTTTCTTTTCGTTACTTCTTTTTCTTTTCTCTTTTACATATTTCTTTTCTTTTCTTTCTTTTTATTTCTTACATATTTCTTCTTTTCTTATTTCTTTTACTCTTTTCACCTCTTATTTCTATTTTATTTTCTTTACTCTTCGTTTTATCTTCTTTTTTTTCACATTTTCGAAAAAAAAACAACAAGGAGCTTAATAATGATCGAAGTTCCATTTTGACCTGTCCTAAAATTAATGACAAAACTAATATCCCGATACTTAGGATTTTCCTTTTTCTTTTGTTATTTTTTTATTTTTGGGGAAGTGGGGGCTGCACGCACCACCTTACATTTGCATTTTAACATGTAAAAATTTTGAGTCGTAGAATAGAAGTACATAATAGTCTCAGAGTCTAAGTACATACATGCATCTTAATAAAACATAAAATAGGAGTCTCAGGCATGACTTTTAGCTAGTACATATATAGAGTCTTAAGCTAGTACATATAAAGTTTCATAATGCATACATGAAAACTCATCCTGCATAAACACAACCAAGCATACATCAACGAAGGCGAGAAGAACCGCGAGAGCTATGGCGGCTAGAGCTCGAACCAGTAGGACCAGCATTGGGACCACCCCCGGGGTATTGTCCGCCCCAGGTGGGATCACCAGAAGCACCAAATAAGGTGTCTACAAAGGCGTTACCAGTCGGAGCAGTAGGGGGCAAGCCGTCTTGAGCAGATCCATGACGTCCCATAGGAGGCCATTGGGATGAGGACGGAACATCCCGAGGAGAACTAAAACTCCTGAGCACCTCTGTATCACCCTGACTCTCGAGCATCTCTGTATCACCTGAGCCACCAATGATCTCCGTGCCCGAACACTGCCAAGAAGCAAGCACCTCAATATCACCTGATCGGACAGGATTACCGCCTGTTGCTCGGGAACCGGTAGAACGTCGACCAGATCTCCCACTAGACTGGCGGCTCGTACGACGCTCAGTATAGTGACTCGATCTACGACTGGCACGGCCGTCAGAATGACCCCAAGATGGATGATCCGAGTGTTGCAAAAGCTCCGTATCCTGTCGCTCAATGGACTGTCCACGACTATGAAGAGTTGCCTCAGGACCTCCCCCTCCAAATTAATGACCATGGCCATGAGACGAACCATGGCCCCCGTGACCGCCTGACCGGGAGTGTTGTTCATCATCTCGAGAACGGTTACCGTGAGCACCTCTTCCCCTACGTGATATTTGGATATCACGAAATCGCTCTTGTAAAGTTAGGTCATCAGACGAGCTAACAGTCCATGTCGATTGACCAGCAGTGACACAACGACGAGAGGATTCGCCACGTTCGAGATTACGATGGCGAGGAATGATATCATAACCTCCACCGCCTCCCTGAGAACATGACTCAGAATCACCATAACCTCCATAACCTCTGCCGCCTCCCTGAGAATGCGACTCAGAACTAGACTCATCAGTGCCGGAAGACCAAAACTCATTATGACTGGAGTCCGAATCACTGGGAGATCCTCGATAACGGCCTGAAAGGAAAATCGACCTCGCAGGTGTCGCCCATAAGAGGCACAAAGCTGACATAACTTCTTGAAGCTCCATAGCGAAGGCTGAAAAGAAAGGACAAGGAGACAGTTAGTAGAGAAGTCGCCGATGAAAAAAGGAAACTGGTAGAGAAAATAAAGACTCACCACCACCTCTGTAACCTGACCAGGATACCGGTCGACTAAAGTAACAAAACCCGGGGCCTCATAATATCGGGAAGGATCCACTAATTGCAAGGAAAGGAGAAGTGGATGAGTTCACCGAAAATAACAAATGAGCAAAGAAAAAAAAATCGCAGCACGTACGCGTCGATGGGCCAAGCGATCCAAATAGAGCTCCACTACCTCGACATGGTACTCCTCATCATAGTGGGTAGCTAGCATACCCCAAGGGGTCCCGTGACAGGCAACTACCCAATCCTCAAAGCTCAAAGATCGAGGGGCCATCATTTCGGCCGGAGGGTCTGCAGGAATCCAAGGATTATAGAAACCTAAGATTTAGGAAGAGACTCTCTCACCCAAAAACCAGACGAATCCATAGGGACCTTCCAGGAGGATCCTCGATGTAGTAATACCATCAGCACGGATCCTCATCCCCGCCCTATCGTCAAGGTCTTCCCAAAGACTCCAATCCACATCCTCCTAATTTCAAAAAAAAGGGAGAAGGAGAATTGTGAAACGAGATCCAATAAATAAAATCAAGCGCAAAAGAGGTACATACCGGAGTCACATTATCCAGAAAAGCGCACAGGTTCTGAAGGGTGTCTGAGCCCCATCTGTCAGGACAGCCCATCGCCTTCGACCATCGGGTAGAGGCGGGAATGACTTTCATAGTTGCTCTGGTCGCAGGGGCCAGAGCAGGGAAGTACTCGTAAAGCCACACCTGCATAAATTAGGATAAGTTGATGAAGCGATCATGATGTCATAAGATGAGAAGAGTCTTAAGAGAGTAGTTACCTCTAAGACCTTCCACAAGCAAGGGCCATAATTGTAGAATCAGGACTCCCTATTCGTTAGGTTCGTCCTACACCCCATGCGGAGACCCCGTACAAAGCAAGCATACGCCGCCTCACCCCACTTCAAATGGCGGACGTTGTTTAAATCCGCTAAGTTCTCTAGCCAGAAGAGATGAAGGTTGTCTCCAGGATTGGCGAAGAAGGATGCGCCAATAAAATAAGCCAGGATGATGCGCATCCGTTGAGCTAATGGAAGAGCTGGGAAACCCCGAGAACGAATCGCCTCCCTAAAATGCTTATAGCGCAAGGGACAGACCGACTCTTGGCCTCCCATCATGGGCCCAAAAAGTTCCAATGCCTGAGGAGAGCCTCTTCTAAAACCCCGGTTGAAATATAGGCGCTGAGTCCCCCAGGACAAGCCAGTAATGATCACAAAATCCGCAGGGGTGACAGCCATCTCGCCAAATCGAAAGTGGAACGTATTAGTGGTGTCCCATAAAAGCTCGCCAAGAGCTCTACCAGGACGGCGAGAGCGAGGCATTAACCATGCCTCTAAACACTGATAAAAGGGCAAGAAACCAGTGTATTCCATAACGTCCCGAACAAGATCGCCATGAGTTTTCAGAGTAGCCATCATTTTTGTGATTGAGCCACAAGTTTTCATGCTATCGTCCTAAGTATGAAAAAAGAATTGTCATCAAGTATTGGGGGCTAATAAAGAACTAGGCGAGAAAAATTCAGAAGGATACAGTCATGTTCCCTTCGAATTACACTCGCAAAGTTGACCTTCAGATCCTATTTTTGGACTTCATAAATCGAAAAAAAAATTTCACGCGCAACGACATCGTAAAATAACTCATTTTCCAAGTCGCAGTTCGTATTAACATACATGTTCTTAATTCCTAATTTTTTTTATGAGACTTAATTCGAAAAAAATCACAACATTTTCGAATTATACTCTAAAAGAAAAAAAAAGTCATATTTTAATGAGGAAAACCTTGAGATTATTAATTAATCTTGATGTTACTCTCTAAAAATTAGACCTCACAAGAAATAGTAAAGGGCAAGAAATTTTGGGCCTCAACGCGCAACAAAGATGGTTCCAAAATAATTGGGCCTAGGGGTACAAGTCATCAAACCCAAAGAAAATCGCAAACAGGTATGCATACATGATTTTACGAGAAATAATTCAAGTAATTTTCGGATTATACTCTAAAATTAAGGACGAATAATTTTATGAGAAAAACCGCGGGAAAATGGTTAAACCCGACGTTAAACTCTAAAATTATTAACATCAAGTCCACAAAATATCGACATGTATTTGTGCTAAAGGAAACTTCAACACAATTGGGCCCAAGCATGCAAATCAATAAGCCCAAAGGATATGCAAGGTATTTAAATTTCTAACAAAACATGAAAGGCTTACCGGGATTTCCGACCTCCGAAGCCACACATGCTCGTTAGGATATTGCGTAAGGTTCGTCGGGTTGAACCCACCCTCGGGAAACCATTCCTTGGCAAAAAACGTATGGTGAACCCAATTCGTGGCATGAGGAGTTATGTGTCCACGAGGTTTCAAAGGTTGAGTCATTTTACAAGCTACATGACACAAGGAGACGCATTCAAAATTCCCAGACTGAACCAAAACCTCAAATAAACGAAAAATAGATCCCCAGGCTGTCTCGGGTCTAAACCTGAGACCATACCTGGCGGTATGTATGCAATTTCAGCGGAATTCCGGCAAGCCCGTCAATACGCAAAGCGGGTCAAGCTCGAGTCTGAACCCGAGACCATACCTGGCGGTATGGGTCGGTTCCAGCCGAATTTCGGCAAGCCACCGGGAGTGAGAAGCATGCAAGATCTGGGATTCAAAGTCCGAGAACAAAACCTACCTGCACGGTACCGTTAGTATACTCAACCACTTTTCAGATCTGGTCCCGAGAACACCGAACCGCCCGAACAGAGGGATACTTGGCGTATGGAGAACCGGCAAAGGATAACGGTCAACGTTTCTGGGCTCAAAAACCGAGGAGCACGCCGTGCCTGACGCTCATAAATTCAAAATCGAGACTCGGCTTGGCGCATACCTGCAGGTATCCTTGTCGGGGTTCGAAATTTTTCGGCGAAGTTTCTTGCACGAAAACCGAGACAGTGGCGCCTTTCCGGCAGAAAGTTCAGATCTGAAACCCGGGGCGCGCGCCGCTGTATACTTAGCGGTATGGGCTGAAGCTCCGGCAAGGCCCGACGACGAGAACACCCTGCGCGAAAATCGAGACACGCAGCTTATACTAGGCGGTATGCTGTTGAAATTCCGGCAAACAGTGGACGGAAAATACGTGAAAACTGACCCAGTTTCGAAAAAAGAGCAACAAAACCGGCAGAAAGCTAAGCATACCTGGCGGTATTGAGGGCGGCGGGAGCTCCGGCGACGACGTCTCTGGCCTGAAAATCGAGAAAACTGACCCACCCGGCTGGGCACACCTGGCGGTATAGTGGGCAGGCACGCTGCGGGTTTCGGATCTGAGCTCGAAAATCCGGGTCCGGGCCAGAATACTAGGCGGTATGGTGGTGCCGGGGTGGTGCTCAATCCACTTAGAGAGAGAAAGAGGGAGCTTAGAGAGAGAAAGAGCAAATTGGATAGTGTTTGAGTGTAGAGTAGAGTGAAGACCCATTCTTTTATAGGCACATCCTCAACTTCCCACTTACTCACCATTAAATCCAATTAAATGAACCTTTGATCGGTTCAACATACACATTGATCGGGAAATTATTAGGAGGAGAATTTAAAACTTCCTTTGTTTTAATACTCCCTTAATAAATAAAAAATAAAAAAAATACATATATTATTTTCAAGAGAAAATATGGAAATATAATTTCTATATGACTCATAAAATAATTTTAATTCGATTTGCGTCTACATCGTCTTCAATAAACTACAAAGACATCAGAGACAACGGGAAAGATTGAGCTACACTTCAACGACATCGGGAAAGACTGAGCTACATTTCAACGACATCGGGAAAGACTGAGCTACACTTCAACGACATCGGGAAAGACTGAGCTACATTTCAACGACATCGGGAAAGACTGAGCTACATTTCAACGACATCGAGAGAGACTGAGCTACGTTTCAATGACATCGGGAGAGACTGAGCTACATTTTCAACGACATCGGGAGAGACTGAACTACATCAAGAAAGATCGAAGACCTCCAAGCTATACTTTGATCATCGTCTTACTCAGACTCGATCAAAGTGGGGGCTAACTGTAGACACCCAAAAAGCGTCTCGTAATTATTGTAATTACTGTAATTATTGTAATTAGTTTTATTTTGTCTTTATTTTATTTTAGAAAAAATGCCAAGGAAAGTGAAATGCAAAAAAAGAAAAAAATTAAACCACAAAAAAAAAACAGGTCGATTCCCTTTGGCACGCAGCCCGAGGCGACAACGGGCTGGGCGGGGCAAGATCCGGCCCACATACCGCCAGGTATCGTGGGCGGATTCTGCTCGACCCAGCGCGCCTCAGCTCACCTCGGGAAGCGTGCCCTAATTCGATCAGCGCAGCTGGGCCGAGATACTTGGCGATATTAGGTCATTTTCCCCCTCATTTTTTGACCTAAAATCCCCACCCAAATCTCTCCTATAAAAACCCCTCTCATCCCTCACTTAAACCACACGCCGAAATCACCCTGGCGTATTGACACTTGGTGATTTCATCTTCTCTTCTTCCTCCCTATTTCATTCATTTTTGCATACACTTAATTGGCATTTTATTTGCTTTCTCCTTCTCTATCTATTCTTTATTCATATTATCATGTAATCTGAGTTAACCCTAAACTCGACCTAAATAATATGGATTGTTCGTGAATAAAGGTACGCTTGTATTTAATTCTTTTATTTCTTGTATTTATTTCTCGTTTACTATTGCATTTGTATGTAACTAAATAACATTAATCACGATAATTAATACTCCGTTCTACTCTTTTCTTTCCCCTTCTTTTTTTTATTTTTAACCGGTTTAGTAAAGTCCGTTCGTTGAATGGGCGGATTCAGGAATTTTATTCCCGAATTCGTAACCTTACCCCCGGATCTGAATCTCGTGGTTCGTGGTTTGTGGAGCCACACTTTTTCTTTGAGTTTATTAATTCTCGTTCAAAAATTAATTGGCGACTCTCTCCTCCTTTTTCTTATTTCTCTTTTTCGGAATTTATTGTTCGGATTTCAGAAAATTAATCACGAAATTAAAAGTTTTCTTTCCTTTTTTTCTTTTTTTCTGGGTCCGAATCCTTTAGCCCGGAAGTAGGTTCCGAGGCCGGGACGGACAGAATACCTGGCGGTATTCTGACCCGACCCACGACCTGGACCTGACTTCCAGATCGGGACCCTCTCTTCTGGATTCCCGACCCACAATACCTGCAGGTATCGCTGTGGACAGGGACCTCGGTCCCGGGTTTGAATCCTCTTCTTTTTTTTCTTTTTTTTATTTCTTCTCGCTTTTATTTCTTTTCTTTCGTATTTTATTTTCTGTTTCGGAAAGCAAAAAAAAAAGATTTTATTTTATTTTCTTCTGTCTCGGAAACAAATCCCGAGGCCGGGGCAGGCACAATACCTGCAGGTATTGATACAGTAAACCGCCCCGAGCCAGTCCCGGGATTCTCTGTTCGTCCTTTTTTTCGTTTCTTTTTCTTTTTTTATTTTCTGTTCACTTTCTAAATAAATAAAATTCTCAAACTTTAATAAAATCTAAAAAAAGGGAGTTTACTTGAGTTTTAGTTTTAATTTATTTAAACGGAAATTCAAGCAAATCTTCTCAATGAAAAGACACCCCTTTCGACTCGCTGTTTACCGCGAGGGATTCCACGGGGATTTTCCCGGGTCCCACAACTGGCAAAGAATATATTTTCAATAAGTGATTTTTATGTCTAAATGGTGTAACATATTTGAGTATGCAAAAAAAAAAAAACCCCTACATCCAAATATTTAAAAATAGATTACATAAAAACTAAACATTAAATATTTTGAAAATGATAGAATATTTTACTAACCTATTTTCAAAATTTTAATATTTTGAATCATATTTATATTATTGTATAGTAATTTTTCATGTAATATTTTATCGAAAATATAATATTATACTTTTCTAATAGTAATTTATGTTACATATCTAATGACATTGATTAATATGATGAATCATGATACAAATTAAAATATTAACATTCAAAATATTTAACATGAAAACTTAGACAACAATTATAAAAAAAAAACGAAGGGAGATTTATTATTGCTATATTATTATTATTAGTACTATTATTCTTATAATTGTTACTTTTGAAAATAAAAGAAATATCATCATATATATGTTTCTGGGTATAAAGGGTGAGGATGTGAATTTTGATGAGGGCATTTTCGGAAAGCTCTTAATTATTTACTTTTTTCCTTTTTAAATTACTTTATGTATATTAATGGATGGATTAAGTTACCACTATAACAATAAATAAAATTCAATAACTATTTATAAACATATAATAACAAAAATAAATACCATGACCACTTAAATTTTTATATAAAATAATTTGTTGCAGTTAAAATAGTTTAACCTCTCACAATATATATATGATATAATTAATTTAATCATAAACTGGTGTCTATATGATATACATGATATATGATGTGACTATTAATTTATTAATTTACACATAAATCTTATAAATGTGGTTACATGTTAATTTTATAAATAAAATAATCATGTTTCCAAGAAAATACACAAACATGTATTTTTTTAACACATAAATCGTAATAGTTCATCATATAATCAATAAATTAAATTGTTACTTTATTATATTCATCATTTCTTAATAAAGAGATATTATATGTGATCGTTATGGTGGCTTTGATGGCTTTGTCTCTAATTATTAATTGGGAATTGATATAATGAGAAGGGGACTTTTGTGAGAAGAGAAGCATGAGAGATCTCAGCCCTTGATTAAAAGATCTATGGTGTGGGTAAATAATTGATTAATCTTTATTTTAAATACCTAATGGTCAAAGATGATTGGCTGAATTTTAATAATATGCATTTTTTTTTGTTCTCACGTGTGAGAAACTTGAAGGGTCATTGTTGTGTTCTGCTGTGTTGCACGCCAATTACGCATGTTCAGTTTTCCCAAGCAAGCATATTCATTGTGGAGATTTTTCAAGAACACAATAGAGAGAGAAGAGGGACGCCATTACTGAGAGCAAGAGGATTCCTAGAGAAGGTGTGAAAGAAATTTCGGGGTGAATTGTTACAGCACATCATTCGAAATTCGGCAGAGATCGAACGTCTGGCGGCGGTTTCCCGGCGAGCCTTTTTTGAAGTGAACTCGAGGCTCGACGTTTGGTAAGTATTTCCCAGAAATTAGGGTTTGTGTTCGGGGTTTTTCTTTTTAGAAATTGGGATACCCGGTGAGATTTTGATGTTAGCATAACAATTGATGGGTTATTTTTGTCAAAGTAAGGAGAGAATTTTAGTAGTGGGCATGGCGTCGAAGGGTGTGAACTGAAACCCGAGTATGGTGGTGAACCAATAAAGGGTGTTTTTCAGATTTTTAGGGTTTGTGTTCCAGGTTTTTTTTCTTTTTTTTGTAATTGGGGATATACGGTGTGTTTTTCATGTTCATTCTAACAATTGAGGGTGTTTTTTTATCAGAGTAAGAAGGGAATTGTACAATTGGTCATGGCGTCGGAAGGTGTGACCGAACCAGAGGGTGAAGAAAGGAAGGGGGAGATGTAAGTCCTTGTATATATGGCATTTATTGTTCATTTCAGCGTTCTGATGTTCATATTGTACAGTGTTGATGTTTAGTGTTGAATGTTCATTCAGGTTTGTTGTTCATCGTATCAGTTCATTGTATGTGGATGTCCATTTTTGACTTGATGTTAATTGGTGTTCATAGCAGAACAAATCATTCGATTATTTACTTAATGTTCATTTTAGTTTACTTTCATATTCTTTTTGGGTGCACCCAGATGCTCATTTCAATTTTAGTTTATCTTGATGTTCTTTTTGGGTGCACCTTGATCCTAGAAATACTTGTTCATGTCATTTTTATTTTGTTATTCATTATAATTGTGATTTGATGTTCATCTCAGAATGTTTGATGTTCATCCCATAACTACTTGGTGTTCATTGTGATTTATAATCACGACACACTCACTATGTGGGTGGTGATCATCACCTAAATGCTTGCTGTTCATTTTCGCAATTAATTTTTATTTTGTTATCCATTGTAATTGTGATTTGATGTTCATCTCATAATGTCTGATGTTCATGACAGAATACTTGATGTTTATAACATTTTTATTTCATGTTTTGTTTCTTTTCGTTTAAAGATGTTCATGACAGAATACTTGATGTTCATCATTGATGTTTTGTTATCCCAGAGTGCTTGATTTTCATGTTTATAGATGTTCATTATCAGGAATACATGTGATGTTCATAACAGAATAGTTGATGCTCACAGCTAAAATACTTTATATTCATTTAGGTACAACTTGATGCTCATTTTCATGTACACAAAAGTTCATTTCCACAAACTGATCATCTATATATTAAAAGATCATTTGATAACAATTTAATGTTCATTTCATGTCGGTGTTCCTTATGTGTGTGTGATTCGATGTTCGTCCAGTATACCCATGATGTTCATTATGTTTCAACGTGATGTTCATTTCATTTTAACATTGCGATAGTTGAGTCGATGCTCATTTCATCAACTAATATTTTCCAATTCAGGTGTGTGCTAAATATGACGGACGACAACATCGCCAAGGTCCTCATTTGAAACGCCATACCGACGCATAAATCGCTAATGGTCCCCCTTCCCCCCACGTACTGAGGCATCTTCCCCTGCTATACCAAATGCAACGTCTACAAAGACAAAGCTCAGGGCTAGAAGAATAGAGTTTGAGTCTCAAGATACGTCCATTTGCGGTGTGTCGCTTAAATGAACATCAAGTGTTAGTTGTATGGTCATTTTGATATTGTGAAAAGAACATCAAGTTATAATGAAATAATCATGAAATTATATTTACAACAGGTGGGCATGAAATGAACATCAAGTGTTGAGTGTATGAACATCAAGTTATTGGGAAATGAACATCAAGTTGTATTGGAATGAACATCAAATGATAATGAAAAGTGGACATCATATTGAGATAAACATACATAAACTTGATGAAATGAATATCAAGTTATATTGGAATGAACATCATATTCAGTTTAGTATCCCTTTGATTTTCATTCCACCCTCAATTGATGCCTATTGCATAAACTTGATAAAATGAACATCAAGTTATATTGGAATGAGCATCAACTGTTGACATGATATGGACAACATGTTATATTGGAATGAACATCATATTTAGTTTTGTATCCCCTTTGAGTTACTATGAAATGAACATCAAGTTATAGCAAAATTAACATCAAGTTGTATATAATGAAATAAATATGAAATTATATTTATATCAGGTGGGCATGAAATGAACATCAAGTGGTTGGTGTATGAACATCAAGATATTGGAAAATGAACATCAAATTATACTGGAATGAACATCAAATGGCAATGAAAAGTGGACATCATATTGAGATGAAAATACATAAACTTGATGAAATGAATATCATGTTATATTGGAATGAAAATCATATTCAGTTTTGTATCCCTTTGATTTTCATTCCACCTTTAATTGATGCTCATTGCATAAACTTGGTGAAATGAACATCAAGTTATATTGGAATGAACATCAACTGTTGACATGAAATAGACATTATGTTATATTGGAGTGAACATCAAGGTATTGTGAAATGAACATCAAGTTATAATTAAATTGAACATCACACTGCGTGGAACATATATGTAATATGCAGAAAGACATCGACCGATCATGAAATGAACATCAAGTTATAGTGAAATGAACATCAACTGGTAACGAAAGTGATATCATATTGAGATGAAAATACATCAACCCATACCGAAATGAATATATATAAGTATTGAAAAGCACATCAGGTAGGCATTTTATGCTCATCAATTGGGAATGAGTTTGGTAATGAAATGACCATCATTTATATGTAAATGATCTTCAAGGTTACCCGAAATGAACATCACATGTAATTAATATGAACATCAGCCGAACATCAAGTCATTTTGTTCCGATGAGTATTTATATATATTGAAAATCAGTTTCGCATGTTCATTCATGGAAAGCACTCCAACCAAATCTGACCAAAATTCATCAACTCAAACCTAAAAGCAAAATGAATGTTTTTATGTTTGAAATAAAAAACAAATACAAACTCCAATGGTTCAATCATGAATCCAAAAGCATAGTCCATTGATGTTCAAAACAACTTGATTAGTTCATCCATAACGTTGTGGACAATTCTTGCTGTCGTGTGTTGCTATTTGGTCATAACACTTGCATCTTCTTGCACTTACTTTCTTCTCGGTAGCAACTTCCACTGGTGTCTTCGTCCTCCTGCCTCTTTCCTTTGTGACCAAAGCTGGGGGTGGATGAATGGTTACCTCTATAGGAACAGAAGTTCCAAAGTACGTTTCAAAGTCCGAAGACACACTGCTCGACGGTTCTCCAACGCTTAATGCCTCGAGTTTTGAAATAAGGACGTTTGTCTATTCAATAATCAAGCCTAGCTTTGCTTCATCCCCATTGACAATGTCCATACACTTATAAAATGCTCTCCACCCACATAGTGAGTGTGCTGTGATCATCAATCACGATGAACACCCACTAGTTATGGGATGAACATCAAACACTCTATTATGAACATCAAATCACAATTACAATGAATGACAAAATAAAAATGACATGAGGAATAAGTTGTTCTGGGATGAACATCAAGCATTCTTAGATGAACATCAAACACTCTGGGATAACAAAACATCGATGATGAACATCAAGTATTCTGCCATGAACATCTACAAACGAAAAGAAACAAAACATGAAATAAAAATGTCATAAACATCAAGTATTCTGTCATGAACATCAAACATTATGAGATGAACATCAAATCACAATTACAATGAATAACAAAATAAAAATTAATTGCGAAAATAAGCATCAAGCATTTGGGTGATGATCACCACCCACATAGTGAGTATGTCGTGATTATAAATCACGATGAACACCAAGTAGCTATGGGATGAACATGAAGCATTCTGAGATGAACATCAAATCACAATTATAATGAATAACAAAATAAAAATGACATGAACAACAAGTACTTCTGGGATCGGGGTGCACCCAAAAAGAACATCAAGAAAAACTAAAATTAAAATGAGCATCAGGGTGCACCCAAAAAGAACATAAAGGTAAACTAAAATGAACATTAAGTCAATTATCGAATGATTTGTTATGTTATGAACACCAACTAACATCAAGTCAAAAGTGGACATACACATACAATGAATTGATACGATGAACAACAAACCCGAAGAACATTCAACACTAAACATCAACACTGTATAATATGAACATCAGAACGCTGAAATGAACAACAAACGCCATATATACAAGGACTTACAACTCCCCCTTCCTTTCTTCACCCTCTAGTTCGGTCACACCTTCCGACGCTATGACCAATTGTACAATTCCCTTCTTACTCTGATAAAAAAAACACCCTCAATTGTTAGAATGAACATAAAAAACACACTGGATAACCCCAATTTCAAAAAAAAAAAACGGGAACATAAACCCTAAAAATCAGGAAATTAAAACACCCTTTACCGATTCATCGCCATACCTGGGTTTCACTTCACACGCTTCGACGCCATGCCCAGTACTAAAATTCTCTCCTTACTCTGACAAAAACCACCCATCAATTGTTATGCTAACATCAAAAACTCACCGGATATCCCAATTTCCAAAAAAAAAAAAAACCCCAAACACAAACCCTAATTTCTGGAAATACTTACCAAACGTCGTGCCTCGAGTTCACTTCAAAAAAGGCTCGCCGCGAAACCACCGTCGGACGTTCAATCTCTGCCGGAATTTTGAACGTTGTGCTCTAACAATTCACCCCGAAATTTTTTTCACACCTTCACCAGGAATCCTCTTGCTTTCAGTAACGGCGTCCCTCTTCTCTCTCTACTGTGTTCTTGAAAAATGTCCACAATGAATATGCTTGCTTGGGAAAACTAAACATGGGTAATTGGCGTGCAACACAACAGAACACAACAATAACCCTTCAAATTCCTCACACGTGCGAACAAAAAAAATACATATTATTAAAATTCAACCAATCATCTTTTACCATTAGGTATTTAAAATAAAGATTAATCAATTATTTACCCCCACCATAGATCTTTTAATCAAGGGCTGAGATCTCTCATGCTTCTCTTCTCACAAAAGTCCCCTTCTCATTATATCAATTCCCTTATTAATTAATTGTATAGTTAATCACAAACTTTTCTACCACAACAATTATTCCACAACTATATTTAAACTGTTATAAAAAATAAATGGAGAAGTAAAAGAGTATAATCACATTAATTATTATATAAATCATCTTTTATCATGAGTAACGTAATTAGCTACAATAAAATACAATATTTATTAACCTATAATCAAAATATACATTAAAATGAAATTGCAAACTTTCCAACTTCTTATTAAGTGAAATTACTTATTATTTATTCTTTTTTTTTTCTCACTAATAATCTAGAATATCATGCTATATAAAGAGGGGAGTGTCAGTGCTATTATTTTCATTTATTTATCTACAATATAGAGAGTATAAATAGTTAAGATTCTTGTATATGATTCCTTAATTTGTTTATTTAGATGATTCTATTCAAAAAAAAAAATTTCTTGATAGAGCATGTAAAATACTTTGATCATGGATATCGATTGGGCGGTTAAGTGCTATGACGTTTCACAGGTAATTGACTCATAATCTTTTAGAAACTATTTTTTCCATCAATGTGATTAGCTATTGATGTTTATAAAACAAAATTATTGTTTATCAGCTCTTTTATAATGGTGTATCTTATATGTGTTTAGCTAGAAAATTCTCATTTTTTTAAAATGGTGTGCATACTTAGATCAATGACTCATATCAATTTGAAAAAAATATTTCATTGATATTCAAACTTTCAACTTTTAATTGAATTTCTATTCATATATTTGTTTAATGTAAGCGGGTATATTATACGAGTCCTAGGTCACAATATGTTATATTAACGAAATTTCTTACAAGAAGGTGATACTCACTTATTTTGTAATGTTTTATCTATCAATCCCCATTCGATCTAGAGCTGGCAAAATTTTGTCCGACCCGGATTACCTGAATTGTCCGACCCGGAAAAAACCGGGTCTGGACATAAATTTTTCGTCCGAATTTTTATATTGTCCGAATTGACCGAATATTCGGACATAAAATTTCTCTTTTTTCTATTGTCCGAACCCGATTTTAGCTTCGTCCGAATTGTCCGACCCGGTTTGACCCGAAATAAAACCAGGCCTGGACATGAATTTCTCGTCCAAATTTTGACATTGTCCGAATTTGTCCGACCCGGATTTACCCGGACCCGGATTTTTGCCAGCGCTAATTCGATCAATATAACTCTTAGATAGATGATGATATATAAAAAAAATATTAGAATTGAGTTTGACTATTAAATTTTAAGTTTCAAAATCAAAAAAATATTTAATATTTTTCATCATCGATCAACTTTTTTTTATTGTTACTACAAATAAACAAAAATTTATTATGTCTTTATTGGAGATGTTGCCTGATACATTAAAGCCCAATATTTTGAAGAAATTTATCATATGAAACATATTATAGCCGGTGAGAAGATTATTGTATTAGTGAAAACAATTGTGATAACTATATATACTTAAGTACATTCATATATGTTGAGTTAGGACTTTGTATTATTGTAAAATTATTTCGAAATTATGCTTACAAAGTTATTATCATTGTAGACATAATCTAAAATATTATCAATAATACCTGAGATTTACTTTCGGCGCCCCGTGCAATGCACGGGTATGAGGACTAGTATATATAATAATAACCCACTTAGGGTTTTGACCTATTATTATTCCGCCCATCATGGAATGATAATAAGTCATCAATATCCACACATTAGAGCCCCGCATCTTGCCTGATACATTAAAGCCCAATATTTATACTTATTGGATCACTTTTAGTCGGGCTATAAACAATGACAGTTATTGTGATGTATATTCTTTTACATATAAGCTCATCGTTAGATTATGATCTAACAATCTCCCACTTGAGCTACATGTGAAATCTTATGAATATATTTACACAATAAACCAAAGTATTGAGCTCAACTTTACTGTCAACATTACAATGTATCTAAACAATCCCGTCCATCAATAATGTTAACATAGGATCAAAGAGGCCTTCATTACAATTACCGTAATTCGACGCATCAATAATCACATACATTAACACCAAGGAATGACATGGATCAAGATGTGGATGTGCAACATGGAAATATCATTCAGTGTGATCTTAACATAACTATTTCCAACTGGTCCACCTTAAACTTTATTGAGATTATACTGTATCCAAAATAAACAAAGTGTAAAATGAGACTTCAACATAACTTTATTTCTGCAGAAAACATCACAAATGTGAAGAACCAAAAATCTAATGTCAAAACAAGCATTCAAATTACAAACTCCCACTAAAATTGAACATCTTCAAAAAATGATGTAACACCCATATGAGCAACATGCTCGTGGAACTCGACGGGTGGTAACCCCTTAGTAAGCGGATCCGCAACCATAGAGTTTGTACCAATATGGTCAATTAACAAGGGTATTGCTTAACGCCGCCCCCCTTTTTACTAATGTCGCTCCCCCAAAAGACGTTTTTGCCCCTAATATATTTCATCTCACTTCTCTCTAACTCACTCTCCTCTCACTATCCTCTCACTCTCCTCTCAAATTCTCTCTCTAAAATTTTGATTTGTTATTGAAATTTAACCTAAAATGTCAATAGAAGGTGGTAATTCAAGTGAAGAACAAGAGGTTAGTTTGTAAATTTAAATTAAAAAAAAATTAACACCAAAAATTTTTTCGGAAAAAAAGGCGCGGCAGCCGCTGCAACGCGTCTGTACGTAAGTTTCGCACGGCAGCGCCGCGGCGCCGCCGGGATCTGGGCGCGGCAGCCGGCTGTTTTCCGAAAAATTTTTGGTTTTAATTTTTTTTTAAATTTTTATAAAATGTTAATATTATTGTTTATGTAAAAAATATTATTTATTTATTTATGTTAATATTATTAAGGTAATCAATGTCGTTAATTATAATTGTTATGTTAATTATGTTAAAATTTTGTTAAAACATATTATTATAAATAAGTTGTTGGAAGTGTTGTTATTATTATTATAGTATGTTAATTATGCTAATTATTATTGTTAATATTATTATTAAAATAAATTTTTATTAATATAATTAATGTTGTTAATTATAATTATTATGTTAATTATGTTAAAATTATGTTAATTAATATTACTAATACAAGTTGTTTATAAGTGTTGTTAATATTATTAATAATATTAATAAAATTATTGTTTATTTATTTAAAATAATTTTATTATGGTAAATAATGTTGTTAATTATTATTATTATGTTAATTATGTTACAATTTTTTATTTTTTTATAATATTATTATTATGATAATTAATATTAGAATTGTATGTTAATTATTAATGTTGAAGCTACTAACATTA
Source organism: Portulaca oleracea (assembly GCA_029582165.1). Taxonomy (NCBI): domain Eukaryota; kingdom Viridiplantae; phylum Streptophyta; class Magnoliopsida; order Caryophyllales; family Portulacaceae; genus Portulaca; species Portulaca oleracea. The sequence continues at coordinate 33,957,904 of CM055880.1, read as the reverse complement.
TTATTACGAATTAGTATCCCAGTTATTATTAGTATATTAATAATTGTTTTTATTGTTTGAAGGTTTTTTTGGAGGACTTTGGCGGGGACGGCGTTGATTACTCCTCCCATTTTGTAACGCAAAATGTTTTCGAGAGTATTGAAGCATTGCAAGAATGGGCCAATGGAGTAGCTGCGGCAATCGGTTTTAGGTTTGTACGGGCTTCGTACAAGAGAAAAGATGCCGATAGTCCGTTAAGGTGTTATTTGAAGTGTTGGAGGTACGGAAAGTATCGTGGCAAATTGAACGATCTAGATGATGCGGCTCGTCGGAGTAAGTCAACGAAGGCGTGCCAATGTAAATTCGCCATTGTTGCGTGGACTCGCAACGAAACGGAATGCTGAGTTCATGTGTGCGACGGTGACCGGGGGAAGCACAATCATGCCTTCATCGTGTACGAGGAAGGGCATCGTTATGGACATCCATTAACCTCTGAAATGAAAGAACATGTCCAGGATATGACCAACACGGGGTGCACACCGGCGACGATACAAACGTCGTTGAAGATTAGGTTCCCCGCCTCTACGATAAACGTGAAGCAAGTATACAACGAGCGGGCAAAGATGCGCACTGAGGAATTGGATGGTAGGACGGCTGCGGGACAATGCTTGCGCATGGCGAAACTCGACGGTACGCGTCTCTTTGTCGATTATGATGACGATGGCGAGCTTCACGTTTTTTATGCCATCCTTACTCGTTGAAGTTGCTACGCACGTACCCAAATGTCATTCTCATTGACACAACGCAAGACTAACAAGGCAAAGTGGCCTTTATGTGAGCTTGTAGGCATGACGACAAACCGCAACTTCCAGATTGCTTACTCGTTCATGCGGGACGAGAAGATGGAATCATATGAGTGGCTAATGTGGAGGGTGCATGAATTGTTGGGTACCGATGTAATTCCATCCGTGTTTGTGACGGACAAGCAGGATGCTTTGTTGGGGGCTGTTGTCAGGGTTTACCCAAATGTGCACCAACTTTTGTGCGTGTGGCATATTGCAAATGATGTGGAGAACAAAGTAAACGTCCTTACTGGGGGCAAGAAGCTCGGACTCGGGCTTCATTTCAGACATCATTTCTGGAACGGCATTGTACATGCGAAGACTGTTGGAGATTTCAAGGTCAAGTGGAAAGAGGTTGTTAACGCGTGGATCGGGCAAAACAAACCGATAATTGATTATCTTACGGGGACGTGGCTGAGTCATAAAGAAAAATTTGTTTGTGCTTGGACCGATAATGTACCTCAAATGGGGAACATAGCCACTTCAAGAGTTGAGAGCCAACATTCATCACTAAAGTATTATATCGGCAGTTCCAGAGGCACCTTCGATCGTGTGTTTGCGAAGATTCACTATCACTTGGAGAATCAACATACGGAGATTAAGAGGGAGCTTGAACAGTCAAGGAGCACGCACAGGCAATTAGGTCCATCTCATTTCTTTAAGAATTTGCACGGAAGAGTATCTCATCACGCATTGGACCTTTTGTCTTATGAGCTCAATAAGATGCTGGCGATGAGGTATGAAGGAGAATGTTACTTATGCGATCACCTGGTGTCGAGAACCCACCTCCGTCGCGTGTTCTATGATGGAAGTTTATGCATCTGGAGAGCCAATTCCGCTGACACGGATAAATATGTTTTGGAGACAACTGACAGTGATTGGCGATGGTGAAACTGCATGCTCAAATGATGTTCCATCAGGTACAGACTTAGAACAATTTGAGGAATCGCTAACCGGGTTCGGAGAGTGACCAGCGGTTATGCGACACGTAAACGGTGTCCTCAATGGAAAGTTGAATCCGACGGTGAGTATATTCTGATCCGCAGACAAGCCCCACGGCGGGCAGATCAAGACTTCAAAATCAACGCGACGCAATCCCGTGCGTTTGAGTACGACGATCATCGGGACGGTAGAAGACAAATGATTTAACTCGTCAAGGAAAAAGGGAACCAGTTCTTCATCAGCTGGGATGGGGTCAACAGGTTTGCGTATATTAATCTTTATAGCACTTGTTTGGTTTTAATAATGACTATATATTGTTGTTTATAACTAAAGATAATATGATTCGCAGGTATCAACCGGATGCGTCAAGATCCGTTCCCGTTCGAGGACGCTTTGCCACATTTCATTCCGCCATACGTCGTTGGATGGACGGATGTGGTAGCTGATGGCAACTGTGGGTTCAGATGCGTAGCCGAGGCAGGTTACGGGGATGAGGAAAAGTGGTCAATCGCTAGGTTCTCAATAGGAATTGAGTTGCAGGCGAGTGAAAATGCATATGTTACTACGTTTTCTAACAGCAAGGAGATGTTCCTTGAGACCTACGCAAGGATTCACGGCCACTTGGCTGGGCCAGCCCCGTACGAACATTGGATGTAGGCTCCAAATGACTTATTTCCAGCTGCGACAGCGATGAATATGATGTGGATCTTCTTGTCAACACCTCCTGGTCCACGATCGCGGATAGCTGAACTATGCATATCAATATTACCCATAAGAGGAGGGCCTAGACTTACAGCACCTGCGAAAGTTCAGGGAATTGTGCGATACAATAACCACTTCATGCTTATCCATTTACGGGATGACTGCCCTCTACCGCCGATTCATATTGGATGGCGAGCAGCTAGAGACATAACTGTTCAAGGTTGGGATGAGCCTTTCCAGGCTCGTATTGATAGATGACAGGCTATTAGGGCCGCTCAACGCCAATGATTGTTGTAGTTGTACCCTTGTAGACAACACGAGGCGAACGCTCGCGACCCTCCCATATTACCCGAGCAATGTGACCTCCAAAGCTCGGTATTAATGAGGGAATTGCAGGTCCCCCGGGCACATTACCACCAATCTTCTAGGAGTTGTCGCCGCTTTCTTCTCTTCGATATACGCTCTTCACCAAAGAGCGTAATCGCTTCCCTGCCCACCCTGTCGAATTGGGGCAAACTTCCCGGCTGAATCCCTCATCGGCATGAAACCTGATGGCCTGTAACCTGGCCCAATAGTCGTAAAATTGGCGATGGAGGTCGGGATCATCTGCATCTCGGCTCCTCGCCTCATCGTCCCGACTTCGATGTTTGAGCCGCTAGACTCATCCATGGCACGGTTGAGATGGTCGAAATCTCGCGTTCGACTCCGTGTCCTCTGGGCCGCCCAGCATCACCGCATCCGTACCACGACCAGACGGCGAGCGAGTGACGCATTGCGTCTGTGGGGTCCCTGCACTCACCCTCCAACCACTCACAAGTCGATTCGCCCGGTCCAGAAACCCTCGACCCTTGCCCTTCCCTACCATTTTAGATCACCTGCAAAATGAAGACATACATAACATTATAATCATTTAAGCCGCAAGAATATGCTGTAATGTGTTAAAGTGTGTTGGTTAACTAAGTCGTGTCACGAGGCAAGAGGATCATGTTATTGTCCAAGGAGAGTGTGTTGTTTAACTGTTAATCTATGGTTGAAAAAGACTTTCATCAGCCATACCGACTTCTCGTTTAATTGTTTGGTTCCCAAAAAAATAACGCATCGTGATGAAATTGCGCGAGGTCTGATGCTCGGGAGTTAGAAGCGTATCAGATTCGGTACAATGTAATGTTTCTATTGTGCAGCTTGGTGGGCAACAAGATAAGGCGGATCTGAAAAAGAATCTAGTAGTGAAGGGTCTAATACAAATCGTGTTGGGCTTTCTTGCATGTAAGATTCACAGGTCCATCAAAGCAGTGAATTTGCATCATCGTTCAATGCTTTGATGGACCTATGAATCTTTACGCACGAAAGTCCAACACGATTTGTACCTGCACTTTCACTACTAGCTTCCTTTCGATCCGCCTTATCTTGTTGACCCCCCAGGCTGCACAATAGAAACATTGCATTGTACCGAATCTGATACGCTTCTAACTCCCAGAGCACTGCAGACCTCGCTCAATTTCAACTGGCGATAGTGGGCTACTTTGGGAACCAAACAAATAAACGAGTTGATGAGGCATTGGTTAACCTTCTCAACCATACATTATCAGGTTACAACACACACTCTCCTTGGACACTAACATGACCCAAAACTCAACCTCTTTTTTTGACGTATACAACTAATATACTATAACTATACATTAACATAATTATTATCCTAACCTACCATCACAAACTAACCTATTCACTTACGTATCAACTGGTTGTTGAATACCTAAGTTATTAAATGGATGTGACATAACTAGTATGTCATCATTTGGAGTTATGAGTACATAAGTTGGCAATTAAGTTGGATTATGAATAAATTACCCATACCAACTATATACGCCAACTTACTTACAAATAACAACCAAAATCATCCAAACTCAACATCCTTTTAACACAACTACATATAGACTATTCGGAATATACACTAAACCCTAAACTTAACCCTACATCACAATTACAATTTTTTTCTAAGACAATTAATCACTAACATTAACACATGCTTAATCACTAAATAATATTAACGCATCAAATATTAACAACGAATCACTATCACTGATATTAATCACTACTAATTGTCTTATTAACACATGCTTAACATTAATATTAATATTAACAATATTAATATTAATCTAATTTTCATAACACAATATTAATAATAATAATACAATTAATCACTAATAATTATCAAATTAACACATAATTAACAATAATATTAATAATAACAATATTAATAATTATCATATTTAATAATAACAATAATAACTTTAATAAATATAATATTTAATTTTTATTTATTATTTAACAATAATCTAATAACAATTATTAACAATAATAATATTAATAACAATTATTATCAATAATAATATTAATAAAAATAACAATAATAATATTAATAAAAATAATAATAACAATATTAATAAAAATAAAAATAATAATAATAATTAATATTAATAAAATTAATATTTAAAAAAGCGAAAAAAATAAAAATGTCGGGTGGTCGCGTGAAACACGGCGCGTTGCGCCGCACCGGATCCGGCATGGCGCGGCGTGCGGGATCTAGGCGCCGCGGCGGCGGCGTCGCGTTGTTACGCAGCTGCCCACTGCTTTTTAATTTTTTCCGTTTCGAAATACAAAATTACAAAACATAAAACCTCAAATTCAAAATACAAATTCGAAACATACCTCAAATTCGTCGATTAAATCCCGGTATAAGGGTGGTTTGTGGTGGTCGATGGTTGAGAGCGTTTTCTAGAGAGATAAACTAGAGAGATAGTGGAGAGTGAAGTTATGAGGTTCAAGGGTGTGGGTTGGAAATATTATGCGAAAGGTGGGCGACAATAGTAAAAAGGGGGCGACGAAAAGCAAGCGGGATTAACAATTCCCCACTCTGAACTCTTTCCTTAACAACTAAGAATTTGAGGGCCACAAATTTTGACATTCTCGAACTCTTGTTGTTGTTGGAAAACAAGACTGCAGACTTATTGTCACAAAAAACCTTAAGTGGTCTCTGAATAGTTTCCACAACACGCAGTCCATTGACAAAATTACGCAGCCATATCCCATGATTTGATGCCTCATAGCAAGCGATAAACTCTGCTGCCATAGTAGAAGATGTCGTAATGGACTGTTTGGCACTCTTCCAAGAGACAGCTCCTCCAGCCAACAGATAAATGTATCCGGAGGTTGACTTCATGATATCCTTACATCCAGCAAAGTCGGAGTCAGTGTACCCAATGACCTCAAGTTGATATGACCTTCGATATGTGAGCATGTACTCCTTTGTTCTCTGTAGGTACTACAACACACTTTTGACTGCTTTCCAGTGTTCCAGTCTTGGATTACTTAAGTACCGCCCCAGTATTCCTGTAATGTATGCAATGTATGGACGAGTGCAGACTTGTGCATACATTAGGCTTCCTACCGCTGATGCATAGGGAATCTTTTCCATTTCCCTTTTCTCAAAATCATTCTTAGGGCATTGTGTGAGACTAAACTTGTCTCCCTTAGCTGCAGGGGTATCTCCTGGTTTGCAATTTTGCATGCCAAATCTTTTAAGTACCTTTTCGATATAGCTCTTTTGTGACAATCCAAGGATATCTCGAGAGCGATCTCGATGTACCTTGATACCCAATACAAACGAGGCGTCCCCAACATCTTTCATCTCAAAATTCTTTGATAAAAATCTCTTGGTTTCGTGCAATAAGCCTATATCTTTGCTGGTAAGCAATATGTCATCAACATACTAAACCAGGAAAATATACTTACTCTCACTGAACCTATGGTATATACATTCATCAAGCAAATTCATCTCAAAACCAAACGAGAGAATTACTTGGTGGAACATTAAATACCATTGGCGAGACGCTTGTTTGAGCCCATAGATGGATTTCTTAAGCTTACAAATCCATATTCTTTGGGTCTCCAACAACAAAGTTTTCTGGTTGCTTCATGTATATTGTTTCATCAATGTTGCCATTGAGAAACGTTGTTTTCACATCCATCTGATGTAACTCAAGATCACAATGTGCGACTAGTGCCATTATAATCCTTAAAGAGTCTTTCGAAGAAACCGGAGAGAAAGTCTCTTTGTAATTGATGCCTTCTTGTTGCGTAAATCCTTGCACAACAAGACGAGCCTTATATCTCTCCGCATTACCATTTGAATCCCTTTTGGTTTTAAATATCCATTTATTACCAATGGGTTTCACACTGTCCGGTAATGGGACGAGATCCCATACGCCATTGTCTTTCATGGATCGCATTTCCTCATTCATAGGTTCCAGCCATTTCTGATAATTTGCACTTTCCATGGCCTAACGGAAGTTGACTGGGTCATCTTCCTCCATCAATGACTTAATCTCGTCGTTCATGGCATCTATCCACTGGATATCTCATAACTTTCATTGGTTCGAGTTTCCATCGAACCAATGTTCACCTCATGTTTAGGGAGAAATACAATGTAGTCATTAGACAATGCACTTCTCCACACTCTAGGGGATCTTCTTAATGGCACGGGTTCTTGAGGAGTAAGAGTTTGTTCTTCGGGAACAACCTCAAGGGCAGGAGGTTCCTTAGTATTGTCTTGAGGTGTGTCAGAAGCAAAATCAGGAATAAAACTCTGATCAATGCTAGTGACACCTGTAGGAATGTTCACACATTCTTCTTCAAAGATAATGATCCTAATTGAATCTCCCCCCACAAACTCGATATCCTCAAAGAATTGAGCATTAATCATCTCAAAAAAGGACTTAGCCTTTGGATCATAAAACTTAAACCCCCTGGACCTTTCAGCATAGCCAACAAAGTAACAACTAATTGTCCTTGAGTCCAATTTCCTTTCATTCGGCCTATAAGGCCATGCCTCAGTTGGACAACCCCAAACATGAAAATGATTAACAGTAGGCTTCTTGCCAGTCCAAAGTTCATAAGGGGTTTTAGTAGTTGCCTTTGTTGGAACTGTGTTAAGAATATAAGCTGCAGTCTTTAGTGTATCTCCCCAGAGTGACTCTGGTAAGGTAGAATGATTAATCGTACTCCTCACCATGTCCTTAAGAGTCCTGTTTCGCCTTTCAGCAACACCATTCATAGTGGGTGAACCCGGCATGGTGTACTGAGGGACGATAACGCACTCCTCTAGGAATTTTGCAAAGGGTCCTAGACGTTGTTCACCTGAACCATCATATCTACCATAGTATTCACCACCACGATCAGATCTGACACTTTTAATCCTTTTGCCAAGATGGTTTTCAACTTCAGCCTTGTAATTTTTGAACACGTCCAGAGACTGTGATTTTTCATGAATGAGATATATGTAGCCATATCTAGAATAATCATTTATGAACGTTATAAAGTATTGTTGGCCATTCCAAGAAGGATTTGGAAAAGGCCAACAAATATCCGTATGTATAAGTTCCAAGACGTCTGTAGTTCTATTGGCTTCAAATCTCCTTTGGTTGGTTTGTTTGCCCTTTATACAATCAACATACAAATCCATGTCTGTGAAAGTTAAGGGTTTAAGAATTCCATCAGACACGAGTCTCTCTATTCTCTTCTTGAAGATATGACCAAATCTTTTATGCCATAGGGCACCAGAATGCTCATTAGGTAATTTCCTCTTTATGCCTCGATTATTTACATGCATGATTTCATTATAAGAAGCAACTATGTCAAGTTTGTATAGACTATCGTTATCAGATAAAGAACCAGTTCCAACTAATTTTGAATCATGAAACAACTTAAACAATCTGTTTCCAAATGAACAAACGTAACTATATGTTTTGTCCAATGAGCAAACAGAAACCAAATTCCGCCTAAACGACGGCACAACAAATGTTTCATCAAGATCCAAAAAAAAACCAGTCTTTAACAATAATCTAAACTTGCCAATTGCCTCTACTTGAACCGACTTGTCATCCCCCACATAGATGTATCTTTCAACATCACTTGGTTTTCGCCAGCTCGGGCAACTGATGGAAATCAGCCCACGCTTGTTCCCCTAGGCCCAATCAAGAAGGCCCAACTAAAGGTCCATCATAGACATAGGGTCCTTCATCAAAGGACTTCGACTCATACAGGGCCAACAGCGCATATTTGGTTCAACTACATCAAATGGGCCAACGAAGAAAGGTACAAAGTTGAACTACGAAGGCCAATTCATATGGTGTGCTTCATATTTAAAGAGGATGTCCAAACATCCTAGATGAGCCAAGGCCACACGCCAAGCTCAGGAAAGAAGGAGCATCACACGTCCAAAGTCAAGTTTACAAGCCCAATTTTATGATCTTGATTTTTGGATGTATTTTAATTATTTTCAGCTTAATTAGTTTTTGGTGTGTTTATTTTAATTAGGCTAGAATAGTCGTGTGATTTATTTCCTAGTTAGAAATTGGCTAATTTTGTAACTAATCCAATCTGGATTAGGAAAGCCAAGATAATTAGGATAAGGTTTGTTACAACCAACTCCCCCTAGGATAAGGAATCCTAATCCAAGGAGGAGTAGAATAGATTAGGCATCTAGTAGTAGAACTCCTTGGCTTGCACGCCAAGTTGGAGAGTTCCAGTCCCTTTAGGACTCCCATAGTATAAATAGGGATGTAGCCTCTCAAGGCATTCATTGAATTCAGAAATATGAAACCCCTTAAGCTTTTAACTTTCCCTCGAGTGTTTGGATAAACTCTCACCCTTTCTTCTATTGTACCTTGGTTTGGCACCCAAGTGGTTAGGAAGAGCTTGACCCTAGGTTGCGGTCTAGGTCAAGTTAGCCCTAGGTTGTCCTTTTTTGGATTCAATTAGGAAACCTAGATCTATCCGTTCTTACCTTTCTATCAATATAGTTAAGGTAATTACCCTGTGAGCTTTCTGTCAATACAGTTAAGTCACATTAATCCTATACCCTACCCCTTCATCCCCAACGCCACCTCCTATCACCCTCACCCCCCTCAAACGACTCCCACCTCCTCAAATACACTCCACCTCCTTTCTTTTCTCTCTCCATAACAACCTTCTCTCTCCTCCAACAACCTAACAACCTCACACTCTCTCTCCCATCAAACGCCACCCTCTCCCTCTCTCACCCCCATCCTAACGTCACCCTCTCCCTCTCTCACCTCCCTTGTTTCACGTCATCCCCCTTCAAACCCCCATCCAAGAATCATCCATATCCCATCTTTCCCATTCAAGATTCATTCTCACTTGAATCTTGAAACCACAAAAGCCCTCACGGCAAAATAACCTCCATTAAACCCTAATTCACGAGAGCCTCCCCCTTTCTTTCTCCATAATCTCATGAACCACCCCAACCTCATTGTTTGGTTACACGTGTTTCGTGTATTATTGGAATCAAGAACCTTTCTTGATCCGGTAATACATCAAAAGTGGTATCAGAGCTCTAGGTTGAGGTGAGTGTAAACCAAACACGTAACCTTCAAATCCAAAGGCTTAACTTGCAAGCCTAAAGCTTAACCTGCAAGTCCAAAAGCTTAACCTGCAAGTCCACAAGCTTAACCTGCAGTACCAAACACATAACCTTCAAATCTTTAGTACCAACCTGCAACCCTAAACTCCACAAACAGCCGAAACACAATCCCCTCCATACCTGAATCACAAAACCCCAACCGTCCATCACCATGGCTCACGAGATGTTCCTTATGAGGAGAGTTCTTAGTAACTCAATTGTTTCTGAAGACCAACAACAACGAGAGGCCATCTTTCAATCTCGTTGCACAATCAAAGGAAAGGTCTGCTCTTTGATGATTGATGGTGGAAGCAGCACCAATGTGGCGTCAACTACTATGGTGGACAAACTTCAGCTGGAAACAAGTCCCCATCCAAATCCCTACACCATCAAGTGGCTCAATCAGGGTGAAGGTTTACAAGTAACACAAAGATGTTTGGTAAGCTTTTCCATTGGCAAATCTTTTCAAGAATCTTTATGGTGTGACGTTTTGCCTATGGATTCTTGTCATATTCTGCTTGGAAGACCATGGTTATTTGACAGGAGTGTGATGCATGATGGAAGAGCCAACACCTACACCTTCAGGTTCAACCACAAAAAAATCACCCTAGCTCCACTTAAAACAGCCAATCCGTCCCCACCCAAAGAGAGTGATCCAAATCCCATCACTTCCATGACCACTGAACGCCCTGAGTTTAGTGAGCATAAGGAGATCACTCCCTTAGATACAAACACAAACCCTAGCCACAAAGAGCCTACCAACGAGAACCCTAGCCACGAAAAACCCACGAAAGGCTACCCTCTCGTCACCCCTCTTTTGGAACAACTTCCTCATGTATTCCCAAAAGAGAAGCCATCTGAATTGCCCCCTCAGCGTGAGATCCATCACAAAACCAATCATGTTCCTAGGTCTGCCGTGCACAACGAGCCAATATATCACATGAACCCTAGTGACATCCAAGAGGTTCAAGGGCAAGATGAAAATCTTCAAGCAAAGGGTATGATTAGGGAAAGTCTCAGTCCATGCGCCATCCCTACCCTTTGGGTCCCAATGGAAGGAAGCCAAAGTCTGTGCACCAACAAGGTTACTACCAAGTACAGGTTTCCTAGAAGTGAAGATCAAGTGAACGAGCTATTTGGTACCCAAGTCAACTCCAAGGTTAATCTAAGAAGTGGGTACAACCAGACTCGAATTCAAGAAGGGGACACTACTATCAAAACCAAAGAAGAATTCTATGAATGGTTAGTCACACCTCGTGGTCTACCTAACACTCTCTTTACTGTTATGAGATTGTTGAATCAGGTTTTGAAGCCCCTTATTAGCAAGTGTATTGTTATCTACTTGGGTGATATACTTGTGAACAGTAAGAGTGAGAAAGGTCACAACATCTTTCATCTCCAATCTTATTTGGGGATCTTAGCTCACGTGGATCTGCATCAAAATCTACCCAAGTATGGCGTCTTCATCAACAACATAGTCTCTCTTGGCTATGCTCTTTCGCCTGAAGTGTTCAAGTTTGATGAAGAAAGAGTCAAAGCTATCAAGGAGTGGTCTATTCCAACTAGAACTCATGATGATCAAAGCTTCTCCGGTTTGGCCTCTTTCTATAGGAGGTTTGTGAAGAATTTCAATATTACTTTATCTCCTATGACCGAGCTTTGGAAGTATAGGAAGTTATCATGAACGCCAGCAGCTCAGCAAGTGTTCGACATCATCAAGGAGAAACTCTGCACCGCACCTGTCCTTGCCCTAGGTAGCTTTGATAAGAAGTTCAGGGTCAAGTGTGATGTTTCTGGAGTTGGTATTGGAGCTGTTCTATCTAAGGAGGATCACCCCTTGCCTTATTACAAGGAGAAGTTCGGTGATCCTAGATTCATGGAAGATAATGGGAGCCAACTCCGCTTATACATTAATAAGATCTCTTTCAGTCCGTCGAGTTCTTGGCAACTAACGAAGAATACTAGAGATCTACCTAGCCTTGGTCTCATCTTTGGGGACCCAAGGTTCATGGAGGATAACGGATGTCAATCTATCGAAGGAGTCACAGTTCACGTGAAGACACTGATTCACGTGGAGATTATTGAAGTAACCATGGTTCACGTGAAGGTCCTGATTCACGTGGAGGTCATTGGCACAATCATGATTCATGTGGAGGTCCTGATCTATATGAAGATTACAGTTGGGTTAGTTGAAGTCTTTGAACTTGAATCTCCAAGTTTGAGGACAAACTTCTTTCAACTAGGGGGGAATGATGGAAATCAGCCCACGCTTGTTCCCCTAGGCCCAATCAAGAAGGCCCAACTAAAGGTCCATCATATACATAGGGTCCTTCATCAAAGGACTTCGACTCATATAGGGCCAACAGGGCATATTTGGTTCAACTACATCAAATGGGCCAACGAAGAAAGGTACAAAGTTGAACTACGAAGGCCCATTCATATGGTGTGCTTCATATTTCAAGAGGATGTCCAAACATCCTAGATGAGCCAAGGCCACACGCCAAGCTCAGGAAAGAAGGAGCATCACACGTCCAAAGTCAAGTTTACAAGCCCAATTTTATGATCTTGATTTTTGGATGTATTTTAATTATTTTCAGCTTAATTAGTTTTTGGTGTGTTTATTTTAATTAGGCTAGAATAGTCGTGTGATTTATTTCCTAGTTAGAAATTGGCTAATTTTGTAACTAATCCAATCTGAATTAGGAAAGCCAAGATAATTAGGATAAGGTTTGTTACAACCAACTCCCCCTAGGATAAGGAATCCTAATCCAAGGAGGAGTAGAATAGATTAGGCATATAGTAGTAGAACTCCTTGGCTTGCACGCCAAGTTGGAGAATTCCAGTCCCTTTAGGACTCTCATAGTATAAATAGGGATGTAGCCTCTCAAGGCATTCATTGAATTCAGAAATATGAAACCCCTTAAGCTTTTAGCTTTCCCTCGAGTGTTTGGATAAACTCTCACCCTTTCTTCTATTGTACCTTGGTTTGGCACCCAAGTGGTTAGGAAGAGCTTGACCCTAGGTTGCGGTCTAGGTCAAGTTAGCCCTAGCTTGTCCTTTTTGTGGATTCAATTAGGAAACCTAGATCTATCCGTTCTTACCTTTCTATCAATATAGTTAAGGTAATTACCCTGTGAGCTTTCTGTCAATACAGTTAAGTCACATTAATCCTATACCCTACCCCTTCATCCCCAACGCCACCTCCTATTACCCTCACCCCCCTCAAACGACTCCCACCTCCTCAAATACACTCCACCTCCTTTCTTTTCTCTCTCCATAACAACCTTCTCTCTCCTCCAACAACCTAACAACCTCACACTCTCTCTCCCATCAAACGCCACCCTCTCCCTCTCTCACCCCCATCCTAACGTCACCCTCTCCCTCTCTCACCTCCCTTGTTTCACGTCATCCCCCTTCAAACCCCCATCCAAGAATCATCCATCTCCCATCTTTCCCATTCAAGATTCATTCTCACTTGAATCTTGAAACCACAAAAGCCCTCACGGCAAAATAACCTCCATTAAACCCTAATTCACGAGAGTCTCCCCCTTTCTTTCTCCCTAATCTCGTGAACCACCCCATCCTCATTGTTTGGTTACACATGTTTCGTGTATTATTGGAATCAAGAACCTTTCTTGATCCGGTAATACATCAGCAACCCTGCATAGACACACTTATGTGAATTGTTGCACCAAAATCAACCCACCAAGTGTTTGTGGGAACCGAAGCTAAATTAACCTCAGAACAAACCAAACCAAGAAACATACCTTTCTTAGCACGCCAGGCGTGATATTTGGTACATTCCTTCTTCTTATGGTCCGCACCACCACAAAAGAAGCAACCCTTATTTTCAGCATTAGCTGATTTCTGCTTTTGCTGCTTCTTTTGAGGTGCCTTATCTGCAACTTCTTTACCCTTTACCCTTTTCCTCTTGGAATTAGAGGTCAAGGTAAGGTGAGCACTTTCAGTCTTATCTAGTTTCAACCTTTCCTCTTCCTGAACACAGTGTGAGATGAGCTGATTCAGAGACCAAGTCCCTTGCTGATAGTTGTAGCTCACCTTAAACTGGTTTAAACATGATGAAAGAGATATCAAAATCAAATGCACTAACAAGTCCTCGAAGAGGTCTAGTTTAAGTGCCTTTAGTTTTGAAACTAGATGAGACATTTCCATAATGTACTCTCTTATGTTTCCATTGCCTTTATACCTCATTGAAACTAGTTTTGCCAAGAGCACTCCGATTTCAGCCTTTTCATTCTTGGCAAACCTCGTTTCAATCTCATCAAGGAAACCCTTAGTTGTAGTTATCTTTTCATGTACAGTGCCCCTGAATGCTTTTGGAATGGCTTTCTTCATGATCATCAAACTCATGCGATCTGACCTTTGCCACCTCTCAAGCTCTCGCCTTTGATGAGAGGAACTCTCATCAGTTACAGGAGCAGGACAGTCAATCTTTAAGGCAAGGTCAAGATCCATGACACCGATAATAATTAAGAGATTTTCTTTCCATGACTTGAAGTGTGAGCCATTCAGCATAGGAATAGAGTTCATCTTGGCGGTGATGTTAGCAAGATTAGAGGTAGCTGAATCAGAGAACAAGTAGACAGTTCAGTACATGCTTACCCAAAACCATAATCTTGACAATAACAGTAAGTTCAAGTAAGGTCGCATCCCATCCCAAAATATCAGGTTTCCGTTAATATTCCATCTTTGGACGACAATATTAATTTCTTATTGATATCTTGGTGTAGTCATCAAACACTGATAATAAAAACATGTCGAATAATGAATCTTCCTTTGTGTTGATTCAATAATCACACGTAAACCAAAAAATTATCACATGTTTATAACCACAATCATTCATCCAATACATCAACATTGATCTTCCTTTGGGCCAAAACAATAATAATAGTCTTGCATGAACACTCTTTTTATATTCAAAATAAATTAATTTTAACAAGAGAGGTCACTTAGGCTATATGTTGTTTTAAATAATTCATCGTAAATATAAAATAACCTTAGACCGCATTAATCAAACTTAAAATTATTCTGAAGTGATGCATTTGACTACATACAATGCATACATTATCGCCATATTGCCATGTATCCTAATATCACAAGCTTTAATATGAAAACCATCGAAATTACATAGCAATTAGTATAAACGATAAATAAAAAACCATAAACTATGATAAATAAACTTCATGGAAAAATGAAGAAAAATTTATCAAGCAACCTTATATTCATGAACAACCATAAATCTCTTCTTAAAGAGTATAAGAGAGCCGAAAATTAAACTACCTAAACGACAAAATTCAACCTGAATTTCGCTAGGCAGAAAAAGTTCCTGAAAATCCAAATTAATTATGCACAAACATAATTCAACATATACACAACAAAATCCCTAAACCAACTTAGCATAATCAACACATATTAATGGTCAATTAGCAAAATTGAACCCGAAAAAACGTCAAAAGTGTGTCTTTAAGAATGCCCAGAAAAATTAAAGCATGAAACTCCAAATTGAAGGCACATAAACATGATTAATCATGTGAGAATAAGAAGCCCTAACATAATTTCAACATATACGCAACAAAGATAGCCCAATTTCGCAATGCCCAAATCGAAAAACTAGGGTTCATGCACAAATTTTGCAATCACGAAATTAATCAATGAACAACCAAATTGATTGCATATAAACATGATTAAACATGACTCTAACAAAACCCATACATCAATTTGGAACAAAACAACCCAAATCAAATACAAAGTGCCGAAAACTAGGGTTTCTTGCGTCAAGAACAACAAGGCATGAAAGTCACACAAATTCAATCCATAAAAATCAGAAAATTCATGTAAATTCACTAAATCATGAGTCTAACAAAAGCCCTCAATCAATTGGAGAGAATAAACAACTAAACATGTCCAATTGAATTTGAATGATTCAACAAATACAAAAACCCTAATCTGCGAATTTCTCCTAAAAATATGCAATGAAAATTCAATTAACTTTGCAGATAGATACTTTAGGATACAATAAACAAAAGCCCTAAAGCAATTTCAGCAAAAGAGATCGAATTGAACTGAACATGAAGCTTGCAGTAATGACGGCATCAGAAGAACGAAAAACAATTTGGGAAAAATAATTAACACCAGATTAACCTTAATTATTCTAAAGATTCAACATTGTAATACCCCAACACCCTTAATCACAAGATTAACATTAAACATACACTAAGCCTATGATTAGCGCAGCGGAACACCTAGGGTGGAGGTATTACCGCCGTCCCCACTCGGGACAAGGCTACAAACCCAAACACACCATTACAGTACACTTAAATCACCAATTAAACATAATACAAACACTCCATACTTAGGCATCACCAAAACATGGAAGTTAGACTTTATACAACCGTCAAAGATATATATAACCACCCTTTCCATAAATAAAACGGCCTTTGAAACCATAAAGACCACCGCAGTCGGCCAACAACGACGTTCATGACTACCTTGATCGGGAAAACTCCTACTTTTGCTTATCCTTGCCTTTAACTTGAGAGCTCGGACCGCCTAAAACAAAACATTAAAACAACGCAAAAGTGAGTGAGGAAACACTTAGTACACGAACCTTCAACACGTCAAACCGTTCGAAAACGGTTTTAGTGCCGGCATTTAAATTCCCGCTTGCTTTTCATCGCCCACCTTTTTACTATTGTCGCCCACCTTTCGCATAATATTTCCAACCCACGCCCTTGAACCTCATAACTTCACTCTCCACTATCTCTCTAGTTTATCTCTCTAAAAAACGCTCTCAACCATCAACCACCAAAACCCTCATACCGGATTCAATCGGAATTTGAGGTATGTTTCAATTTGTTATTTGAATTTATGGTTTTATGTTTTGTAAATATTAATTTGAACGAAAAGAAAAAAATAAAAAAAGGTGCGGACGGCAGACGACTTGCGCGCATGACGCCGCTTGCGTCTGTAGCGACCGTCGATTTTAATTTTTTCATTTGTTTGTTTTATTTATTAATATTAATTGTTATTATTGTTATATTTATTAATATTGTTATTGTTATGTTTATTAATATTGTTATTGTTATTTTTATTAATAGTGTTATTGATAATAATTGCTAATAATATTATTATTGTTAATAATTGTTATTAGAATACTGTTAAATAATAAATAAAAATTAAATATTATATTTATTATTAAAGTTAATATTGTTATTATTAAATATGAAAATTATTAATATTGTTATTATGAATATTATAGTTAATTATGTGTTAATTTGATAATTATTAGTGATTAATTGTATTATTTTTATTAATATTGTGTTATGAAAATTAATATTGTTAATATCAATATTAATGTTATGCATGTGTTAATATGACAATTAGTAGTGATTAATATCAGTGATATTGATTCGTTGTTAATATTTAATGCGTTAATATTATTTAGTAATTAAGCATGTGTTAATGTTAGTGATTAATTGGCTTAGAAAAAAACGGTAATTGTGATGTAGGGCTAAGTTTACGGGTTAGTGTATATTCCGAATAGTTTATATGTAGTTGTGTTAGAAGGATGTTGAGTTTGGATGATTTTGGTTGTTATTTGTAAGTAAGTTGGCGTATATAGTTGGTATGGGTAATTTATTCATAATCCAACTTAATTGTCAATTTATGTACTAATAACTCCAAATGATGACATAATAGTTATGTCACATCCATTTAATAACTTAGGTACTCAACAACCAGCTGATACGTAAGTGGATATATAGGTTATTTTGTGATGGTACGTTAGGATAATAATTATGTTAATGTATAGCTATTGTATGTTAGTTGTATACGTGAAAGAAAGAGGTTGAGTTTTGGGTCATATTAGTGTCCAAGGAGAGTGTGTTGTAACTTTGATAATGTATGGTTGAGAAGGTTAATCAATGCCGCATCAACTCTTGTTTATCTGTTTGGTCCCCAGTAGCCATCGTGTGGTGAAATTGAAGCGAGTCTGCGGTGGTGCAGGAGTTAGAAGCGTGTCAGTTGGTACAATGCAATGTTTCTATTGTGCGACTGGTGGGACAACAAGAAACATTACATTGTATCGAATCGATATGCTTCTAACTCCCAGAGCAATGAGACCTCGCAATTTCATCACTTACTGGCGACGCGAAGTCTTTTCAACCATATATTACAGTTAAACAACACACTCTCTTTGGACAATAACATGATCCTCTTGCCTCGTGACACGACTTAGGTAACCAACACATGCTAACCCATTTGCGTATTCTTGCGACTTAAATGATTTTGGTTGTTATGTATGTCTTCATTTTGCGGTGATCTAAAATGGTAGGGAAGGGCAAGGGCCGCGGGTTTCTGGACCGGGCGAATCGACTTGTGAGTGGTTAGAGGGGGGGTGAGTCTGGGGACTCCCACAGACGCAATGTGACTGCGTCGGCCAACTCGCCGCGTCTTTGGTGTCGTGGATGCGGATGCACGGTGATCGTGCCATGGATTTCGTTGACCATCTCAACAGGCCATGGGTGAGTCTAGCGGCTCTACAACATCGAGTCGGGGCGATGAGACAGGGAGCCCGAGATGCAGATGATCCCGACCTCCATCGCCAATTTTTCGACTACTGGGCCAGGTTACAGGCCATCAGGTTTCATGCCGATGAGGGATGCATCCGGCAAGTTTGCCCCAATTCGAAAGGGTGGCGGGGAAGCGATTACGCTCTTGGTGAGGCCGGGTCCAGATGCGTATATCGAAGAAGGAAGCGTGGCGGCAAACAATTCTGGAAGATTGGTGGTAACGTTCGGGGACCTGCAATTCCCTCATTGATACCGAGCTTTGGAGGTCACATTGCTCGGGTAATATGGGAGGGTCGCGGCGTTAAGCCTCGTGTTGTCCTTGATTGCACGAAGAAGAATGCGTTGAGGAGTTGTGGTCGATTACGCGCGATTGGAACACGAATGCGGTGCATGGGAAGAATCCAAATAACCAACCTGCCGGAGCTGATGTACGATCACATCGACTCGACGTTGATCTCGGCGTTCGTTGAGAGGTGGCAACCCGACACAAACACATTTCACCTTCCCTTTGGTGAAATGACGATCATGTTGCATGATGTGCAACATATATTGGGTCTTGCAGTTGATGGCTTGGTGCCTGAAGGACTTCCTCGGGAAGTCGTTAACCAGTACGTGCCCGTGATTTTTGAAAAAGCAATGGCGGAGCTGAAGGCTGATAGCACTTATGACAAGGGTATCTGGAAGTTGCGGTTCGTCGGTGTCATGCCTACGAGCTCACATAAAGGCCACTTTGCCTTGTTTGTCTTGTACGTTGTGTCAATGAGAATGACATTTGGGTACGTACGTAGCAACTTCAACGAGTAAGGATGGCATAAAACACCGACGGCTTCGCCGTCGCCATCATAATCGACAAAGAGACGCACTACGAGTTTCGCCATGCGCGCAAGCATTGTCCCGCAAATCCTACCATCCAATTCCTCAGTGCGCATCTTTGCCCGCTCGTTGTAAACTTGCTTCACGTTTATCGCAGATGCGGGGAACCTAATCTTCAACGACGTTTGTATCGTCGCCGGTGTGCACCCCGTGTTGGTCATATCCCGGACATGTTCTTTCATTTCAGAGGTTAATGGATGTCCGTGACGATGCCCTTCCTCGTACACGATGAAGGCATGATTGTGCTTCCCCCGGTCACCGTCGCACACTCTAACACGCCATTCCGTTTCGTTGCGAGTCCACGCAACAATGGCAAATTTACATTGGCACGCCTTCGTTGACGTCCTCCGACGAGCCGCATCATCTAGATCGTTCAATTTGCCACGATACTTTCCGCACTCCACTTCAAATAACACCTTAACGGACTATCAACATCTTTTCTCTTGTACGAAGCCCGTACAAACCTAAAACCGATTGTCGCAGCTACTCCATTGGCCCAACCTTGCAACGCTTCAATACTCTCGAACACATTTTGCGTTACAAAATGTGAGGAGTAATCAACGCCGTCCCCGCCAAAGTCCTCCAAAAAAACCTACAAACAATAAAAACAATTATTATTAATATACTAATAATAACTGGTATACTAATTCGTAATAATAATGTTAGTAGCTTCAACATTAATAAATAACAAACAATTCTAATATTAATTATCATAATAATAATATTATTAAAAAAAACATTGTAACATAATTAACATAATAATAACAATTAACAACATTATTTAGCATAATGATATTATTTTAAATAAATAAATAATACTTTTAACAACATTTACTAATATTGTTAATAATATCAACAACACTTATCAACAACTTGTTTTAATAATATTAATTAACATAATTTAAACATAATAATTATAATTAATAACATTAAATATTAATAAAAATTTTATTTAAATAACAATATTAACAATAAAAATTAGCATTATTAACATAATATAATAATAATAACAACACTTCTAAACATCTTATTTATGATAATATGTTTTAACAAAATTTACATAACAATTATAATTAACGACATTTATTACCTTAATAATATTAACATAAATAAATAAATAATATTTTTTACATAAACAATAATATAAACATTTTATAAAAACAAAAACAAAAAAAAACGAAATTTTTTTTCCGGAAAGCACGTTCTGGCGAGATCGGCCGAGCCGCGGCTGCCGTCGCAGACCGTCTTGACCTGTCATTTGCCGCGATCCATACGGCGGCGGCCCGGCGGATCTCGCGCGGCAACCGTGCTTTCCGGAAAAAAAATTTCGTTTTTTTTTTTTTAGAATTTAAATTTTACAAACTAACCTCTTGTTCTTCACTTGAATTACCACCTTCTATTGACATTTTAGGTTGAATTTCTAAAATAAATCAAAATTTTAGAGAGAGAAAGAGAGGAGAGAGAGAGAGAGAGAGTTTTAGAGAGAAGGTGAGTTGAATTATATAAAGGGCAAAAACGTCTTTTGGGGGGCGACATTAGTAAAAAGGGGGGCGGTAAATAGCATTACCCTTTAAATTCATTTTGAAAACGGGGGAAGGGATAAGCAAGAATAAAATAACTTGATTCATCAACATAAAAGGTAAAGTATATGAGAGGTAAGATAGGTACAAAAACATAAGTATTTGGTCCCTTACGATCGATGCAATGCATCTCACACACGCGCATGCCCAAACCGATCGAAGTTTGGAATGGGTGACTGCCGAACAGTCGACACTGGCCAGGTCTGGACACTCTGATCAGGAGTATCATATATAAAAAGAGAGCTAGCACCTAAAAGTAACTAGCACAAAGAATACATAAAATGGGACCCTTTAAAACCGTATAATAAACGTTAAAGAACAAACTTAGAATAACCATGAAAACGTTAAACGATAATAAGGAGCGAAAAGTTGGACAATTCGCGTACCTTGGAAAGTAGAAAGATCTAGCGACATGCCTCGAGCTTGGGATGGCTTGGGCAACTTGGGGCTATAAAAAGAGCGTCAGAAAATGAGAATTTTAATAAAGCTCTTGTAATTACGAGCTAAGATTAAAGTACTTAAAATTTGATGACTTAAAAGGGATGAGAAAATAAAAATTTCAGTTTTTGATAAACCAATGATTTGGTGATAACTTGAGCTAGAAAACTCGGATTTTTGCAAACGAGTACTTTTCGGAAAGGGAAAATCATGCCCTACAACTTTGTCAACTGGCCCGAAGGCTAAAAATGAAAGGAAGGGCTCGGAAAAAGGCCCGGGCAGAAGCAGAGCACTTGAAATTAATCATGCGGCTTGGAAATTTAAAGCGAAACTTATGGTGAAACTTGAATAGGATCAAAGAAGGCTTATGATGTATAAAGCATCCTTAACAACCAACTTAGATGAGCATAGAATTGGAGTCCTTGAAGGCTTAAGAAGAGAAGCTATTCGATTATTGAAAACATGAAAGAAACGTTGACAAGTGACGGTAACTAGATAAGGACATGATTATGAATTTTGGAAAGTTTACGAACCGATGACCGGTGAATTGAATACATAGAAGAGATGGCCTTGGGCTATTCAGACATCGAGGAAACCCATAAACTTGTTAGGAAGTCAAAAGTACCACTAGCCATCAACATGACTTAGACGAGCTTAAAACCTCATCACTTTACCCCATGGTTTGCTAGTATTTCCATAAGCCTTTAGGAAATAATCTCAAACATTAAAATAGCTTAAATCAACTTAGAAAACCTACTCAACCCATCTTAACAATGACACAAAGGTCACCATCTTATTAGAGCTCCTTAAGAGATCAAATTGCACCCTTTAAGCTAGAATTAATTATTAAAATTCTGGGCAGCGACTTTGCTGACGGCCCTCATTCTCAGCCTCATATCTCACTCTCCCGATATCGTATGGATGCAAACTTTATGTTTCCGAAAAGCTTGAAGAACGATCTAAAACTTTTGTGTTTATTTCCAGAGCCAATAAAGTCTCCAAACTGACGAAAATTGCACATTAATCTACTGACTCAGAAAAACGTATAACATTGCACCCTTTCACGGTTTTGCTCGTAACTAGGGCTACACATGTCGGATTCTCAAAATTCCAAAGCCTAGAGTTATATAATTACTTGGGCTATCATTTCCAGTAAAAATCTGGGTAAAATTCACATCTAACACTCTCTGGAAAACTCAGATACTTAGACAGAATCTTTTGCTTGCTTGATTGCACTTTAATGCTTTCTTTGGCCTCTAAAATGTACTAATTCACCACCAAAACCCCAAATTAACTATTGTCCATGGTTCTTCCAGATTTTAATACTCAGAGATTACCCAAATAAGCTCATGAAACTCACATGCAACCATAGATTACACATGCAACTATAATTAACACTTGAATTAGCCCTTATTCATCAATTTTACACTGAATTCATATCATCCAAGAGCAAAAGACTTGATTAGCATAGTAATCTCTCCAAAACAGTCCCTAAAACTCAAATTTCTTCATCAAGAACCTCATGCAAGCAAGCTATTTCATTATCTATCAAGAAACAAGCAAGAAACACCTCAATCTTCACATGCATCAAACTCTAATTCAAACCCTAATTACCCCAACTTAACCACAACATAAGTTCATGCTTAGAAATCATAAAAGAGATGAAAAACTTCAAAAATAACACAATTTATAAGTTAAATTCAGATTAAAACATAAAGAATAAAGTTAGGGTTTGGAAATTATACCACTAGCTAGGTAAAAGAATTGGTATCGACTAAAATAAAATTAGTGAACATAAACTTGGTAAAATAATTTAGTATATGATTAAATAAAATTGCTTGGGACTAAATTGGGTAAAATTAACTAGTATTACACCACATAAAATAAATTGGTAGGACACATTAATAAAATAAATTGGGCGATAAAATGTACTTAGAAAGGTTGGATAACATAAATTGGAATTGAAACAGAAATTAAAATTAATATAACATTCTTCGGTTACAAGTGTAAAACTGAAAACGGTAAAATAAATTATGTAACTTATCATAAAAGTATTCATAAACTCGTAATAATATTTATAAATTTAAATCCGAGATAACATAAAATCAACCCGTTTA
Source organism: Portulaca oleracea (assembly GCA_029582165.1). Classification (NCBI taxonomy): domain Eukaryota; kingdom Viridiplantae; phylum Streptophyta; class Magnoliopsida; order Caryophyllales; family Portulacaceae; genus Portulaca; species Portulaca oleracea. The sequence goes on along the minus strand of CM055880.1, from coordinate 33,934,360 downwards.
ACCATCGCCTTGCTCGAGACCTGCCGCGCAGAAAATAAATAATAATAATAACCACCATAATAACAATATTAACGTAAAAGAAGAAAATTTTTCTTAACCGCGCATTTTAGTTAATTATCGTGATTAAGGCCTTAATTAATACGGGTTTAGGGCGGGTCGTTACAAACATAGAGAAGGCTATGATACCACTTGTTGGGATTAATCATAATTAATCAAATACTGTAAGCCCAGAATCCAATATGTCGAATCAATAGAACATAAACATAAAAAGGAATACCTGAATCCATTGTAGTTGTTAATCCACTTCAAGCGACATGGTTAGTTCTTCCAGATCAACACCCACTCAGAAGAAAACTCTCTCTCACTGACAATGGGATATCAGGGAGAAATAGCCGTATGTGTGAACTAGGGACCATAACCATATATATAATAGTAAAACCCTTAGGGTTTTGACCTATTATTATTCCACCCATCATGGAATGATAATAAGTCATCGATATCCACACATTAGAGCCCACATCTTGCCTGATACATTAAAGCTCAATATTTATACTTATTGGATCACTTTTAGTCGGGCTATAAACAATTACAGTTATTGTGATGTATATTCTTTTACATATAAGCTCATCGTTGGATTATGATCCAACAAATTAGTCCAAGCATCTATCACTATCTCCATTATTCTTCATACCAACAAAAAATCTCATTAAAGAATAGAAGAGGAAGATAAAATGGAGGTTTTTGTCTCAAGTTTACAAGGATTCTTATCCATATTTCTCTAGTCCTTTTCAAGGTACGGTATCACATAAAGTTTAAGCTTTGATATTGGCTTTAAAATATAAAGAAGTATGAGTTCTTCTAAGGACCGAAAAATGGGTTAAAATCACCTTAAAATGACATTTTCTTCTCTAATTCGATTTTTATTTCTTTGCATTTAATCTAGGTGTTACAGTAGTGTTAAAAATGATAGAAAAATATCCCTTAAAAACCTCATAACAATCAACTACCATGTAGTGTAATACCCCCAGATTCATAATCACTGGATTATCACTCAATGATTAGTACGACGGAAATATAATCCGAAGGCATTAGTGTCGTCCACAAATATGGACAAGGCTTAACAATCATAAATAACTCTAATTACAACTCATCAAACCCAAGAAAACTTGTATACCACCCACATAAACATCTATAAGAGAGCAAAAACCTTAGGTTAGCTTTATACATGGCCAAAATAATAATTACACTTAACTTCACTACAACCAAAGTACAGACTTCTACAAATAACTTGACATCGAAAGCAAAAGTGTGTGACTTCCCGACATAGTTGACGACCTCTTTACCTTCATATCAATCGGACCTCTTACTGGTATTAGGTTGCTACCCTTAGCATACTTCTTAAAACAAAACATAAAACAATTCCGCAAATGAGTCGAAACTCAATACGCATACCCCTATACAGTTAAATAACTTAGGCAATTCATTTTATTTTGCGCATTTCAATTCATTTTGCAAACAATTAAACAATAAAAACAAACAATAAAACTTGCTTGCCGATTTCTTATTATCTTGATGGTCCCCTACTAGCAATCATCGGAATAAGCCTCCGTATGCGCATACCCGGACCGATCAGAAGGTCTGGTTGACAATTGACACTGGCCAGGTATTAACTTTGGTAGTGCTCTTGGAGCGTGGCGCGGTGGGGGGCATTGATGGAATTAGCTTGAGTTGTAATCTTGAATCATCGATCGAACAAAACTTGAACAATAAAGGAAGGATATGACCTTGAGCTAGGTAATCAACAACTCTAGGTCTCACATCCCACCATGAATATCATAGGTAATCCACTAGATAATCAATAAAGGAATGACTTGCTAACACCACCATTAACAATGGATAAAGTAACAACAAGATTTTGAGAGAAAAGGGAGAAACCCCAACTTTGCATTAACAAATCATTCATAAACATAAGCTATCTTGAAAAAGAGGCTTAAACAAGGTATTTATAGAAAACACAAAAATAACCAAAACTACGTAGTTTTGATAACAAAGCTTGGCAGCACATGAGCCCCGTCGCGGGCGCGAAGGGTAGCGGCAACAGCGAGCGACAGCAGTAGCAGCGAGGAAAACGGGCGTCGCGAGCGCGACGTAGTGGGTTGCAGGCGCAACCTGCTGCTGAAGACCCATCGCTAGTAGCGCTTTTTCCAACCCCGCCAGCATTTTCGGAACAGCCAAAAACTGAAGCTTCTGTGTTGGACGCTGGCAGCGCTTTTCCCGATGTTGCCAGCGTGTTTGCTTTTGGGCCAAATTCTCCCAGGAGTGTAGCAGCCGTTACCTTGCAGGTAGCGGGCGCTACCTCTACTCTTCCTCCTTCTTCACTTCCTTCACGTTCTTCCTCGCCCCTTCGTATGCCGGGGCAGAACCCGAACTTCGGTATCAAGCAACTCTTAGCCTCGGGGCGGCCTCGCCCGATCTCGAAGTCTCTGGGGCCGGAGAAACAAAACCCGAGCCCATCCAATCCTCCACAAAAGGTGACCCGTTGACACCATACTAACTCGACGCTCATCACCCCGCCCTTGGAGAAGGTGTAATGGTTTCCGAAAGTGCACGGGTGACCGGGTTTAGTTCGGGAGCTCCACGTCGAGATTCCAAGCCCTGTTATGGGAGTTCGAACTCGACACGGTTTAGCTCTATGGCACAAATAACGTGGGTCGGGACAATATTTACGTCTTCCCGACATAGTTGACGACCTCTTTACCTTCATATCAATCGAACCTCTTACTGGTATTAGGTTGCTACCCTTTAGCATACTTCCGAAAACAAAACATAAAACAATTTCGCAAATGAGTCGAAACTCAATACGCATACCCCTATACAGTTAAATAACTTAGGCAATTCATTTTATTTTGCGCATTTCAATTCATTTTGCAAACAATTAAACAATAAAAATAAACAATAAAACTTGCTTGCCGATTTCTTATTATCTTGATGGTCCCCTACTAGCAATCATCGGACTAAGCCTCCGTATGCGCATACCCGGACCGATCGGGAGGTCAGGTTGACAATTGACATTGGCCAGGTATTAACTTTGGTAGTGCTCTATGGCACAAATAATGTGGGTCGGGGCCATATTTACGTGACAAAAACGAGTAAACATTATTTGTTCACTTACAATTATTAAACTTGCTTACTTGAACTTAAATAAAAGAGTTTAAGAAGAGTACAGGCAATATGCGTACCTTGAAAATTGAACCGCACTTAAGCGACTTGAAAAGCTTGACTGGACTCAGACAGGGAACAACAACGACCTCCTCTGGACTACACTTGAGATAAGAACACAAACGCGAATTAACTTGGATTCTTGGTAAGGAGGGAGTCTCCTAATTAACTTAATAAGAGTTAACTTTTAATTAAAAGGTTGAAGAATTTTTGGGATTTCGGAGTAATTTTACGGAAGGCATAACTTGTGCTGTAGACCTCTAAAGGTTTAATAAGAGGACTTTTCATAAAGTAAAAAAATAAGTTCTACAACTCTCCAGTTAAGAGTTAAGGCCAAAAATAAGTGTAAAGGCTTGGAAATTGCCAAAGAAGAGGGCTGGTTCCGCAGATTTTTAACTTCGACAATGAAATTTGGAGGACTCATAACTTAAGATGTAGACCTCGAATACTTGGGGCGAGTAGTCTATGAAAAGCTTGAATCATATACCACAACTCTTATGTTGACCTTAATCTCATATAAGTCTTGGAAATACTTCAAAGAATGCCTTGAACATAATTCGACTCTCTAAATTTCTGGGCAAAAATATATTTACTGGGCTGAACTTAATAGGTCATAACTTTCTCCTCCGATATCCAATAAACGCATAAAAACCCATTCCGAAAAGCTTGCGAAATATGCTACAACTTTCATGTTGATCACTTAAGCTATTAAGATCTCCTTGGTACGTAAAATTGCCCTTAAACCTACTTTCCTCAAATCGTGTATACGCAGGGCACCCCGGTTAAAAACACCATAACTTGGGTTATACTCATCGGAATCCGGAAATTACAAAACGATATGAAAGCTATTACTTAAGGTTATCATTTCACCACATGATTTTGATTATGAAGTGCCTTAATTGTCCTGGAAAACTCAGATTACTTAAGTCTCATGTATAATTCTATCATACTAATTTCAACGACACCATCAATTCTTTCTTTTACTCAAGTGGTCATGTCTCATAACTTTATAATCTTAATAACCATCAAAATACCTAAACTCAACATTAAATCCTTAACTTGAGAGCATCCAAGAGTAATGGAAACTACATGCATCACATAATTCACCATTGTTAAACTCATGTAACCCCTTTTCCTTACTTAGTTCATCATTCATGCTCAATTCATATTCCTTACGCCCAATTAATTAACACCAGTTAATCATAAACAAATCTGTCCAACTTGTATTCTCACTTAATTTCTCTTTTGTACCCAATTTCCATCACTTGAACTCAATTCAACAATCACTACCTTGCATGCATTTCACTCCAGCAACTTATCTTAAATTTTAAGAGCCTCTTGCCCCACCAATTGACATGCAAAACCCGATCTACCACAATCAGACTCAATTCAACAATTATACACTAAAACTTCACAACTTCCATCACCAATTCATACTCAAAATACATCCAATATAACTTAAATCGATGACTTGACATCAAATCATACTTATAATCTGAAAGTAGCTAAGAAAAACAATAAATTGTAAGATTAGAACTTGAAATTCATATTTAGAAAAGTTAGGATTTTTACCTTAAATGGAGGGGAGAAGAGAGTAGAAACAAGTAGCTGGCTGAAGATGGTGTCGTTAGTGGTGTCGGCTGTGCTGCGGCGGTCGACCAGCGCCGACGTCGGCGCTGATGATTGGTGGTGGTCGGGTGAACGTCAAACCTAGACAGAGAGGACCGAGAAAGAGAGATTGAGGCCAAAGAGGCAGAAACAGGGGGTCGAGAACAGGGAGATGGTGTGGTGGTGTGCTAGTCGCCAATTGACTGAGTGGCGGCCGGTGACAAGGGCGGCAGTGGTGGTCGCCGGTGCTGGCATGGACCAAGGTAGAGGAGATGGCAGAGACGCAATGAAGAAGAAAGTGAGATGTTCTCTTTTTACTATCTGATTATGGAGAACTAGAGAAAAGGAAAAGAGAGTTGTGTTTCAAATTTTTTTTTGAGGCCCAATTAATTATAACAATAACACTTAACTCCTCCCTTCTCATTACTAGAATACTAATTTTATTCCCACGAAGACACCATAATACTAATGTAATGCCTCGGGATAAAATTTCAGAAATTTAAAATAATAAGAAGATTTGAAATAAAATGGGGGAAATGAACTACATTGAACCTTAAATAAATTAAGGAATGAAAGGTATGATCATATTAATATTATTATTACTATTGATAATACCGACGAATCGGTCGACTTGATAAAATTTGGCCAGGCAAGTAACCCGAATATCCCTAGAGAAACTGAATAGTTGAAATTGTCACTTGGATAATTTATATCTAATATACTAAACTGATGACGGTCGTTGCTCTGCTCGAGTCCTGCAAAAACACAAACAGTTAACTGAATTGAAATGCGTGATTTTGGTTAGTTAATCTCATTAATTCATTTAATTCTATTTGGTTAGGGTCGAGTTATTACGTGTAGGTTCAAGAAGAAGTTTTATTTGCTTTACACAACCGAGTTTTTGAGTTTTTCGTACCTTAAATATCCTTATGATAAAATCATATTTTGGAAACACTTTCAACAGGAAAGTTGTAGGTTTAGATGTCTAGAAACCCAATAAAAAGTTCGTTTTGCAAAAAAAAAAATAATATAAGGGCAATGAGTTATAGAGAAAAAAACCAGCCCCTTTCCAGATTCGCGTCTATTCTGACATAGGTTCAGACTTTGTAAAAACCGTATTAATCGGTAACTTTTAAAAATAAAATAAAAATATGGGGTTAAACTAAACTCATAAACGGACATTTCCAAGTGTAATGAACTTCAAAGCTTTTGTATAGAGGGAGAACAAAAATAAACAAAATCGGGTAAAAAACTGATTTTTCTGTCAAAAAAACAAGTTTGACTCAAAGTTTGGAAATGGATGTTTTTAAGCTGAGTTCTTCAATAATATGTTGTGAATCTATAAATAAAAGGGTTTTAAAACCAATGAAGGAATTATTTGTTAAAAATGGCTTTGTTTAAGATTAAAAGTGATGTCTTTTAATTACATTTTTGCTAGAACCCAAGCAAAAGCTAGAATGATTTCTTTAAAAATTCCATCAGCCATACCAAGTTAAAAACCGACAAAAAATTAGTCTTAATCAAGGCCTTTACATGTAGGATTGTGGTACTAATCTTAGCTAATTAATATGATTTTCAGGATACCAAAAACCTCAAGGAGATCAAGGTATGGAGATCAAGATTTTCAACCCTAATGGAATATGTGTTGAGTGTCTAAGAGAGGGCCATAAGGGCTGAAAATCATTCCATTTATGCAATTTTTTATTTAGTTGGTTAATTATACTTAATAAGGCTCATGTTTTATGTTTATATGCTATATGTGGATGGATTATTACATATTGATGATACTAACGTTTAATTTTAAACCCATGAAAATAAGTCCTAAAGATGTTAAGTAGATAATGATTCTCCTTTCACATGATGATATTCTTGTTACCATAGTTGTATGACAAAGTGGAACATGATCTTGGGTTCATAATATGAAAAATTATAATTAGTTGTGAACTTCATGTGTTCATATCATCATCATCATATTCATACATTAATGGCATGTAGTTGATGGTCTTGAATCATCCTTAGTAAGTCCCCATAGGTACAATGGTTCTTTAAAAGTTCTACAGATGACAAGAGTGATGGTCTAAGGCAACTCATTTTTATGGATTTATAGTTCTTTTATGATTCTTCTATGGTTCTCAAAGTCCCTTGGGCATATGACAAGATTATGATAAGTGGTACCACTAAGTAGGCATCATGGTTTATGTATGAGGATCCTCAACAAAGAAATCCTATAGGGGCATCATGGACATCCAAGTGCTTGATCAAGCCATTTTATGAGCATTAGGCACATAGATCATGAATTCATAAGCATGCATCATGCTCTATATGTATATGTTTAGGAATGTTTTATATCTCCATGCTTAGCTTTGGCTAATCCATATTTATGTCCCCCTCTTAGGTACTAGTCCTTCAAAGGAGACTTGATGTGAAGTGACCTTCAAGGATGGGAGGCATGGAGGCATGGGCATGATGATATAAGAGCCAAGGGCCTATTGCAAGAAGCATTAAATAAAAACTTAATTAAGTACATGCAATTTCCACTTTCCTTTATGATTTGGACTCTAGTTTTATTTCCATCCTTAAAAACTCAATGTACTTGTAATGGGAACTAAGGGATTTATGAGAAAGTACTCCCTCTCCCCTACTGTGAATCACCTTAATATGGACCTAAGGGAGGAAGCTTAAGTCATGGGTGCTCTTCCATTGGGGTTATGTAGTGCGTACAACCCACCTTACTCCTTTGGCAAGATAAGCCCCATTGAGCTAGCTCAACCCTCAAATCGACTTTAATAATATAGAATTAAAAGGGGAAAGCATAAGCCATGGGAGCATTATCCTGAGAGTTATGTAGTGAGGATTAGCCACATAGCTTCTCCCTAAATAACTTGAAAGCCCCAATTGGCATTGCTTAGCCAATGAGATGACATTAATAATAATATGGACTTAAGGGCATTGTTGGAGCCATGGGAGTGTTCCTTAAGAGTATTGTAGTGATGATTACCCACCATACTCCTTAAGAAAGTAAGCCCCATTTGGCCTCACATAACCCATAATATGACCCTAATGAATGAGTTTAACATGAAAAAGACCAACTTACATGGCACATGAGATACATATATTCTATCGACCTTCATGGATAACATGAACTCATATGACATGAATGTACATGGATTATGATGGACGTCATCACATACTGGACATACATGGACATTATGAACTCAAGTACTAATTTGAAAATGAGACCAACAATATTTCTAAGATGATTAAAAAAAATTGGGTCGTTACAGGGAAGGCCATGCAGAACATATCATTCTGCAATTTAATAAAGTGAGATCCATCATTATTTTCATAAGAATAATAAGAATATTAATAAATATTTTGTTTTATTTGGGAAAAATGTCATACACCGTAATTTAGGAGGGTTTTATCAATAAACAATTACTGCTGACAAATTAGCACTAATGCATATAATAAAGGAAAATTGGAATCTAATAAACCAAACTTTTGGTCTATTTTGATCTAACAAACCAAACTTACCTTTTTGCTAATGGCATACCATACTTAACATTATATTTTTTGATTGAACCTCCACCACTTTCCGATCACTGGAAAAATGACGTGGAATTTTTTTGTGCTGAGGTGGACTGTTTTATAGCCAAAAATTAAAAGCAAAATGTTGATAGCTTGTGTTTTATGACTTGACAGCCCTCTCCTAATCTGACTCAGGTTCAATCAAAAAAATATAATGTTAAGTATTGATGTAGTTTGGTCCCAAATATACATCATGGGAACCAAATACTTGAGTACATGGAAAGGGAGCTTCATTCCCTCAAGTCTCTCTCTCATTTGAATGGTTTCAACAAGAGCAGTTTGGTAATTTGCTCCATATCACAAGATCCTTGAAGATATTGTGGAAGTCATCCAAAGGTCAAATAATCTACATCAAAGGAGCTTCACAATGGTCTTTGAATCTTGGAATTTGGACAAGGGATAAGCAAGTTATCATAGTTTTAATCTAGCTTATGTACATTTAAATTTATGATGTCACATTTGTTTAGAATGATGTAAGCTAGATTCTCCCTATTTCTTGTAATGTACACGCCTAAGGGGGCCTCCAACTAGTATAAATAGACCCCTTAGGGTGCTTTGTAAATCATTCAAGTCAATACACAAATACAAATCAAATACATCATGATGATGTTTTCTCTCTGGCTTTTGCTAGTCTTTTCGTTTCTCTTGAGGGAGTTTCGAAGCTATCTCTACTTCTAGCCTTGGGTTGGCATCCCTTGGTGGTGATAGGTAGAATTGAAGAGTTCTTTGAGGTGGTGTGTCTGTATCCTCATTGATCCTTCATATGCCAATACTATCGTTCGTCCATCTCCATTCGTTCATTCATCAACATTCACCCATTCTCACGTCAATCATCATTCAATCATCAAGAATCCTTCAAACATTCATCTCGCAACATCCAAACGATCAAGCATCAATCGTTCATCACAATCTTGGTAAACGAATTCCACACTCTTTTCGTTTATCATCATTTTTTTTCTTTGAATTTGGTTGAACTTTGAGAACTTAGAGAAGAAGATTCTTATCTTGTTTTTTAAAGATCCTGAATTCTTTGTGTAATGAGATCTCTTTGATCCCATTATACATCAAGTATGGTATGCCGTTAGCAAAAAGGTAAGTTTAGTTTGCTAGATCAAAATGGACCAAAAGTTTAGTTTATTAGATTCCAATTTTTCTATAATAAAAGAGTTAATAACTCAGCGACAGAACAGATTTTCATGACAATACTCGATTCTTTCTACTACTTTAAAACATCCTTATTCCTCATAAGTTACTCGATATTTATGTATTTTTTATAATGTTTACTTTTTAGTTTTATTTCTATATGATGCATATCTAAAAGTTATTAGTTCATCACTATAAATGTCAAATGTTAAATATTACTCCAACCTAACTGAAAGATAAAAAAAAATAAAAATGATAAATAGATTTGATTTAACAATAACAATGCGTAGCTTTCTAATACCCTCTCAATTTTCAATATAAATGTCAAATGTTAAATATTACTCAGGTTCTTTTTTATTTGTCATTTACGGGTTTCAGTGTAAATTTTTAATCAATAATTTCTAATATAAATTTTTTATGAAAAATATACTACCTCCGTCCCAAAATGTTTGTCCGTTGGCTAAATTTTGACTGTTGATTACTCACAAAATATAATGAGTTACAATATAAAATTACCGTCATTGTAATGTTTAGCAAATTATCTTTCTAATGGTAGTGATTTCATATTTTAATTCATTATAATTTGTGAGTAATTAAAAGTCAAAATTTAGTCAACGGACAAACATTTTGGGACGGATGTAGTAATATTATACTTTTTTAATAGTATTTTTTTATCACGAATCTAATAAGATCAGTTTTGTACGATGAATCATTATACAAATTAAGATATTAGCGTAAAAGTTGTTAACACAATTTCCTAGGCGAGATATAAATAAAAACGGAGGGAGTAGTTCAAAATGAATAATAATCTTATTTATCACCATCTTTCATGTGCAATTAATTCTAAAACATTAAATACTTGTTTTACGATACATGTAATAAATAATATGAGGAGTTATTATTAAATATGCAACAAAAAAAATTCAATCATAAAATTACAACCTTTTCATTTTAGCAAAAATAAAATGAATGTTTTAGTAATTACCCTATCTAACGGACGAGCTAATAGTTAGTTTAATATAAGACACGTGTCTTACCGTGTACCAAATTAGTATTTCTTTTAATTTTTGACACTAATACTTTTAATAGCAAGTATTAATTATTGATTATAAGAAGTCTTTGATGCATTTACCATGCTAATGAGCAAAAGTGATATCTTAATCGAATTAACCACATCCATTAACACATATTTTAAATATTTTTTAAAATGCAAAAATAATGAATAAAAGCATAACTCTATGTAATTTATATATGATATTATAGATATAAAATTTAATCTTATTATTTTATTTTAATTCTATGTTTAAACTCATATCATATTCACTGAATGAATCTTGTCCAAAGGGCCAAGACGCACCCTACTACTCACATTACATATAGATTTTTTTTTTGTTTTGAGTTAGAATGGCTTCATCCCTATTTATCACAAGTTTTGAATCTTGCCCAAAGTGTGTATGTGTTTCAAAAACAACATCCTTAATATTAGTCCAACTCCGGGTAAAGATCAATATTGGCTAGCTCTTGCGATTAACATTATTGTTGGGACCCTTGAGGGGGTGAAAAAGGTTTGATTCAAAGTTCTTCACATATAAACTTAAAGACGTTAATAGCACTTGAATGAACTGAATAATACATCTTTATTATATAGACATTGAGGTACAATAGAAATAGAAGAGGTTAGGGAACTTAGCAGAATCAGGACAGTGAGGTCCTTGATAACTACTTACATGGACAGAAATTGAGGTTCAGTTTCTGTTGAGGGGCCTCACAGACGAGGCTTGTGATGAGGGGCCTTACAGATGAGGTAGAGAGAAGGGACCTCACAGACGAGGCTTCACAGATGAGGCAGAGAGCAGAGACCTCACAGATGAGGCAGAGTGCAGAGACCTCATAGATGAGACAGAGAGAAGGGACCTCACAGACGAGGTAGAGAAGAGGATGACGAATTGCATTGGATATTAACCTCACAAAGCCTTAGTACTTCAAGGTTTTGCTACACAACATCTCACCAACATATTTGGCTACATCACTCACCAAGGTCCTTGGTTACCACACCAGAATTACCTTACTGGTTACATAACTCACCAAGGACTCATTGGCTACACTTAGAAATCTCACACGATTTTCTACACCATGATTACTTGCTTGGAATCGCCTAATTGAGAGAAGAAGACAACCGATGTTTATATACTCGTTGGATCCTCAATTGCAACGACTCCCTTATTGTTTCCTTAGTGCTTTGATTCTTTCCATTATTGCTTGATCTTCTATCTTCATTCTTTTTGGAAACTCCAATCTTTGTCTTCCAGAATAAGTTTCTGCAGATATACACATTAGAATTAGTGAATATAATCTTGAGAATATGCTAGGAATATTTGGAGGATTTTCATGATACTTCCTTATTTTGTTCTTTCAAACAAAACATTCTGACGTCACTTTGGAGGTCCTCAGCAGCAGCAACGTGGAGGACATCAAGACATTGTTACAACTTTTTCAATTATCTTTCTTGCAATTTTTTTACAAAATTACATTAAAAAAATATGAGCCAATCTTGTGAATGAGGAGAAGATTGACTACATCTTGATCCCCTCAAACCCCGCATCAACGAGATTACATTGAGGACTGTTGTTGTTGCTGTTGTACATAAACAAGTATGACAAATGTTAATCCTTTGTTGAAAATGGAATTTTTTATGTAAAAAAAAAGGTTGATACCATTGATTTTGCTTAAAAATAAAAATCCCAAATAATAGGTTGACTTTGGCTCGTGATAGATATTGGTGGGTCGGTGCAGTTAAAGTTATCTTCTTTTCAGCTGTTTCTTAAAATAGTTTAAATAAGTTCAAAACAACTCTTCCAAATGAATTCAAATAAGATCAAACTGCTAATTTCAAATTAGTTTAGTATAATAAGTTCAAAATAAGTTTAGATTAGTTCCACTTATAATAAGCTCGGTAATTAAAGAAAGATAAATAAGCAAGTAAGAAATTATACAACTAGTGTGTTGAGTTATGACATATAATAAATCACGAAATTGGAGGAAAAAGTAGGTATAGGTTGATACTCTAGGTATAAATGTAGCAATGGTTTTTTTTTTAAAATTTTTTTTTAAGAGAAATTCCAAATGGTAGACATTAACTATCGGGTATTCCAAGTGTTATTTTAGCATATTCCAAATGGTAGACTTAACAATCCAAAATTTCCAATCGATAGAATTAATATGAAGCAAATGTTAGTATTAAAAAAAAAGAAAAGAAAAGAGAATGATGGGAGTCACTGCCATTGTTGCTAAACCCAGCAACCAACCATGGCTGCTTGGTAAACCATAAAACCCATTTCATTTTTCTTCACTTCCCCAAGAATTTTCAAAGGGTTTCTATCAATTTGCTCCCCAACTTCAGACCCCACCACTGAATCATCATCCACCATGAGTCCAACTTCAATCCTTGACACCAGGCCATTCTCTGCACTAAACTCCATCTAGGTTGATAACAAAACACCCACAGATTTGCCCAAAAACAAACCTCTCCATGATCTGGGAAAGAGCAGGAGAAGTTCGATAATGAAGAATCGACACCCAATGATGAGGTTGATTTGAAGAAGAAGAAGAAGAAGATGATGAAACCCAAAAAAATAGAAACCCAAAAGAAATTTTAAAAGTATTAATATAATGTGTAAATTAGGGAAATAGAAACCCAAAAAAATAAAATGAAGTAAATGATAGTTCTAATGTGAAAGATGGAAATAGAGAATTTATATAAAATACTCTCTCCTTCCCAATATGTCATTTTAAGTAACTATCTTTTTCCCATAATATGTGTCACCTCATAATTCCAACATCGCATTAATTACTAATTTATCAAATTTTTTCCATAATATGTGTCACCTCATAAAGTACTCTCTACTTCCCAATACACCTTTTTCTTTAATTTTTCTTTTTATTCACCATTTTTCTTTTTTATTCATCATTTTATTCACATTTTTCTCATTTCCAAGGATGAAATTTCATGTAAAAGGGAAGTTTTCTTGGTTTTATGAATTATGTTCTAAGTGACACATAATTTGGGAATGAGGTAGTATTAACTAAACATATGGTGGTCTTGTGGATAGAAAATTGAGGGAATTTTCCTTTCCATCAAAGATTCAAATTTTGGTGGTAAAATGGGCAAAGTGAAATTTGCATACCACAAATTTTGGTGAGTGCTTGGATAAAAATACCATTGAACTTTGTCAAAATTGAAAATTTGCCACGCGCAAAAAACATGTTATGAAACTGTCACTAATCTAACATAATTAAGACTAATATACCACTTTATCGGTTTTTGACCTGGAGTAGCAGGTAACTCATTCATTAACCCTTAAACCACCCTATTAATTTTTTACCTGCCTAAAATTAATTACCCCCTCCCCTCTTCAATTTTTTTACTGCCTTTATTTAATCCCCTTCCCCCCCTCCTGATTCTTCACCTCCTTCCTTCTATCTTCTTCTTCAACCTCTGCCATAGCTTCTTGTTCTTCTCTTTCTCTTCTATTTCTCCTGTTTTTCTCCAGTTTAGGGCTTCAAAAATTGGGGCTTTTTAACTCAGAAAAACCCTAATTTCATCCCCAAATCACAAATGGGTTTCAATCATCAAAAACACCAACAAATACCATCCAAACAAAGAATTTTGACAAAAAACCGGAATTTCGAAAATTAGGGTTTTGATGAACTTACCGGGAATGAATGTGAAGCTCTCAGGCCTTCAATCAGATCCTCAACACTTCCCTGGGATGCGATTTTGATCCTTGAAGTTGAATTTAGGGTTTGATTGAAGAAAGAATTAGAATTCACTGGTGGAATTTGAAGAACCCAGGCGATGTAGTAGCAGGAAAGAACGAGAACGTTGCCTGGGTGTTTTTTTTTGAATTGGAGGGAAATAAATGAGGGTACAATGTATTTTTTTACTGTGTATTAGAATAATTAGGGTTTCTTAACTTAATTATGTTTATTTTTTGTTTAATTAAGTTAATCACACCCACCCAGCAGATTAACCTGTTGCTTTAGGTTATAACTTCTCCTCAGCCGGTAAAGTGGTATATTAGTCTTAATTATGTTAGATTAGTGACAGTTTCATAACATGTTTTTTGCGAGTGGCAAATTTATAATTTTGGCAAAATTCAGTGGCATTTTTATCCAAGCACTCAAATTTTGGTTGTATATTGTACAGATTTGTCTTTAAACGTTCAAAAGCCTGTAATTTTCCGAAACAGACTCACTCCTACGATGGCTTCCGATAGCGTTGACGTCGGTCTCAACTCTTAAGCCTGAAGTGGTACTTGTCTGCGTCTGCAAGCGAGTATGAATATGACTATCGACTATCACCACATAATTTAGTTCATCAGTTCAGCAATCGCTATCCAATTCCACTTCCAATTGCTCTTCTCTATCTGAATTAATTGCTTGCAAGCAATCTCCAGAAGGATTCAACAGTAGACTTGTCTGTCCATCGTGTTCGCCTTCATTCCTGACAACAATTATGGGTGTTGGAGCTCAAGCTTTTCTTCAATGGCGGATACTCCTGCTTCTGTCTCTGTTGTTGCCGATTGCCATTTCTGCTGCCCAATTCTTCCAGCCATTCAACGTGTCTTATGATCATCGATCACTCATCATAGATGGTCAGCGTCGAATGCTTATCTCGGCTGGGATTCACTACCCTCGTGCCACCCCTGAGGTTAAGTCCAATTCCACCTTTTCTTCTACCTTTTTCTTTCTTTCTTTTTTTTTTTTTTTTAAAATCTTATCCTGCATGCAACTGCTGGGAATACAAATGGGCTATGGTTGTATCTCCTCCAGTTTGATCAATATTCAATGGGGACTGTGATAGGCAAAAGGGGATTGCATTTGCATACATTCACGAGTTTTTACTCCACTTATTTGCATTGGTTTTGGTGGAGCCTTTGCTTCTGCTTATCCACATAGTGATACATCACTCCTTGTCAGTCAATGACTAAAAGTACTTCAACATCTTTCCAGGTCGTTTGCTAGTTTAGTGCTTTAATTAGTTGAGAGCTTGGTCCTTGTATGCCACTACTTTTTTAAAAAAATTGATTCATACTGATTTGGTTTGGTATGATGCTAGATGTGGCCTAACCTGATTGCAAAAAGCAAGGAAGGTGGTGCAGATGTCATTGAAACTTACACATTTTGGAATGGACATGAACCTGTAAGAGGAAAGGTTCGACATTTTCCTAGTCCTGCGCCTTTAGTGTAGAGGCAGGGAGTCTCTCTCTCAAATGCTTTTTCTTCTATTTTGGTTGAAAAGTATGCTCCAATATGATTGTATCATGCTTGTCTGTATCCTAATAAGTAATACAGTATTATTTTGAAGGGAGATACGATCTTGTTAAGTTTGCGAAGCTAGTTGGATCCCAGGGACTTTATCTCTTCCTTCGGATAGGACCCTATGTTTGTGCGGAGTGGAACTTTGGGTATTACTCATCTTCCCATTCTTTGTGCTTTTGTGTAAACCAGTGTTTGATTTACTAGACAGATCATGTTTTGCTCTATACTTTTCCAATCGATTTAGCATGTTGTTTTCGCTGTTTGGGTTGTGTAAAGTAGTGTTTTCTTGGTACTTAGTAGTCATCGTATTTGCTTTCACTAATTATTTTCTCAAATTGTTCCTAACAAGTGCTACTAAAGCAGGACCCGACATTTGTCTGGGGACAATAGGAGTGTAGAATACTTTTGAATCCAGGAGTTGTAGTCTAAGAGTGCGCCACATGATGATATTTGTTTAAATTGTAGTTTTAGGGGTTTCTGCTCTAAATTTTCTATCCTAGCTGGTTGGACTTTATTACTAGTAATCTTAGGGGTTATCTTTAATTCGTGTATTAGGATTGATGTGGAGTTTGAGCGTATTTTCCAGCCTTATGTGACTTTGAACTATAAAAAAAAAAAAGAAAAGATTTGGGCTTTTTTGTTGGGGCCTTTTTTTTTTTTTTAATGAGCAATTTTGCTGCCACACAAGACAAGAGGAAGTTGATTTTCAACATTGGCAGTGTTGATTTTGGCTGCTTATTGGCCATTAATTTACATGCCATGATCACGTGCAGCCTGGCTGAGTATTCTAACTATGCAATCTGGATCAGAAAATGCCGCCAGAACTTTTTTTGGTGTCATATGACACGGTTGCCGGAGAAATTATCTCATTGAATTCACTAATTTACAAAAGAAACGGAACTACTATTTCAACTTTGATGGGCTTGCCTTTCTTGGTCCCTCATCTCTCTTCCCATGGGATGTCCGTGTGCCAATGAGTGTATTTTAGTGTATTTGCTGGTATGAAATTTGCTCGCAAATTAGAGTCTCAGAACTTAGGGAGTTTGTTGCTATTTTAAAGAACATAGAGAATGAATGTGAAGTAATCTGCTAACCATGTTTCATTTGTTGTTGACTTATTGACTAAAGACATGAACTTTTTTTTTTGTTGGTATGTTTCAGCGGCTTTCCTGTGTGGCTGCGTGACATCCCTGGCATAGAATTTCGCACAGATAATGCACCTTTTAAGGTACACATTTACATATATGATATATATTGTCTCCTTTCCTCCCGAAGAAAAGAAAGGGAGGATGTTAATAAGTTCCATTGCATCCACTTTGGCAACATTTGGCATATCCTTTTGGTTTCATGAAGACCTTGGCTTTCTGTTTGTGTATTGCATGCTTAACACTTGTTATTAATGGCTGTGTGCAAGCATGTAATGCTAAGAAGACTAGTATTTGATATTTATCCTTGCGGACAATAATTTGTGTAATTAATACTTAAGTTTGACAAATTTGGGCAATTTTGACCTTTGACTAAAAGATGCCAAGGTGCATAAAGGTGCAAAGGGGTCGTGGAACCCAAGCACATGCTTTGAGGTGAAGTTGCATGCCTTTTGGATGTGAGGCATGCCTCATATATGTGTGTGTGTGTGTGTGTGTGTGTAATATGCACTCATTTGCACTGTCCCCGTAGCATCATACCTAGCGGTGTATTTCCTCTTATCTCCTCCTAAAGGAAAGAGGCAGAGGCATGGTTTCAGACAGAACCCAAATATTGTGTCAGAGGCGTGAACCCATACATTCCACGTGTCTTAATATGTGTGTGTGTGTGTGTACACACATGGAATGTATGGGTTCACGCCTCTGACACAATATAGGGTTTTGTTTGAATCCATGCCTCTGCCTCTTTTCTTTAGGAGGGGATAAGAGGAAATACACCACTAGGAATGATGCTATGGGACTGTCTGCAAATGAGTGCATATTTGGTGCAGCCAAGAATGGTGTGTGTGTGGACACCCCAATGGGGATCTTTGCCCCATTGAAGAACGCATCCCCTTTTTCCTTTTATTTATTTAGTTTTTTTGATGTTAAACTATGGTCATTTTGTATGTTGATGAAATTAAAAATAAAATTAAATCTGTTTATTTATAATGTGGGGCCCATTAACAAATATTCTAAGATGAAAAATTTGGAATGGGTCCCACTCATACAAAAGTGAAATGGAGTTCTAAAAAATAGGAACTAAGATGCACAGACACGGACACGAGACACGGATACGATACGACACGGACACGGGGACACGCAATTTTTGAAAAATTAAGGACACGACACGTTGTCCGACACGTACCTTAATTTTATATAGTACTTCAAAAAATATCAAATTTTGTTTTAAAAATGTTTATGAATGAATATATTTTCTTTAATAGTTTATGAATCTTAAAACTATATATATAAAACATAAAATTTTATAAAATAATGGAAGACGGACAAAGTTATAAGAAAGAGAGACAAAAGTATGTGTATTGTGTAAGATGGTAAAGCAATAGGAAAAAATAATGATATATTGAAAAAAGGAGATCATAGTTGAGGATGTCTATGGATGTGATTAGCCGAAAATGTGATGCCCGTCAATGATTCGGAGGTGTCCCGAGGTTGGGATACGCGTGTCCACCACGAGTCCTCCAAGTCTCGGATGTTTATTTTGGTAATTATTTAGGGGACACGTTTTTTCGTGTGTCCGACACGTATCCGAGGAGTATCCGAGAGATTCGGACACGGATACGTATCCGACACGGATACGTGTGGCTAATAGAAGTGTCCGTGCTTCACAGAATAGGAATGATAGATGATGTGGAAGGAGTGGACCCTGCTCACAATCCAAAAAATTGGATTGCCATTATATATGCTCTAATAGATAGAGAGAAGTGGGTAGGGTAGTGGGCTTTTTGAAGACGATCTCAAATGGTATTTTTACATATAGGATTTGCTAAATGGTCTAGGTATGTTATAGAACTTAGGTGCCCCTATACCGGTGTCCTAAGTTTATAAACAATCCCTGTGTCCGTGATTTTCTTAGTGTAGGTGTCCCACATTTGAATATGTACCCCTATCCAACACCCGTACTTGAGCAAGATCATTGTAAAAGAAGAGTAGAACTTTTGAGTGTTTCTGGAGGCTTTTTAGTTTGAGTGGTCGAATTAGAAGGATACACACCAAAAAGAGGTGGTCTTGGGCCTTAAGATCCAAAAGGCGCTAAAGGCACACAAGAAGGCACGAAAGGCGCCCTTTTCTGAGGCTTTCTGAGGGGCTGTGTCTGAGCTCCCTCGCCATAGGTTGCACCCTGAGTCTTCTGGGGCCTAGGTGTGTCCGGGGTGGCAGGGCGTGGCGTTTTAAGCTAAGATTTCGGCTCATTCATTGCTAGTTTGACTGGATAAGATTATCAACACTGCAGCGGTAATTTCACAATCTGGTCTATTTTGGATTTTGATCAATTGAAATTATTATTTTGGAAAAAATCGGGGACATGGTACCCCATTGAGAACTCATAGCAAGAGTGTATTTGTTGATGACAATCTGCTCTGATGAGGATTTGCTTAGTATACAGTGGCGGGACTGCTGGTTTTGTAAAAACACTACGTCGACTGCAAAAGAGTGAACATATTCAGTTGTGGGAATGGGGTAATTGGAATGTTTAAGCCACATTGTGATGGCTTCTCAGGGTATAACCTTGACCTAGTCAGTTCTCTAAGATGCATTACAAATACCACTGATATCTTCAGGTGGCAGGTGGTTTTGGTCCCAAGCTGAGTTTATCATAGGAATGACCAGTGAAGGCTAAAGTTCTGCTTTTATGCCAAGAGAATGAGGCTATTGGCTTGTGAGTGAAGTGGAGGTTGGGAGTGATTCCACTCAGCAGTTGGTATTTCTGTCTTGAGAAGGCGCTCCTGAATTTCTTGAAAAACTATAAGATAGATCAGCAATTCTATGGACTGGAGGAGTACACCATCATATATGAACTGTCACTTCTAAGCATGCACTTGCAAACTAACAGGATTATCTGTTGTTTGTCTGTCAAGACAATCTCTTCCTGGCCGCATAATATTATTTGCTGTATAGTCTCTTGGCTTCCTAATGGGCAGCAGTTCTTTAGGTTGGTTATCTGTTTGTAGGGTCGTCTGAGAGACAACTTTAGCGTTGATTACTGATATTTGCTTCATTTATTTTATTTATTTATTTATTTATTTATTTTTTTTTTTTGTGGGGGGGGGGGGGGGTGTCGGAGTGTTTGGGCATGGTTGATGTTAACAGATAATCATGTATCTATTATCTGAAAGTCTAATACGGCAGTGTTTTTTTGGCAGTCTGTTTCGTTCCTGGGTTTTGCTTGGCTCCCTCTTCCCCATGATTGGTATCCCTTGACCCCATGAACTTTCCCCATGCCTTCATTTTCTCCCTGGAGACTTGGCATAGTTGTTTGCATTCTACTTAATTGAGTCACATTTGCATCTTAATTTTGCATCACCCCACGTAATAGTTAAATTTGTGATTTTTTTGACAAATGTTATAATTTTGTAAGTGGATGCCATAAATTTACTTTGTCCAAATAACTTTATGTGATTTTTCATTTCTATCCTTTCAGGAAGAGATGCAACGATTTGTGACAAAGATTGTGAACTTAATGCGAGAAGAAATGCTCTTCTCTTGGCAGGGAGGACCAATAATTATGCTGCAGGTTGAGTGAACTTTTATGTATTATGTTCATGTCCTTACTTTCTGCTCTATTGTACTTTATTATCCGTTAAAGCTAGATGTGTTAGCAAATGATGAATGTAGCTCCTGCAGCCCATATTCGATGGATTTGATTTGTGGGTACTCCAATTTGGCATAATAGATTTTTCCAAACTTTCATCTCTTGGTAGCAAAGAAAGAAGAGAATTTGTATATGGTATCCCGTTGTCTTTGTATGCTCTATCTAGTATACCCCTCTCTAAAGTTCTTTTTACAAGATCCAAGTCCTTGGGTATCCTTTGATTTCGACAATAAGTCCTATGTTTCCCTTATGTCCGACTTTTGGTAATTATGATGGAGGAACAGTTTGATAGCTTGGACATTTAATAAGAAAAGATAATTCCTTTATAAAGGGAATATGAGTTGATGAATGAAGCCTATAATGCTTCTCTCTTCATTCCTCTTCATTTGCAAGCTCCTCATTCCACTTTGACATTCATACTAGCTTACTTCCACTAAATTTTGGTCCCACTTTCTTGTTTCACTCTACATATAAATTCTCTAATACCCCAAACCCTTAGTCTGATGCGTACTTCGTCCTTGCTTCTCCTCTTCTGCAACTCAAGCTTTACTGCCCAGTACCCACTGAAGTCCATCTTTTAAATTTCGCCTTCTATCACCAAAGTGGCACTGAAGTTGGCTTCAAGTTTTTAAAGATTGAGTTAAGATCTTTCCATTTACACTATCCCTGAGATAAGCAGTGGTAAAGCTTCTCCTTTTTCCCCTTGCATGCAACTTATTATTTTGTTTTTCAATATTCGTAAGAACAGAACAACATTATGGTCAAAATGGTGCATGCAAAGTTTGAACACTTGTTAAAGAGTTAACATATTCCCCTTCCATGCAAAATTTTGGGTTTGAAAAATTGATGACTATCAAGACTTCTTTTTACTTTTATGAAATTTAGGTTGAAACATTGATGACAATTAAGAGTTTTTGTTTTTATTTATGTTATTATTGTTATTATCTCCTATTAATGGGGAGAAAGTTTCAAGTAAGCTGGTAAATGGTTGTATTTGATGCCTTGTCCTTTTCACTGAGGCATGTCTGCTGCTTAGGAGAACTTTGAACAAAGTTGTGTCACAAAATCTTGGCATGCCTACTTTCAAAAGAATGGGATTCTCGCTTGAATTATGAAAGAGATGAATATTATACATGACAAATGTGGCGTATGATCAGATTGAGAATGAGTATGGGGATGTCGAGCATTCATATGGCTCAAGAGGGCAGGAGTATATTAAGTGGGCTGCAAACATGGCTACTGGGCTTGACGCCGGAGTCCCATGGGTGATGTGCAAACAAGCTGATGCTCCTGAGTTCATTGTAAGTCCACTTGACTCCAAATATCATATTCACTTTGTGTGATGGTGCTTGGTGCAGTTTGAATAGCTTTGAAACTTTATTGTTCTTACTCAGATGAAGTACTGACACTTTCTGAAGATTTAGCTTGAAACTATGGCTTCATGAATCCAGCGGATTATTGCTTAGTCAGCTAAAATATCATGTTCCTTAATTAAAGGATAAGTTTATACCTGCGAGGCTGCGATGTATTACATCTTTGCTAACTCCAAGCGTGCCATTATATTTCAAAATTAGGTGACAAATTTAATGCCTGTTATTTTCTGATCATGACTTGTTTAAGTTGATAAAACTTCTGCTCTTCTACAGATTAATACGTGCAACGGGTACTACTGTGATGGTTTTAAGCCAAATTCCATCAAGAAGCCTATCTTTTGGACTGAAAACTGGGATGGATGGTACGTTGTGTTGTTTTCCTGAATTTGTGACCTGAATTCTGTTGTATATCTCTAAAAGGCCAGACGATGGTATTATGGTGAATCATAACTAGCCATAGGCAAATATATTTGTTGATGGCTCAAAGAGTAGAATTTCCTGGCTGAGCATGAAATTAGATATGTAATTAGTATAGGTCGTATTACAAGATAAATGCTCTGATGCAGCTATGAATCTATCATGTTGCACATTGTGGTTGTCACAGAGTAAAACTGCAATTCACATCAAAACCTTTCGGATGTGGCTGTTTTGTCACGGAGGGCTACATTTTGATTCCATGATTAGAATTTTTATTTGTCAACTAGCATGTATTATTGGAATTCTGAATGATGGGGAAAAATGGCATCTGAAGAAAGGCCAAACAGCAGGAGAGAAAAAGAAGAACTACAAAGGAGAACTATCATACACCTTTACAAATGGCCTGGGGTGAGGACCATGTGCTCCATGGATCATGATGCATTTTGTTTGTTGAGTGGATTACTTGCCAGTTACCTCTAAAATAGTATGTGGAAATCATCTGAGAAAGCTTTTCCAAACCCACATGGTGATTGCTGAACTACATGCTCATTCCTTCGAGATGTTGAAAAAGGAGAGGGATCGACTATTTGACTGCCTTATGTAAGTTATATTGCATGCTGATTTTGCTTATTTGCTTGCAGGTATACTACTTGGGGTGGAAAATTACCTCATAGACCTGTCCAAGACCTCGCATTTGCTGTGGCCCGGTTTTTTCAACGGGGTGGGAGCTTCCAAAATTATTATATGGTAATAAAACCAAGTAATATGCTGCTTTTGCAGCCATGAAATTTCTTATAGCTAGAATTCTACATTGAGTCTCTTTAATTAATTCCACCTTTATGATGTTGCATGAATTGGCAGAAACTCGTTTTCCCATCTGTGAGTCTGTGCTATGTACATAACGTTATATGCAACATATTAGACTTTTCTAATATTAGACTTTTCTACTACGATTGTGAGTTAAAAATCCATCACTCAGTTCCAACAATCACTACTGTGTTGGAGAGTTAAGTGTCAGCTGTAAGGGTACATCTGCATGTT
Organism: Portulaca oleracea; assembly: GCA_029582165.1. NCBI lineage: Eukaryota > Viridiplantae > Streptophyta > Magnoliopsida > Caryophyllales > Portulacaceae > Portulaca > Portulaca oleracea. The sequence goes on along the minus strand of CM055880.1, from coordinate 33,910,856 downwards.
TTCTGATATATGGTTGATGCCATCTGTTAGTATAGAATAAAGTGATTTACTCTTTAGGTGTTGCCTTTGTACAGAACTGCTGATAGCGCAAAAAAGTTTAACACTTGGCTGTGACGGACCCTTAATTATGTGTTTGTTTGTGTTTTCCGTCAGACAGAAGGACAAAATTCTAAAACCATATTACATGGGGATGTTGTTTACATAGTATCTTACAAAATATTCAAATCTATTTTTCAGGATGGAAAGGCTAGTTCTTTGTAATGACAATTGTCTCCATCTCAACTCCCTATGTTTTACTGTGTTAAAGAAGATGCTCTAACTCTATTTTCACCGCCTTTGCAGTATTTTGGTGGAACCAATTTTGGTAGGACAGCTGGTGGCCCATTCTATATTACAAGTTATGATTATGATGCCCCCATTGATGAATATGGTAAACAAATTTTTACTTCTGTCCAGGGTGTCTTCTATGCATATGTCAAACTTTTATCATTTGTTCTTGCTTTAGGTCTTTTGAGCCAGCCTAAATGGGGTCATTTGAAGGATCTTCATGCTGCAATCAAGCTTTGTGAACCTGCTTTAGTAGCTGTCGACTCACCTCAATATATCAAGCTGGGACCACAACAAGAGGTTTGTGCTAGAATTTTGCCCATTTCATAGTACTAGTAAGATATTTTATTCTTAGATTCTTTCTATATGAAGAATGTAGCAATTGAATTTTGAATGGTGAAACCAAAATTGACGAGGTGGACTTTGAAGGAAATCAATAGTTGTAAGTTGTATCTTTGTATCAGACTTCCTTTATTCAGCAACTTATAACTTTGCCTTGAGATTTATTTACTTTCTTCTATAATAGTGAGCAATCTTCTATTGGTATGCCTTAGTTTGAATTTGACATTATCATCCTTGTTTAGTAAAGCATCTCCCTTCCCCATTTTGGAAAGATACATGCAAGGGGTTCATCTCGCATGGGGACACCCTGTCAATGAGGACTGGGGGGACAAGATCCTCTTTTTTTTTTTTTTTTTTTTTTGGGGGCTGAAAAACTGCTCCTTTAATTGCCATTCCCAGGAATCAACCCCCCCCCCCCCAACCAATCTCTTGATGTTGGAAGATGGGTCAAATACCACTGTGCTTCTCATGTGGTGGTAGTCATTTGTACTTAGTGGGGGAAGGTGTTTTGGTGTGGATTCAAATTGTGGTCAATCCGCACTGATGGCTACATTGGAAAGGTTTGGAGTTCGCCAAACCGCGTTTTCACTCTGTGACCAGTACTGTCTGGAATGCAATCGGTGCATTTTGGCGATATTCCATGCCGTGAATATAACAGAAATCAAGAATGAAATCATGACCGGCACTGTATTTTTGATCCATGTCCTGGTTACCACTACATTTGTAGCCATATGCTTGTGCTAGTTTTTACCGGAACCTCATATTTGGATTAAAATCTTAAGTTGCCAATTCTACCAACCATTTTTCGTTTTAATTTGTCACTTATTAGGCATTGCCTGAACAAAGGAGTTCAACTTCCTGGTAAAGAGGAACTTTGTTGTGGAACAACGTCTCCACTTGGTCAAGCTGTTTGAAGTTGAACTAGCGCATTGGTCAATAACTGAACTGCTCCTAAAAGGGGATGTTTTGTATATGAAGCCAAATGGCTTGCAATAGTAGTCCTAAATATGTGGATAACCATCCTATTTTAGTGTAAACATTTATTGTTACTTGTTGTGGCTCAGGCTCACGTGTACTACAAAAAAGGAAACAAGGGAAAGTTGATATCAAGTCAATCACAAGCAGATAGGTGTTCGGCATTTCTTGCAAATATTGATGAACACCATGCAGCTTCTGTGAAATTCCAAGGTCGTGTGTATACTTTGCCTCCTTGGTCTGTCAGTGTACTACCGGACTGCAAAAACGTGGCTTACAACACTGCCAAGGTTTGGTTCTCTGAGATGTTTGTTAAATTAATCTATGAGATGGTGGCTCTTCTGGTTGCTTACAATTTTTCATTGAAACTAACTCAGCTTCACATAATTTTTTGATTCTTAAGCTACGACATAGGAAAGGAAGACTTAAATTTACAACATCGTGAAATAATCTTTAAGAAAATTGTAATATATGACAAGGCTTTTCCCTCTAATTTGGTGATGCATTTCCTTTGATAGCAGGGACCTAGTTGTCAAATGAATAAGATTCTATGATTGTGAAATCCATCATTTATTTTCCTTTATTTTTTGTCTGAATAGTTGAAAGCTTATTTGGACACCAATTTGGATGTGGACCATGCACAAAAGGGACGACCGCACAAATATGATGCCGTCGTGGTCTCATCATCTCATGAATGGTATTCGGACAAATTCCAAAAAGGTCAAGAGTCAATCACTATTCAGCATGGCAAAATCCATAGTGCAGTCTCACATTCATTTTTCTTTTATAAGCCACCAAAATAACTTTGGAACTATTGTGCTGTCAGCTCCACTATGGTGCCTAAGAATGACCAAGCAGAATTCTGGTGACTAGCCAATTTTTAGCCTCTAGTTCTCCAGATAAATATAATTTGTTGAAAAAGATTCTTTATCATAAGAGGATAGGTTTTCAATAGATTTTCCTACACCTTCTCCTCCCAAAATAAAAAGCGTGGTTGAGGTGGTGTAGACACATTAAAGAGGATAACTTTTTACCGCATCCTGCATATGTACGCATAGCAGCCTATGATGAGATTGCAACACCTCTCTAAAGGAAGTTGTTAAGCCAAGATTTCATTCAAAATCCTTTTTCGTCAAACCTTAATGCAAACTGGGACTTGCAGGCCCAGAGCACTCAAACTAAAGCAGCTGTAACTATCCACATTCCATTTTACTTAATATATTCAGATATGAGATATAACAGAGAGCAGCCTTTGTCTTTAGGAATTCAGGGATAACTTTGTATTTGCCCCAGATAGCTCCATGGTTTCCATCAACTTCTTTTAAGTTTAGTATCTCCAACTCGAGCTCTCAAATCACACTTAAGATTGTAATGTAGAAAAGACCTTGCTATCCTTCGTGGCTTTAATTTGTGTTTGGTTGGGAAGGTTATATTGCCTTTGTTGAAGTTATTAAAAAGTAAGAACATTATAGATAGCAGGAAGATTAAGGGAGTTTTATATCTGAATTTTTTCGCACTAGTTTGTTTCTCTTCATTGATACTGCCACCTTTACATGGAAAACATTACAAAGGCGAATCTGAGCTTACTATATTTCACACTGAACTTAGGAAGCAGGAAACGGGATCTGGTGAAACCAAAGTGAGAAATTATGCATCTGAAGCTCTCAATGTTTGTTCTCCTCTTGGTGCAGGTTGGGGCTCAGACATCAATCACAGAACTGGATTCTGATCTGGCTTTAATTTCAAACTCGTCAGTCCTACAAAAACCTTTGCATCAGGATAGGCAACCCTTTATCTCTGAAAGCTGGATGACTGTCGACGAGCCAGTTGGAATATGGAGTGATCGCAATTTTACTGTCCAAGGGATTTTGGAACATTTGAATGTAACAAAGGACTCCTCAGATTATCTTTGGTACTTTACCAGGTATAACTTCTATAAAGTCTTCCTGCAGCCACTACGACCTTGTACAGCAGCAATCGTAATGGACTTCTGAAAGTCTGATAACAGAATCTTATCCACCAAATGGTGTTTGGAAGCTGCTATTTTCACCTGACAGGCCTATGGAAAACTCCTCAGATTATCTTTGGTATTTTATTGTGCAAATCCCTTTCTATGTGGCTTTCTAATTCCTATGTAATGTGTAAATGCAATGTAGAATAAATATTTCCGGTGATGACATTTTATTCTGGAAGAGAAATGGAGTCAGTCCAGCACTAATAATTGAGAGCATGCGTGACATGGTTCACATATTTGTGAATGGCCAGCATGCTGGTACGTATCTCTTTCTTGCAAGAGCATTGTTTCATTTATCCGACACATTTTTTTAAAAATTTTTGTAGGTTGGTCATTTTATCTGTTGGTTGGATCAATGTTGTGTGGAGTTACATACAGTTCATTCATAATATATCAACATTGCACCATATGTTATATGCCATGAAGTGTAAGGGTGGTTTAAGAATGTCAGTCAAGGATTCTCTAATTATGGGCATATTTGTTTTGGGACCTTTAGTAATGATCATGCATTTACCTTTCCGTTCTCATGTGTATAAGAACCAATTCAACCAAACGTTTAAACTTATATCAGTTGGTTTTATACTTTACCACATCCTGTCACAGGAATGCCCTTTAAGCTTGAAGTGTCGATTCTGCTAAGGCTCCCTTTAACCTTGTGTAAATAAAGATGGGGGCTGCTGTGATTCTAACCCAAGCCTCTTGCTTAGAAAGGCTTGATATCATGTGAGTGATTCAACCCAACAAAAAGCTTTACAACATGATATGGTAGGCCTTTCATGCAAGGATCCCACACAGGTTCTGACCAGTACCATACACTGTTGTCCACATCTAAGAGTGAGAAAAAATAGTGCCCATGTCTACCACTCTTGCAGATGACTCAGTACTCTGCGGAAAATGCAAGATGTCGTGGAAATCCCCAATGCACCTAGGGCCAGATCATTCATCTCGAATATGATGCACCTCATCGCACATCCTCAATTTGTCAGCTCTTGCTTGTGAACCTTAAACACCTGTGATCGATAACTAGCACACTCTGACAAGGTTTGCGACAAATATATGTGTAACTAGCTATGTTGTTTGAGTTACTAAAACATTGTCTACTTGATCTTTAGTTTTCTAAAAAGATAAACTACTTGTAGGGTTCAAGGGAAGTATCAAGCGTGATATAGTGGAAGCAAGAAGGATTAAACTCAAGCGATATTCAAAAGTTAATGCGAGAAAACTATAAATCAAAGGCGCCAAATTTACATGGAAACCCTTTATAACAAAAAACTATGGACAAGAACAAGCACTAATAATCCTCTATGAACAGCGAGTGATTACAAAGATATCTTTTGTGACATCACCCTGAGAACAACCGATCATCTCTGAAGCTCTGTGAACCTAACTAGAACAGTAGAAGATGGAAGAATACAATATTTTGCTCTCAATATTGCAAAGATGAAGGTTGCCCAAAATAAAAATAATTTTCATAGTATAGCCAACTTTCAATAGTCTTAACCTTCATGCCTTCACTGGAGCATGCACCTAGGTACAAATGTCAGTCTCTCCGGTTGATAATCGTTGAGAAACGGTTGTCACAGCTCATATTGTGGCTTTTTTGTTCCAGAATGACAGTCACAGCTTTTCCAAGATAGATAGTATGAAGCAGATAAAATGTCGTAAGACACGGTTGACTCTGGCTGTTGTAATGATCTCTTTTTGAATTCAATTAATAGACTTCGGGTTTGGTGGCGTGTGCAGTTTTCTAGTTTACTGTTAGCCTGGATGTGTGATTGAATCCTTCACTGAAACAATACAGGGTTGGACTTTTTGCTTTGTTTGTAATTGTGCTTTTTAACTAACTTTTCGCCTCCAGAAATTCAGTAGGACCTCAATAATCTTGTCATGGAAAATTCCAAGCCTCACTTCAGAAACTCCTTTCTTTGTTATGCTTTCATATACTTATTTCAAAATGATCCGGCTAACACATTTGAAAATTATGTCCACTTGGTTTTAAAGGTAGTCAAGTTGGCCACTGGGTGAGAGTGGAGCAGCCTGTGCAGTTGTTGGAAGGATACAATGATGTGGCATTGTTGTCGCTGACAGTTGGCCTGCAGGTATGATAACTTTTGATGTCGGGGAAAAGTTTTTGTAAAATCTGCACTTGGTCAGGAGAGTGGATGATATGTTATATGTTAGATTCATCCTTACCTTCTCCTTCTTCTTTGTGGTTTATATGTTATCTCCCTCATTTAGGCTGTTTTAGCAGCTTCCGTGTCTTAAATTTCATTACCTCCCACCCTCAGGGGTGCTTCTCAATTGGTACCATTTTAGCATACATTTTCACTACCACATCTCTGCTGGTTGCTTATTGTTCGGTTGTAGTTTTTGTGGTTTTAAGTTAGGGTTGTCGGTCCACAGGGATGGGTGTTAGGTTTGATTTAGGTAATCGGTTTGTGTACAAGGGATTTTTCTCAATGCGGAAAGCAATAAATTATGTAAATAAAGCAATAAACTAACCTAGACATGATAATAATTAAGAGGCAATAAAAGATGAAAGCAATTAAAAACATAAAATTAAGAAAGCAATTAAACTAAAACTAATATGAAATTAGGAACAAGAGACTATACCTTTGATGATCTAAACTTCAATTAAATCCTTCACCTTAAACTTTCTCCCGAACAAATAAGAAAGCGTGAATTGGATTACTAAGAATCCCCAAATCCCCACTTGAGAGTGGAATTTGTGATCCTTAGCCCTCCTCCTCACTAATAATTGGATTGTTTTGTGGCTAATACTAATAGACTTTAGGGAAAATTGACCTAAACAAACCCTAAACAAAACCCTAATAAAAACTAATGAAAACTTAATAACACTTAACCAACCCTAGAAACCTAACACTAAAACTAACTTTAATAAGACTTAACCCTAAACTGAATAAGAAACTAAAACATAACAAAATGGGAAACAACAACTAACCCTAAAACTGACCTAAACCAACTCTAATTAACCTTGGAAAAACCCTAATAAAACTTAACTCTAATCTGACTTAAGAAACAAACCCTAATAACTTTACCATCCTATTGTTCTATTAAAGCAACAAAATGAGAACATCAAAACAAAACCTATTGCTACTGCCTAGTCTCTATTAACCACGAGAAACATAGCAAAAGGAAAGAAAACCTATCCTAATACTTACTGGACTCTCGACCGAATAAGGAAGAAAGGAAGGAATAGAAAGAAACCAGGGGGAGGGATGAAATAGAAATAGAAACAGAAACAGAGGAGAAATAGGACGAAGAAACAGAGCACCGAGTCCAATCAAACATAAACACCAAATTGATTAAAACCAATACTCAAATTTCATACCCAGAATTATACCAAAAACTCGAACATTACTTCAATACCAAACAGAACAAAACATCAAAATTCTCAACCAAATCCCAGAATCGAAATCACAACCATTCAAAACATTTAAAGACAGAATCGATTAAGAAGAAAAACGAGAACAGAGATTCAAAACATGAATAAAAATACGAATAAACTAAATCTAACCTAATTCTAAACCTAAAACGAACCCTAGATGGTGGCTTTTGGGGCGTCACTCCCAGAACCAACCATTGATGCCTTCAATCGGCTCCCTTCGTCCCCTTTTATACTTGAAATCGTGACTCCTCTTCAGATCTGAGCCCTTCGATCTTCTTCCTTGTGGACGGTGTAGATGCATTTGGTGGTTTGAAGGTGTACTCGTCCATGGTGCTGCGAAGTTGCTTCGTACTTGCATCTCTCTCTCTTAATTTAATCTGTTACAAACAAGAACAGAAAATGAGTGAGAATTCGCGAGAAATTGAGAAAGGAGACGAGAAAATGGAAAGAGATGAGAAGAAGAGATGAGAGATGGAGTTCGAGATGAGAGAGGGAAGAAGATGGAGTTGGATTGAGAAGGAAAAAGGTGGTGAGGTTGGGGCTGTTTGGTCTGCGCAGAGAAGAGAACCAGAGAGAAAATAGAGAGAAAGATGAGAAAGGGACGAAGAGAGGTGAAAGGAAAAAGGGGGAAAATGAGATAGAATTAGGGTTTGGGTGGAAAGTTATTCGGCTGAGTGAGAAATGAGAGGGGAGGCGGTATATGGGTTTATGGGTATTAGGGTTTGGGTCACGGGTAGATGGGTTTAGGGTTTGGTGAGTTGGGCTGGGCTGGGCTGGGCCGAGAAGAAGAGGAAAGGAAGGGGGAAGTAGGGTTTTGTTCGGCTGGGCTTAGGAGGGTTGTGGGATGGTTGGGGATATGGGCCGAATTAGAAGTAATAGGAAGGAGGGAAAATGGGCTGGGGTTAGGATAGAATTAGAAAGAATTAGGTTTAGGTTTTATTTTATTTTATTTATATTAACAATAATAATAACAAAAATAATAAAATGCTATAAAATCTAATAATAGAATAAAACATAATAAAACTACTAAAATAATTATTAAAGACAAGCAAAAATACCCTATAAAAGAGAAGAATTCGGCTCGGAACGAGACCGAACACTTATCTTTATCATACTGATGTTGGTATAACAGAATTATGGCGCATTTTTGGAGAGAGATGGAGGTGGATTTAAAGGTCAGATCAAGCTTACAGGACTAAGTAATGGAGACATGAATCTATCAGAGTCATTGTGGACCTACCAGGTAATTTTTAACATTTCGTTCTTGTTTAAAATGAGTAATCAAAGAATTGTATTCAATGTCATGTTAGCTTTCCGTGTCATGTGAACCATATTGATAGGAAGTAGGAACATGTTGTTTGTCCCTCCTATTTTCCCCTTTTGATAGAGATTTTCACCTTTGGACATTAGTCAGGTTATTTGACTACGATGCAAATTTTGGTTTGCTTTTTCGCTTGACAAGAAATAGAAATAATATTTATTTGTTGATGCCAGCTTGGGAGTTCAACAATTTCACAATATGCTCGTTGGAAAATTGTGTTTGGTTAATTCTTTGTCAATAATTTCCATTTCTTGGCAGTAAATCTGTTATTTTTCTTTAATTTCTTTCCATGAGGAATCAAAGCACATACTGATATGACACCACAGGGGCAATAAGTATGAGAATTACATAGAATAGCTTTATCAATGGGGCTCAAAAGAATGTGAATTTTCCTTGTATCTTCAATTTGATTACCAGGATGGTGGCCACTTTGTTTGAACAATACAGCTGTTGATCGTTGGCACTATATTTTAGGGTCAGAATTTGTGAAAATCTGACTTCTTTTCTGTTTGGTTCATAAAAGTACGGGACAAATGAGTGCGGTGATCTTTCATTTGCTTTCCATTTAGTATATGTTTTTCCTGTAGACCCATCATGATCTAATGGGCTATTGCGGGGAGCCTTGAATCAATATATCTGCTTTACTATTGAAAAGTTGGCAATGATCATCTCTAATACAATCTTCAGGATGTTTCTTACCGATATATTTTGATTTGACAGTTAAACTGTGGGAAATATGTTACATGGGTCATTTAAGAGCCTAGCTTGTGCGCATCACTTAAAAATATTTATTCATCCATTGAGACTAGGTCTATCCTTCTTCTCTTTGAATGGGTCACTGAAGTCCGAAACTCTCTAAGTATCCTATGGCTGCCTTTTTCTGGAAATCATGGCACTGGTTTATGCGTGTGCTTTTTTTTCTTTATCCCACTTTCGTAACACTGAAAGCAGATTTCGAGTGGATCTTGAGAAATTTTCTTACTTGTTATTGTCTCTCTCTAGGTTGGGCTTAAAGGTGAAGTCCAAGAAATATATACCATAGATGGCAACGAAAATGTGGCTTGGGTAGATTTGATGGCTGATGCTGTTCGATCCCCTCTAAGGTGGTACAAGGTAACAAATTTTGTGTAGCAAAACCTTCCCCTTCATTTTCCCTCAATCACTGAGTAAATACTCCACTAGAAATGGTTTTGGGCATCATTTGTTGGATCAATTGTGATTGCTTGGGTGACGTTTCTGCATTATCAATTTGGAGTCCAATGGTCAGTACTCAGGAATACCAGAATTACAATTTACCCATAAACTGTGACATTGAAGGGGGATTTATTTTATTTTATTTTTCATTCTAGGGGGGCTGTTTTCAGTACTGAAGGAAAGTTTTAAACCTCTGCAATTTTATCCTATTCATTTTTTCCTTTTGTATTGTGTGGTATAGCCTTTAGGATACAGGTTACGATAAGCAGCTCTGCTTTTTACTTGTCAAAACAATGTGGCTGTAACTAACGCATGTCAGTGATAATAGGGATGGCTGAATCTATACTTTATACATTTGAAACTCAGATTTTCTTTTTTGACAGCTTCATAACTCAGATTGCCTTGACAATAATGACGCTGTAGCTAATGCATGGAGAACTTTTCAAAAGTTTTCTTAGAACTATCAATCTTGCAACAACCACCAGCTTGTGTGAATCTTTTGGAAACAAGGTTCGGGGAACGTAGGTGTGGGCTGCCTTACCTATTGGGGGAAAGACCACTTTAGAGAAGTGAACGTTCAAATCTGCCTGAGAGTCCTGCTGAGGCACGGGGTTCCGTGGGATTTGAGTTTGGGCCCTAGGTTGTAACCATTCGTCACATACTATTCTATAGAAATGAAATAGGGTTCTTTACAGTCATTTTGCTTGACTTTAGTGTAAACCAAGCTGAAAAGATTGTTCAAAGACAATCTTTCTAGCCATCCGTAAAGTGGATTCATAGGAAGTTTTAATTCATTACTTTTTACATAAGCTTTTGATTTATGCCATCTCAAACCAGTCCTTGCATGACAACTATTCTCAGGTTACCTGGGTTAATGGCAACTTACCAGCACCAGAAAGCTTTTGCTCTGACCAAGCCTTGATTTTAGCTGTTATTCTGATTACTATTTGAGAATCTGCCGTGGTAGTATCTGTCTCAGGCACTTCAAGGTATTTAAATGGCTGGACACCTTCCAGAAAGCCTGCAATCCTCTTGAGTGCAAGATCCCTCCTCCGACGAATGTCAGACCTTGCAAAATATTCTGAGATTTGTTCTGGTTTGGTTCCAGTTCTGAGCAATAATGGACATGGCTACACACTTCCATAATTCCTTTGACATTCTTTGAGTCTGTTCTACCAAAAAAGAGCAGGTCCAACAAAACTAAGGGAACATAGCTTTAGGTTATGTCCCCCGGACGAAGCCTAAAGCATTGATGCATGGTGGGCTTGGTGGCTGTCTTCAAGTCTTTTCAAATTCCCCATTATCATCACAAAGATCAACAAGTCCTCTCTTGGTACTAACCCATGAACCATGCCTTTTGAAGCCAGCTGTTCATCTGCAAACCATGTGCTGTTGGGCTAGCTTAGTAGGAAAGCCGAAGCCAAGGAGGTGTAATAAATTTCCATCTGATTGAGTCATAATCTTTTCTAAGATCGACCTTAATCTTGCATCTGGGGGAATTCCCTTTCTTTTTATACATATTCACCAAGTCCCAGCAAATCATGATGTTGCGTAATATTGATCTCCCCTCAATAAAAACTCCCTAAGAAGCATCAGAAAGGCAAAACTAGCTTTAATTTGTCATACAAAAGGTCTGTGATGCACTTGTCGAAAGTGTTACTGCATGCAATTGGCCTCATATCCACATCCTCGGTAGGGGTCGTAGCTTTTAGGACCATTAATACTTATGAGTATGGTAGAGTTTACCTGGTTCAACAACAAACCTGTGTCAAACTGCATCACATACATCATTTCTTGTAATGTCTAATGTAGCCTTATAAAAAAACTCCCAAATCCATCATGTGTGGGCCTAGGGCTCTTCTTGTTGCCTACACGAAGTATAGCATTCTTGATCTCTTCTTTTGTCAAAGGTCTAAGCAGGTTTTGTTTGGTCATTCCTTGCAGGATGACTTCAAGTAAAGCTAGCTCCCTCAGATTCTATGCCTAGGAAATTAGAAAAACAGTTAACATGCATGGTTTCTAAAAACAAAATTGGAAAGTAAGTTAATATACTTAAAATAAGACTACATAAATTTGCAAGCCAGATGATTACTTAGAATCTAATGTTAAGCTTAAATGTAATGGCAAGTTTGGTACAAGAGACGGAGACGTTATACACTCCAGGAAGCAGAACAACCCCCCCCCCCCCCTCCAGGAAATGGAAGGCCATTTTTTTTGTTACTTATGAGCCAATCCTTATCTAATGACTTTTCCTAGTTTTCTCTAGTTTCCCTCTTCCTCACTTAAGGAGAGTACTTTGGATCTTTTAACCTTTTAGCTCTAACCACGCATCTTATCCTTGATAAATGCCACCCTTAGCTTCTGTTTTATGGTGTCATTCCTTATCACCAACTCTGTATGCCCATACATTCAGATGATTATCCTTATTTTTATGCCAATATGTTTTGAACATTGCTTTTCTGATGGGCAACACTCTGCAACTATAACAGGATGGCTTAACAACTATGTATGCAGTTTTTCCTTCAGAATAAGTAGGACTTTCATGTCAAACACGACAGGGACTATTCTAAATCTGTCACCCCTTTTGTATTCTAGCTATGCTACCCGTCCTACCGACGGGTTAGACCCTTTTTTTGCAATATATATTACATGCACTCAGAGTATGTGCTCCAGATACTTGCGAGTGAACAATCATATGAATCAGAGTGAACAACCATAATAATCAAAGTGAACAACCTAATACATATGGGTGAACAATTGTAGAATCTGGAGCACGTGCTCCGGGAGCATCTAATAATTTGCACTTTTTTTGTGATATGATAAATTTATCTTTATTCATCACATTTTTAGGTAATTTATCCCACATTTTTTACCCTCTTCATACTTCTTTACGTACCTTATATAATATATATTCAAAACATCATATATTTAATAAATATTGTGAATGATGTGACTTTCCTTATCCACAATACCTTATTAAAAACTATAAACTATATTTAAAAATTCTTATTTTTAAGTGTGACTTATATTTCCAAATACTATCCTATTCAATCACTCCATCCCACCCTCCCCACTCCATCCCACCCTCCAACTATCTTACACTCTAAAAAAACATGACTCAAGTTTTGCAACTATAAAATTATCAGTTTTTACTTGAATCTAGATATGACGACTTGTACTTTTAACGTCAAAATTTCCCAACCAAATAATATAAATATACATGTACTGGCCTTTACCAAATACACATACATGTATTGGCCACAAAGTATGAAAAATAAATTGAAAATTCTACCATAGTTGAAAATTTCATAACTGTTAATTTATCAAAAATAAATCACTTATACTAAAAGGATTTATATCTCACTAAATAAGATTAACTGTTACAATAAGTTACTTTCATTAATATATTTTAATTTTAATTTTTTCATGTAGAATTAATGATACTTATACTTTTCAACTATGATAGTGGAGAAAAATCAATTTTGGTAGAATATCCTTCAAATACTAAATTTTGTAAAAATATTATATCTCAACAAATAGGATTACTTATTGTAACAAATTCTTTTATCGATATATATTAATTTCGATTTTCTTAAAGGTGCATTTTACAGTAATTATATATTTCAACTACCATTGGAAAAATTTCAATTATGATAGAATATCTAATTTAATTGATAATTGTGATGGAATGAACGATGAAATGAACCCCCTTTTGAAACAAGGATAATGATGAGATTCATTAAGCAAAGTGATGATGAATATGAATGATAGATGTCCAAAATAAATTTGACCTAATTATGTAAATGAGATGAGCATGTTAATAATAATTAAATAGTGAGAGAATTAATAAAAAATAAGGTAAATTTAAAGAGAAATAAGCTGAAAAATAAAAAAATAAAGCAAGAACCACAACACAAGAGATGAGCATGTGAATAATAATTAAATAGTGAGAGACTTAATGAGAAATAAAGTAAATGTAAAGAGAAATAAGCTGAAAAATAAAAAAATAAAAAAATAAAGTAAGCACCACAACACAACAGAAGGCTCACATACCAAGGGTAACTCTCCTTTCTACTTCAGTAATGATAATGATAATGATACAATAATCCATGGCATCATTTGTCTCCATCCATTTATCTCCCTATGACCCAGTATTATGAATTCTGAAGATCAACTCTTTTCTGGCTTCAATACTTCTGAGGCATCGTAGTGGTTCCCCATCTATGGAAACTATATTAACCAGTTCTAGTAAACTTGCATTTCACAGACTCCATTTCCATTTATCCAACTTATAATCTTTTTGAACTCTAGTCTAGAATATCCCCCCTTTGATCTGACTTTTGATGCTTATTCCTTGATCCCATCATCCAGAGCATTAGCAAATAATATGCACAATGAACAAATAGAAAAGGGGCTAATAGCAAATAGAAAAGGTGCTAAGAGTGGATCCCTACAGTATAGCAATAGAAAGTTCTCTGTCTCTGCTGGATGTTAATCACTAGTTTAGTCTCCCTTCTCCATTACTCCATATCTTCAATATTCCAAGTCTAAGCTAAAGGCACTTGGTCCATTCTGAACCTCTCTTGATACTTCATAATGCTCCTTTTCTTTACTACACAAATCATGTGCTAATCCTCTTTCTTTGCCTTCTATGGTAAAATTTCCTAATATAAATCTAATTTACACCTACCACTTTGTTGTATATGTTGGGGAAGTATCTATCCAGCCATGAAAAGTTCCTTGGCAATATTCTCTTCACAAAACGATGCAGTGTTTGGCTATGTCTAGGTTTTCATAACATGTCCTTGCAAATTATAACCTCCTCTCCTTCTGTGAAGTTAAAGATTCATGTTGTCTATCTCTATGCCGCATCCAATTCTCTTCTGCTGCCTCTTGTAAAGCTGTGCACTGTTGGTTGTGATTCTAGAGGAGATATTCTATCTAGTATTGGATGCTGGCAAACCTCTTATCTGCTGGTTAAAAAAAAGAAAAAAAGAAAAAAAAAAAAGAAAGGCAGCTTTGCATATTCCTGAATCCTGTAACAATAAATTTGATGCACTGCACGTAGTATAGTTCTTCATTTCATGCTTGTTGAATGATGAGTATTCGATCCACGAGTATTGACACTAATGTGGCTGATAATTTTCATTTAATATGATCTAGGCTTATTTTGATGCACCTGATGGCCTGGTCCCAGTTGCTCTTGATTTAGGGAGCATGGGTAAAGGTGAGGCTTGGGTTAATGGTCATCATTTAGGAAGATATTGGACCTGGCGTGCACCAGAAGCTGGATGTCGGACCTGTGATTACCGTGGATCATACAATTCAAACAAATGTACAACCAATTGTGGAAAGCCTACACAAGTGAGGTATACAGTGCACCCTTCAATATTTTGATACTTGAACAGAAGTCGCAGAAAATTCCATGGTATTATGGTAGAGTTGCCAATCTCTTCTTTTACTCCATGTAGGTGGCCATGCCAAGGACATAACTGTGTGTCATCTTTTCTTTTTCTTTGTTTTTTTTTAGTTAAATTCTTTGGTCAATATCTTGAATCTTTCAATCGCTTTCCTTTTAGAATCATTCTTAAAGACAATATTTTTATTTTTATTTTTTTTATTTAGGTAAGTAGTCCAACCCATCAAGCTTCTATCTCAAGGGAATACTAACCTGATAGGCCTTACAAAGGACCGGGGGGTGGGGGGGATGCCAATGCCCAAAGAAGGGCTGACACCCACCACAACATTCCTCAACCGGTAAGAAGGAACGCTCCCCCCAGGATTCAAACCTTGGAGGGGAGAGATGGGATGATGAGCCCTTGCCTTTGCAAGGGTTGATCGGCTCTTAAAGACTAAATATGCTGTCGGATATACTTGTGTTTTAAAGACACATGACTCATTGGCAAATCTTAAAGACACCCAAGATTAGCAAGAGAGAAGAAATATGACTGCTCATTCTCAATGGTTAATTTTAGAACCCCATTTAGTTCAACAGTGCTGTGGTTCTACAAATAGAAATCTGATTGCTGGAAATAATAATGCAAAATGACTAAGAATGCTGGATAATGTGAGTGCTTGGATAAAAATGCCATTGAACTTTGTCAAAATTGCAAATTTGCCACTCGCAAAAAACATGTTATGAAACTACCACTAATCTAACATAATTAAGACTAATATACCACTTTACCGGTTTTTGACCTGGAGTAGCAGGTAACTCATTCATTAACCCTTAAACCACCCTATTAATTTTTTACCTACCTAAAATTAATTACCCCCTCCCCTCTTTAATTTTTTTACTGCCTTTATTTAATCCCCCTTCCCCCCCTCCTGATTCTTCACCTCCTTCCTTCTATCTTCTTCTTCAACCTCTGCCATAGCTTCTTGTTCTTCTCTTTCTCTTCTCTTTCTCATGTTTTTCTCCAGTTTAGGGCTTCAAAAATTGGGGCTTTTTAACTCAGAAAAACCCTAATTTCATCCCCAAATCACAAATGGGTTTCAATCATCAAAAACACCAACAAATACCAACCAAACAAAGAATTTTGACAAAAAACCGGAATTTCGAAAATTAGGGTTTTGATGAACTTACCGGGAATGAATGTGAAGCTCTCAGGCCTTCAATCAGATCCTCAACACTTCCCTGGGATGCGATTTTGATCCTTGAAGTTGAATTTAGGGTTTGATTGAAGAAAGAAGTAGAATTCACTGGTGGAATTTGAAGAACCCAGGCGATGGAGTAGCAGGGAAGAACGAGAACGTTGCCTGGGTGTTTTTTTTTTTAATTGGAGGGAAATAAATGAGGGTCCAATGTATTTTTTTACTGTGTATTAGAATAATTAGGGTTTCTTAACTTAATTATGTTTATTTTTTGTTTAATTAAGTTAATCACACCCACCCAGCAGATTAACCTGTTGCTTTAGGTTATAACTTCTCCTCAGCCGGTAAAGTGGTATATTAGTGTTAATTATATTAGATTAGTGGCAGTTTCATAACATGTTTTTTGCGGGTGGCAAATTTGCAATTGTGGCAAAATTCAGTGGCATTTTTATCCAAGCACTCTGGATAATGTAGTAGCACAGGGGTATGCTTCTACAGAAATCTGTAGATATTCTGTTTTCCCTCCTAAATAGTTATGGCAAAACTCAGACTGATGTTGAAAAATTGAAACTTGAATGTGTTGTCTGGTTGGTCTCCCCCCTCCCCGGGCCCACCGTCACCGAGCCCAGCTGGGTCCAATCCGGCCAAGCTTGAGCTCAGCTTCAAACTTGCTGAATGTGTAAGTTTTAGGCCCGGGTATATATGCACATTGTGGGGCCTGGAATTTTTTTTCTCTTCTTCTTTTTCAGCTGAGCTCCGCTCAGTTTCATTCCACCCTCACCGCTTTTGGATATTTTCAAAGGGAGTTGAGCAGTTTAGAGGAGAGTGGAGACTACCACGCCCATTTTCAGATGTGGTAAAAAGTTGCTGCTCGAGCCCATTTTATTTTCAATTAAAATGAAATAATTCCTTGATTATTGTCTACATTCATGAAGTTCGATGTTATTTTTTCCTATCCACTGATCTATTGGCTCTTCAAAACTGTAAAAGTTGGGGAAGAAAGGAAAAAGTACCAGTGATTCAATTAGGATTTGGGGCTGAACACATTACGGTTGATTCCTGTAAAAGAATTAATGCTGAAAACTATCCAGTTGATCCTTTCCCCGTCCTGCCAATTCTCATGCTCAGCCAGGGCATCTGGTTTCATTACAGGCTTTGGATAATTATTGTACGATGGGCTGGTTAAGGAAGTAGGTTCCATTTTTAGCACCTGTAGCTGCTAGTTGGAAAAATTTGCAAACTGAGATCGTTTGCCTGAGAATAACATGGAGTGATATACTGTTATACTACCTCCGTTTTTATTTAAGTGTCACCTAGGTAATTGTATCAAACACTTTGACCGTTAATATCTTAATTTGTATAATGATTCGTCAAACAAAATTGATATCATTAAGTATTATTGAAAAAGTATAGTATTGTATTTTTTTATGAAAGTATTATGTGAGAAATTATTGATTGAAAATGGACCTTAAAAAGCGTGAATGACAGATAAAAAAAACGGAGGGAGTATTACCTTCGTCCCTTATTAAATGCCACCATAATTAACTTTAGTAGTCCAATATACCAAGAAAATTGGGTTAAAAAATTGGACTTGAACTAATATGTCATTTCACTCAGTAGGAATAAAAGAAAATATTTTAGTTAAAAGGTAAAATAAAATAGCTCATTCATTAACCTAGAGTCAAATGAGTATTTTAATGATTGAAATTGTAAAATTGAAAAATAAAAAGGGATAATGTAGTTAGTAAATTTAACAATCATTTAGGGATGAAGGTAAAATATGCCTATTACTATTAAACTTCAATTTCTTTTAGCAAATTATCGTTGACTCCACTCATCTTACATCCTGGATCCACCACTGGTGATATTCTGTGAGGAGTTCATGACTAAAACCCTCTGAGAGGCACTGTGTGTGTGAGACATGCTTCTTATATCACTATAGCCCGGGTCTCTTTGCCTAAATTTCTGCAACTTATATTAACCGAGCAGAACTTTTATTTGCTTCACTGAGCTGAACTTATATTTTGCTGAAAAGAACTGAACTTATTTTATATGACCTGGACTGAATTTAACTCAACATGTTTGTAGAAAAAAAAAAATTGTCAAAGAGAACAGGGAATCAACCCTCATACACATACTGACATACATCTGAAAGTTGCTATATACACATCTTAAAAAGATAGAAGTATTTGTTTCTTTTGACTATTACATTTAGAGGCTTCTACATTATTAGTTACCATGTCATTGGTTAAAAGTATGGAACAGTCTCGTGAATTTCACACTTACAAAGTAATGGCAATAAAGAAAATTTTGGTAATTTGGTTTAGTTCTAACAATGATGGAAATTCATATGACAGTATGAATAATACATATATTTGCTAGAAATGGCATGAAACAGTTGAACTTGGACAGCTCAGTGCATGTCAAATTTCTTATGTTGCATCCTTTACGTTCATTCCTACTTCCGGTGAACTTTCATCTTGATGTAATGTTTTCCGAATTTGTAGGTACCACATACCACATTCATGGCTGCAGGCTTCAAATAACTTGCTCGTCCTATTTGAGGAGACTGGGGGAAACCCATTTGAGATTGCTTTAACAACACATTCTACACAGACGATTTGTGCTCAAATATCTGAATCAGACTATCCACCACTCTCAAGATGGTTCACTGATGGTGGGAAGATATTGATCAATGATACAACACCAGAAATGCATTTGCATTGTGCACCTGAACATGTTATTTCCATAGTATTTGCCAGCTATGGAACTCCATTGGGCAGTTGCCAGAACTATGTCAGAGGCGCCTGTCATGCTTCGATGTCTATGGAAGTAGTTTCTGAGGTAAATGGGCAAAAACCTTTTTTCTTCATAGCATGCTAAGCTTGCAATTCAATGAGCCATAAGTTGGGGTAACCCTGTCGATCGTAATAAGCCAAAGGGGTAGAATACAAAATACTGGAACCCAAGCAAATAGTGGTGGATCTAGGCCTTCGGGTTAAGGTGGCCAATGCATTATCGCACTCATTTAGAAAACATATAACCAATCATTTTTAACCCAAGTTATATTAAACATAATATTTTTTTTTTTTTGTGGGTTAAATTTGGCCATGGCCACTAAATGGAGATCTGCGGGTGCTAGCAAATGCGCAGGACCAAGCACCAACGGCACAGATTACCCCTCGGCCCTCACAAAGAGGGAGTTCATGGTGCCCCCAACATTGAACCTAGTTAGCTTGGTTGATGAAGGGAAACATGCCAATCAGGCACACACCTCTTTGAAAAAGTAACCCCTCCAAAAAAAAAAAAAAAAAAAGCGAGCTGTAGCAAAGGGTGCGGAGCTATAGTATACTTTCTGAAGTGGAATATTTTAGTTTTGATTTTTTACAATATATGATGTGAGGAGCCTTTTACCGAGAAATACAGAACAACAGGACAGCTTAGCTTATTGATAACTGCCTTATTCTCAGTTTGACTGAAGAAGTACAGCTTTCCAAATTCCAAGTACATGATATGGAACTTTTCATTCAACATCATCCCGTTGCACTTGCCCAGCGCAATCCTGTGCTATTTCGGTGACCTTTTGGCGGTGTTATATTTTACTGCGGATAAGTTTGAATATCAATGTTTCTTATGCCCATTTTATATTGTTTCTGGGCAGCTCTGTGAAGGGAAGCAGGAATGCACCGTTGGAGTTTCAAATGCCATATTTGGTGATCCATGCAGAAGAACCGTTAAAACACTTGCAGTCGAGGCAAAATGTGTACGATCAGGGGTTGCTGGATCTTCTGCAATATAGGGATTGTCAATGACCGTGCACATTCTGGTGTTTGAAAGCTTGTATGTGTAGTTGTGTACATATACTGGTATACACACAACAATAATGTTGTATCTTAAATATGTAATTCCTGTAAAATCGCATCGATCCATGCAATTTATGTTAATGTAGACACTATGTTACATGGACTCGGGACATGGGGTGTCCGTTATCAAGGGTCAACATGGCATCCCTTAAAATTACAGATACGGGTACACGGTATTCAAGGGTTCGACATGAGGGAAACATGACCCTTAAGTTGCATAACATATTTAGTTATATTAAAAGTGAAATATTATTTTTTTCTAAAATGCATCTTTAAAAATTGTAAACCTTGGGATTAAATTGATTTGGCCTATACAGAAAATACATTCAGCCTAACTTATAAAAAGCCCAAAAACAATCGCAGCCACTTTATGATGTAGGGAGTTTGTTAAGAATTGTTAAGTTGGGTTGTTATAGGTTGTTAGGAGTTTGTTAGCTAAGCTAGCAAGTTGGTTTACTTGAAGAAGGGTGGGAAATCTTCTATATAATTGCATACAGGTGTGTACTGTGTCAAATACGACATACATAATACAAACACTGATTCACCTATCTCTCTATCTCTACCTCTTTCTATCTCTATTCTCTCTCTATTTCTAGTCACTCTTGTTGTAGCTACTTGAAGGGGACTTCTCCATAATCTATCCCTTTCCTCGAGCTGCATCATTGGTATCAGAGCATCGATCTTGTGCGCATTTTCTTGTCAAACTAAGGAGTGAATACAATAAGCAAGCACACAACCATGGCCACATTGGAAGAAATGATGAAGTCTTTGATGAACAAGTGGGAAGAACATAATCAGACATTCGACAAATATCATCATAAGTTCAATCTGATGGTTGATCGATTGGACTCCACAGTAAAGGAAAAGAACTCCAGCCATTGTTCACTAGGGGGTTTGAAGGTTTCCAGTAGCTTTTCATCAAGTGGTTCCAGTATTTCTAAATCAAACGCCACTAATTGCAATTGGGGTAAGAATTCAATCCATTTCAATCTTAAGGAGGAGTTTCCTGTTTTTGATGGCAGAAATCCTAGACTTTGGATTAAAAAGTGTGTGAAACACTTCTCTCTTTACAACATACATGATGAACAAAAGGTTGAACTAGCTTCCAAGTATTTGCAAGGGGAATCTCAGTTGTGGTTTGGGAATTATTGCTTGTTTAGGAGATATATTAGTTGGGAAGATTTTATGATTGATTTCTTCTCTAGATTCAAGGATGATGTTGGGTCTAAAATGGTTGAAGAAATTATTGAGCCTAGTTCATCAAGAACTCTTAACCATGTCCTAGAAGGGCACGGGACCTCACCTATTATAGATGCCTCTAAAACCATGTTGAATTCTAAGAACATGTTGAATGAGTCTCAAGGTTCCACACTGCCATTGGTTCCTCCTCTAAGCTCAAAGGATGGTAAGACATTCAAGGAAGATAAGAAGCTACAAACTGCCCAGAATGTGTTCGACGAAATGCCTAAGAGAACTCAACCCACTAATTTTCATCAATCTGTTCATGACAAACCCAATGAAGATCGAGATTATATCAATTTACACCCAACCATTGGAAGAGATCTCTTCCATGGTTCTCATCAAGATGAAGGAAATTGATGAAGCCTATCTTTGCTCAATCATGAAAAATGCAGTGGTCGATCCCCATTTTACATCAAAAACCCCCCAACATCTTGGTACACAGGATGCTTATGTCATTATTGACTTGATTGTTGTGCATATCATCAATAAGCCAATTGTAGCTGTTGTTCCATATGGTCCTAACAAGAAGGTCACCAACACTAGTGAGAAAAACGTCCTGATTTTTTTTATCTTTGGTGGTAACACTCTTGATGTCTCCTTGCAACGACAAAAGTATATGGAGCCAAGGGAGAAGCATTTGAGGGATTCCCAAATAGATGAGAGCTATGTCTATGGGGTGGTCATTATTAGAGACTCCATCATCACCATCTTTGACCCCGAAGGAGTCATATGGTGAGGTTGGACAAGGCAGTTGTGGACTGTGAGCTTTGAGGGCAAAGCTTGTCTCAAGGGGGAAGGAATGATGTAGGGAGTTTGTTAAGAATTGTTAAGTTGGGTTATTATAGGTTGTTAGGAGTTTATTAGCTAAGTTAGCAAGTTGGTTTACTTGAAGAAGGGTGGGAAATCTTCTATATAACTGCATACAGGTGTGTACTGTGTCAGATACGAAATACATATACAAACACTGATTCACCTATTTCTCTATCTCTACCTCTTTCTATCTCTATTCTCTCTCTATTTCTAGTCACTCTTGTTGTAGCTACTCGAAGGGGATTTCTCCATAATCTATCCCTTTCCTCGAGCTACGTCACTTTAATTTTGAAATAATCAAAATTAAAAAGTGGAAAATTTTGAAATAATCAAAATAAAAAAGTGGAATAAAAGAACACGTTCGCCCAACTCCAATTGCGGCTGTTCACGCTCCCCTCCCCCCTCAAAATAATTATTTTTTTAACCAAAGGCAGAACAACTTTATTCAATACTCTGAAAGGTTACAAATGTCTGACACTACCAGATTGTTGATAAAACCTGGTAACTCACCCATCCATATCCTTTTCCCAATCAAGGTAGGATTAAAGTGAGCCAAGACATGGGCCACAGCATTCCCTTCCCTTTTGACATGTTGAAAGCTAACATAATCAAAGCTTTGTCCTACTGTTAATATATCTTGCAAAAACAACGCACACAGAGTATTTTCCTTCTTTTGCATCTGTAAATCTTTGATCAGATTGAGAGAATCACCCTCGATGATGACTCGCTTTAGCCCCATATTTCTGGCCTCTGAAATTGCTAGCAGACATGCACGTGCCTCTTCGAGCATAGCCCTCTCTCTCTCTCTCTCTCTACTGCAAACCCTCGCCGTGAAACGGGAGGCCTTCAACCCTCATAGTGCGCCGCTAGGGATTCTAGGGTTACACCGGAGTACTCTCTCTTTCTTTTTTTTCCTTCAAATAATTATACTATAAACACGTTAGTACTTTGCAAGGTACTAATGGTCAGAGGTGCATTAAATAATAGAAAAGATGCATCTCAAAACATTACATCATAATGCATAAATAATACCTTACATTAAAGTTACATCAGACAATAGAAATAATACATTATATAGGGAACAAGATATATTTACATTATGGAAATACTTATGATTAAAAAATACATAGTAACATAACTATATTACACTGCATAAATGATACAAAGGAAAATAGAAAAAGCTACAACAAAATATAGAAATAATACGTTACATATGCAAAAAACGACTAAAAGGACCTCATATTTTGGTGTAATAATTTTAAGAGCCCTATTTTTTTATAAATAATTGTTGGGTGACATTATTTTTGATGTAAATATTTAGGGGTGCCATTCGGGCCAATTTTCGGCCAAAAATGACACGAAATAGTGAGTTTTTACGCTTAGGCGTGTTTATTATGTTAACAGATTCACTTGTATATGTTAGAGTTAAGTATAGACTTCAATTTAAAACACGCATAAATATAAAATCCACCGCTTTGCGCCGTTTTTGGCCGGAAATTGGCCGGAATGTCACCCCTAAATATTTACATCAAAAATAGTGTCGCCCAACAATTATTTATCAAAAAATAGGGCCCTAAAAATTATTACACCAAAATATGAGGCCCCTTTAGTCATTTTTTGTTACATATATGTACGTATAAGATACATTTACATCATAGAAAAAATATAACACTTATAATGAAAAGGGTCCACTATAACATAGATAATAATAATACTTTACGTAAATGATACATAGGATAACAGAAAAGTTACATCAGAAAATAGAAATAATATATTACATTTGGGCGAAAGATACATTTATTTCATGGAAAATAATGTAACAATTATGATGAAAAAGATATATTGTAACATAGATTTAAGGGTTTTTGGCCACAAAAAATCTGTATTGAGGGGCTTGTGACTGGAAATAATCCAAAGTGACTTTTCGGCCACCGACAGTCTGTATTTTTTCACTATTTTCTCATAGCAGTCCATAATCAATTTCCAGCATCAGAAAGCTGACATGGCGATCGAAAATTTCCTTTTTGAAGTGTGAATAAACATACTTTCCGATCGCCACGTCAGCTTTCCGGTGTCGGAAATTGATGTTGGACTGCTATGAGAAAATATTGAAAAAGTATAGACGGTCGGTGGCCGGAAAGTCACTTTGGATTATTCCCAATCACAAGCCCCTCAATACAGATTATTTGTGGCCAAAAACCCTAGAAATAATACATTACATATGGTAAAAGGTACATTTACTTCATGGAAAAAAGTATAACAGTTATGATGAAAAAGATACATTGTAACGTAGATATAATACATTACATAAAGAATACATAGGAAAACATAAATGATGCAATACGTATGCATGAACGATACATTACATCACAGGAAAAAAAAATATCACTCATAAAGTAAAATAAACTGTAAATAAGATTCAAACCATGGATTTATATATATGTCATTAAATATACTCACCAATGAACCATTAAATTGTTGTTGATAAGAAAAGAAATTAACTTATTTTTGTATTGTTGTTGATGAGAAATATACACTAAAATGGAAGAAAGATACACTGTAAAATACAAAAAATGCACCTAAAAAACAATTTTTTGTATTGTTGTTGATGAGAAAAGATACACTAAAATTTGAAGAAAGATACACTATAAAAATACAAAAACTGCACCTAAAAGTCCAATTTTCGTATTGTTGTTATAAGAAAAGATACATTAAAAGTTGAAGAAATACATTGTAAAATACAAAAAGTACGCTAAAACCTAATAACGCATCCATTGTAACATTCAAACGTGTGGCCCCACGCAAGAATGTTCGCTCGTTTCTTCGTACATCATTAGTATGTTATAATTTGCGACAATAAATCTCTTTCTCACTCCTCAACAAATCCAACGGTGATTTTTTTAGCCTTCAATTTAGTGTCAAGGAATTTTCGGAACCATCTGGAATGTTCTAAAAACATCCGCAATACTCCACATTTTTCATGAGATCTCTAGAATTCTCTACAATTCCTAGAGTTCCCTTGATTTTTGTAGACTATTCGTGAATGTCCTAGAATATTCTAGAGTACTCTACACTTGTACAGAATGTTAGATACTAGTATGGAAGGATCTAGATTAGCAATAGAAACCGTTGAATCAAATCAATCTCCACTGTCAATTGAGGAGGTGAGAGTGTATAAATGTCCCCTTGAGATCTCATTTGTAAAAATCCATTATTTGGAAGCAATACTCAAAGCATTCTCCTAAACACACTCTTGTCTATCGACTTTGTCTTCAAAGGTTTCTTAGTCTATCATAGTCTAAGTTAAGCTTGTGAAAGGCTTACTAACAGGCTTATAAGATAAACTCGGCCCAAAGTTTGCTAGCGCCGCATGGGTGTTGTACAAATTAAAGTTAACCCATGACATTTGTTATCAGAGCCTCGGTTTGAAGTCCGTGTGTGGGAGAAGTCATGTCGAGTATGGCTAAGCAAAACTCCAAGAAGGGCAAGGGAAATGAGGAGAACATGGAGAACCCGAAACTTGTCACTCTTGATGAAAGGGTGGCCGAGGTGGAGGACATCGTGTCCCACATGGTGAAGGAAGTCGAGGTCTTGATGGGAAAGGCCGAAGACACGGAGGAATTTGCTTCTAAGGATGAGATAAAAGAATTCCAAGATGACGTGCAAAGCGCCTGTGATTCTCTCAAGGCGAAACTTGTTCATGGGGATGATGCTCTCAAAACGGAGTTGAAGGATTCCAACAAAGCCCTTAGGAGGGAGCTGGCGGATTGCAAATCAGCAATCGAGTGTCTTACCAACAAGGTGGAAGAATTTGAGTTGCAATTGAAGACTTGCATGGGTACGTTGGTCAATGGTAGAGGCGTTCGGGAGATTTCCCTCTTCAAGAAGGATAACACTCCTTCTTTTCCTCCTTTCTATAAGGGGTCAAGGAATGCGCAGAAGATTGATGACTTCATTTGGAATAAGGAGTCATACTTTGAGTCCAAAAACATAGTGGACGAGAGGAAGAAGGTAAACACTTCCTGCTACTTTAAAGACATTGCCTTAATATGGTGGCGATGCAGGTGTAAGGATGCCGCCATCAAGACAGATTTAGGGTTTTGATCCCATCACTACTTGGGATCAACTAGAGAGGGAGCTTAAGAGACAATTCTATGCGGAGGATGCCGAATTCGAAGCTTGAACTAGACTTCGACACCTCCAACATAAGGATGTAAGTATTTGGGAGTACGTCAAGAACTTCCAAGAACTCATGTTGGAGATCACCGACATGAGTGCCAAGGATAAGTTGCTTATGTTCCTTGAGGATTGCAACTATGGGCTAAGATGGATCTGAAGTGCCAAGTGGTGACTGATCGATATTGATTCAACAATTGTTGTTGCCAACACCCTGCCTGAACGTAGGTGAGAGTTCTCCAATGAACCAAGTTAGAAGCCAAGTAACAGTCAGAAAGGTGGGGGAGATCGAGACGAGTCTCCCAAAAAGGATCGACCCTTCAAAAGCCACGACAAGGACAAGGGAAAAGGCAAAAAGGATGATGCCCCAAGGGGTTACTCATGCTTCTTATGCAATGGGCCACATCGGGTTGTCGAATGACATATGAGGGGAAAGATTGCTTCCCTCATAAGGGAAGAAGAAAAGAAAGAAGAGGATATCTTCTCTAAAATTCCTTAGCGCCGTCTAAGATAAGGTCGAGCAAGGATCCTATGGGCGCATGCAAGTAGAGACACACATCAATGACAAGCCTCTTCAAGCATTGTTGGACACAGGTGCATACATGGTTTATATGTCCAAGGAGCTTGCCGATGAGGTGGGCCTCTCATACACCAAAACCAAGGGCTTTGTTAAGGGTGTAAATGAATAAAAACTCATGATCTTTGGAGTTTCCAAGGACACTCTCATTCACATCGAACATGGGAAGATAAGGTCGATATCACCGTCGCTCCTTTAGATGACAAGAAATTCTACTTGGGATTGATTTCTTTGTCAAAGCAAAGGCCTTCCTCATCCCCTTCGCCAATGTTATGTG
This sequence comes from Portulaca oleracea, assembly GCA_029582165.1. Classification (NCBI taxonomy): domain Eukaryota; kingdom Viridiplantae; phylum Streptophyta; class Magnoliopsida; order Caryophyllales; family Portulacaceae; genus Portulaca; species Portulaca oleracea. The sequence goes on along the minus strand of CM055880.1, from coordinate 33,883,735 downwards.
CATCGTGGAGGGAACACAACCGTGTGTCGTTCCGGTAAGGACAGACATTGATGACGGAAGGATGATATCTGCCCTTCAACTTTCGAATGAATATGGAAGAAGATGACAAAAAAAAAGCTTAAGTACCTAGGACCGTCCAAGAGGTATTTGGAGAGTTCAAGGACATCATACCCGCAAAGTTCCCCTAGAAATTTCCTCATAGGAGGGAAGTAGATCACGAGATCGAGTTGGAGCTGGGGGGCTAAACCACCCGGGTTTGTTCCCTACTGAATGGCACCGCCAGAGTTGGGGGAGCTAAAGAGACAACTCAAGGAGTTGTTGGATGTTGGGTACATCTGCCCTTCCAAGTCTCCTTATGGTGCACCGGTCCTTTTCCAAAAGAAGTACAATGGGTCACTTCGGCAATATCGATTATAAAACTCTAAACAAGGTAACCATCAAGAATAAATGCCCTATTCCCCGTATTGATGATCTATTCAATCAACTTGGAGGTGCAAAGTATTACACCAAACTTGATTTGAAGAGTGGGTACTACCAAGTTCACATAGCTAAAGTAGGGAACGTGAAGACAACATGTGTGACTCGCTATGGATCATATGAGTTTCTAGTCATGCCGTTTGGGCTCACAAACGCCCATACCACATTTTGCACCCTCATGAACAAGGTACTTGTTCCGTTCCTTGATCACTTTGTGGTGTTTTATCTTGATGACATTGTCACGCATAGCAAGACTATGGAAGATCATAAGGAGCATTTGGGGCAAGTGTTTAAGACACTTTGGGATAACGAGCTTTATGTGAAGAAGGAGAAGTGTTCCTTTGCCTAAGAAGAAGTACCATTCTTGGGCCATATCGTGGGGAAAGGCAAGCTATGCATAGATCCGGCGAAGATCAAAGCGATCCTTGATTGGGAGACACCAACTAGGGTCATCGAGCTCAGATCATTCCTTGGCTTAGTGAACTACTATCGGCGGTTTATTAAGGGATATTCCGCTATCGCTGCTCCCTTCACCAACTTTCTCAAGAAGGGAAAAGGATAGGCTTGGAGCGAAGAATGCCAACTAGCCTTTGAAATTTTAAAGGTTGACATCGAAGAACCCGTTCTAGCACTTCTCGATCTTGGAAAGCCATTCGTACACACCGATACTTCCAGTTTTGTCATTGGAGGAGTATTGATGCAAGATGACCATCCCATTTCCTATGAGAGTCGAAAGCTCAATGGCAGTATGCGGTACAAGAGAAGAAGATGACTGAAGTTATACATTGCCTTTGAACTTGGAGGCACTACTTGCTCAGGAGTAACTTCATTATCAAGACAAACAACGTTGCAACGAACTACTTCCAAGAAAGCTCGATGGCAAGACTTCTTAGAGGAGTTTGATTATACGATGGAGTATAAGTCGGGTCTTGCTAACTGGGTAGCCAACGCTCTAAGTTGGAAAGGAGTAGAATTTTCCGACATCAGCTAACCCCAATGCAACCTACGTTATCGAATCAAGGAAGGATTGGAGCATGATTCATTTGTAAAGACCATCTCCAACCTAATCAAGGATGGAAAGACAAGGAGATTTTGGGTTAAAGATGGGTTTATTCTCACTAAGGGCGGGCGAGTATGTGCTCCTTCATATGGTGGCCTTAGAAGGGGAATCTTGAAGGAATTTCATAACATCAAGTGGACCGAGCATCTAGGTACGCATTGCACACTAGCAATGGTAGACAATTCCTACTATTGGAGTTAATTGAAGAATGATGTTGAGGCCTATGTCAAAACTTGTCTTGTATGCCAACAAGACAAGATTAAATAAGGAGTACCCAAAGGACTCCTCCACCAACTTCCCATTCCCGAGAGATCGTAGGAAAGAATTTCTATGGAATTCATCGTTGGGTTACCTACAAGTGATGGATATAATTGGATCCTTTGGTGGTAGACTGATGCTCGAAGTATACCTTTATTCCTGCCCCCAAGGAATGCACCGCTGAGCATGCCGCCCAACTCTTTTTTAAGCATGTTGTAAAGTATTAGGGCTTGCCTTGCTCGATTGTGAGTGATTGAGACACTTGCTTTACATGGCGTTTTTGGACGGAGTTATTCAAGCTCATAGGTTTCGAGCTTAACTTCTCTACCAGCTTTCATCCTCAAAGCAATGGACAAACCAATAGGGTGAATGCACTTTTGGAGATGTACCTCTGACACTTTGTGAGTGCCAACCAAATGGACTGGGAAAATCTGCTTGACGTAGCCTAATTCTCCTATAACTTGCAAAAGAGAGATTCCATGGGTCAAAGTCCGTTTGAGATTGTCACAGGACAACGACCGTTGGCATCGAGCATTATTGCTACGGGCTATAAGGGTCCAAGTCCACCCGCATTTCAGTTTTCCAAGAATTGGGATGACCAACTTGGGGTGGCACGAACTTATTTGGAAAATGCTTCCGAGAAGATGAAGAAATGGGTCAATAAGAAGAGGCGCCTAAGGGAATTTCAAGTTGGTTACCACGTGCTTGTTAAACTCTACAACCACGCGAGGTTAGAAGGGTGACATCGAAGCCTACTTCGAAGGTATGAAGGGTCATCCCATCATCAAAAAGGTGGGAGCACAAGCTTATAAGGTGGATTTGCCTCCCAAGATCAAGTATCATCATGTCCTCAATGTAAGCTTACTTAAACCTTACCATGGAGACAAAGACGATCCGAGTAGAGGCATATCTCAACGGGAACCAATGAGTATCAAGATCCAACATGACAAACAAGCGAGACAATTCTTGCCAACTGAGTGGTGCGCCAACTAGGTGTACCTCCGAGTAGGGAGTTACCTGTCTAGTGGAATGGACTTTCCAATAGCGAAGCAAGTTGGGAGTCTATCCAAAACTTATGGTAATTCAAGAAGCATATCCAAGCATACAAGAACTTGAAGGCAACGAGGACGTCGCCAGATTAGGTGAGGAAGAACGCACAAAACTTTTGGAACCATCTGGAATGTCCCAGAATGTTATAGGAACATATGGAATACTCCATATTTTTCATGAGATCTCTAGACTTCTTTCCCTAGAGTTCCCTTGATTTCTCTAGAGTATTCATGAATGTCCTAAAATATTCTAAAGTACACTACACTTGTATAGAATGTTAGTACTTGTACAGAAGGATCGAGATTAGCAATAGGGACCGTTAGATCAAATCAATCTCCATCGTCCATTAAGGAGGTGGGAAGTGTATAAATACCCCTTGTGGTCTCATTTGGAACCATCCATCATTTAGAAGCAATACTTAAAGTATTTTCCCAAACACTCTCTTGTCTCTCTACTTTGTCTTCAAAAACTTTCTTAATCTTTCATAGTCTAAGTTACGCTTATGAAAGACTTACTAGCAAGTTTATCAGAGAAATTTGGATCAAAGTTTGTTAGCGCCGGACAGGTGTTGTAAAAATTAAAGTCACTCCGTGACATAAGGCACAAAGAGGTAGAGAGATTAATTGGAGTACTTGACAAAAAAAATGTCATTAAACTTTCCAAAATAGTAAAAAATGTCACTGATTGTTATAAATTGTCATTATTGTCACTCAACTTTCCAAAATAGTAAAAATGCTACTGAAACATGCTATAACAAATTCTGAACCGGTTAAAAGATTCTTTGGACAAAAATGCCACTCAACATTCCAAAAAAATCAAAATTGCAAATCAACTTTCCCAAGAAATAAAAAATGTCACTACTATCAATTAAAATAAAAAAAAGTCTCTAGCTTTCATTTATTTAAATTAATATATAAAATTATTCGATTTCAATTGGAGATTCGTAGGAAAATAAAAATTTTGTTTATAAATCATGTAATTGTAACTTTTTTATTATTAGGATTTTATATAGTAATGTTGAAATTTTTTTTATGTTTTCTCTGTAAAATTTATTTTATTTTATTTCTTATTTTATTACTAAAATATTTATAATAATATTTTTTTATGACTTGTTTTCTGTTCCTTTTGTCTTACTATAGTCTATAACACATTATTTTAACATTAAATTATATATATATATATATATATATATATATATATATATATATATATATAAGTGATCATATAAGCATTGGGTTTATGTGAGCATGTGAGCATTAGGATTGTGGACCCTTGGATCTTCAATCAATGGATGAGAAAAAAAGTGGAGTTTGGCTTTTTTTCTTTTGTCCATTTGACACAGCCCTCACGTGAGGTTGGGAGAAAAAAAAAAAGAAAGAAATTGGTTGCCCCTTCCCAAAAAAACAACGCATGATCACACGATCCCAAAAACCAATTGAAGTTTTTCTTCCCCCCTCTCCAGACTGAACGTTCATCTCCCCTCCTCCTCCACACAGGGATGCGAACTCAAAGACGAACACATTATATGGTTTCTGACGTATTGTGTGGTGTATCTCGACGAACTCGACGGCGAAGGATGACAGAATCGGAAAGTTTCAGGTAAGTGATTTGGGTGTGGGTTCCGGTGCGGAATTAGGGTTCCAATTGGGTGTAGTGTTATTTTAATGGTGTTTTTCAATGTGAATTTGTTTATGTGAATTTTTTTAGGGTTTAGTTCATTGAAACAATTGTATTTGTTTTCAGATACATGAAATTTTGAATTTAATGGTTGAACAAGGAAGCATGAAGGAGGTTCATGTGGAAGAAGCAAGTAAAAGGTTAACATTTTAGGTGGGTTGACTACGAACTGTCGATATGTATTTTACGTTCGATGACTTGAGCGAATGTTGTCTATAGTAGCTGTAATAGATGTCCACTATTTGGGAGGTAATTGTGTTGATAAAGGTGGGGGTTTGGCGGGGGTTTTCAAGAGTGAAATTAGTGTGTTATATAAGTGTTGTCCACAGGGACATTAGTGGATGTCCACTGGTGAAACTAGTGGTGTCCACAGTATTGATTTTGTGATTTGAATACACGAATTCGTTATGTAGCTGAAGTTACAAAATGTTGGGGTTTTGGGGTGGTTTTCCCAGCATGAATTGGTGTGTTATATGAGTGTTGTCCACATCGACATTAGTTAACGTCCACTAATGAAACTGGTAGAGTGCACAGTATTGATTATGTATTTTGAATATACGAATTCGTGATGTAGCTTATGTTTCAAAAGGTTGGGCTTTTGGGGTGGTCTTTCCCAGTATGAAATTGGTGTATTATATGAATGTTGTCCATAAGGAAATTAGTTGATGTCCATTGATGAACCTGGTGGTGTCCAAAGTATTGATTATGTATTTTGAATATACGAATTTGTTATGTAGCTGACGTTTCAAATGTGTAGTTTATGTTTGAGAGGGGTGTGGGTTGGAGATAATTGTGTTAAGAAAGATTGAATTTGGCAGGGTTTTATTCAATATGAAACTTGATACATGGTGAAAATGTTGTCTACAGTGACATTGATTGATGTCCACTGATGTTATGAGTGATGTCTACAATGATGAATGATTGTGAAGAGGTCCGGGTTCCATTCTCCACTTTGGTGATCTCCGCCAAGCGAGCCGCGTCAAACAACTCGAGCCTTGAGTTACAATTCCCGGTCACTACCGGAATTACGAGGCTAGTCTCGGCCATCCAGTGGATGGGCCTCGGGACTCTCTAGGCGGGCCCGCCCCAAAACACCGACCCCGGAGGCCTCGGGACCGGACCGGGTCGTCCCGAGATTGGAGAATAGGAGGTATCGGGGTGCGGGTGTAAGACCCCGGAAGCAACAAAGTCCAAGCACAAGAGGGCGTCATGCAGCAGGTCGTCACGCCCGTGACGCTTTTGGTCGCGCCCGTGACGCATCAGTCCAGGTCGTCACGCCCGTGAACCTCGCCAGGTCACGACCGTGACTCGTCACGGCATTTTGGGAAAAAGTGGGCAGAATTCGTCACGCCCGTGACCCTCGCCAGGTCACGCCCGTGACTCGCTGCGGCATTTTGGGGAAATTGGGAAGAAGTTCGTCACGCCCGTGACAATTCGGCGTAGCGCCCGCTACGATCGCGCGCCCGAAAATCGCCTGGAGTTTTCGCTCTGGTCACGCCCGTGACCATCTGGCGTAACGCCCGTGACGGCGTTGTTTTGCGTGTTTTGCTTGGTTTAAAACGCTGAGTTTTGCTTATGTTATAAATACTTGTTTAGCACTTTTTCCAAGACAGTTTTTTGACAATTAATGATATGCTTAAGCATTGCTAGGGTTTCTCCCTATTCTCTCTAAACCTTGTTTACTTTATCCATTGTTAATGGTGGTGTTGCAAGTCACTCCTTTATTGATCATTTGGTGGAATCTTCCTTTATGATGGCCATGGTGGGGTGTTAGGCTTTGGTGGTAGAATCTCCTTTATCCAAGGTCATATCCAGTCCTTTTGGTGTCCAAGTTATTACTCGATTGTTGATACAAGTCACTCAAGCTCGTCCATCAATCTTTCCCATCGCGCCACGCTCCATTTGGTATCAGAGCCCAAGGTTTTTCACCTAGCTTGAGTGCTTTCTATTGTTCTTGCTAGTTTGTTGTCTATTGTTTGATTTTGGTATTTTGATTGAAATATTGGTGTTCCCCAACCCTTGTGACTCCAAGTGTGTTGGAGAAATTGTTATTGCTATTGTGTTTGTTGAATTTGATGCATATTGGAGCTTTGAGGTGAAGTTGGAAAATTGTGCCCGCTAGGTGTTCGATAAAATGCCCAAGTGAGGAAAAAAAACACAAAGAACCCTTAGCCAAACACAAGCCAACTACAAGAAAACCCCCAAACTCCACAAAATATCCCAAACACAATCCGTCCCATACCTTTCCCTCGATATGGATGGTCACGATGATTCCGATCGAGAGGAACATAGCCACCGGAGGAGTTCCCGAGTCCAAGGAATTGAGGATCGACTCGCCACGATGGACGAGAGGTTCACTTCCCTTGAGAATCATAACGCTAACATCGAGCGGACTCTTCTGGAGATGGCGGCCTAAATGAACAATTTAGCGGTGCAACGTCAAGGACAACCACAGGTTGAACGTCGGAGGCGTGCACAAAGCCCTATCCGTCCTCCTCCAAACTTCGAGTCGAGTGACAATGCTAGAGGCTCTCCGCGACACAGAATTCGTCAGAATGTGCAAGATCCACCCCCTCGTGACGACTTCCAGGACCTTAAGATTGACATCCCCGAATTCAACGGCTCCACTGACCCGGATGACTACATCGAATGGATCCAACTGATGGATAGGATCTTCGAGACCAACGAGTATGACGATGAGAAGGCTTATAAGATCGCAAGCTTGAAACTCACCAGGGCCGCTTCGCTTTGGTTTGAGAATATGAAGTTGCAGCGGACTCGTGAAGGGAAGGCGAGGATTTCCACTTGGACCCGGCTTAAGCAAGTGATGAATCGCCGCTTTTTGCCAAACACTTACCGTCATGACGTTCTGAAGAAGGCATATGCCCTTACCCAAGGCAAACGAACCGTCGGGGAGTACATATCGGAATTCGAGCAACTTCTTATCAAGAGTGGCCTCCAGGAACCTGAAGATCAAACCATGATGCGTTTTTTGAATGGCTTGGATCCTACCATCGCTAAGAGGGTCGAGATTCAACCTTACTATTCCATGGATGAGCTGTGTAGCTTGGCCCTTCGGGTTGAATGACGTCGGAAAGAAAGGGCTCTCGCCAAACCGATTTCACGCAACTACTTTCCACCGTCAAACCGTCCTCCTCTTCAATCGGCCACACCCAAGCCTAGTGAGACACCCAAGTTCCCCGCGACACCCCGAACTGATAAAGGAAAGGGACTTGTTGTGGCGTCTCCTACGGGAACCACTCGTCTTGTGGAGGGAAAGAAATGCTTCAAGTACCATGGATATGGCCACTTCCAGGCTGATTGCCCAAACCGACGGACCTTAACTCTCAAAGAGGTTTAAGACATTGACGAGGAATTGCAAGGAGCCCAGGATGAGCCTGAAATTGTTGTTGAGGACGCCTACACTAGCGAAGAAGGGGAAACCACGGCTTTTTCGCGTGACCAAGGAGGCGCTCTTGTCTTGAGGCGAGCTTTGCATGTTCAAGAAGCCCCTCTTGACAGAGCCTAGCGGGAGACTATATTCCAAACAAGGTGTGCGAGCTTATCATCGATGGGGGAAGCTGTACTAATGTGGCCTCTACCTATATGGTTGACAAACTGGGATTACCCCTATTGCCACATCCCCGTCCTTATTCGCTGAAATGGCTCAATGACCGCGACGACATTAAGGTAACCAATCGTGTCTTAGTGAATTTAACCTTTGGCACTAACTACAAGGACTCTATTGTTTGTGATGTTGTCCCCATGAGCGCGTGTCACATATTGTTGGGTCGACCGTGGCAATTTGACAAGAAGACCGTTCATAACGGATTAAAGAATACTTACTCCTTTATCCACGAGGGCAAGAGGGTTAAGCTTCTCCCACTAGCACCACATGAAATATTACCACCTAAACCTGGGGCGGGAAGTGAGGAGCCCAAACACTTGAGTGAGACACGGGTCGAGCGAGCCCTAAGCAAGGGGAAGGCCATTCTTGCCTTACTCCTCTTAGAGGCGAACACATGTGAGGAAGTGACACCTAAACACCCTCTCGTTGCCCCTCTACTTGCCGAATTCAGAGACGTGTTCCCCGAAGAGCTCCCACCGGGTCTACCTCCTATCCGAGGTATTGAGCATCAAATCGATCTTATTCCCGGCGCTCCACTTCCAAACAAGGCGGCATATCGGTGCAACCCGCAAGAAACCAGGGAATTGCAAAGGCAGGTTGACGAGCTTATTTCACGAGGTTGTGTTCGAGAGAGCATGAGCCCGTGCTCCGTCCTGGCCCTACTGGTTCCGAAGAAAGATGGTACTTTCAGGATGTGTGTAGATAGCCGAGCCATCAATAACATTACCATCAAGTATCGGTACCCTATACCGAGGCTTGATGACATGCTCGATGAACTACATGGCTCCTGCATCTTCTCCAAGATTGATCTACGTAGTGGCTACCATCAAATCCGTATGAAGGAAGGCGATGAGTGGAAGACAGGGTTCAAGACAAAAGGGGGATTATTTGAGTGGTTTGTCATGCCATTTGGGCTTTCCAACGCCCCGAGCACGTTCATGCGTCTTATGAACGACGTATTGAGGCCCTTTATTGGTAAATTCGTCGTGGTTTATTTCGATGATATTCTAGTATATTCGAGGAGTGAAGCGGAGCATATTGTGCATTTGGAGCGGGTGTTCGAGGTTTTGCGGCAACAACGGCTTTACGGTAAACTGGAGAAGTGCGAATTTTGCACTCCCCAAGTCGCCTTTCTTGGGTATATTGTTTTTGGCACGGGTATTTCTATGGACCCTTCGAAGGTGGAGGCCATCCGCTCTTGGCCCTCTCCCTCTACTATCACGGAGGTGAGGAGCTTCCACGGTCTTGCGTCGTTCTACCGCCGGTTCATCAAGGGGTTTAGTACCCTTACCGCCCCTATTACCGAGTGCATGAAGAAGGGCGCCTTTGAGTGGACCCGAGCGGCCCAAGGAGCATTTGAGAAGCTGAAATCTCGACTTTGTGAGACTCCGGTACTTGCTCTCCCGGATTTCACGCAAGCCTTCGAAGTGGATTGCGATGCTAGTGGTGTAGGCATTGGAGTTGTTTTGATGCAAAACCAACGTCTTATCGCTTATTTCAGTGGAAAAACTCAGCGGGTCAAGGAAGAATTATTCCACATATGATAAGGAGTTTTACGCTCTTGTACGGGCTCTAGATCATTGGTCACACTATTTGAGGCCAAGCCAGTTTGTCCTTCATTCAGATCATGAGGCGCTCAAATATTTGAACGGACAACACAAGCTTAGCTCCCGGCATGCAAATTGGGTTGAGTTCCTTCAAGGATTTAACTTTGTAGCAAAACACAAGAAGGGGAGTGTAAATGTGGTCGCCGATGCACTTTCGAGGAGACACTCTCTTCTTTCCGTAGTTGAGGCAAGGGTACTTGGGTTTCAGCACCTAAAGGAGTTTTATAAGGAGGATGATGACTTCAAATCACACCTCGGTGGTGGTGATGGACCGTATTTGCTACAAGACGGATTTCTCTTCAAGGGTAATAAGTTGTGCGTTCCAAAATGTCCGTTGAGAAAGCTTCTAGTACGGGAAGTTCATGGAGGTGGTCTCGCCGGTCACTTCGGTATCAATAAGACCATCGACATGTTAAAGGAGCATTTTTATTGGCCGAAGATGGGAGGCGATGTGCAGGATGTGGTATCGAAGTGTATTACTTGTCACCATGCCAAGAGCCAGTTCCACCAGGGGCTTTATACACCCCTTCCGGTTCCGAATGGTCCGTGGGAGGATTTGAGTATGGACTTCATTGTAGCTCTTCCCCGTGCGTGGCAAAGATGCAATTCTAGACGTCGTTGACCGTTTTTCTAAAATGGCGCATTTCGTTGCTTGCGAGAAAACCGATGACGCCACACACATTGCCACACTTTTCTTCCGAGAGGTGGTGCGTTTGCATGGTGTTCCGAGGACTATTGTGTCAGATCGTGATACTAAATTTATGGGGCACTTTTGGAGGTCTTTGTGGAAGCTCTTGGGGATGAAGCTTTTATTTAGCACATCGCATCATCCTCAAACAGACGGCCAAACTGAGGTAACTAACAAGACTCTCATTACATTACTTCGGGGTCTTGTGAGTCGGAGTCTACGAGATTGGGATGCCAAGTTGTGTCACGCCGAGTTTGCCTATAATCGATCCCCCTCTTTTGCTACGGGACATTCGCCCTTCGAGACTTGCTATGGGGTCAACCCCATAACTCCTATCGAGCTCCTTCCTCTTCCTTTAGAGTCGAGGGTTAGCTTCGAAGCAAGTGAGAAGGCCGCTGAGATCCAGAAGCTTCACCGGCAAATTCGAGAGAAGATCGAGCGCACCAATAAACTTTATAAGGCTCGAGCCAATAAGCATCGCCGTGGTATCACGTTTAAACCGGGAGACTTGGTTTGGCTACATTTAAGGAAGGAACGGTTCCCTTCTCGGAGGAGTAATAAGCTAATGCCACGAAGCGAGGGTCCGTTCAAGGTTCTGGCCAAGATAAATGACAATGCTTACAAGCTCGATCTTCCGGGTGACATCGGTGTTTCCTCAAACTTCAACATCGGGGACCTTTCGCCCTACATGGATGATGTTGAACCCGACATGGATTTGAGGGCAAATCCTCTTCAAGAAGGGGAGGATGAAGAGGTCCGGGTTCCATTCTCCACTTTGGTGATCTCCACCAAGCGAGCCGCGTCAAACAACTCGAGCCTTGAGTTACAATTCCCGGTCACTACCGGAATTACGAGGCTAGTCTCGGCCATCCAGTGGATGGGCCTCGGGACTCTCTAGGCGGGCCCGCCCCAAAACACCGACCCCGGAGACCTCGGGACCGGACCGGGTCGTCCCGAGATTGGAGAATAGGAGGTATCGGGGTGCGGGTGTAAGACCCCGGAAGCAACAAAGTCCAAGCACAAGAGGGCGTCATGCAGCAGGTCGTCACGCCCGTGACGCTTTTGGTCGCGCCCGTGACGCATCAGTCCAGGTCGTCACGCCCGTGAACCTCGCCAGGTCACGACCGTGACTCGTCACGGCATTTTGGGAAAAAGTGGCGAGTCGTCGCGCGTGACCTCGCCAGTCGCGCGTGACTCATGCGGCATTTTGGGGAAATTGGGAAGAAGTTCGTCACGCCCGTGACAATTCGGCGTAGCGCCCGCTACGATCGCGCCCAAAATCGCTCGTTCGCTTCGTCACGCGTGACCATTCGCGTAACGCCCGTGACGGCGTTGTTTTGCGTGTTTTGCTTGGTTTAAAACGCTGAGTTTTGCTTATGTTATAAATACTTGTTTAGCACTTTTTCCAAGACAGTTTTTTGACAATTAATGATATGCTTAAGCATTGCTAGGGTTTCTCCCTATTCTCTCTAAACCTTGTTTACTTTATCCATTGTTAATGGTGGTGTTGCAAGTCACTCCTTTATTGATCATTTGGTGGAATCTTCCTTTATGATGGTCATGGTGGGGTGTTAGGCTTTGGTGGTGGAATCTCCTTTATCCAAGGTCATATCCAGTCCTTTTGGTGTCCAAGTTATTACTCGATTGTTGATACAAGTCACTCAAGCTCGTCCATCAATCTTTCCCATCGCGCCACGCTCCAGGATGGTAGTGATAATGATTGTGTTTTGTGTTTATATTTGTGCGGTTAAAAAAATGATGTATGATAACGTTGGATGTTCGCAATCAGAGTAATTAATGTCCCCTTATGTTATGGTCACATGCTCACAGTGTATTGGTGGTGTGTTTGTCAAAGTTGCACCCTTAATCTGAGAAGGGACGGTAGTGATAATGATTATGTGTTGTGCAATTTGTAAGTACACAGTCAGTTTGCCATCCCTTACTTTTCCACTATTATATTGTTCAATCCCCAAATATATTGAGCGTCAACTTGTTCCATTGTAGGAAGAACGATTGGAGGCATTGGGGAAACACTACTGCCACGATATAATTATGCATGAAGATAACAGGTTGAAAAACTATGTTTACAGCAAGGCTTCTCAGTGGGATGAAACCAAGTCACTTCCGCCAATCTGATTTAATGGTGTTAGATGGGTCACTCCTGGATTCGGATTATATAGTACATGGTGTATTGTAGAACTTTAAGAACATTTTTAGTGGTTGTCATGTTAGTGTCATGAACAACAGTTGGATTGTTGGTTAGCTTTTTTTTTTCCATATTTTCTCTTTACTATTAGTAGAACATATTATTTATTTGGTTCGAAAAATCACCTCATGATGGATACGTTTACATTCAAGTGTAGCTATTTTTTTTGTCTCCCGCTTAGTTGCATTTGTTGTCCACATTGGTAATGAATGATGTATGCGATTATATTGGCTGATGTCCACAATAATATTTGATGATGTTCGCAATGACATTTAAATGATATCCGTTGGTATCATATGTATATACTTTAAGTCCATATTGGTAATCAATGATGTCCCCAAGAATATTGAAAGATGTCCGCAATAATATTGAACAAAGCTAATTTTTGTCCTATACGGCGCAGACCACATTTATAATGCTTGATGTCCACAGTGATATGGACTAAAGTCCACTTTGGTCATCCACGTATGTGTGCGACAAACCATATATAGTCAAAGTCCTCATTGGTAACTAATAAGGTCCGCAATAATACTAATAGATGTCCACAATGATATCGAAGGATGACCATTGTTTACATCTGTACGTTAAGTCATCACGTATGTTTGCATGAGAGATACCACATACAATACATCAAGTATGTGTGGGTAGGTGATATCACATACTGTACATAATGTCCTCAATCCAAATACTTGATGTCCTCTTTATAGATACTTGATGTCTTTAGTCTTAAAACCGAATGCTCACCACATTTTACAAAAGCAAAAAAATATATCAAGTACATGCCAATGAAATTGAGTGTCCTCCAAATTACAATACTTAAATTTTCACATGATGGGGTAAAATTCATATGAAGTAACATGCGTCCATATTTAAGCAAAAGTCCACATCGAATGAAACTGAATGTCTTCCAATGACAATACTACAGAATATATAATTGAAGTTCACATTAGTAATTAAGGATGTCCGTGAGGATACTAATGGATGTCCACAATGATATTAAAGGATGACCATTGTTTACATTTGTAAGTTAAGTCACTAAGTATGTTCGAATGGAGGATACCACACGCAACACATGATGTCCTAAGTCCAAATGCATGATGTCTTGCTTATAGGTATTTGATGTCCTTAATGTAAAAATTGAATGCCCACCACTCTTTACAAATGCATAAAAAGATATCAAGTACATGCACACCAATGAAACTGAGTGTCCTCCAAATTACAATTCTTAAATCCCAACATGATGGGGTAAAATGCATATGAAGTAACATGTGTCCACATCTAAGAAAAAGTCCCCATCAAATGAAACGAAATGTCTTCCAATGACAATTCTACAGAATAAAATACATACTCCAAATAATCCCCAAAAAAATCACCACTCCAACTATATATGTTCATACATAAGTACATAACCCTTACAGAAATCATATTTAGAAACAATAACATGTCATCGATAGCGTCCTGGGCAATTTCGAATGTCGTGCATTGCAATTTGGTCACAACATGCACCGTCATGCATTTGCTTTCTTCGTTACAACCTCAACAATTGTCTTTGTTCTCTTGCCCCTCCCTTTCGTTGTTGATGCCGACAACGGGTGAATTGTAGCCTCTTTTAGCACATGGACATGAAGTATAATGAAAATGAATATCAAATGAAACATGTTAGGATATCAATTACAATGATGATGAGCATCAATTGCATAAATTACTCTATTATACCCATATCAAATGAAACATGTTTTGCACAATGAAAATGAATATCAAATGAAACATGTTTGGCATATGGACATTAAGTACAATAAAATGAATATCAAGTATAATAGCAGGGTATATCAAGTACTTCATCATACATGAAGTATAACACCATGGGACATCAAGTATAACACCATGGGACATCAAGCATTACCATTATGGACATCAAGTATAATAGTATGGGACATCAAGCATTATCAGTATGGGCATCAAGAATAACAGTAGGGGGACATCAAGAATTATCACTATGGATATAAGGTATAATAGTAGGGGACATCAAACATTATCATTATGAACATCAAGTATAAAACAGAGGACATCAAGCATTAACATTATGAGCATCAAGTATAACAGCAGGTGACATCAAGCATTATCATTATGGACATCACGTATAACACCAAGAGACATCAAGCATTATCATTGTGGATATCAAGTATAAAAACAGAGGACATCAAGCATTATCATTGTGGACATCAAGTATAACAATAGGGGACATCAAGCATTATCATTGTGGACATCAAGTAAAACAATGGGGAACAAGCATTATCAGTATGGACATCAAGTATAACAACATGGGACATCAAACATTATTAGTAAGGACATCAAGAATAACATCAAGGGACATCAAACATTATCATTATGGATATCAAGTATAACATCGAGAGATATCAAGCATTGTCAGTATGAACATCAAGCATTCCTAATCAAACTAAAACAAAGATTTGAAGTCAAGTTTTCCAAACCTCAACCCACACAAATCTAAACAAAACTTTGAACTCAAATATTCTACCCCAAAAAAACCGAGGACCCAATACCTTCCATTTGATCTTTGCTCATTCCCATCAGTGTGGCCTGCATCCTTCACCGTTGTCAGTATACCCGCCATCCATTGAAGAAGAAGAAGAAGTCATGCAAATCATGTTTGTCTACCATCTCTGCCCGTTTGTCATATATGTCTTGCATCCATTGATTGTCATGCAAATCATGTTTGTCTACCATCTCTGCCCATTTGGCTTCAAATTCATCAGGCATCTCGGATGCCCAAACACACAACTTGATATCTTCCAGGAATTCCTCACATCCGTTTAACTTATGACCAACTTTCTCAGGGATCTTCCGCATAATATGTCATATACAGTACCTATGATATATAGAGTAATGCAATCATCAAACATTCATTTATTTTTACAAAATGCACATTAAGTAAGCATGAAATGAACAATGACTGTATACTATATGATCCTCTATATAGATGGAATCATATTTTAATAGGTTGATCGTGTTGTCGCAATGAAATGGATGTATTTCATAAAATCATCAAACATGTAGCTATGTGATAAACTGAACATCGAACCATCCTGGAATGTTCAAGCTATGTACATTATATGATCATCTATACACATGGTGTTGTACTTTCTTAACTTGATAATGTTGTCAAAATGGTATGATGATCACATGTTGTTGCAACTACAAATATAATAATTGATGTTTATAATATAAATGATCATTGTTGTCGTGTATTACCTGTGCACCGAATCAGTAAAAACAGTTGCAACACCCTCCCTGATTGCCAACTCTTGGTCCGTGACTATTGTATCCGGTTGTTGCCCATGCATTGCAACAACGAAATGCTGGAAAAGCCACACAAATGACGGAGTTTTCCCGTCTCTTAGCAGGCCAGCTCCAAATGAAACTAACTTACGGTGATGGTTCACTCCAGTGAATGCAGCGAACACCATTTTATACTTGTTTGTTTGGTGTTTTGTGTCAAAAGAAAGCAAATCACCAGACGATGCATACTCCCTCCTACCTTGCGAATTACACCAAAATGCGCGTTTTAGTTGTTTATCGTCATTAACCTCATACGCATAATAGAACCCAGGATCTCTTTCCTTGTTCCTTCGCAATATATCAACGAACATTTGTGCATCCATGTCCACTAAGACCGTATTCAATGACCCCTCGTAGTTCTTCATATCCTGTAGGGTACACCCAACTCCCTCATACGAAACCACTGTTTCTTTTAACAGTTGGAATGACTTCGATGTACCAACATTCGCCCTTGCAAACTTGTTCATTAAATCAACATGTATCCTACTAACGTTCCGTGCTGACTTCTCAAGATGTCTTTTGCTTGGTGTTGTTAATTCATGCGTGTGCCCAGCATGAAATTTCAGCACAGAATACTTCCCGTCTTCTGTTAACTTCACAGTCATTTTTGCATTGCACCTTTGCCTTGTGTCAGCGCGCTTCCTCTTCTTTGTTTTCGGGGTTGTTGGATCGGTACAGTTTCCACAATCGTCTGATTTCTCCGTGAGGGAGTTTGATTGACATGTTTTCGATTCCTCGAACAACGTCTCTTTGTTAGATTTCCACCCCTATCTAGTGCACAAGAACAACTTCCATTCCAGCCCCGTACTCTTGTTAACCGTATGTGTTCAACTACGAACACTGAACCCAACACTAACAGCATAATGTTCATAAAACTTTTTTGCGTCCTCAATACTGTCAAACTTCTTACCAATATAAGGGACCAATGATTTGTCTTCGCATATCGGCACATACTCTTCACCATCATTCTGCTGGTGACTTAACGGTATCGATGGTGGACATATTGAGACACTTTGACTTGCATTGTCGTCCTCGTGCACACCACTGTAAACACATTAAAACCAACATTGTTAGACCACGATCCAGACAAGAGTGTATTGCACATATTCACATGTTCGAACGCTCATACATACATGCCTGCATGCTCATCAATTGTGTGCGTATTGTGCATTTGAATGAAATGAACATATTGGCATAACTACATGCACAACACACACACACTACTTAACCTCAAAGTACATCACGGACCACGTGGCTGCACAATGACACCCCATTTCATGACACAACACGAGTGAATTAATAATCACTTTAGATACCTATCATCCCCTTTCATTCATATGGACATCGTAGTCAAACATCATGCATATTTAAGGTTCCATGACAAATTATATCAACATGTCATTTATATCAACAGAACATCAGATACAAGTTACCCGAACAACAAATTCAACTTTTCATTACAATCAACTTGCAAAATTCAAATAAAAAACTCATCTTCTCAATGGACATGATGTATAACCATACCGAACACCATCTCCATCTTTATTACTCTAGACAATTTCACCTCAAACACATCATTTCCCCTCGACAGACTGCACCTAAAACAAAAAAACAAAAAAAAAAAAACAAAACCAATCCCACACTCACACCCCTATCTATTCAACAAACCCATAAACTTTGTTCAATTTCTGTGTTATATCTTCTTCTTCATGGTACACATTAACCCTAACAAATAAAACATCTCCATCGACCACAATGGTCCGCCATGGACGACCTCCTTCTCCATCTCACCTCAAACAATCAATGTCAGTATACCCGCTATCCATTGACGAAGAAGAAGAAGTCACGCCAAATAAAAAAAAACAAACAAAAAGATGGAATGCCTTTGATGCCTTCGATTTTTGCCACCTCCAGATCAATGTGCAAAACTCTCCAGTTCTTTCTGCAGATGGGGAGATGAATGGATTGAAGATAATAATCAAAACCAACTCCCATGCAGTGCATGAATCGCATCCCCTCACGCCTGCACATATTCCAAGCAACCAGCTATTTTCTTCTTTTTTTTTTTTTTGCCTTCATCCCTCACGTGCCTGCTCCCAAAATAAATGAAAACTTATTTATTTTTCTGGCAATTGATCTTGCATCCAAGGGTCATTAGTCACTCTTCTCACATTCTCACCAAAACTTCATTCTCACCCTATCTATTCCCATATATATATATATATATAGATATATATATATATCTATATATATATATATATATATATATATGTATGTATATATATATATATATATATATATAGGAAACTGATCAGGTAGGAAGAGAATTTAGGTAGGAAGGTAGGAAGAAGGGATCATAGGTGTTAGATCTGAATCCAATGGATGAGATTAAATTTGTGACACATTTGCTGTTTTTATGTAAAACCACTTTCCCCCTTTTGGAAACAACTAGTGGTTTTGATTTTTTGTTAAATAAAAAAAATCAGAAAATCAGTTAGTGGGGGGGAGGGATTGACGGGAATCATGCAACAGATTTAATTACGATTATTCTAGCCCAAAATAACAATTATGTAAGTCTCATCAAAATGGGAAGCCAATGTTGTAGAATAATGTTGGGCATCTCTGTCTCCCTTTTAATTTGTACAATCTCATATTGTAGCATCTCATACTTTGGATGAACCATGGGAGTCATTTTTTTTTAATGAGTATGCTTTTTCTTTTTTTTTTTTTTGCCATTCAAGATCAGTACACTTGCAGAGAAATTAGGGTTTATGGATCGATGAGATGATGAAATTGATGTTTGGCACAAATTCAAGCATGACCACACTAATATCCAATAATGACCGCACATTACTATGCCACACTACTTAATCTAATCTGATGGATGGTATTAAAACTGCTTAATCTATGTAGAAAACCACTCACGTGTGAAAAAACAAGAAAAAGAAAATTAGTTTGAAAGGTAAATTAATATACCATGCGTGATTTTAGGGATTTTGAAAGTTTTTTTTTTTTTGTCATCTCTTGTGGTTAGTATTGTCAAACATATACTGCTACTATAATAAGGTGTTCATGTCCGCGTTATAATATGTGGTCATGCAATGGCTTGTACTTACCCATAGTGTGGCACAGTGGTTGTGTGGTCACTACTGGGATCGGTGCGGTCATGCGTGGGCATATATTACTCAATTAACTGTGGTCATCTCTCAATTACCCCTCCCCCCCCCCCCCCAATTTGTCATGGCTTATACTCACACTTAGTGTAGTACAGTAATGTGTCGTCATTACTGCATATCATTGTGGTCATACGTGGTCAAATAGAGTCATAGCCCAATGGTCATCCCACCCCCCCCCCCACCCGAAATGACTTGTACTAACACTTAGTGTGGCATAGTAATGTGTGGTCATACTGGATATCAGTATGGTCATGCATAGTTAAATAGAGTTCTTTCACTATGATCATCCATGATGATTAATATTTGCTAACATTTACTCCTAAACCAATAACCATCCCTCCTCCACCCCCTCCTCCCTGATGTATAATCGCCCAGCTATATACATCAAGGTTAGCTAAGAGGACCTTAATCCAGCTAGAAGCTACAAATGTCGCCTTGGGTATCAACAACCACAAGGGTTTATTAGCTCAAGGAAGAAAGCGTGAAGGACCATGATGGTATTCTAGCTTACATGGAGTTATTCTCATATATATGAGGACATCAACGAGCTTAAATCACTCTTGGAGATAAAATTCCTTTATTGTGTAATCATCACTCACGGCAGTAGAGGACCTTATCAAGTGCAGTTCGATATTCTACTCTATAACTCTAGATCCATACGTCTATTGAGGAAGTCATCCAAAGACACATTGGAGTACATTGAAAGAGCTTTCCAATGGTTTTTTAATCTTGGAAAACAGACAAGTATTGAAGGAGTTATAGTCTTTTCTTTCTAGAGTTGTATTTTAGAGTTTTTATGATGTAATAAATGTGTAGCATGATGTAAGCCTCAAGGGCCTAGCTTCTTGATTAGTGCACGTCCAAGGGGGCTTAGGATTACTATAAATACCCCCTTAGACCTCTTGTAATTCATCACACAACATACACAAATCAAATCAAAAGCTTATGCTTTGTTCTCTCTAACCTTTGTGTTAGAAATTGAGTCTTCTTGAGAGGTGTCTCCTTGAATCTCTTCTTCTATTCTAAGATTGGCTATCTTAGATTGGTGATAGGAAGAGTTAGAGGATTCTAGGAGTGGTGAATCTGTATCTCCTTAGAAGATCCCAAGCCGTTTATCATTCGATCAAACGATTCATTCTTGTTGTAAGTTTCAATCTATTCTTTTGAATCTTTTGATTTCCATTGCATTTTCATTTCATTCTATTCCATACCAACCAGAATACATTCCCATTCATTCGTTCACCTATCCATCCATTCGTCCATCATTCATTATTCATCCATTTACATGTCATTTTCATCTTTTCATTCGTTTAAGAATCAATCTAACCAACCCCAAGTTTAAAGATCCTTATATTGTTGTGTAATGTGATCATCCATGATCCCATTATACATCAAAATTGGTATCAGAGCCTAGGAGATTGATTCTTTTAGTTCTTGCACCATCTTTTTACCATCTTCCCATCTCAAAAACGTTCCCCACCATCCATCCATCACATGTCCACCATGAACACCACAAAGAACCCAAAAACTAAACACAATCAAGCCTAAACACAAACCCCCTCTCGTCCCTACATGCTAACCCCAAAACCATGAGTTTCTTGTGATCTTTTTGTATCAAGATTCATATTCTATGGCTTGCAAAAGATATAGCATGAGTTCACAACGTGATTTACAACGTTTGGAGCAACAAATTCATGATCTCACCACACAAATGGAAGAATGTGGGATCCTTCAAAAGGGATCAAGAAGCGCAAATTCACGTGAGATACATCCTTATGAGGTTGAAAGTGAAGCACCTTTTGAATGGAGTAAACGTTCCAGCAAGAAGAATGGAAATATTGTTCAAGAAGAGTTCTTGGCATTCAAAGGAGACTACATCAACAAACTTGAAAGAATGGAGCAAGGGAGCAAAGACGTGGTTGAATATACAATAAAATTCAGGCGGCAACTATGGAAATATGCTCTTAAGGAGAATGATCAACGAGTTTTGGTATGTTACTCTCTTGGTCTTAATGATTACATTCGGCGTGTTGTTGTATATCAATCTTTCACAAACTTGGAGGAGTTAAGTTCTTTAGCTCTTGATGTTGAAATACAAGTAAAGAGTAAAGAACATTGGGATAAAACCCATGCACAACAAAGACCCCCATTCCCCACAAAACAACCAAACACAAAAGCTCCATAAAATCAGCCCCCATTCCATCCCAAACCTCTCGTCCAAACGCCTCCAAAACAGCCCCTGCAACCTATTGCCCATCACTCTACAAAACATCCCCTAAACCTCCCCACACCTACTATCCAAAGCTCCTCAAAACAGCCTATAAACCTTCCCACTCCCATTGTCACAAGTACATGCCTATGTTGCCGAAGTTTTGATCATGTTGAAAGTGCATGTCCTAAGGAGAAAGAAGTATCTTTGGTTGATTGTCAAACATCATTAAGCATGCAACCAGAAATTGAAAGTGTTGTATTTGATGTATTTGACGAGCATGAGGATGTTCATAAACTTGGCATGAATGAGGTATGTAGCGTGTCTCATGAAGTACACGAGGAAGAAAAAGAGGAGGATATTGTGCTAGAAAAGATGTATGTAGAAGAATTAAGTGGAGAAGAATTGCTTGTTATAAGTAGAGTCTTGAAAGAAGCTAGTGTACCGCAAGATCAACAACAAAGAGAGCTTATTTCTTACTCTCAATATACCATCCAAGAAGAAGTATGTTCATTGATCCAAAAAGGAGAAAGTAGTGTCATCTATGAGGATCTTGACGCTAGCATTGGCGTTGATAAGGACCATGGCAATGATATTGGCCTCGCTACAACAAGGGTCCAAACATTACAAACGGAGAGCTATTCACACGGTCATTCATTTCATGACAAGGACATTCATTTTGATCCAAGAAGTTTAGTAAGTCTTTGTTTTTACAAGATTTGCAAAAATTCATTATATTGTAATATTACTTCTATGGATTCTTGTTATACTTTGTTGGAAGAATTAAAGTTGTATGATAGGAGTATCATGCTCCAAGAGGCGTTCTTATTACCACCTTGTGTCTCACGGCTCAAGGAGGATCAAAGCACTCTTATGGCACTAATGGAGAATAAGTATCATGAATTTGAAGAACCAAGAAGTCTCATTCTTACACCAATGGAGGTTGGAAACCGTGATGATATCATTGGATTATTCATGAGAAAATTTGAAGAAAGTGGAAGTTCAAGTCAATCATCAAAGGGATCTATGATGATTTCAAAGCATTTAAAAAGAGAGTTTGTAATCTCTTCAAGGAACGCAAGAAGAAGAAGCAAGTTGACGTGTACAATACTTTTGGTAAGATCTCTTATAAGAAGAAGGGTGAGCTTAGAAGAAGTGCTATGTAACGGTTTAGAAGAAGTTTTGTCTAAGTTTGAGGACAAACTTTTTCAACCGGGGGAGAATGATGTATAATCGCCCAGCTATATACATCAAGGTTAGCTAAGAGGACCTTAATCCAGCTAGAAGCTACAAATGTCGCCTTGGGTATCAACAACCACAAGGGTTTATTAGCTCAAGGAAGAAAGCGTGAAGGACCATGATGGTATTCTAGCTTACATGGAGTTATTCTCCTATATATGAGGACATCAACGAGCTTAAATCACTCTTGGAGATAAAATTCCTTTATTGAGTAATCATCACTCACGGCAGTAGAGGACCTTATCAAGTGCAGTTCGATATTCTACTCTATAACTCTAGATCCATACGTCTATTGAGGAAGTCATCCAAAGACACATTGGAGTACATTGAAAGAGCTTTCCAATGGTTTTTTAATCTTGGAAAACGGACAAGTATTGAAGGAGTTATAGTCTTTTCTTTCTAAAGTTGTATTTTAGAGTTTTTATGATGTAATAAATGTGTAGCATGATGTAAGCCTCAAGGGCCTAGGTTCTTGATTAGTGCACGTCCAAGGGGGGCTTAGGATTACTATAAGTACCCCATTAGGCCTCTTGTAATTCATAACACAACATACACAAATCAAATCAAAAGCTTATGCTTTGTTCTCTCTAACCTTTGTGTTAGAAATTGAGTCTTCTTGAGAGGAGTCTCTTTGAATCTCTTTTTCTATTCTAAGATTGGCTATCTTAGATTGGTGATAGGAAGAGTTGGAGGATTCTAGGAGTGGTGAATCTGTATCTCCTTAGAAGATCCCAAGCCGTTTATCATTCGATCAAACGATTCATTCTTGTTGTTTCAATCTATTCTTTTGAATCTTTTGATTTCCATTGCATTTTCATTCCATTCTATTCCATACCAACCAGAATACATTCCCATTCATTCGTTCACCTATCCATCCATTCGTCCATCATCCATTATTCATCCATTTACATGCCATTTTCATCTTTTCATTCGTTTAAGAATCAATCTAACCAACCCCAAGTTTAAAGATCCTTATATTGTTGTGTAATGTGATCATCCATGATCCCATTATACATCACTCCCCTTTGCCACGACTTGTACTCATTCTTAGTGTGTCATTGTAATGTGTGGTCATTACTGGATATTAGTGTGGTCATGCGTGGTCAAAATAGAGTCCTTTCACTATGGTCATCCATAATGATTAATTTTGGCTAACATTTACTCCTAGCTCAATAACCATCCCCCTCCCCCCCCCCCACCTTGCCATGGCTTGTACTCACTCTTAGTGAGGCATAATAACGTGCGGTCATTATTGGATATTAGTGTGGTCATGCTTAAATTTGTGCCAAACATCAATTTCACCATCTCATCGATCCATAAACCCTAATTTCTCTGCAAGTGTACTGATCTTGAATTAAAGAAAAAAAAAACATACTCATTAAAAAAAAAAAAAAGACTCCCATGGTTCATCCAAAGTATGAGATGCTACAATAAGACATTGTACAAATCAAAGGGGAGACGGAGATGCCCAGCATTATTCTACAACAATGGCTTCCCATTTTGATGGGACTTACGTAATTGTTATTTTGGGAAAGAATAATCATAATTAAATCTGCTGCAGCCTGCATGATTCCCGTCAATCCCCCCAACGAACTGATTTTCTGATTTTTTTTATTTAACAAAAAATCAAAACCACTAGTTGTTTCCAAAAGGGGGAAAGTGGTTTTCCATAAAAACAGCACATGTGTCACAAACTTAATCTCATCCATTGGATTCAGATCTAACGCCTTTGATCGCTTCTTCCTACCTTCTATCTAAATTCTCTTCCTATCAGATCCGTTCCCCACATATATATATATATATATATATATATATATATATATATATATATATATATATATATATATATATATAGGGAAATTGGATTCTAATAATCCCTACTATCACAAATTGTATGGCAATAATCCCTACTATCATTTTGGATTCTGGTGGTCCAAAAATAAATAAAATTGTATTGTAGTGGTACCAAATCCATCACCACATTCTTTTTATTTTTTCCTTTCCTACCCCATATTGTTTTTGTTTTTTTTTGTTCCTACCCCTAGATAGTTAACGAAGCGTAGTTACTAAAATATTTTTTAAATTATTTTTTTGAGATTGCGAGCAATTATTATGATTTTTTAAAAGGAATAAAATTGAAAAAATCATAAAAAATTGAAAAAAAATTGAAAAAAATTGGGAGAAATGCTGTAAATTCATTAAAAATCGTGGTAAAGTGTTATACAAAGTTTTGAATCAAATGCAACATAAAATCTATGATATTTAGCGTATACACTCGATTTTGTCCCACTGCAATACAATTTTATTTTTTTTTGGACCACAAGAATCCAAAATGATAGTATATATATATATATATATATATATATAGGGATACTGGATTCCAATAATCCGTACTATCACAAATTGGATGGCAATAATCTCTACTATCATTTTGGATTCTGGTGGTCCAAAAAAAAAATTATATTTGAGTGGGACCCCGGCGAGTTGAGTGGCGGTGACTCGGTGGTTTGCTGACTTGGCACCTTGGCCATGTGTTTGATCGGGTTGACTTTAATTTTGAGTGCCACGTCAGACACAAAACACATGCCCTATTATTTTTCCTTTTTTCAGATTCCAGCTTGGATTAAATTTTAACCCCCTTTTCCATTTTTTTGTCTCTCTTCTTCTTCCCTTTCCCGTTCATTTCTGTCACTCTAGTTCAATCCCCACCTTCTAGTCCAACCCGTCGCTATCCATGACGTTCGCCGACCGGAAAGCTGTAGCTACTTCAACACCGGCGTTATGGTGATCGACCTCGGCCGGTGGCAATAGCTTGTTCCCAATTCCAGATCGAGATCAAGAATGAGGATGAAGATGAACCACCAGACTTCTTCCCCATCCTGGCCTCCGCCTTCTTCCCCATCCCTGACCAGTACTTGAGCCGGACCTGGGCCAGCCGCGACTCAGAATCTCTGGAATCTCTCTCTGATTTTTCATCAGAATCTGAATTCATCACCCCACATTTCAATTGCTGCAAATCCCATGATGCAAACCCTGCTAAACCTAGAAAGCATTCGCATTTGCTCCTTCAAATCTCCCTTCAAAATCACTGTCGCCAAATCCCTAACCACCAACAAATTCGCGGCTCAACCATCTTCGGTGAAGTTTCCGGTTCAAACCCACCAAAGAATCCATGAACTTTCGATTTGTGGGTCCCCCTTGAAGGTCGTTGTAGAGAGCTCCAATGGTGGGGATTCTAGGTCTGGCCCCATCGCTGTTATTAACAACTATGATAGCTTCACTTATAACCTCTGTTAGGTTTCTTTCTACTCTTTCATTTTGATTTTTGAGGTTTTTATTCCTTTTCGATTCTGCTGGAATTGTTCAATTTGATTCTGCAAATGTTGTTTTTGTGAATTTGACAAGTTTTGTGCATTGATATGTCATCTTTTGATGTTGATTTCTTCTCATGTTATCAAATTTGTGGTATTGTTAGCTCCAAATAGTATGGCAAAAGATCAAATTTCTTGTAATCTTTATCAAGTTTGTGGTGTTGGAAGCTTCAAACAGTAAGAAAAAAGATCAAATTTTGGGTTAATATTGTTGTTTTTGCTGGTGTTACCATTTGCACTGAAGGGCATTGTTTTCCATTGAAGAAGACCACAGATGTGGGGTGCTTTCTTGTGTTTGTCAACTCTGACTAGCTAAGATAGATGCCTATAGAATGCATTAATGTCGTCTCTTCGAGTGTTGTTGTCTCGGTATGCATAAATGTCGTCTCTTCGAGTGCTTTCTTGTGTTGCTCTGTTTTTTCAGGGGTTGTTCTATTTTTTTGGTGGGGGTTTGCTTTGTTTTGAGGGGCGACGGAGAGGTGGGTGGTGGTGGACCTGGTGGTTGAGGAGGGCGAAGAGGAAGGTGAAGGTGAAGAGAGAGAAGAAGAGGAGGAGCCATGGACGAGAGAGAGAGAGAGAGAGATAGAGAGAGAGGAGAATCTGGGTAGAGGAATTATGTACAATAGAGAGAGAAAGAGAGGAGAACTGTAAAGGGAAAAAGAAGAGAGAGAAAGGGAAGAGGGGGTTTAAATTTAATCCAAGTTGGACATAAAAAAAAGGAAAAATCTTTAGGCATGTGTTTTATGTGTGACGTGGCACTTAAATTAGAAGTCAACCCGATCAAACACATGGTCAACGTGTCCAGTCAGAAAACCACCGAGTCACAGCCACTCAACTCGCCGGCGTCCCACTAGAATACAATTTTTTTTTTTTTTTTGGACCACCAGAATACAAAATGATAGTAGGGATTATTGTCATCCAATTTGTGATAGTAAGGATTATTAGAATCCAATATCCCTATATATATATATATATATATATATATATATATATATATTTATATATATATATATATATATATATATTTCAACGTTAAAGTGATGTGTTAGAGATATAGTAAGACAAAGGTGACAGAGAATAAATCATAGAGAGAATATTATTATAAATATTTTAAGAATAAATTAAGAAATAAAATACAATAAAATAAAACTTTACAGAGAAAACATAAAAAAGTCAACATTACTATATAAAACCCTAGTCGTAAAAAAAAAATTTACAATTTCATGATTTATAAACAAAATTTTTATTTTCTAGCGAATCTCCAGTTGAAACTTAAATATTTTTATATATGAATTAAATGAAAGTTAGAGACTTTTTTATTTTAATTGATAGTAGTGGCATTTGTTATTTATTTTGAAAGTTGAGTGGCATTTTTTACTTTTTTGGAAAGTTGAGTGGCATTTTTGTTCAAACAATCTTTTAACCGGTTCACAACCTGTTATAGCAGATTTCAGTGGTATTGTTGACTATTTTGAAAAATTGAATGACAATAATGACAGTTTATAAAAATTAGTGACATTTTTTACTATTTTGAAAAGTTGAATAACATTTTTTGTCAAGTACTCGAGATTTATTGATGAGAGATTTGGCGCACGGAAAGAGAATGTAAGCCAAGGTACAAGCTTATTTGTTGACTAGGAACACCACTTAGTGGTCAACACTTAAAAATTTAGTCAACAGTTTTTCAAGCATGTCGAGTCGGACTACCAATGAGTCACGCCCACAGAAAATCCAATAGGTCGAAAGTAGAACCAATAATGTACATTTTTAAATTAAGGATTATTATTATTATCCAATAATCTATAATAGAGATTGTTAGAAACCGATTACCCTCAAAAAAAGCTAGTAATTTACACACAATACCTACTTACAAGTTACAAATGTACAATATGTGAGTAAATTACATTTACCCTACCTGAGTTTTATTGTGATAATTTTTACACATCCCACATTTGTGAATTAATTTTTACCTGACCTCACATAAGCTCTACATGTTTTTTATCCTACCCGAGGTTACCTACCTCACAATAATTGTACGTGATTTTTACTTAACTTGTTATAACAAAAAAATTACTCGGAGGTACCCCAATGTTTGGGGAAACTATTTCTAGGTACCCAACTTTTCAAAACCAATTTTGAGGTACCCTTACTTTTTGGGTTAATAATTATTTGGTATTTTTCCGGTCATTAATTTTATTAAGTGACCAAAATATCATCATTCTTCTTCTTTAAGGGTATTTCTTCAAGAAGGGAAGAACAAGGGCATTTTGGTCACTTAATAAAATTAATGGCCGGAAAAGCACCAAATAATTACTAACCCAAAAAGTAAGGGTACCTCAAAATTAGTTTTGAAAAATTGGGGTACCAGAAAAACATTTCACCAAAAATTAGAGTACCTCAGAGTAATTTTTTGTGTTATAACATTAAGTGTTATTAAAAATCTAAATCCTCGATTTCCGCCTTTACTATTGAAGATCTAGAATCCAATACGACATTTGAATGTCATGAAATGACATCCTAGAAACAAAATAGGAAGCAATCTACAACGAAATCTCAGTCTCCGTCATCTATGCTCAATTAAACTTTCTCTAACCTCTCATTCCTCCCTTACTACCATCTACATTGTTGATCACGAAGATCAATCCTAAACCCTTTTGCGGTCATTGATTTCCACCAAAATGTGAATGTACCCATACATAGCTAGTTATTGATTCATACACTTCATGATTTAAGTTATTCACTATAAAAAAAAAAAAAGAATACCCCTACTCCAAGTTAAATGCTTCATTATATAAGTTGTTGGTCGCGCGAGAAAACTATGCGACCAATACGATATCGATCTCTCTGTTAAGTCTTCATATCCTTGTTATGTTACAGTGTTGCAGTAACACTTACAACAAACCTCGGGTATGGTAAAAATCACTTACAGTTTATGTGAGGTAAGGTAAAAATTATTTCGTAAAGTTGGGGTGTGTAATAATTATTACCCCAAATTTCAGGTAGGATAAAAAACACTTAAACTATTGCGATGTAAGGTAAAAACTATTTCAAAAATGTGGGGTCGTATAAAAATTATTATAGCAAATCTCAGGTAGGGTAAATGTAATTCACTCTACAATATGTTATCATTTAATTTAAAGCTCGCGGAGATACAATATGCTCTATATAATAAAAGAGTTGTGGACAAAAAATTGTTTGAGCGGCCTTCTTGCTTATTAACTTGTATTCACATACGAACTTATTTTTTTAGGGCATTGCTTAACGTCCCCGTCTTTTTTACTAATGTCGCTCCCCCCCCCCAAAAGACAATTTTGCCCCTCTCCTCTCACTCTCCTCTCAAATTCTCTCTCTAACCTCACTAAAATTTGTATTGATTTTGAAATTTAATCTAAAATGTCAAGAGAAGGTGATAACTCAAGTGAAGAAGAAGAGGTTAGTTTGTAAATTTTAAATTTTAGAAAATTGCGCAAAGAAATAAAAACAGGCCGGATAATTGTCGTTGTCGCGCGGAATTTCCGCCGGAGCCGGAGGCCTTGCCGCACAGCGATCGCGGCGGTTGCCGCATGGACTGTGCGGCACCGCTGTGCGTAATGCGTAACGCATAATCTGTGCGTAATCGCCGCGCGCCGCATGATTTCATTGGCGAGGTCGCTGGGTCGCGAAATCGCGAAATTCAGCATCAAATTTTCCGGCCTTTTTTATTTTATTTTATTTTTCAATTAGTTTTTAATTAGTTTATTATTTATAATATTATTATTAAGTTAATAATATTATTATTATGTTAATAATATTATTATTATTATTATGTTAATTATTATTGTTAATATTATTATAAATATTAATTATAAGTGTTATTAATATTATTATAATATGTTAATTATTATTTTTAATATTATTATTATGTTAATTAATATTGTTAATAGTATAATATGTTAAAAACTATTGTTAATATTACTATTATTTTAATAATATTATTATTATGTTAATTATTATTGTTAATATTATTATTATGTTAATAATATTATTAATATGTTAATTATTATTGTTAATTTTTTTATTATTATGTTAATTAATATTTTTAATATTATTATAATATGTTAATTATAAGTGTTCTTAATAATATTATAATATGTTAATTATTATTGTTAATATTATTATTATTTTAATAATAATATTATGTTAATTATTATTTTTAAGAATATTATTAGTTTAATAATATTATTATTATGTTAATTATTACTTGACAGGGCCGCAAGCGCACGGTGTACGTAGTAGCACGTCAAGGTCGATCCCACAGGGACTCACTTAGCAGCACAATAAACTAATCTCTATATCGATTGCTAAGCTAATCAGGTTTTGGGTTTTCGAAAAGGTTTAACAAACTAATAAAACTAATAAAGCAAGAAAAATTAATCTAATGTTCTAATCAAGAGAGAAAGACTTCTAGGGAGATACTAACCTAACAACGAGTACGATTACTAAAACCTAGCCTGCACAATTATACATTCAAGAACGAACCAAGAATCGACAACCTCTGAATTTTATCGCCCTTTCGATGCTAAATAGAACTATTCTAAACAACCTAATCAACAATTTTCGTGTGTCTTTTAGGTTAAACAGAATTGAAGGTCTCAAAAGGTCAGGTTATCTAATGATTCCCTAGTTCACTACTCCTTTTTCAACTTTCGCAATCCTAGGTAGACAGGTTGGTAGTCAGATTACCCTAATTCACCTTTCAGTACTTCTCAGGTTAATCTCAAACTTACAAATATCCAAGGCCTTAAGAATACTCATAAACATGGTAAATACAACCTTCTATTGATTTTAGTCAAGAATTCATGCACAAACTAATAACAATCAATCAAACCACATTGTTTCGGGTTGCAAAACCCTAGAATTCAAAGAAACTACTCACTCATATTCAATGAAAACACGACACAAGTTCCAAAAATCATAATAGAATCTCAAAACTAAGAAGAAAATCGAAAAGAAAGAATAGAATTGCGAAGAATACAACCCGTCGAGCCTTTCGATCCCGGGGTGAAACCTTCTTCGCGAACGTCACTCCTTTCCTTTGCGAATCTTGATCTTGGTTTCTCTTGAATCGATTCGGTCTTGAATCTTAATGGTGGGGGAGAGGAGTAGAATGGAAGTATTAGGGCTCTCTTTTCTCTCCTTGATGGCCAAAGAATGAAGGAAAACTGATAGGAAAATGACTGAATATCGAAAAACTGCCGCTTGCCCCCTTTTCTACTCGCGAAAACAACCGATCTGCATAGGCAGTCCGTCTCTTTTCTACTCTCGTTTCTTTCTTCTTTCCTTCGCAAAAAATGAGTTGGGCACAAGGAGCTGAACCGTCACGGACCGTGGCCACCACCTCGGGCTGCCCGAGGTTGCTGCTGCCCGGCCATTCCTTGCTCCTTTCCGTCCCAAATTTGTACCACGGTTTGGGTTTGACATGTAGAGGTCCGTGGTATATTCACTCTTGCCTGAAGTTGAGAGAAAGTTGGTGTTTTGGCCTCAAAACCTACAAATTCACATAAAAAAAACAACAACACCAAGTGTAGTAGGGAAATTGGAATAAAAATCAAGGTTCACACATAAAACTCTCCCTAATTCACTATTAAAAACCCCTAAAAATATAGTCATGAAACGCAGTTATCAAATCCCCCCATGCTTACTCCTTGCTTGTCCCCAAGCAAGTACAAGACTCAAAACTAGATGAAAGGACTCAAAAGAAAAAGAATTCTACTCACACCTCCTCCAATTAAAGGGGCATATAGGATTACATAAGCAAGCATACACTCAAGGACTCCCTAGCGGGAATAAGATTCAAATTGAAACAAAAATTGTTGTTCGAAATAGAGTCACGTGTCAGGAAGCAACACAACCAGTTTATCACAACTCAAATGCAATCAAAATTCATTCACATGTTTGGTGAACTAGTTGGGATCGGTAGGACCTCACTTTAGGGTATGTGGGTCACTCCCCTCGTGTTTTTGCAAAAGATATAATGGTTCACTCAAAAACCTTCAACCAATGTAAACAACCTACCATAAGCTTGACAAGACTCTCGATTCTCTACCGCTATAGACAATATGCACAAATGTTAATCATGAGGACTTTTCAAAGGTTGTAACAGGGCTTAGGTGTAGGGTAAGGAGGGAATTCATTTGGGTATTGTGGAGCTAAGAGCCAAAGACCTAAAGAGCAACATTCCCAATACATATAGCACAACACCTCTTACATCACACCGCAATGAAGCATAAATATCTTCCCCATCAAGGCAAAATAAAGGAATAGTCAATATAAGCAAGAAAACCACTATGCTATTCACCTTATTCCTCAAAACTTCTCTTCTTTTTTTTTCTTTTTTATATACTTTTCATTCCTTTTTTTTTCCTTTATGGTGAATAGCATAGATAAATATAGAAACGACTCATTTCCCATCAAACCAATTTCAACCTCGACTGAAAAGAGGGGATAAATAACGATTATGAACAATGTTTCCCTCATCAAGTAAACCTTCCAACGAAGTCACCAAAGATATAGTCTACAAAAACTGCCTCCAACTGAATGGTTGCTCCACTAATTTGGCTAAAGGGTATGGAATTAAGAACAGGCCAAAGGTGCGCACGAATAGGATAAACAACAAGACAGGAAAAATGGTTAATAAAGGGCTAGCAAAAAGAAGTCAAGGTGTCAGGTGGCTTTTTGGCTATGTGGCTACAAAATGGGCCTTAATCATATTAACATAATGCACAAGTCAAATGCAGTTTCAAAGAGAGTCAAATCAAGTTCTAGAGATGAAAACATGGTAAGGTCACACTCAAAAGAAAATGAGACTATAAAAATAATAGTCTTTTAGGCTCAAGAAGTCTCACGGGTTAACCTACCACAATCATAAACAACTAGTTCCTTTGATGAACCAAACATAGGAACTTCATTATCATGCACTTGAATCATTCAAGACTAGATGAATCACAAACATGACAGGCAACCTAAATCAAACAAACAACCAAGTTTCTCCTATCATCTACATCAAGCCAGAAAAATCTCATGAGTACACACTTGCAATGACAATCCAAACACACCTCTTAAAGGCGAAAGGCTATCCTAATTTTTTTTTTTTAACAAGAAAGCAAGAAAACTACTCCTATATGCAACCTAGATGCTAATTCAATGCCTAACAAACACAAAAAGAAACTAAGAAATATGCAACTATAAATGTAAGTCTCACTCAAGCACATGATTTTAAGACAATCAACCCAAATCCCCCCATGCTTGGACAAAGCAGTGTCCGTAATGCATTTCGAATAAGGGTAGCATGCACAAGAGGGAAACGACATAATGCATCAAACTCTAAAAAAAACGAAGAAAATTAAAGGAACGAAATAAAACCTAATAAAGCAATTAAACGCTTGGGTTGCCTCCCAAGAAGCGCTAGTTTAACGTCTTTAGCTAGACGAAACTTACCTCAGAAGCGGTTAACGCCCTTAGAAGCTTGTCAAACTCCGCAGCATGCGGTTCACAAGCTTGCAAATAAGAGAGCAACAAATTACTCATGGCAAAGAATGTTAGTTGCACTCTCTCAAATAAGTCAAAAGTACTAGAAAAATCAAAAGAATCAAAATAAGTAGTCCACATGATTTTTCTAGCTGAGTCCTCTAAGCATTCACAATATGGATCAAGATAGGGATGAAACCCTCCTAAAGTGCCTAAGGACAAGTCAAGAACATTGTTGGTCCCCTCAATAACAGTCACATCACAAGAGTCAACCACACATCCCACATCAACATGAACATCAATGGTCTCTTCACATGGAATGGGCTGCCCGAGGTTGCCACTGTTTCGTTTCTTTCTTCTTTCCTTCGCAAAAAATGAGTTGGGCACAAGGAGCTGAACCGTCACGGACCGTGGCCACCACCTCGGGCTGCCCGAGGTTGCTGCTGCCCGGCCATTCCTTGCTCCTTTCCGTCCCAAATTTGTACCACGGTTCGGGTTTGACATGTAGAGGTCCGTGGTATATTCACTCTTGCCTGAAGTTGAGAGAAAGTTGGTGTTTTGGCCTCAAAACCTACATATTCACATAAAAAACAACAACACCAAGTGTAGTAGGGAAATTGGAATAAAAATCAAGGTTCACACATAAAACTCTCCCTAATTCACTATTAAAAACCCCTAAAAATATAGTCATGAAACGCAGTAATCATTATTGTTAATATTATTATTATGTTAATAATATTATTAATATATTAATTATTATTGTTAATATTATTTTTATGTTAATTAATATTGTTAATATTATTATAATATGTTAATTATAAGTGTTGTTAATAATATTATAATATGTTAATTATTATTGTTAATACTATTATTATTTTAATATTATTATTATTATGATAATTATTATTGTTAATATTATTATTATGTTAATAATGTTATAAATATGTTTATTACTATTGTTAATATTATTATTATGTTAATTAATATTGTTAATATTATTATAATATGTTAATTATAAGTGTTGTTAACAATATTATAATATGTTAATTATTATTGTTAATATTATTATTATTTTAATAATATTATTATTATGTTAATTAGTATTGTTAATATTATTATTATGTTAATAATATTATTAATATGTTAATTATTATTGTTAATATTATTAGTATGTTAATTAATATTGTTAATATTATTATAATATGTTAATTATTATTGTTAATATTATTATTATGTTAGTAATCTTATTATTATGTTAATTATTATTGTTAATATTATTATAATATGTTAATTATAAGTGTTGTTAATATTATTATTAATATGTTAATTATAATTGTTGTTATGTTAATTGTAAATATTGTTGTCATTAATGCTATTATCAATGTTATTATTATTATTCATATTATTTGTATGTTAATTATTATTGTTAATGCTATTATTATTATTATTAATTATTAGGAATTAGTATCCCAATTATTATTAGTATGATAATTGTGTGATATTGTTTGCAGGTTCATTTAGAGGACTTTGGCGGAGACGGTGTTGATTATTCACAGTATTTTGCGACGCAAAATGTCTTTGAGACTATAGAAGCAGTGCTATATTGGGCCAATGGAATAGTTGGGGGAATCGGTTCTAGGTTTGTACGGTCTTCGTACGAGAGAAAAGATGCAGAGAGTCCGAAAAAGTGCTACTTGAAGTGTTGGAGGTACAGTAAATATCGTGGGAAACTGAATGATCTCGATGATGCGACTCGTCGGAGTACGTTGACGAAGGCGTGCCAATGTAAATTTGTTATTGTAGCGTGGACTCGCAATGAAACGGAATGGCGAGCTCGTGTGTGCGATGGAGACTGGGGGAAGCACAATCATGGCTTCATCGTGTACGAGGAAGGACATCGTCACGGACTCCCATTGAGTTCTGACATGAAACATCATGTCCATGAAATGAACAACACGGGGTGCACGCCGCCACGATACAAACATCGTTGAAGATTAAGTTCCCTACTTCTAAGATAAACGTGAAGCAAGTATACAAGGAGCGGGAAAAGATGCGAACCGAGAAAATGGATGGTAGGACGCATGCCCAATATTGTTTGTAAATGGCGAAAGTCGGTGGGTACATCTCATTTATTGATTATGATGATGATGGAGAGCTTCGTCAGGTTTTTTTATGTCACCCTTACTGTTGAAGTTGCTACGTACGTACCCGAATGTCATTCTCATTAACACTACATACAAGACAAACAAGGCAAAGTGGCCTTTATGTGAGCTGGTAGGCGTGACACCCACTAACCGCAACTTCCAGATTGCTTACTCGTTCATGCGGGACGAGAAGATGCACTCATATGAGTGGTTGATGTGGAGGGTGCATGAATTGTTTGGTCCTAATGTTATTCCATCCGTGTTTGTGACGGACAAGCAGGATGCTTTGTTGGGTGCTATTGCCAAGGTTTACCCAAATGTGCACCAACTGTTGTACATGTGGCATATTGGGAATGATGTGGAGAACAAAGTAAACAACCTTACTGGGGGCAAGAAGCTTGGACTCGAGCTTCATTTCAGACATCATTTCTGGAACGGCATTGTACATGCGAAGACTGTTGGAGAGTTCAACAGGAAGTGAAACGACGTCATTAGCGCGTGGATTGGGCAAAACAAACCAATAGTTGCGTATCTTACTGGGACGTGGCTGAACCATAAGGAAAAAATTTTTCTGCTTTCACCGACAATGTCCCTCACCTGGGGAACACGACGACTTCTGGAGTGGAGAGCCAGCATTCTTCACTGAAATATTATATCGACAGTTCTAGAGGCACCTTCGATCGTGTGTTTGCGAAGATCACCAACACTTGGTGAATCAACATACTGAGATTAAGAGGGAGCTTGAACAGTCTAAGAGCATGCACAGGAATTTTGATAATTGTCATTTCTTTAAGAATTTGCACGGGCATGTATCTCATCACACCTTAGACCTGTTGTCGTTGGAGCTCAATAGGATGTTGTCGATGAGGTATGGCGGAGGCTGCGATTTGTGCGATCACAAGGTGTCGAGAACCCACCTCCTCCCGTGCCCGTGTTCTATGGTGGAAATTTACGAAACGGGAGAGTCAATTCAGCTTACACGAATAAACAAGTTTTGGAGACAACTCACAGTAATTGGCGATGGTGAAACTCCTGGCTCAAATGATGTTCCATCAGGTACGGACATGGAAGAATTTGAGCACCTCGTTAAACTGGTTCGGGAGAGTGATCCAGCAGTTATACAACACGTAACCCAGGTCCTCCATGGAGAGTTGAATCCTGATAGTCACGATGTTCCTCATCCGCAGACAAGCCCCCCACGCCCCGGGAGACCAAGGACATCGAGATCCACATGACCCAACCCTAGTGCGTTTGAGTACGACCAAACAGCAGGTCGGGGTAGCAAGACTACGACGAACTCCTCGAGGAGAAAGGGAACTAGTTCTTCATCAGTCTGGATAGGTTCAACAGGTGTGGATTTCTTTATCTTTATAACTGATGTTAATCTCATGTTAAGACATTGAATTGTTTAGGGCTTTCAAAATGACTATACATTGTTGCTTATAACTTAAGTTAATCTCATGCACAGGTATCCCCCGGATGTGTAAAGATCCGTTCCCATTCGAGAACGCTTTGCCACGTTTCATTATATACCATACATTGTTGGCTGGACGGATGTTGGCGCTGATGGCAACTGCGGGTTCAGATGCATAGCCGAGGCAGGTTACGGGGACGAAAATTTGTCGCCAACTGCTAGGAGGTCAATGAGCATTGAATTGAAAGGGAGTGAAAATGAATATTTGAAGGCATTTTTTAATGGCAAGGAGATGTTCCTTGAATCCTTCCACCAGATAGGTGATCACTTGGTTGGAACAGCCCCCGTACGAGCATTGGATGTCGGTTCCAACAAATTTGTTTCCAGCTCCGACACTTATGAACATTATGTGGATCAGCTTTTCAACACCTCCTGGTCCACGAGAGCAGACAGTTGAGCTATGCATATCAGTATTACCCATACGAGGAGGACTTAGACTTAGGGCACCTGCAAAAGTTCAGGGAATAGTGCGAACAAACCACTTCATGCTTATTCATTTACAGGATGAATGCCCTGTACGTACCTCCGGTTCATGTTGGATGGGGAGCGGCTAAAGACGTAAGTGTTGAAGGTTGTGATGAGTCGTTCAAGGCTCGTATTGATAGATGGCAGGCTATTAGCGCCACTCAACGTCGGTGATGGTTGTAGTTATACGCTTATGTATTTATGAATGTCTAATTAAATTTATATGGAAACTCATGCAGTTAATTGGAAATTGAAAAATACAACACAAATTTTAATGGAAACGCAATGTCAAGGACAATACAAAATCAGTTCAATTATAAAATACGACAACACTAAGTTTAGGGTACATGCACAACAATTAAATTGAAAAACACAATCTACTCCTCCTGCTTGTCATCTTGCTGCTCGGGGACCTCGATATGCATCTGACGGCACCAACGCCCGTGCATGTCGACCATCTCATTATACCACCCACGACTCACTGACACAGTCTCTTCGTCCGGTTGGGGTGGATGTCTTCCTCGCTCCAATAGTCCGGCCATGTCCACCATCCTTAACAAATCAGTTAAACAAAATATTAAATTATGCTGAGGGGTTTAGGGTACCTGTTCGAGTGACGGATGATCATCGACTGTCGATTGGCTGGCAGAGGCGTTGTTTATCAAAAATTTGTGTGAATGTGCCGCAAACAAATCGTTGGAAGCAACATCCGCTTCCCACGGAACATGTTTTATGCAGGGCACATCACTCACTGACATTTTGTTGTTAATCGGAAACCCCGCCCAGTCAGCGCTGACGTTAGCCTCCACAAATTCCACTTTGTACAGCCCCTTCAACGGTCGTTCAGCGCTCTTCTGTACGACCAATCTACGGGGGATATGTTGTAGGTGCCCTAACTGACGGACAACGCGATCAGGCATGTACAACTCAGTGAATTCGTATGCACGAATGGCGCTCGCATACAACGTCCTTTTGCATGACTTGTATGGGGTAGGTCCATATGGGGCCCAACACACACGATCCGGCGTCAACGCGTCCAGGGAGACCCTCAACGCTCGGAGGCGTTGTTCCAATCTTGGCAGGCGGTTGGGGAACCACCTGCTTGCGCGAAGCCCAGTAACCGGCCACTCCCCGTGTGGCCTAAAATCAGGAAAGTACTCATAGATCCAGGCCTGCAAGAGGGTCAAACACCCGCCCATCTTGGCTGTCCCGGCCCTGCTCGCCGCCCCTAACTGCCTACAAAGGAACGCCAATGTGATCGTACCCCAAGTAACGCGATCAACGATAACGTCAGTGCTAGGCCACGGATGTGGCCGAACTCTATCCCTCGATTTGTCCACGAGGATAGTGTTTCCAAGCAAACTCAACAACCACGCCCTTATCCTATGGGGAATGAGATGACTGGTCGATGTACAAATCAACCTCAAATCGACGTCAAGTATGGCACCCTTATCATAAGTGTGCAAGGTCTTCAGCTCCTCCATTCGTGTATCAAAAATTTCGGGCACGTACTGGTTAACCACTTCCCGATCAAGACCTTCAGGCATCAGGTCATCAACTGCAACACCCAATATATGTTGCACATCATGCAACATGATTGTCATTTCACCGAAGGGAAGGTGAAATGTGTTTGTGTCGGGTTGCCACCTCTCAACGAACGCCGAGATCAACGCCATATCGATGTGGTCATACATCAAGTCCACCAAATGGGTGATTTGGATCATTTCCAGTGTAGCCTGGCATGCGGGATCCATCGTGGACCTCATTGACCTCAATTCCCTCAGCGCATTCTTCTTCGTCACGCACTCAAGAACAGCATGGAGCGAACGCTCGCGACCCTCCCATATTACCCAAGCAATGTGACCTCCAAAGCTCGGTATAACGGACCCAATTGCAGGTCCTCTGGGCACGTTACCATCAATCTTCCAGTCGTTGTCACCACTCCGGCTCCTCTTACTATGTCTGTTGTTGGTCCCAGCATCACGATGCAGCGCTTCCTGTCCCATTGCCGAATTGGGGCAAACTTCCCCGATGCATCCCTCATCGGCATGAAACCCGTTGGCCTGTAAACTGGCCCAGGAGGTAGCGCGACTGAAGTAGGGATCATCTGCGTGTCAGGCTCCCCGGTCCCATCATCCCCCGATGTCTCTATGTCGACTGACTCATCCATGACTTGGTTGAGATGGTCAACGAAATCTTGCGTGTCTGACTCCCCGTGTCCTCGGGCTGGCCGCCCACATCATCATGTGCACCCCTACCTACACCGGCACCCATACCTCGACCGGCACAGCGTGCTGACGCAGTCACATTACATCTGTGGGGGTCCCCAGAGTCAACCCCCCTCCAACCAGTCGGAAGCTGATTCGACCGTTCCAAAAACCCTTCACCTTGCCCTTGCCTACCATTTTAGATCACCTGCAAAATGAAAACATTTAAAATATACGTTGACATATAGAAACCATACGTTATGAACCCTAAACCCTAAAACATAATAATCATATTATCGAAATCATCCAAACTCAACACTTTGTTGTGGCATCTATAACTAAGTCGTGTCATGAGGCAAGAGGATCATGTTATTGTCCAAGGAGAGTGTGTTTGTTAACTGTTAATCTATAGCTGAAAAAGACTTTCATGAGTCGTAGCGACTTCTCCTTTATTTGTCTGGTTCCCAAAAAGTAGCGCAATGTCAGCAGTGAAATTGCGTGGGGTCTATAGTGCTCTAAGAGTTAAAAGCGTCTCATATTAGGTACAATGCAGTGTTTCCATTGCGCAGCCTGGTGGGCAGGAAGACAAGGTGGGTCTGAAAGAGAAGCTTATAGTAAAGGGTCTAATAGAAATCGTGTTGGGCTTTCTTGCATGTAGGATTCATAGGTCCATCAAAGCATTGAATTAGCAGCATCGTGCCTTACTTTGGTGGACCTATGAATTTTACATTCAAGAAAACCCAACACGATTTCTATTAGACCATTTACTACAAGCATCTCTTTCAGACCCACCTTGTCTTGCTGCCCGCTAGGCTGCACAATAGAAACATTGCATTGTACCGAATCTGAGACGCTTCTAACTCCCAGAGCACTATAGACCCCGCGCAATTTCACTGCTGACATTGCGCTACTTTTTGGGAACCAGACAAATAAAGGAGAAGTCAATACGACTCATGAAAGTCCTTTTCAGCCATAGATTATCAGATAACAACACACACTCTCCTTGGACACTAACAGGACCTAAAACTCAACCTCTTTTTATGACATATACAACTAAGATACTAGAACTATAACTTAACATACTTACTACCCTAAACTACAATCACAAATAACTTATTTACTTATGTAGCAAATGTTGAGTACTTAAATTATTAAATGTATGTGACATAACTATTTATATAATTTATGTCTTCATTTGGAGTTATGAGTAGTTAAGTTAGCAATTAAGTTGGATTAGGAACAAATTTCCCCTACCAACTTTAAAGGCCAACTCACTTACTAATAACAACCAAAATCATCCAAACTCAACCTCCTTTTAACACAACTACTTATAAACTACTCGGAATACCCTAAACCCTAAACTTAATCCTCTAAACTAACATCACAATTAACCAATTTACTTGTACCATGACGTAGTTTCAAATACTTTTGAAGTATGCTAACCAACAATTCTAAAGTTGAGGATGATATTTCCCAACTTTTCAAATTGTTGATTGGCGTCAAACTACAATGAATTTCATGGAAAATGTACTTGGTTACATTAACCTAAACCCTAATACTAATTACCCTAACCTCAAACAAACTATTCCTAATTAATTACGTACGTACACTAAACAATTTTTTCACATACATTACCCTAACTCATACTGATCTATACATACTCATAATAAACAAACAAATTTTCAAACACTAAATCATACAAATTCTACTAATGTTACCAACAATCCTATTATTTTTATTAATAAAAAACAACAAATCTACAATGATATATTTAATTATTAATATTAATATTATTGACAATAATAATTACAATATTTTATAAACAATTAATCATATAAATACACATAATTAATGTACATATAGCACACTTACAATAATATAATAAAAAATACACATAATAATTACTATTATTAACACATGCTTAACAATAATATTAATTAATCACATTTTTAATATTAACAATAATATACACATAATAATAAT
The DNA here is from genome assembly GCA_029582165.1 of Portulaca oleracea. Lineage (NCBI taxonomy): Eukaryota > Viridiplantae > Streptophyta > Magnoliopsida > Caryophyllales > Portulacaceae > Portulaca > Portulaca oleracea. The sequence continues at coordinate 33,841,950 of CM055880.1, read as the reverse complement.
TATTATTATTATAAACTAATAACAATAATATTAATAATAACAATATTAATATTTATTTATTAACAATAATATTAATAATAACAATATTAATATTTATTTAATAATATTATTAAAAAAAACAAAACAAAAAAAATCGGCGGGCCTGTCGGGCGAAACGCACGGCAACCAGCGGTTGGTGCCGCGTGCCGATCTCGGCAAGGCTGCGGCCTTGCCTAGATCTATGCGCGGCACCGACCGCCGGTTGCCGTGCGTTTTGCGCGGCAGCCGGCCTTCGCACGCAATTTTTTTTTCGATTTTTTCGACAATTTTCACAATTAAAACACAAATCCACATCAGCTAATTCGAAACATACCTCAACTACTTCGATTCGTAGCATTCGATATCCCGGGATGACGGTGGTTTGTGGTGGTCGTTGGTTGAGAGCGTTTTCTAGAGAGATAAACTAGAGAAAAGGTGGAGAGTGAAGGTTATGAGGATGAAGGGCAAGTGTTGGAAATATTATGCAAAACGTGGGCGACATTAGTAAAAAGGGGGGCGACCTTAAGCAAGTGGGTTTTTTTTATCCTTGTAACGTGTGCTCACAAGCAAATTTATTCTTTTATCCTTGAATATAATAATTAATTAGTAGTTCGTCTTATAGTTTGTTTCACCCACAAATTTACTCTTTTGTTGTCGAGTAAAATAACCAAGGATCCAGGCATCAAATAAAAATTAATTGAAGCTATCAATTTTGATGCGATGGTTAAATATAGGTCATGTATATTTGGTTAGGGCAAATATAGGTTAAATAAAAATTACTCCCTCCGTCCCAAATTAATTGTCATTTTGACAAAATTTTAATCATTAATTCACAAATTACAATGAGTTACAATATGAATTACCGTCATTAGAAAAATACCTTACCAAAAATTACAATGGGAGGTAATTTCATGTTATAATTCATTATAATTTGTGGATAATTAACGGTTAAAATTTAGTCAGTTCAATTAATTTGGAACGGAGGAATTAAGTTCAAGACTTCAAGTGTAGGTAAACTTAACATTAAAAACATAAGACGGGTGTAACTTCTATTGCACTTCAATTATTTAACTGTATATTGGCTTCTATTGCACTCCAATTACTGATCGTAGAGTGCACAACAGCGATGAATCCTTGCCCTGAAAATTATAATATAACACTAATAATTTAAACAAAAAAAAATAGATAACACACAGGCATACGTGCTCCTTGATCTGGTATTTCCCATCAGAAGATCTAGCTTTCAACCAAAGATAGTTGTCATCGTCTCACCAAATCCATGCATGTTGAATAATTGCTGACATCTTGCTCAAGCTCAGGCAGGGTCAACACAAAAGATTTGGCTCAAAGGTTGAATAAGGAGCTTTGTTACTTCCACATATTGCAACAATGGCTTCGATAACTCCATTTCCTGCTGATATTCAGTTTCACCAACATTGCTGGGCAACTACAGATGACATCTTCTTCGAGATCATCAACCAAATAGGATTTCATTTCAAGCGCTTTATCTTCTCTGTGGTTTTTAGTATGCCTTGAATGCGCTCTGGATGTTCAAACTTCAACAGCTTCTCCAACTCCACTGTTGCTTGAGAAATGTTTTCCTCAAAACATGTATTAGATTTCATAGCAAAGACAATCTCATTCACGTCTTCCTCAAGTTGAAGGCAAAAGACATGGCCAAAAACCTGGTGCAAGCAAGAACCACAATCTACTCCATTAGTACCTTGACAGCACATTCTGCTACAACGAATCTGTAATTGCATTGAGTTTCATATCTAACTCGCTAACTCGAGGTGCTCCCATTAAGCCCTAAACTGGATAGAACACTAGCTACTAGAGAACTTTGCAGGAACTTTGCAGGCTGGCCTTAACAAATCTTCAAAATTTATTTATCCATAACAATCCAATAATCAAAATCATGCAGTATTACTGAAAACTGTGGCAAAAGGCCTCAGCTAAACTACTTGAATGTAAGGGCCCAATTAGGTTTAGAATGGCCTTCCCTTGACATTTCGCTTGGTTTTGGATGGAGCCGCCCAAACTACCTAACCAGTGCACCTACCACCTTCACCACCGCCCCATTATGTCTCCCAAAAAACCCAGCTCCACTAGACCAACCACCATAGCACATGGCCACCCACGTCCACCTTTTCAATATTCTATTCCAAGCCCCAATTGCACCACCCCTGGATTCAAGTTAAAAGAGGAAAAAACCCACAGAAAGCTAAAATCACAAATTCAGCCGGAGCAGGGGCCGCGGCAGTGGAGCCACCAAGCGCAGCGTCTTTTGGGGGGGGGGGTCCTCAGATTCTTAGTGGACCCCACAATGTGCCATTGTCATCGGTTGCTGATATTGTTGGGGGCTTCTTTTAAGGAGGCCTTCAGCCTCGTTGATGCAGGTGATGGTGCTCCGATCTTGGAGACAGGCCGAGTGCGGTGGTGATTTGATGGTTATGGTGATGGTTAGGAGAGAAACGAGTAGAGAGATACAGAGGCAAGCCCAAACCTCAGGTTTATTTTGGCTTTCAACAGAAAGTTTGATCCATTATATTCAACTGGTTTAGCCGTGACTCTTGCATCGCTTTTCCTTATTACTAAATGCCCTGACCTAACTTCCAAGAACCCAAAACAAAAAAAGCCTAAAAGCACTTTGTGCTTGAAACATAATGAAGACATTAAGTTATCACCATCTGACCAATCATAAATTTCAAGTTTGCATGTTTAGTGCCGGTTTGCATCATTCAGCCTCATAAATTATACAAGATATCATACAATTCTCAGTCAGTTAATTTCCTTACCGATTTGATTCTTGAAATGACCATTTCCTTAATTGACGGAGATCTTGAGACTAAATTGGTCACAAAGAGCCCTTGCTCAGAAAGAACATCCTTCACAATTGTAAGGAAATGATCTTCAACAAAATCAGGAGCCGGGCAAGAGAGTCCAGAGCTGTGTCATAGAAGTAACTCAATTAAAACACTACATTGTGGCAACTGACAACATAGATAGCTATTTCCCAAATGAAAATTCAGTCTTATATCTGAAGTGACAGAGAGAGAGAACCTGCACTCTGATGAGTCCACATCAACTATGAGTATGTCAAGTTTTTGCATGGGTTTCAAAGTCTCGCCCTCCAGATTGGTGCCAAGCACTTGACTAGAACTTGTGAGATTTTGAAGAAACTTTATCCCATCAGCAACATGAACCTAAGAATCACAAAACGTAAGTCCTAAACTGTGCAAAGGCACAAGGAAACACGAGGATTTAGGAAATTTACAGAAATGTGCACAATTATTTGGCTATTTTGGCTCTACTATTGCACTTAATGGAGCAACAGTTAAACAGCCAAAGCCACCTATAGATAACGTGAAAAAAGCTTTTCTCATCAAAAGATCCAACACTACCAGGTACTGTTCACGAAATTTCCAAATTAAACATGCAGACATTGGGTAAAAAGGCTATCAAGATACCAAAAAAAAAAAGGTAATTGTCCTTTTCTTGAAGTAATGAAAAAGGGATGGACACAAGAACATACTGTATAGACTAGTATTCAATGCAACAGAATATTAATGTCTAAACTCTAATGAAGAGAAGCCACCAAGAAGTACAAAGAAATTTAACCATCTTAATGAAAGCAAGGAATAAACAATCTTCTAAGAAACAGCAGAAGCTTATCCTAGAGCTTTTATTTACACCAAACAAACTTTGCAAGCCAAAGCAAAATGACAACCATATGTGCTGCAAATGTACACTACACCAACAACCTGAAATTTGTGCTTTACACAAGTCAGGTAGTCACAGCATCCATTTTCATTGTGCTGCCTCTCAAGCAATCTCTCTTTCTTCTTTTTAGTGGTTCTGATAAGCAACCACAGATTATATCAGGATTCCAAGCGGATGTAACCCCAGAAATGAAAGGGGCAAACACAAAAATCAAAAGGGCTTTCAAGCTCTCACGAATAATCTTGTCTAGAATTTTAAAAGGGTGTTAAGGAATTCACAATTCAGCACATCTTTGCACGAAAATCTTCTTCGCTATTCTTTGCTCTAAAGACTATATCCCCAATGATGGATGGTGATATAAGAATGTAGGTCTTGCCAAATAAGTGGAAACAACATTCGCCAAATTAAGTTCCATCTGCTACCATGATGAGGGTGTACGCTAGGATGGTATTCCAATATTGAATACTTCTGTATATAGACTGTCATATTGATAATTTTAGTCCATCCTTTAATCATTGATAATCACTAGATAGATCATTTCATATTAACAATATTTTTGTCCATGTATTGTTGACCTAATGCCTGCAGTGTAGGTTGAATTAGAGACTAATTGAACCCCCAACTAAAGTTAGTAATTCAATCTTAAAAGGTATTGGTGAATCTAGAGTCCTAGAATTTTATCTGATTTGATCTCTCTAATCTCTAGTTTTGTTTACTTCTCTTCTGTTTAATGTGATAATTGGTTACCTCACTAGTGTTATATTTGATTTCATTGGAACTTACGATTAAAGTGACTACCATTCTTTATGGACACAACACCCCTATACTCACCAGAGAAATAGACCTTGTAATCATGCTAGTACATGGGTCCAGTTTTAAGACGTAAAGATCCACATCAACATGTGGTCATCCCATTAGTTCATGTGCAGACAAACACAGACAGACAGTGATTGAGGGGGTGGGATGGAAGAAAGCATAAACACCAACAGTGACATGCCTCAAAAAGCAAAAGCAATAAGGCCAACATAAGTGCCAGTAGTCTACCTGCAAACGTTCATCTTCATAGAAACCAAAATATTCTTTTGCAATTTTTACAACCGCTGGATCCAATTCCACCACCTGAACAAGGACGGCACTTGTCAATTTGAGCTCATAAGCAAATATCCTACCAAACATAGATCTAAATTACCTCAACTCTTAGAAATTGCATATGCTTATGGAGAAACATTGGGAGAAGACCAGCTCCAAGACCAATTACAACTGTCTCAATCTGTTTCTTCAAGAAAAGGAATAGGTCTCGTTATCAAACACTGTGGACATCAATTTGTGATACCATCTTCTAATATGAAAATACATTCTTGCCATCTCCCTTTCTATCACCAGACTAAATAGGAATATTTCAGAAGTACAATTTACTACCTTTTTCCCAGCAGATACCACACTATCCAAGTATGATGAGACCAGAGAAAATCCAGCAATAATTCCAGCATGATATGAACTGGCCAAAAAAGTATGATCAACTTCCACTTTAACGCCCATCTCTGGAAATTAAGAGGTAACAGAAAATCATGAGATTAAAGGAAATAATCTTCCTAGAGTATTAGTAACCTACAACTGATTAAACAAATCTGTTTATCTCAATACGTGGCAGTAAGCATCATGCAATATTACATTATTCTACGTTTCGGCCCCTCATCATAAATAATTTAGCCATGGTTTTCCCTTCAGCAGTAAATGAGCCTACGTCATAACAGCAGATAGTCACCCAAACCTTTGAAGACAAGTGTTAAAAAATTGTTTCTATTGAAGTCAATCATATAAATAAAACCCAAGATCTTACAGCTTTCAATTTTCGGGAGCTAAAACCCTGTCAACATTTTGAAGATTGGTGACTACGTTAAACAGTGGGGTCAGTGCTTGCTTTCTACTAGCAACAATCTTGGCCCAACTTAGCAATAGTAACCTTGATAAGCCTTTCCAGACAATCAAATACATTAAGCAATTATTAGTGGATAGAAAGAATGTTGGCTTTATAGCAATTGGAAAAATATTGTGGATAAGACACTATGTAACTCACTGAATTCACATGTTAGGCAATCAATTGTTGCAGCCCATTATCTAACAATATAGTTACCTTTGTCAAGAGGTAACAAACAAAGGATAAGGAGGAATCAGAAATGACGAGGAACAATTTGAAACAATGAAGGGAAACTAGAAGAAGCAAGTAAACTGATGGTTGACATGAACGGGTCTGATGTTGCACCAATTGCAGATCGTACCACCTTGCCATTCTCTGCTGGTTTTTTGTTTATCTCCCCAATAGATGCACAATCACAGTCAAATACACAATATAGTCATTAGTTGGGTCTCCAATTATGACTTATGAGGAATCTGAAACCCCACAAACCTAAGCATGAATACAGCCTCCTTACAGGAAATACACACACAAACACACACTGATGTAGGACACTCAAAGAGCAATTCCCACACCGAGAAAAAATCACAATTTTCTCAAACTCAATTCAATTCAATTCAATAATCATTCAAGTCTGACTTATCCCTAATACACAAAGGATTTATATAGCTAAGAAACCTAACAGTAACACAATAAGGAAACTAGAATATGTCAAATACCATAAAATGCTAACCTAATATTATCCTAATATCTTAGGAAACTAAATATCTCTAATATATGGCTAGATCTCCTTATTTTGATAATCCTAAAATATTGCTAAGAATTACCTACGAAAATATAATTAAAATAAAAACGATCTCTAGATATATGGAAAGATATTGATATCTTAATCCATCCTTTACTCTTATCCTTCATCACACACACACACACACACACACACACACACACACACACACACACGAACAGATCACATGAAAAGTAGCTTCTTGTGAGAATGCGAGAAATACCATGGTGAACATGATCTATGTGGACATGATGTGCAATATGTGGAGATGGCAGTTAACTAGTCTATGTATCGTGTCCACATATTGCATATCACGTCCACATAGATCATGTCTACGATGGTTTCTCATGCCCATGATGGTGTTTCTCATATTCTCACTAGAATCTATTTCTCACAATATGTGCGTGACTGTGTGTGTTTGTGTGCGCTATATATCAAAAGACCATATGCTCAACTAGCATCATACAAAGTTATGTAGAACCAAAAAACAAACTATCCACAACCTACAACATCAAAAGAGGAACAGCCTTAACATGTCCGGAAAGTAGGCTTTGTTAACTGCTTGGAGGATTCAAGAAAACAGTAATAGCAAATTGACATGGGTTTATATCATTTGTGATTTGACATTAATGTTGAAAAACATTATTGCAGCACAAAATCATGGCCAGAACAACCTAAATTTTAAAGAATCAAATTGTCTAACATAAGTTCTTTATTTCCTGCTTTTAATTAAATCATAAGTTGCCTACATCCAGTAACTGTTAGATTCCTTTCCCTAATTGGCTTCTCTTTTGCCAAGTTAGCCCGTTCAATAAGAGGACTAGCTACACTACAAGTTTAGGCTGTTTCTTTTCTCTCATCCCAAGTTTCAAATCTGGAAACTAAGAAATAATATGATTGCAAGATGAAGAAAGCTTTCTAATTTTTACATGCAATTCAGTTGTATCCTCATAATGCAATTAAGTTTATTGGAGTTGGAGATAGAGCTAGCGCTTCCCCTCTCCAGATAATCAAGGAGCCACTGGATACAAAAGTTTCTACCTAATCTAGAATTAAGAAGGAAGGACATCATCCAATTGGACAAGCATACAACATCAATGGTCTTGGATGCTCCTCAGACAGTCAAATTTACAAGAAATACTACCTTCGTCCCTAATTATTTGTCCATATAACTACTTTCACAAAACCAAGAAATATAGGGAATGGAGCAAGAAATTTGTACATTGTCCAAAATGTCCATGAAAATACCCTCGGAATGGGGTAAAAAGTACATATATCAAGAATCGAATGATGCGTACCATAGTTATTGGAATTGTAAAAGTTAGGTAATTTGACAAATAAAAAGGGAGGAAGTAGTTTTTTGTGATTGGACGTATCTAAGATCAAGATGTGCATATTACAAACCATTTTATTGGTTGTTCACATTTGAATGAAACCCTCACTATGAATAATCAAACAAAAAAGTAGGGACGAAGCCAAGCTAGAAAAGGGGGGGGGGGGAGAGATTAGATTTTACAAGGTCCTAAATTCTCATCTAAGATCAAAATATTATTATTATATCTATTAATTTTAAATGACTATATGACATATCCAACAATGTTGTTTTAAATTCCTTAAACTTCAAATATACAAAGTGGAATTATTATATGATAAGGAAATAACTAAATATAAGAACAATGGAATTCGAAGTTCAAAAGGCTAAAGGGAAAGAAACCAAAAAACAAATCAGTAAGGGGTTTTAATCCTATGACCTCTAGTAATGATTTTGGCAATACCACCATCACACCAACTTAAAATTCATGTCACTGTCAGCAAAAATATATAGAAGACGGTGAGGGCTAGGGGGCCATGGCCCCCTTTGGCCATAACAATGCTCATCCCTGAAAATAAGAAACGCACTATCAAATCTACAAATCTAATGTTTATAAATATGTCAATTAAAGTATCAACCATTTCGTATATCATTTTTGAAAATTCATGTGCCAACGTGTCATGCATGTGTCTCATTCAACATCCATGTGTGTTAGGCATAAGAAGCAAGTTCTCTGGTTATGGAAGGGATTCCCTCTTACCACTGATCATAGATTGTTGACCTCGCTTTGATTTTTGCTTTTCTCTTTTCTTAGATTTTGAGGTTGACATGGGTTTCTTCCCAGCATTATCATCTTCATCGGTTACAGATACTCTTTTGACAAGCAAAGCTTCAGATTGAACCAAGTCCTCCGTTCTTTGAAAGGTAAGACGGCGGAAAACCAGCTCCATTGACGGGAACATGGATGCAAGATGATCATCAACATTGTCATACACAACATCTTCAACATTTATTGGCCCAGTGAATTGAGATGTGGCCTACACAGCACAAGATGTTGAGGAAAGCAAATATACCGCATACTGTTCACAGCATTAATACATGATGAAAGCTACTGGATATGTTGACGCAAACAAAACCTTAAGTCTCATTTCTTAGTTAATTAGATGACTATCTAGCTCTATTGTCAAGCGTTGACAAGAAAAGGGTCATCGGAATAGACAAAATGATAATTGCTCGTTGAGGAATGCTTAGATAAAAACAAATATGTGCAAAAGCAGCACGGACTCGGACACAAGATACAGATACAACATGACATGGAATCAGGGACATGTGATTTTTGAAAAACAAGGACACAACACGTAGTCTAACACATATCCTAATTTTATCAAAAAATTACTTAGAGGTACCCTAACTTTTGAAGAAACAATTTTTTGGTACCCTAACTTTTCAAAACTAATTTTGGGGTACCCTTACTTTTAGGATTAGAAATTACTAGGTGAATTTCCGGCGAAACTCCGATTGATTCAAATCATTTTCGTCCACGAAAACAAATGACATTTTCATCCACAAAAACACTTAATCAATTTCCCGCCTAAAACTCATCGGAAAATTCAAATCATTGGCCGAAAATTCACCTAATTATTTTTAATTCTAAAAGTTAGGGTACCCCAAAATTAGTTTTTAAAAGTTGGGGTACCAGGAAAACATTTCACCAAAAGTTATGGTACCCCTAAGTAATTTTTTGTAATTTTATATAGTGCTTTATAAATTATAACATACCAAATTTTATTTAAAACTTTTTGATAATAAATACATTTTCTCTAATAGTTTATGATTGTAAAACTATTTATAAAATATAAAACCTGGCAAGTTAATGGAAGGGGGACAAAGGTATGTGCAAGATGGCAAAGCAGCAGACAAGAAAAATGATGTGTTGAAAAAATGATATCATAGTTGAGGATGTCGTTGGAGGTAGGCTAGCCGGAAATGTGATGCCCATCAACGATTTGCAAGTGTCCAAAGACTGGGATTTGCTTGTCCACCATGAGTCCCCCTAAGTGTCGAATGTATGTTGAAAAGTTTTTTTAGAGGATATGTTTCTTCCCATGCCTGACACCCATCCTAGGTGTGTCCAAGAGTGTTGGTGTCGGATATGTGTCCGACAGACACGCGCAAGGCTGAAAGAAGTGTCCATGCTTCACATAGCATTAACGTATTCAACAGTTGAAAACAGTCAGCAATGAGAAAATGTTGGACTGATTAAAGCAAATGATGCTTTTAGCCAAAGCACATATATGAGAATTGGCAATTACTCATTCCCATTAAATACAGATCACCCCCCCCCCCCTTCTTCTTTCGAATAATGGGAAAAATCAAAGGTTGTATTAAAGGAGACGTCACCAATGTGCAAAAGGGGCACATGCAACAATCTTCATGACTTCAAGCCTGCCAAAATAATCTAATGATCCACAAATCAAGAGACAATTTTGTACCACAGTTGAGAGCTTGAGTCCAAAAATACAATATTCTCATGCGATAAAGCTTGAATTATTGGTAAGAGAGAGACTTGCCCTCAGAAATTTTATTATTGCTTTTCTTCAAGTACTCATGGACTCCATATAGATCCTAGGAACCTAACAGTGTTAAAACCGTCTTCAAAGCAAACCACCAAGTATCTCACAGTGTGAGGTTTCACCCAACTTATCCGCACAAAAGAGAGCATTGACTGCCAAATGAAAAACTCAACAGCAATGAACAAGGAGGCAGCTGCTGACCCTTCTTCAAGGCACAAAAGGTACCTAATTGGCCACGATGGCCCAACCCACCCTCAAGGCTTGTCTCCACTTTCAAATGGTTGTTGCCAAAATCCCAGTTTCATAAAGAGTGGAGGTTGTTGCTTATAGAACTGGTATCCCTTACTTAACCCCCCCACCACCACCACAAAAAAAAAAAAACAATTTAAAACCAAACAAGATAAGAAGCACAAATAAATATTGACTCTTAAAGTTTAGTATCAAACCTGATGAACAAGTTTTCGATGCTTAATTCCATCACCGGCCATCATAAACCTGGGAGCGATGTTGCAAAAGAAACATGTCAAACAGTCCATTAGTGGGAACTTCTAAATGGTAGACAGACTCCAAATTCATCATCCACCAAAATAAAAGTAACACTGACATCAAATTCATCTTCTACTAAAGTAGGCAATCACTACACCAGACAAACCAGCAAAATAAGCATGGAAGAAAACAATCTTTAGTGTTGCAGGTAAGAGTGGAATAAGCTAAGCCGGCCGGATAGCTTAGCTTGGTTTGGGCATGAGCTTGTGAATATACTTTATACATAATCTAATAGGAAAATTGGATTCTGATAATCCCTACTTTTGCCAATTGGACAATAATAATCCCTACTTTCAGTTTGTATTCTGGTGGTCCAAAAAAAAAAAAAAAATTGGATTTGAGTGGGACGCCGCCGAGCTGAGTGGTGGCGACTCGGTGGTTTTCTGACATGGCATATTGAGCATGTGTTTGACCGCGTTGACCATCTATGTGGATGCCATGTCAGACTAAAAAATATATATACCCACATTTTTTCTTTTTTTTATTTTCCTAGTTGGCATCCAACCCCTCCCCTCCTCTCTCTCTCTCTCTCTCTCTCTCTCTCTCTCTCTCTCTCTCTCTCTCTCTCTTCTCGACCCCAACAGGCAACACCCCACCACCTCCCTCCTCCTTCCTTCCTTCCCCCTTCTTTCTTTCTCTCCAACCTCGCCGACCGTCGCTACACCACCAACACCACTACCCCGACGCACCACCACCACCCTCCCCCTCTCTGTTTCTCTTTCTCAATAGAAGACGTTATAAATCTCTGTTTAGCTTTTCATGAAATGAGTAGATGTAGACGGCAAAATGGGGCTAATGTCCTTTTGTTAGAGCTTCCTGCTGCCTAAATTCTTGATTTTGTGTTTGCTCACAGAGAATAATAAGTTTTGCTCAAGTTGGAATTTTGAATGAAAGCTGGGTGGCGTGGGAGTTTGAGATGTCAGATATGGGATAAGAATTCCCCATTATTTTTGGCATGTTGGCAGTGGTTGTTTAAACAAATCAAATGAATTGCAAAATGGTAATGATTGCACAATCATAGTTTGAAGAGTTGGGACAAACATTTTGCTGAAAATGGTTGCAAGTATTTGAATCAGTTTTGAAATGATAAACTTCCAGCAAATCAGTTTGCATAGTTTTCGGGTTGGTTGAGGATCTCCTGTTTGCATAGTCTGGATATTTTCTCAGCAAGGAGCTAAGCTGGAATGTCTCCCAAGTAAGTTAGTTTTAATAAACACTGGAATTGGGATATGCAGAGGCAGAAAGAAGTGATGATGATCCTGATAGGCTGGCTTCTGCAAGGAAATGGCTTCAAGAGAACTACCAAGAAGCACAGAACTACCACCATTTCTTTTTACCTCCCCTTTCCCTTTGGTTTCTTCTCCTCCTCGGCAAGTTACCATTTTCTTTGTGCTCTGTTTTTTTTGTAGTGAAAGAGAAACAGAGAGGGGGAGGGTGGTGGTGGTGCGTCGGGGTAGTGGTGTTGGTGGTGTAGCGACGGTCGGTGAGGTTGGAGAGAAAGAACGAAGGGGGAAGGAAGGAAGGAGGAGGGAGGTGGTGGGGTGTTGCCTGTTGGGGTCGAGAAGAGAGAGAGAGAGAGAGAGATGGGTTGGGTGTTGGGGTCGGCAGGAAGAGAGAGAGAGAGAGAGAGAGAGAGAAGAGAGAGAGAGAGAGAGAGAGAGAGAGACAGAGGGAGGGGTTGGATGCCAACTAGGAAAATAAAAAAAGAAAAAATGTGGGTATATATATTTTTTAGTCTGACATGGCATCCACATAGATGGTCAACGCGGTCAAACACATGCTCAATGTGCCATGTCAGAAAACCACCGAGTCACCACCACTCAACTCGGCAGCGTCCCACTCAAATCCTTTTTTTTTTTTTTTGGGACCACCAGAATACAAACTGAAAGTAGGGATTATTATTGTCCAATTGGCAAAAGTAGGGATTATTAGAATCCAATTTTCCTAATCTAATATGACAATTCTTATGCTCATTCACAAGTTGGCTCACTTTTTTAATCAAAGAAGCTCGATTAAAGTAGTCTATCATAAAATAAAAAAGAAGTGAGGATTAGATTGGCACGTCAGGAAAGGGATAAAGGTAATGGAAAAGATGGGCAGACAAAACCTTATATAATTAAAAATAAGATGAAACAAAATACTGAAGGAATCAAAAGGATAGAAAAAGGAGAAAGAATAGAAGGTCTTATCTGCCCATCTATGAGCAATTTTGTACTCAATAGTACTATTGTAAAGAATAGACTTGAAGAAGAAGCACAAATCAAGACAATAGATGGCTTGATTCTTTCTTCTTCTTCTTCTTCTTCTTCTTCTTCTTCTTCTTCTTCTTCTTCTTCTTTCGGGATATTGGATGACAATATACTGACCTTTGGGGGTATTGGATTGTAATATACCGACCTTTACTATTGGACAACAATATCCCTGACCTTTATACTTTGGTGAGATTATTATACCAACAGTGACTAGGGGGTGGAGACTGGTTAACTGTTCTCGATTCTGACGTGATAGGCGGAGGGAAAATAACCAGCCCTTGCCCAATAACCCTGTTAACTCTCCGTTTTTCTCACTAACCCACGTTAAAAAAATCGACCCTAACACAGTGACTAACGTGGTGGTGAACCGGTCTTCGTACTAACGTGAAACACAACCAACCAATGTCTTGTGATGTGGGTTAGTGAGAAAAACTAAGGGAGTAATGAGGTTATTGGCTTGGGACAGTTTTTTTCCCTTCGCCAGCCATGTTAGTGCGCATGGAGACCGGTTTACCACCTCCTTAGTTACTGTTGGTATAATAATGTCACCTAGGTATAAAGGTCAGGGATATTGTTGTCTAATAGTAAAGGTTGGTATATTACAATCCAACACCCTCAAAGGTTGCTATATTATCATCCAAAAATCCCTTTTTTTTGTGTTAAAGGGAAACGGAGAAAAGAGAAGAATATGGTAAGAGATGACATAAAAAGAAATTCATATCTATTCAATTAGATGTTTCTAGTACTGAATTATAGTATAAACTAAATAGATGCTGCAGCATGCCACTAATCTGATTTCTGCTTTATCCAAGACTCCATAACAAGGAATGAAACTAGAATACATACGGAATTTGAGACCCATTATCATGTTTCTCAGGTGCCAACTGTCTCACAAGAGGTGAAAGATCTTTCTGCAAAACAAAACACAACATTTATAAAAGTTCCACAGTTGCCTATCGATAAGATTCTTTTCCCGGAAAGGTTCACAAATTACCTGAATCACATCCATGCCGACAGCAGCGTGACTTGAGTCCAACAGAATCTGAATTAACAGGCAATATTAGATTTACAAATTGGCACTCTCAGACAGGGGAAAAAACCCCTCAAGCATAAAAATGACCAACAGATAACTCTGGAATATAAAAATACCACTATGAGCCGAGCAGCCTTCGAACTCTCAACCACCATCCATTGCCCTTCCTCTGAGGAGAATAACCATTCATGTGCCCTAGTCTGGAAACTAAAAGTTAAAGGCATACAGTAAAACATACAAAAATACCATCAAGTCACACAAGTGCAATTATGCGGTAGAAAAGAGCACACCCCTCATAACCATACATATTTTCAACATTGAATTCTGATGTATATTTCTGTTAAGTAATCAAAAGATACATTGATGGGACACCAAAGAGTACAAAAGGGGCAATTACAAAAACATTATGCCCTCAAGCTCCCAATCAAGTACAAAAGCGTTTTGACATAAATTTCATATAAACAATGGTCAATGTTCATTTTGTTTGACTTAAAAAGTCAAACAAGCAACATTAAGCAGGGGCAGAGAAAATAAGGGAAATTGTGGGCATCAAGGATTCAAAATGTAGTTTTGCCGCGTTTTCTGTTTCGGACACTGTCCAGAAAAATCGAGTTCTATATCCTGCTTGATGCGGAGCAAACAAGAGGTTCACCAAATTTCAAAAACCTCTCAAATGCGGCCACATCCGCACGGATTGGCCACGTTTTGAATCCATGGTGAGCGTGCTCAGAAAGAAGCAGACATTCAGCAGAAAATAATGAGTCAAAAACAAAGGAGAATTTTCATAAACCTTAGTAAACAGCCAAAAGGTCTAAGAACAGAAGTTTACTTTAGCTTATCAGGACCTTCCTTAAGGTGGGTTTGTAAGGAAAAGTAGCAAGAAAGTTGCATATTATCTCATTTGTCTTATTACAAGATTGAACATCAAGTGAGAGGAACTCAAATTCCAAACTTAAGAAAGGAAAGCAACACAAAATAGATCACCAAGAACCATCAATCCGACTTTTTGTTGAGTAGCACGAGAACATTTACATCAAGGTACGACACTTAATTGAATTACCAGTACTGAACATATGCAACAAATTGTGCATGGGTAGGGATGTGTTGTGATTTAAAAAAGAGGGGAAAAAACTATCTAACCTTCGGAGCAAGAAAAACTGCGCAATGATAAACGAAGGGGACAGACTGTGGTTGTGCGTCTAGAAGCACAGCCCTGTAACGAAAAGTGGAGTCCCCTTGTCCACCCAAAGTTAGTTGAACTCGGCGACCTGGCATAAGTTCCATCAAGTCACCTTTTGCCCCCAACTTCAAATCATCAAGAGAGTATATGATATCAGAACCATCCACGTGTTCTTTACGAACTTTATTCTCAGCATTAAGAGCAGCATAAAATCCTTGACCCTAACAAGGCACAGCACAAATTCTGTTAGTAACATAGGTAAAATGTTTAACACTAAGCAAACCAATTGATATTCAGTTCGTTAAAAGCCTATAACCTAGCAAAGCCTAGTTCTTGAAGGCTCTCATCCAACAAAAGGTATTATATGTATAAGTCGATAGTCTATGTAACACACGGCTAGGCATCCAAGCTCATTGATATAATAAATGCTTTAGTAATAAAATTTCCAATCTTTCCCTTAAAGTACTTCTTGCCCCCAAGTATTAAATGATAGTTTCAATTTTGCACAAGAATTTAGAATTTGCTTTTACATTATGAACCCCCAATTTATCAAATAAATTTTCCTTCAACCGAAATTGAAAATATCTTACACAAGAAGCTTCAAAACCTACAATGCATATTCAGAAAGAGCTAATGTTAGATGCATTTATTTTTCTTTGTTTTTCATAATGCACTCCATAACAATAGTTAGGGTTTTTAATGAGAAACCAATGGATTCCATTAGAGAGCAACTGAAGGATGCCACCCATGTACAAAATGGCAAGAACAAAAATCATGGTGCCCTCAAGCTCTCATGATATTATTTACAAAATTCATAGTACTCACGTTACTTCCACCATGAAGCACTATGCTCCAACAAAAATAGGGGTACCAACCCCCCCCCCCCCAAAAAAAGGAAAATTGATTGTAAATCAAACAAAATGGGGCAGAATCAAATGGATGATGGGTCACTGTCACTCATGGTTTGTACAGAATTTAACAGAAAGAAACTCTTTTCTGCAACAAATAGTAGGACAAGAAGCTCTTAAAATGGTATGGACAGTCAGTTAAGCAGAGCCAAGGCCACAAGTAGACCTGGCAATTTTTGACCCGACCCGATAACCTGACCCGAACCCGCCCGAATTTTCTGGGTTTTGAACACGACTTTTTCAACTAAACCCGAAGTATACCGAACCCGAAAATTAGCGGGTCAAACCCGACCCGCCCGTTTGACCCGAAAATTTAACTTTTTGAGTTAAACTTTATTAAAATTTGTGACTTTGCATTCAAATTTTTAACTATTAAACTATAAGCGCAACTTATTTATTTGTTATTTCTCTTATTTAAGTTAAAATAGTTACAATAATATATCATTGCTAGAAGATAATCATATTTTATTATGTATATTGTACAAAAAGTAGTATTTAGAGACCATATTTTAAAAAGAAAAAGCGAAAAAGGGTCGCAATCATAACCCGTTGGGTTGACCCGAAACCGAAATACACTGCCCGTATTTTCCCGAAACCGAAATACACTCGACCCGTATTTACCCGAACCCGATATACGACCGACCCGAAACCGCCCGCCCGACCGAATTGACAGGTCTAGCCACAAGCAATAACAATATGTGAGCATCACATGTAGTGACAGCAGAGAGGAACATAATGAAAACTGAGCAATACTAATCAGTCAATGATGCTGAATTATGAACTGAAGAAAAAAGATCATAAGGGAAAGATCAGTGACGGCAGCGCAATAAACGTGATTACCTGTTCTTTGTTGCAAATTGCGGAATGACCAAAGGATGTGATTATTTGGTCAACTGCAGCAGAACTTCCTTTCACCGCCACTGTCATGAATGTACTAAGGCTAGGCTTACTAGATGGTTTCTGGGCTATGCAGTGAATAGTCATCTCCCAACCAAACCGAAACTTGGGTAAAAGCAACCCTGAAAACAGAGCAGGAATACAAATGGTTAATATACAAAGATCTACCACAATAATTCATTACAAAGTTTCAGCAACAGAATACATGTTTTTAGCAACCCGGATGAATCAATACAAACAAAAAACAAGTTGCACACATGCTCACCAAAATCCCACATATCATGCAAATAAATAAGACTGGCATCAAGTTTTCAAGCTCCCTACCTGGGGTATCAGATAGGAATAATTCTTTTAAAGTCTTCCATCAACCTTCGAGGGTATTTACCATTATACTACCAGGTCAAACAAACTTTGACTGTTAATTTGATTGCATATTCTCCATCTTTTAATACTACATTCAATACTAGACCATCATATCCCAAATTATAGGAAATTAATTTATATCTATACCATCATTGAATCATAGACATTTACCAATCTGACAGCAGGTAGCTTACGTATAATATATGGGTAGTATATTATCATTTACTTTTCAAGCTTTACCAACCCCACCATCCACATACAATGAGCAACCTCCCATGCCTTAGAATTCCCAAGTGAGATGATTAGTCAGTTTCACAGTTCAAGCAACGTGGTTCTCAATCATCTCAATCATCATTGCCTCAAAATGACTCCATCTCCAGACTAAATTTCACCAAATAAGGATATTATCAATGATGGCATAAATATATGTAGGTATGTATGTATATCCCCCCCCCCCCAAAAAAAAAAGGAAAAGTAAGAGGAAAAACAAACTTTGAGTACCACCGAAGACCTCCACTAAATAGCATCGAACCCTGTTAGCCACCGAAGAAGGAACAGGGAAGAGTGAAAGGAAGTAGCTCCAAATGAAACCGTTGATAAAATTCAGAAAACAATACCTAAGACGTGAGATTCTGCCAAAGTGAGACAAATAAACTTCCCTCCTGGCTTTAAGACCCTTTGCACCTGGTGAAATGTCATGTCACATATTGATGTTATTACAATGAAAAGTTGACAACACAAAGGATAACCAGGATTTTGCTTGAAACAAAATATGTGAAGAAAATAAAAGCCATATGGAAGAGCATTAGACCTCTGATAGATATTGAGTTCCCAGCTTAGGCCCAAACTCTGGCTCCATCAAGGCATCCAAACCCCCCTTATCGAGCACAACGTCAAATGTGTCGTCAGGAAACTGCAAAGGAACAATACATTAAGGATAAATTACAAAGAAGGTTACTCAAAATGAGAGAGGGAAAGGGAGTAAAAGAGACCTGCATTTGGGTGATGTCCATGAGACGCCAGCGCATGAGAGGGCGGTCTCTGACATTGCGGCGGAGCATGTGAGAGATGACAACCTTGGAGAAATCAATGTTGGTGATGGATGTAAAGCCAGCATCGTAGAGGTGTTCAGAAAGGCGGGAGTTGCCGCAGCCAGGGATTAGAATATGGAGGCTGCTGAGGCTGCTCTGAGTCTGATTCTGGGGTAGTAGTAGTGACAGAAGTGGGGTTTTGAGTTGAGGCCACTCAGCGTACCACTCGAACGATTCATCGCTCCCTCTTATGCTGAAGAATTTGTCCCAATTCTCTTTGCTCGTGAAGTCATCTAGGGTTGATAGCAATTCTTCCTTTTCACCTTTAGGGTTTTCGCTCTGCCTCCCGCTCTTCTTCTTCCCCATCTTTCCTGTCTTACTGCTCAATGCCAATGGAACTCAACCAACCAAACAGCGCACAAGTAACTTTAACACTGTAACCCAGGTCTCACGTCCTTCAATTCAGTTTCCAGTATTTTGAAGGGCATTGCTTTTCTTCGCCTCCTTTTTACTATTGTCGCCTATCGAAAAGACGTTTTTGTCTTCATATAATTCAACTATCTTCCCACGTTAACACTATAACCACAGGTCTCACGTCCTTCAATTCAGTTTCCAGTATTTGAAGGGCATTGTTTTTCGTTGCCCCCCTTTTTACTATTATCGCCTACTCAAAAAACGTTTTTGCCTCTCATATATTTCAACTCTCTTCCCACTTTAACACTATAACCCCAAGTCTCACGTCCTTCAATTCAGCTTCCAGTATTTGAAGGGCATTGCTTTTCGTCGCCCCCCCTTTTTACTATTGTCGCCTACCCAAAAGACGTTTTTGCCCCTCATATATTTCAACTCTCTTCCCTCTCCTCTCACTCTTCCCTCACTCTCCCCTCTCCTCTCACTCTTCCCTCACTCTCCCCTCACTATCTCTAACATTCTCCCTCTAAATTTTTGATTTATTATTGAAATTTAATCTAAAATGTCAAGAGAAGGTGATAATTCAAATGAAAAGGAAGAGGTTAGTTTGTAAATTTTAAATTTTGGGAAAAAAACAAAAAAAAATTAAATTTTCCGGAATTGGGTCGGTGTGCGCCAGATTTGTTTACTGGCGTTGCGCGCCTGTGATCCGATTGGCGCCAATCTGCAGATCGTATCGTGACACCAATATTATTTTTTTTTAATTTTTTTTCAAAAAATTTATAAAATTGGAAAATTATTATTTACATATAAAATATGTTAATATTATTTATTTATTTATTTATAATATTATTATTAAGGTAATCAATGTTGGTAATTATAATTGTTATGTTAATTATGTTAAAATTTTGTTAATTAATATTATTTTAATAAGTTGTTTATAAGTATTGTTATTATTATTATAGTATGTTAATTATGTTAATTAATATGATTATTTTTATTTATAATATTATTATTAAGGTAATCAATGTTGTTAATTGTAATTATTGTGTTGATTATGTTAAAATTGTGTTAATTAATATTATTAAAATAAGTTGTTTGTAAGTGTTGTTCTTAATAATATTAAGTGTTGTTAATATTATTATTTATTTATTTATAATATTATTATTAAGATAAATAATGTTGTTAATTATTATTAATATGTTAATTATGTTAAAATTATTAATATGTTGTTATTATTTATTTATTGATAATATTATTATTATGTTAATTAATATTAGAATTGTATGTTAATTATTAATGTTAAAGCTATTGTTATTAGTATTAGGAATTTCTAGTATCCCAGTTATTATTAGTATAATAATAATTGTTTCTATTGTTTGTAGGTTTTTTTGGAGGACTTTGGCGGGGCATCGATTATTCCACTCATTTTGTACGCAAAATGTTTTTGAAATATTGACGCATTGCAAGAATGGGCTAATGGAGTTGCTACGGGTATAGGTTTTAGGTTTGTGCGGCTTCGTCTGAGAAAGATGCGAATAGTCCGTTAAGGTGTTATTTGAAGTGTTGGAGTACAGAAATATCGTGGGAAATCAATGATCTCGATGATGCGGCTCGTCGTCGTCACGCCAACGGCGTGTCAATGTAAATTCGCCATTGTTGCGTGGACTCGCAACGAAACGGAATGGCTAGTTCGTGTGTGCGACGGTGACCGGGGAAAGCACAATCATGTCTTCATCATGTACGAGAAAGGGCATCGTCACGGACGTCCATTAACCTCTGAAATGAAAGAACATGTCTGGGATATGACCAACACGGGGTGCACACCGGCGACGATACAAACGTCGCTGAAGATTAGGTTCTCTGCCTCTACGATAAACGTGAAGCAAGTATACAACGAGCGGGAAAAGATGCGCACTGAGGAATTGGATGGTAGGACGGCTGCGGGACAATGTCTGCGCATGGCGAAACTCGGCGGGTACATCTCATTTGTTGATTATGATGACGATGGCGAGCTTCGTCATGTTTTTTTATGCCATCCTTACTCGTTGAAGTTGCTGCGTACGTACCCGAATGTCCTTCTCATTGACACAACGTACAAGACAAGCAAGGCAAAGTGGCCTTTATGTGAGCTGGTAGGCATGACACCGACAAACCGCAACTTCCAGATTGTTTACTCGTTCATGCAGGACGAGAAGATGGAATCATATGAGTGGCTAATGTGGAGGGTGCATGAATTGTTGGGTCCTGATGTAATTCCATCCGTGTTTGTGACGGACAAGCAGGATGCTTTGTTGGGGGCTGTTGCCAGGGTTTACCCAAATGTGCACCAACTTTTGTGTATGTGGCATATTGCGAATGATGTGGAGAACAAAGTAAACAAACTTACTAGGGGCCCTAAGCTCGGACTCGGGCTTCATTTTAGACATTATTTCTGGAACGGCATTGTACATGCGAAGACTGTTGGAGATTTCAAGGTCAAGTGGAAAGACGTTGTTAACGCGTGGATCGGGCAAAACAAACCGATAGTTGGTTATCTTACTGGGACGTGGCTGAGTCATAAAGAAAAATTTGTTTGTGCTTGGACCGACAATGTACCTCACATGGGGAACACAGCCACTTCAAGAGTTGAGAGCGTTCTTCATCAAGTATTATATCGGCAGTTCCAGAGGCACCTTCGATCATGTGTTTCCGAAGATTCACCATCACTTGGAGAATCAACATACGGAGATTAAGTGGGAGCTTGAACAGTCAAGGAGCACGCACAGGCAATTAGGTCCATCTCATTTCTTTAAGAACTTGCACGGAAGAGTATCTCATCACGCATTGGACCTTTTGTCGTATGAGCTCAATAAGATGCTGGCGATGAGGTATGAAGGAGAATGCTACTTATGCGATCACCTGGTGTCGAGAACCCACCTCCTCCCGTGCGCGTGTTCTATGATGGAAGTTTACGCATCTGGAGAGCCAATTCCGCTGACACGGATAAATATGTTTTGGAGACAATTGACAGTGATTGGCGATGGTGAAACTGCATGCTCAAATGATGTTCCATCAGGTACAGACTTAGAACAATTTGAGGAACTCGCTAACCAGGTTCGGGAGAGTGACCCAGCAGTTGTACGACACGTAAACAGTGTCCTCAATGGAAAGTTGAATCCCGACAGTGAGTATATTCCTGATCCGCAGACAAACCCCCCACGCCCCGGGAGACCAAAGACTTCAAAATCAACGCGACGCAACTCCAGTGCGTTTGAGTACGGACGACCATCGGGACGGGGTAGCAAGACTACGACGAACTCGTCAAGGAAAAAGGGAACCAGTTCTTCATCAGTTGGGATGGGGTCAACAGGTTTGCATATCTTAATCTTTATAGCATTTGTTTGGTTTTCATAATGACTATATATTGTTGTTTATAACTTAAGATAATATGATGCGCAGGTATCAACCGGATGCGTCAAGATCCGTTCTCGTTCGATGACGCTTTGCCACATTTCATTATGCCATACGTCGTTGGATGGACGGATGTGGAATCTGATGGCAACTGTGAGTTCAGATGCGTAGCCGAGGCAGGTTACGGGGATAAGCATTTGTTGTCAAGTGCTAGGTGGTCAATGGGCACTGAGTTGCAGGCGAGTGAAAATGCATATGTTACTGCGTTTTCTAACAGCAAGGAGATGTTCCTTGAGACCTACACAAGGATTCACGGCCACTGGCCGGCCACTTCGTATGAACATTGGATGTCGACTCAAATGATTTATTTCCACCGCGATAAAGGATATGATGTGGATCTTCTTGTCAACACCTCCTGGTCCACGATCGCAGACAGCTGAGCTATGCATATCAATATTACCCATAAGAGGAGGGCCTAGACGTACGGCACCTGCGAAAGTTTAGGGAATTGTGCGGGTGAACAACCACTTCATGCTTATCCATTTACGGGATGACTGCCCTCTACCGCCGATTCATATTGGATGGCGAGCAGCTAGAGACATAACTGTCCAAGCTTGGGATGAGCCTTTCCAGGCTTGTATTGATAGATGGCAAGCTATTAGGGCCGCTCAACGCCAATGATGGTTGTAGTTGTACCCTTGTGTATATATGAATTGCTAATTATATTTATATTGAAACTGATGCAGTTAATTGGAACATGATCGGCAAACATAACACAAATTAACACAAATTAACACAACACAAAATCAGTTAATTAGTTCAACACAAATTAACACTTAGTTTAGGGTACAATAAAAACAACGAAATTGAAAAACACAATCTACTCCTCCTCCTCATCATCTTCCGGCTCGGGGACCTCGATATGCATCTGATGGCACCAACGCCCGTGCAAGTCGACCATCTCATCGTACCACCCACGATTAATTGTCGCTGTCTCATCGTTCGCTTGGAACTTATGCCTCCCTCGCTGCACTAACGAGGCCCATGTATAGGTCCACTTTTATAAAAATAAAACACAAAATAATGCGATCAGACCAATCATGATATCCATCATCCCATAAACAAATCAGATAAACAAAATATTAAATTATGATGAGGGTTTAAGTGTACCTGTTCGTGTGTCGGAAGGTCCTCGACTGTCGATTGGCTGGCAGAGGCGTTGTTATTCAAAAACTTGTGTGAATGTGCCGCATACCAATCGTTGTAAGCGACATCCGCTTCCCACGACACTTGTTTCGTGCGGGGCACATCACTCACTGACATTTTGTTGTATATCGGAAACCCCGCCCAGTCAGCGCTGACGTTAGCATCCACAAATTCCACTTTGTAGGGGCCCTTCGCCGGTCGTTCAGCGCTCTTTGGTACTGACAATCTCCATGGGATATGTTGTAGGTGCCCTAACTGTCGGACGACGCGATCGGGCATGTACAGCTCAGTGATGTCGTATGCACGAATGCCGCCGCATCAGACAACGTCTGCTGCATGACTTGTGCAGGCGGGGCCGTCTGACGCCCAACTCACACGATCCGGCGTTAACGCATCCAAGGAGGCCCTCAACTGTCGTAGGCGCTGTCCCGAACTCGGCTGGCGGATGGGGGACCACCTGCTCGCCCGAGGCCCATTAACCGGCTGCTCCGCGTGTGGCCTAAAATCAGGAAAGTACTCGTAGATCCAGGCCTGCAGAAGGGTCAAACACCCGACCATCTTGGCTGTCCCGGCCCTGCTCGCCATCCCTAACTGGCGGTAAAGGAACGCCAAGGTCACCGTACCCCAAGCAATGCGATCAACGATAACATCAGTGCTAGGCCACGAATGCGGCCTAATTCTATCCCTCGATTAATCCACGAGGATAGTGTTTCCCAGCATGCTCAACAACCACGCCCGTATCCTATGGGGAATGGGAAAACTAGTCGATAAACTAATCGACCTCAAATGGGAGTCAGTTATGCCACCCTTATCATAAATGCTATCGACCTTCAGCTCCGCCATTCCTTTTTCAAAAATCACGGGCACGTATTGGTTAACCACTTCCCGAGGAAGTCTTTCAGGCATCAAGCCATCAACTGCAAGACCCAATATATGTTGCACATCATGCAACATGATCGTCATTTCACCGAAGGGAAGGTGAAATGTGTTTTTGTCGGGTTGCCACCTCTCAACGAACGCCGAGATCAATGTCGTGTCGATGTGGTCGTACATCAACTCCATCAAATTGGTTATTTGGATCCTTCCAGGTACCTGGCATGCGGGATCCATCCGCCGTCTCGACCACAATTCCCTCAACGCATTCTTCTTCGTCACACAATCAAGAACAACACGGGGCGAACGCTCGCGACCCTCCCATATTACCCGAGCAATGTGACCTCCAAAGCTCGGTATTAATGAGGGAATTGCAGGTCCCCCGGGCACGTTACCATCAATCTTCCAGGAGTTGTCGCCGCTTCGCCTCCTCTTCTGATATCTGCTACTGGACCCAGCTTCACCAGTAGCAGAACTGCTTCCCTGCCCACCCTGTCGAATTGGGGCAAACTTCCCCGCTGAATCCCTCATCGGCATGAAACCTGTTGGCCTGTAAACTGGCCCAGTAGTCATAAAATTGGCGATGGAGGTCGGGATCATCTGCGTCTCGGGCTCCCCTGTCTCATCGTCCCCCGACCCCGATGTTTCAGAGCCGCTTGACTCATCCATGGCCTGGTTGAGATGGTCAACGAAATCTCGCGTTGTCTGACTCCCCGTGTCCTCGGGCTGGCGCCACGCATCACCGCATCCGCATTTCACGACCAGACGGGCGAGTCGACGCAGCACATCAAGGCCTTTGGGGTCCCTGCACTCACCTCCAACCACTCACAAGTCGATTCGCCCGGTCCAGAAACCCTCGACCCTTGTCCTTCCCTACCATTTTAGATCACCTGCAAAATGAAGACATACATAACATAATAATCATTTAAGCCGCAAGAATATGCGCAAATGGGTTAACGTGTGTTCGTTAACTAAGTCGTGTCACGAGGCAAGAGGATCATGTTATTGTCCAAGGAGAGTGTGTTGTTTAACTGTTAATCTATGGTTGAAAAAGAATTTAGTAGTGAAGGGTCTAATACAAATCGTGTTGGGCTTTCTTGCATGTAAGATTCACAGGTCCATCAAAGCAGTGAATTTGCATCATCGTTCAATGCTTTGATGGACCTATGAATCTTACATGCACGAAAGTCCAACACGATTTGTACCAGACCCTTCACTACTAGCTTCCCTTTCAGATCCGCCTTATCTTGTTGTCCCACCAGGCTGCACAATAGAAACATTGCATTCAGACCAATCGAGACGCTTCTAACTCCCAGCAGCACCTCGCTCAATTTCAATTTCACCGCTGGGCTACTTTGGGAACCAAACAAATAAACGAGAGTCGATGCGGGGCATTGGTTAACCTTCTCAGCCATACATTATCAGGTTACAACACACACTCTCCTTGGACACTAACATGACCCAAAACTCAACCTCTTTTTTTGACGCATACAACTAACATACTATAACTATACATTAACATAATTATTATCTTAACCTACCATCACAAATAACCTATTCACTTACGTATCAACTGGTTGTTGAGTACCTAAGTTATTAAATGGATGTGACATAACTATTATGTCATCATTTGGAGTTATGAGTACATAAGTTGACAATTAAGTTGGATTATGAATAAATTACCCATACCAACTTTATACGCCAACTCACTTACTAATAACAACCAAAATCATCCAAACTCAACATCCTTTTAACACAACTACATGTAAACTATTCAGAATATACCCTAACCCCTAAACTTAACCCTACATCACAATTACAATTTTTTCTAACACAATTAATCACTAATATTAATACATGCTTAATCACTAAATAATATTAACGCATCAAATATTAACAACGAATCACTAATCAATGATATTAATCACTACTAATTGTCATATTAACACATGCTTAACATTAATATTAATATTAACAATATTAATATTAATTTAATTTTCATAACACAATATTAATAATAATAATAATACAATTAATCACTAATAATTACCATATTAACACATGATTAACAATAATATTAATAATAACAATATTAATAATTATCATATTTAATAATAACAATAATAACTTTAATAAATATAATATTTAATTTTTATTTATTATTTAACAATAATAATATTAATAACAATTATTAACAATAATAATATTAATAAAAATAACAATAATAATATTAATAAACATAACAATAATAATATCCTATTATTAACATAATTAATATTAATAAAATTAATATTTTTAAAAAAAACGAAAAAAATAAAAAAATTGTGCGAGAGACGCATTGCCATGTGCGCACTCCAGATCCGGCAAGGCCGTGGCCGTGCTGGGATCTAAGTCATGCCGGCGACGCTTGTCGCGTTGTGGCGGCAACGTCGACCTTTTTATTTTATTTTTTTTTCGTTTTTCCGTCGAAATTCAAAACTACAAAACGTAAAACCTCAAATTCAAAATACAAATTTGAAACATACCTCAAATTCGTTGATTAAATCTCGGTATGAGGGTGGTTTGTGGTGGTCGATGGTTGAGAACGTTTTCTAGAGAGATAAACTAGAGAGATAGTGAAGAGTGAAGTTATGAGGTTCAAGGGCGTGGGTTGGAAATATTATGCGAAAGGTGGGCGACAATAGTAAAAAGGGGGGCGACGAAAAGCAAGTGGGTATTTGAATTCAGTTTCCAGTATTGTTAGTTCTTAGGCATGTTTGGTGAGCATAAAAGGAATGAAATAAGTAAGAAATTGGTTCTAATTCCTGTTTTTACTGTTTGGAGAACTGTTTCTGAAATGGAATAGCAATACCTAGGGATTTGCTATCTCTCTCAAAGAGAGATATTAGAACCTTCCCAAATATGGGGGGAATTGGTTATCCCCTTTCTTCCATAATGATGATGATGATGATGATAATAATAATAATAATAATAATAATAATAATAATAATATTATTATTATTATTATTATTATTATTAATTATTATTATTATTATTAGTAATTTATTAACTATAATTAATAAAAAAATAAAAATTATTTTTTAATAAAAATATTAATTATTAATAATTAAAAATATTAATTCATATTAATAAAAGTTAATAATAAACAATTAATAATAATTGATAATGAATAATAAATATTAATATTAATATTAATAATTAGTAATTAATATTAGTAATTAATAATTTAATATTAATTACTAATTATTATAATTACTTAAGAATAATAATTAATAGGAAATGAATCCAGTAGGAAGAGAGTTAAGGTAGGAAGGTGAGAAGAGCAAATCACAACCCTTGATCTTACATCTGACAGTGTGTGGTCATGGATATCAGAGAGTGTGGTCATGGATTTCAGGGAGTGTGGTCACGAAATCCAAGACCATAATCCCATATATCCATGACCACACACCGTTAGATGTAAAATCAAGGGCTGTGATTTGCTCTTCCCACCTTCCTACCTAAACTCTCTTCCTATTGGATCCGTTCCCTAATTAATAATAACTAGTCTTAAACCCGTGCGATGTACGGTGTATGATAAAATAAATATTATTTTTAACAAAAAAGAACCTAAATTATTATTGTACATATAAATTAAAACGACCACAACATAAATTATATAATTAAATTAAAAATGTAAAAAGTTGTTCAAATAAAAATATATAAAATTAAAAATACATGTAGGTCAAGAGTTTAAGTTAAAAAAGCGTACAATAACAATCAAGATTCTAACTACAAATATCAAAATACATGTAGATCAGGAGTTTAAGTAAATAATATCGATGAATTTTAAAATAATATTAACAAATTTACATTGAATTTTATAATAATTATTGATAAATTTATTAAGAAAATTTTAACACTTTGGTAGACATAAGTTGGTGTTACATGGTATACCATATAATAATAATAATAATAATAATAATAATAATAATAATAATAATAATAATAATTATTATTATTATTATTATTATTATTATTATTATTATTCCAAAATAATTACTGATATTTGTACTAAAATAATTTAATTCAGTATTTATCTATCTTTTGATTGGTCGAAATCCCTACAATTAATCTCCTTTCTCCATTCAGTGAGACCCAAAAACTTTACTATTATTATTATATAGATTATTATTATTATTATATAGATTATTATTATTATTATTATTATTATTATTATTATTATAGGCAACACCAAAATAATTACTGTTATTTGCACCAACATAATTTAATTAAGAGTCCAAAGCAGTTAAGGATTAGTGATACTTTCTATTTTTTAAAATTTAAAATAAAATCCGGATTGAAAATAAAAAAAATAGAAAATAGAAAAAATAATAATTTTCTGCGTTGTGAAAAACCAATTCTCCTCAGTCACTCCCGTAGCTCTATTTCGTGGGACCCACAATGATTTCTATTATAATATATAGATTATTATAGGCAACACCAAAATAATTTAATTCAGAGTCCAAAGTTGTCAAGGATTAGTGATACTTTCTGTTTTTTTAATTTTGAAATAAAATCTAGATTGAAATTTAAAAAAATGAAAATAAAAAAAAATATAATTTTATACGCTATGATTAGCCAATTCCCCTACAATCACTCTCGTAGCTCTATTTTGCGGGATCCACAATGATTTCTATTATAATATATATAGATATGGAACAGTTGGAAACGTTATCAAAGTCCAAAGCCGTATGGGATTTGTAATAGTTTTTTTAATTTTAAAATAAAATTAAATTTAAAACAGTTATAGAACAGCTGTAATTGGTGGTAGAGTCCCAAGCAGCTTAGGTTTATAATAAAATCCGGTTGAAAATAAAATCAAAAATTATTAAAAATTGGGTCCTTTTTTTCTTAATTGTGATTGTTTGAGACTCCTTGAAACGCTCTCGTTGCAGTATTTGCTGGGTCTCACATAGATTGTCATTATAAGTATATAGATTAATAAATAATATATAGCAAATAAAAATAATATTAAATAATTTATGATTAATACTAATTAAAAATAGTAACAATATTAATAATAATTAAAAAATATAAATATTAACAATAATTTATAAATTAATAATTATTTAAATTAATTTTAATAATTTTTAATAATTATAAATTAATAAACAGTAAATAATAAATCAAAATAATTAAATTATTATTATTATTGATTAATGATTTATAATTTATAATTGTTAAAAAATAAATAATGAATAAATAATGAATAAATAACTTTGATTCCATTCCTCTGCTCACCAAACACTTTCAGTTTAGGGTTCTGATTCCATACCCAACCTCCTAAAATTTTAATTCTATACCCAATACATCCCACTTTTCTCTCCAAACAGGCCCTTAGTACTTGGGACCTATAAAGTGGTAAGTGGTAGGTAAGATAAATGTTATTTTTTGTAAATTTTGGAAATTTTTGATAACTTCTTGTAATTTTTGGTAAGTTTATATAAGCTTAGATATATTTTTGAAAATATGTACTGTTAAAAATTGGAAAATCAAAAATTTTAAAATTTAAAATGACATGGGTTTGCATGACGTAGACCTTATAAGAGACTTCTATAATGCAGGACATTCATATGTTGATTCTGAAAAATGACTCACCCATGCCCCACAAACTTGTATGAGACCTCCTAAAGAATGCAAGACACTTATATGCAGACACTAACACAAAAACTCATCATAGACCTTATATGATACCTTCTAAAGAATGCAAGACACTTACATGCAGACACTAACACAAAGATTCATCCTAGACCTTATATGATACTATCTAAAGAAAAAGACACTCATATCCTGACTCTAAAACAAAGACTATGACCACGGTTTACACTAGACTTTTTAAAAGAGACAAACACACATTAACCCAGGAAAATACTCACATATGACACGACCTTGTATGAGACTTTCTAAAGACTGAAAGACATTTACATGTAGACTCTGAAGCAAAGACTCATCCATGACTTGGAAATTCTCAAAAATCTGCTTAGTTTAGTTGAACATGAAAAAGTAACCAGATCTTGATCACAATCATCTCCTTCCCTACCAATTGAACTTGTTGTTAGGATCGAAGAGCACTCAAGCAACCACAAACAATGAGAAATAATAACGGAAAAGAAATCAGAAATTGACACCAGAGGTTTAACGTGAAAAAATACTCAAAGCGGGAAAAAATCACAGAATCGATGTACTAATAATATGAGAATTACAGATACAACTGTTGTGTTTCTCTCTGTCTTACTCTATTATTTTAAAAGGAGAAACTGATCCCAGTATATACCCAACGATACAAGGGCAAACCTAGGTTACATGAATAATAACCTAGTTAGAAAGTTGCCGCACAAAACAAAGACGTGTGCCTTGTAGACGCTAACAGGGGGCCCAAGAAAAACCGTGGCCAAGCGACAAACGCGAGTAGCGTCAATAGAGCGCAGTTCGCGGCTCCGTCTATGTTGGCTTTGGACAAGGCGCGCCTAGCGCCTCCCTAGCGCGGGTACCGCCTCTGTCTTCGACGCAAATTACTCCAGATACTGGTGGTGTCGACACTTGGCGCAGGTGGCGCCTATGTTGTCAGAACCGGACCGGTCATCGAACAGGTTGACCCAGTGGGTCAATGGTACAACTGGTCGGACCGTTTTGGGAGGATTAGACCAGTTGAATCGGTCAAAACCGGCATGAACCAGTCACGAATTAAATTTTTTTTCATATGCTTGAAGAATAATTAAGCTATCAAAACAATTAAACCGGCACGAACACGACATGAAATGGTCAAAATCGGATTGAACCGGTTAAAAAGGTGGAATTTTTAAAATTAATTCATCAAAATTCCAGTTTGACCGTAAACCGGGCGGTTGAACCGGTTTTGCCCCGTTTGAACCAGTAAGCCGAGTTAAGCTCGGAACCGGACCGGTCAACTTGCCGGTTCACGGTTGAACCAGTCGGACCGCCCGGTCCGGTCCAGTTTTTACAACATAGGGTGGCGCCTAAAGGCGCAAGTGGCGCCCCCGAGACACAACCTACATCTCACTTCTTTCGCCTCGCCTTCCCCTTCGTCTTCCCGTTTTGCTTCTTCCTTCTCCTCATTTGGTCTCCACACACAACAATCTCCCACTTGGAGACACAAACCTCCATCATCCTCAACTTTCTCCACAAGTTCCCTTAGTGCATCAACCAACCTCTTTATCAGTCAAAGAGGCCTACTGAGGCCATACCGGGCCTCAATTTCCTAACATCCACTGACTTATTCTTGATCATGTAGACCAACTCCTTCAACAAGGCTTTCTTCCCTGCAAGCAACCTTTATAACTCCCAAGTTCTGTTTTTCTCAAGTGAAGCAATTTCATCAACCATTGCATGCTCCCACTTGAACCGAGCCTCAGCCTGCACAACCTTAGTATAGGACTCTGGCTCACCAGCATCAGTCAGTAATAAGTAATTCAAGGATGGAGAATATCTTTTAGGTGCATTGCCTCTAGTACCCCTCATGGATCTCTTCAAGGTGGGCGGTGGAGTGTTCTCATCATCACTAGAGGTTTCACCTAGCTCCTGTGGTGTAATAACCCAATGTTAATTAGACCATAATGTCGTTTAATTAAGTTATTTAACTAAAGTCGCGCATTTCAATTTGGGTTGAATGATTTTTTATTATGAATATCTTAGTAAAATTATTTGTTTTGGAGAGTAATTGGAGTGCAAATATTAATCTTGGGTCTTGATTGATTATTGAAGGAGTAAATTATGTTGGAGTGATGTTAACCAAGTAAGAAATGTGAAATTAAGATTGATTGTTGAAATTGTGTTGTGCATGTTAATTTTGATAATAATCAGAGGTTACAGAAGGTTGTGCATGCTATTTAAGTGGAAGTAGGGGAGATTAGTAATTATTTTTGGGAAGAAAAGTGTTAGGGTTGTATTTAACCATGATGATTCGTGAATGCATGTCAAGAATTGATGATTTTCATGAGTTTGTGAATGGAATTGAGTATTCCAATTGTTGCATGTATATGAATGATATTAGATTGTTGAAGAGATTCAAAATGTTAAGTATAAATAACAAGTTTAAATAACTTTAATGTTCGACATTGTAGAAACCATAAGAATTAGGTCTTGCATGTATTTAAGTGACCCAAAATAAAAGAAATTAGTGAGGTAGTCTGCTGTGTTAAGAAGATTAGCCATGGAAGACACGCTTTAGAGGTACATTAGAGTATTAAATCAAGTGAAAAAGCAAAGAAGAAACTCAAGATTGGCGGTTTTGAGTAAAGCTCGTAATCTGAATTTTCTGGAGACAATCGAGACTTCCATAACCAAAAACATTGTAAAAGTTAGTAGCCATAAGTATTAGCTTGCACCCCGTTTTGGAATTTTGGGATTTCGTTATGTATAACTCAAGTTATAGCAAAATTAATGAAGGGGTTCCATTATATACGTTTTTGGTTGGACAGTAGGTTGGTGAATAATTTCAAGGGATAAATAAATCTTATTAGCTTACGAGTTTAAAATAAAAGTTGTAGTACGTTCTGCAAGCTTTCCGAAATGAGGTTTTATGCATTCATTGGACATCAGGAGAGAAAGTTATGGTCCATTATTTTCAGCTATGTAATTAAATTCTACCCAGAAAATAATGATGACTATGGAATATTCTAGACACTTTTAGGACCTTTTCTAAGGCTTATATGAGATTATGGTCAACATAAAAGTTGTAATATGAAATTCAAGCTTTCCATAAATTACTTATGTGCTCTCGACCGATACTTAGAACTTGAGTTATAGCTTCCCGAAATGTCATTCCCGACTATGTTTATTTGACAAAACAACTTTGCTTTATCATTGAGTTTCACCCTTTAACAAATGTTTTTAGATTGAACTCTTAATTAGAAGTTGTAGGACTTAATTCGAGCTTTCCAAAAAAGGACACCGCATTAACAATGTATATGTCATAGACCTTAGTGAGTCTGTGCCTTAAGGAAGCTTCTGATGATACTTGGCTTTGGCATTGTAGACTAGGCCATGTCAACATGAAAACCCTCCAAAAGCTAAAATAGATGAGTCTAGTTAGAGGTCTTCCCCCACACAACTTCAATCGAGACAGAGTTTGTGAAGCATGTATAAAAGGAAATTAGATCAGAACTTCATTGAAACCTATCATTAGAGTCACCACCTCAAAATGTCTAGAACTTCTGAATATGGATCTTTGTGGACCCATACCCTACAAGAGTCTAGGAGGCAACTCATACATGTTGGTCATAGTTGATGATTATTCTAAATTTACTTGGGTGTTCTTTTTGAAAGATAAAACAGAAGCCTTTCATGAGTTTGAAAACTGTATAAGCAACTCAAGGTCCTCACCAAATTGTCTGTAGTTTCCATTAGAACTGACCATAGTGGAGAGTTTGATAACAAAGATCAATTCGACATCTATTATGATGAACATGGAATTACTCATAACTTCTCTGTCCCAAGGATGCCCCAGCAGAACGATGTGGTTGAAAGGAAGAACAGAATGCTGGAAAACATGGTAAGGACGTTCATATAGGAAAACAACATGTCTTTATTCCTCTGGGCTAAAATCACAAATGCTGTCAACTACATCTTCAACAGGTGTACTATAAGGACCTTCCTAAAGAAGACCCTTTATGAACTACTCAAGGGTAAGACACCAAATATCAGTCATCTCAGAGCCATTGGACGTAAATGCTACATCCATAATAACGACAAGAAAACTTTAAGCAAATTTGAGGCTCGAAGTGAAACAGGAATATTGGTTGGTTATTTGTAATACCCCGGTTATGTAGTTAAAGTGTGGCTTAAAAGGATTGAAAAGACTACTTATATCACCAAGGTGCACCTTCTTTTATGGTAGCTCATCCGTTGGGAACTCCTCAGTTAAGCGTGCTTGGCTGGGAGTAGTCCAAGGATGGGTGACCTCCTGGGAAGTTTTCTCGGGCAGCGTGTGAGCGAGGACCAAACACGCTGGAAAGACTCGTGGTGATTTGTGGGGCCAGTCATCGATATTTGAAGCAGTTATCGGTAATGTCCGCGACCTAGGAGGGGTCGGGGCGTTACATTATTCCTCTGCAAGCAAAGCCTATTGAGTCTATAGAAAAACGTCCAAGAAGGTTGAGGAATCCATTCATGTTATTTTTTATGAAGCCAATGAACCTTCCGGAGAACTGACCTCTGCTACAAAGATCCGGATAATCCTAGACGATGATGACGAGGACCTTGCGCCTAATGCCAACACATCCAACCAAAGCCCTCCTAAACCTGACCAAGAACCACATCAGACGCAGGATCAACAAGAAGCCACCCCAAATATGCTTTTCAAGAAGGCTTCTACAGATACGGGATTAGAATTTTTCCCAATCATATATCTCATTCCTCTTATATTCCTCCTAGCATCAACACCCCCCTTTCTCCCAACCCATCCTCCTCATCGTCCTAACCCCATCAAGAAGGCTTCTACAGACTCAGAGGAGGCA
The DNA here is from genome assembly GCA_029582165.1 of Portulaca oleracea. Taxonomy (NCBI): domain Eukaryota; kingdom Viridiplantae; phylum Streptophyta; class Magnoliopsida; order Caryophyllales; family Portulacaceae; genus Portulaca; species Portulaca oleracea. The sequence goes on along the minus strand of CM055880.1, from coordinate 33,807,015 downwards.
CCTGTTGAAGCTGTCAAGGTTGAGGACACTCCTACCGATGAAAACCTACCATATTCTTTGAATGTGGCTTTTCAGGTTGAAAGCGTTGTTGTTCGAGTTGTAGTCATTGTCGGATTCTTATTTTACTAGATTGAGTATGGGTTTGTTTGAGTAGAGTTGGGGAAATCAAAAATTAATATAGAGAATTGGAAATGCAATGTTATGCTAATTTCGTAATGAGAAGTGTTAACGCGTCCTTATGCATTAATGTGCATGTTGGTTTTGAATATTTGGTTAGGACTAGGAAGATGAAGTACCAAACCCATCATATGCATGTCAAAGAAAATTCACCAAACAAACCCATACACATCACTACATCTTCCTAGTCCCAACCAATAACCTATCATTTCAAGTTATTTGTTTGAATCCTCCTCTCCCCCCTCCCCCCCCCCCCAAAAAAAAGATTCTTTTTCTTGGTCCCTAGGACAATCTAAGGTATTAAAACTTGAATGTTAGGTTATTTGTTGTTGTTATGTAGTTATTAACATAATAGTGTAGACCTAATTTAGAAAATGCAGGTAGAGTGTTTGGATTTTTGAAAATGGCAGCTATATAGTAGTACAATTGAGTAGTCAGTGGGCGTTCAAGAATTAGTTAGCATTCTTCTCCTTTTTTGGGTCTATTTGATTCTTGTAGCTGATGGTGAGAAAAACTATCTTTTAAATTAAGAGATAAACGATTTCAGGAAGTAGATATTTGTCGCAGATTAAGTCTAAGTTTAATTGGACAAGGTGTGCTTTCCATGACCAACTTCTCAATTCTCCCCATCAGTTGCAGCCCTTACTTTTGCAAGAATTATCAGTGAATAGCAGAAATGACATGTAGGTTTTTCGTTATTTTATCTTTTAATTTCATTGGATAAGTTTAATGATATTCATATTTCTGTAGTTGATAGGAGCATTAGTTTATTTTCTTGATGTCATTGCGTAATTAATCTCTCTACTCGAAGGTAAAAACTGTCATATGTGAATCTCATAAAAATCATGTCATTTGTCTAAGTGGAGACTCATACTGAGAGTTATTGTTGATTCATGTTTTGGCTTGCTTACTAAGTTAAATCACAGAATTCACATTTTTTATGACTACCTGTCCATCTCTCTTAACCAAAGATATGATAATCATCCTGGGATCAATATTTCAGTTAATGTGTGAAATACTATTTTATGTTCATCTTGGCACTCATAATTGTTCAACTTTTTCCTCAAACAAGCTTTAAGAGCTCTTGTCATGTGCTTCTAATGGTGCTCACCCACTAGTTGATATTAGTTAGATTTTAATTTTATTTGTTTTTGGCTTTCTACCCACCTCTCCCTTGGGGTTCTTGTTGGTTCCCTTTTATTTTGTTGTAAATGGTAAGAAGGGGATGTGAAATAAACCTTTATTCCACATGATTTGGATATAGGGTGCTACAAATTTTTATGTTTATTTTCCAAATAGTTGATGTGCACTATATCTGTATTTAGCTAAACAAAGGCAAAGAAATAGATCCATGTGTTTAGATGAACATGAAATAGTATGAATTTCGGGAAATTTGAGGGTTTTTATTGTGAGAATATTGGTTTTACTATCAAGTTCTTGTATTGTCACATGGGCTGCTCATGGGAGATGCCTAAGACACACCATGCATTTGTGCTTGTTTCGCTACAAACATGCTTATTCTCTGGTGTGCAATAGTAGTGGCCAAGCTCAGAATGTTAAATTTCTCATCTTGCTCTATTTAAATTTTCTCCAATCATAATGTGGATGTGTTGTAGAAACTTAGATTTAGACCTAAGTTCTTCTGACAAGAATACCTCACTCATTCCACTGTTAGCTTCTCTTCACTTAGGCTGCATCCTTATGATTGTCTTCCACCCAACTTAACCCTGTATAACGAAGCCTAGTTGACACTATGTGATCATATGCAGGTCATGAAATGTAAGAGGTGCATTTTGCAGTACAATGACCTTTTGCTTTCATGGTTCTATGAATCTTAATATGGTTTTAATGTGACGCTACTTTTTGGAAGCAATTGGATGATAGTTATGGTTGTGCAGTATTCGATTTTGAATCGAAAAAGCCAAACTGAACCAAATGGTTTATTCGATTTTCGGTTCAAGGGTTTTGCTTTATTCGATTTTCGATTTATTCGATTCAAAATCGAAAAAATCAAATAAAAATTGTAAAAACCAAATAGGGCTCTTATTCACTTCTTATTCGGTTTATTCGGATCTTATTTATTTTATTCGGTTTATTGAAAAAGACCAAGAGTAGTAGGCTAGTACAATATGGAAATGACATTCAAAAGTATTCGGTCTTATTCAATTCAGTTCAACTAATTTTATTCAATTTTCAGTTTAACCCAGAAATTTTGGTTCGATTTTGATTTTAGGCCTTATTTTGTTTTTCAATTCGGTTCATTTTGAACCGATGAACAACTCCTAATGATAGTCTACCAAGTATAGTATGAAGGGTTATTGACTACGAAGGATGGCCCTGAAGACAAATTGACAAAAAATTCTTTATCAACCATGAAGTCCTAATTTGTATTTAAAAATGGGGCCCGAGAATTCGCTGAGAATTTGTATTTGACAAAAAATTCGCTGAGTTGGCAATGAAATTATTTATTTATTTATTTGCAATCTTTGCTCGAAAATTCAATATGCCTGAGGAAAGATGGGGTTATTTGCAAAGAAGAAGAAGAAAAAGATGTGTGGGAAGCTGGGCTGGAATGGGGTGTGTGTGTGTGTGTGTGTTTTGGTTGGGGGGGGGGGGGGGAGGAGTGACATTCTCAAATACTGCCCTATTTGGCTTTCTGTAATCCAAAACAACGGTACTTCATAGACAATTGTAAGGATACTTCCACAGATTAGAAATTTGAAATTTTCAATCCAAACTAGAAGCCCAACAGGACAGACAATATTTGTGGTCCAGCCGCCAGAGAACTCTAAAAAACGCCGAAGTGAGGATTCTCAATTGCAGATTGCAGTTCTTTCCCAGCTGTATTCAGGACTGCAATATCAACCTTGTCTCTAGGCATAAATAAAAATTCACCATCTGCTGATTTCTCAAATCCACACAGCTCAAGAAATTCAATGCCTCCCTTCAATCCACCAACCCTCTCCTGTACAAGTGGTGTGGCATTGAAAAGGAAATTGGTTAGGCACTTCACATCACAACAGATGGAAACTACATACATTATTTACTGCTGATTTCTCAGTGGCATGCATGTACAGGCAAACTGATAATAAGAATATCAAAAAGAGATGCTGGAAATGATCACCTGAAAAGCCTGATTGCTGAGTCTTATTTTCCTATATTTCTCTTCATCTGGATTTTTCACCACATTGCCAGCATATGTGAAAAGTGTTTGGAATGCTCGCTTAACCCGGGCATCTTCAGCCTACTTTTCAACATTCAAAAACCAGTACCATGTTACAGAAACCATGATATGAACAAAAGATGGTTATTAGTCAAACATGAGGAAAAGACTAGGTCACCATGTGAGTTTTCTTTAGTGATCGAAGACATTCTCTCATTTGCTCTGCTTTTGTAACAGGCTTCACAGGCAACATAGTCTGCAACTTATAAAAAGGTAGTAAGAAAAAAAAAAAAAAAAGTCTGGCAGCAGATTGCACTCAATTTATTCCCTAAGTGGTGAGTACACTCTTTGACAAGATTCAACCTTCTTTTCCGGAATGGGTTCAGCGGGTTTTGCAGGAGCAGGATCCTCTGGGGGTAACCCTAGTTTGCGTCTTCTTTCAGCCTGCACAAGCAAAGAAAAATGATTTGTTTTTAACATCAATAACTTCCAACTGCACTAAAATCATCCGCCAACTGTCTCAACTCTCAACACTTTTCTGGAGACTGTAAAGATTCTCAGTTAATAAAAACAATTGTTCTTCTCCGGTTGATAAAAAAAAAAAAAAATCTCACTGAGCCGGCTTTGCTTCTTTTCTATGGAATAGCAGGTAACAAAACGATTTCGAAATCTTGGATCAATTGGAACAAGTTTCTCTAAATTGCAAAATTTAGGAGTTAACACTGTAACATCCAACCCCTAATGCCTTGCCCTGGCAGAATTTTGGAGTACTAGTTTTGATAGATAAAAAATGACTACGTAAGGAGAGAAGCATTGAATTGAACAACAGTGATAGTGAATAGCGATATACTTAGTGAGAGAATGGCAGCTTCCTAGGAACATCATTAACCAAACCCTTGCCTGTGATTGGCAAATACAAAGGATTATTCACCCATGCGCCTCCAAACTCCCTTTCACTTGATTTTAAGGAGAACATGCTATCATATCTTCAAGTGTCATTATCACTATAAACTCCCACCATGCAAAAGAATTATCATCAATGACACTACTTGCCAAATATAGATGAATGCCACCACCCCCCTCCCCCCCCCCCCAAAAAAAAAAAAAAAAAAACTTATCATTATAATTATACATCCCTACTATTAAAACATCTCATATATATGTACATACATGTATAATATGGAGACTCTTGTGTAGTGCAAAAAGGATCCAACAGACTAACAATTGGAAAAAAAGATGCAACCATTTAAACATCATGTTTGCTATTGCCTTAACAAAGTATTCAGCAAAAGTCATACAGAAACATTAGGATACAGTATACTGTAATTTCTAGATTCTGTTACCCTTTTTTTTCAGATTGGGTAAATTTAGCCCGCCCACTAAGCCCCCATCTAAGGGGTAACCACCTGCGAACTTAACAGGCTGGTACCGAACTTAACAAGTATGACCCATGAACCCCACAATTTCTACTAATAGGAAATATTTTGCTTCGACCAAGACTTGAACCTTGAAAGAAGGTAAAGAGAAGAAGATATATAACCTTGTCTTCTTCCAACTTCTTACGAACTTTTTCCAATGCTCTCCTTTCTTCTTCTTTCTCTGCTTTTCGCAAGGCTATCAAACTGTTCAACAACAATGCATTACAATGAAGAATATACAATAAAAAATCATTCACAGCTCTCTCAAATAAGAAATTAAAAAGTAAATCAAAATGACGACGCTTTCTTTTTTTTTTTTTTTTTGGGGGGGGGGGGGGGGGTTGGGGGGTTAGGATGAAGACAAACCGCTTTCTCTCATTTTCTTCTTCAATACGCTTTGCCTCGAGAAGTTCTTTTCCAATTCGAATCCTTTCCTACAAAAGCTCCAAACCAATGTTATCTAGGCATTATGTTGCTATTGTGTAAATTATTTTTGGAAAGAAACTTTCGAAAATTTAACAGCGGAACCCGAAGAATTCAAGGTATTAAAGGAAACACAATACACATATGTATAAACACAAGTGTAAGACATTTTTAGTTTTTTACCCTCCTGCGTGTGAGCTCTGCCATTGCCAGGCATAAAAAGCTTAAATGAATAGGTGAATCTAATCAATCAACAAAACACAAAGAAAAAGAAGGTAATGCTCCACCCAAGTCACCTAGCCAGTTTTTGGCTCTTTTTACAATAAGGAAGTTTCTGTTTAATTTATTTCCCCTCATCCTTTGCATTTTGTTTCGGGTTTAGGTTATTTTAATCATACGTGTCAAACTAGAGAGGGTTGTCAACTTAAGGCTGTCCAATCCAACTGCGTCTCCAGCAGGACGCTTGAAAAGAGCAATCAATAAAGTTAAGAAAAAAAAAAGATGTATGAAAATACCAAAGCTTGCTATAAACCAGAATATCAATTAACTTTGTTACTCTGTATCCTCTCATATGATTAAATATCTGCACTAATGTCATTAACCTGACAATACTAGAAGATTGTCTAGTGAAACAACAGCGACGTAAATCACTTTACTCTTTCAATTATGAAGATGTACCATTAAAACCCTAGTTTGAAAAGATGTCATTGCACCTTCAACTTCCAAACGCTTACCCATCGAAGGGTATGGGGGAGCAGGGATGTTCCTTCAGTTTCTCCATTCAATTTAGTTGTTACAATCTGAAATAAATAATTTTCTAACAAGTCTTTTTATTTTTACCTCAAGCATAATATCTTTTAAAGAAACATAATAGTGAAGGTGCTCAAGAAAAGAATGTATCCTTCCCTACAAGTCAAAAGCACAAAACTGCATTGATTAGGACATGTAATGGTTAAGAGGGGTACCTTTTCTCTCTCTCTTTCCATCCTCCGTTCTTCCTCTTCCTTCTTCTTGCGTGCCCGTTCTCTTACATTACAAAAAGATAACATTAGAATTGTATGTTACCAAAAAGAAATTAAAGGTTTTTTGAGAGTATAGACTCTAAGCTTCAGCCGCTCTTTTGAAAGATATATTATGATTTATGACTAGAAAAATAGCATAAAACCTGTGTTTAAAATAGCGCGCGTGGCGCGCGCTATAGCGCACGAGGCGCTGTAGCGCAACCCACAGCGCTACGAACTGTCGAGGCGTAGCGCAGTTCACGAGGCGCGCGCTATGTGTGCAAAGGCGCGTGGCGCGTGGCGCACGAGGCGCGCGCTACATGAATTTTGTACTGTTCAATTTTTTTTTTACTTTTTTTTACTGTGCTATTTTTGAAAAAAAGGGAAAAGCTTTTATTTTTGGGTAAAAACCCTAGCCTGCCTGAAATTCCCTCATTTCACAAATCTCACGCGTGGTGCTGCTTCTCTGCCTCTGTGCATGCTGCTCCAACTCAGGTATGTCTTCTTCTTCTTCTCTTCTTCTTCTTCTTCCTCTGCCTGCTTCTTCTCTTCTTCTTCTTCTTCTTCTTCTTCTTCTTCTTCTTCTTCCTCTGCGTTCTTCTTCTGCTGCTGCTTCTTCTTCTTCTTCCTCTGCCTGCTGCTTCTCTTCTTCTTCTTCTTCTTCTTCTTCTTCTTCTTCTTCTTCTTCTTCCTCTGCCTGCTGCTGCTGCTTCTTCTTCTTTTCTTCTTTTCTTCCTCTGCCTGCTTCTTTTCTTCTTCTGTGTGCTGCTGCTGCTGCCTGCTGGTTCTTCATCCTCTTTTTTTTTTTTAAATTTCTGGGCAGTGAGTCACACTGTCACAGACATTTGCTCCTTCTGCATTTCTTTTTCTTTTTATCTTTATTTGCTCTCTGTTTGCTTGCCTACTGTTTTAATTTGGTTGCTGGGCTGCTGTTTATTTTGTAGCTTTTGGTCTGTTGGGCAGTGAGTGGAGTGGGGGGTGGGCTGAGTGTGAGACTGTGAGTTATGGAGGGGGAAGGAGGTTCTGCTAGTGGTTCAAGCCAACCTAAATCTGATGATCCTGCTTGGAAGTACTCACGACGAGATCCAAATAATATAAGTGTATTCTATTGTGACTTTTGTGGACATAAGACCTCGGGGAAGGAGGTTCTGCTAGTGTAATGTGTTTTTTTATGTTTTCTTTAAATGACTATGCTTGTTTATCTCTTTTGAAGACTAATTTAGTATTATATCGTATGTCAAGCATATTTGCGTGATTTTTCGTCATATTAATTGTGTCTAATCTAATTTTTTATGTTATTTTTGAGTTCACTATGTGAAAATATAGCTTCTACATGATTTTGAAGCAAAATTGAGCTTTTGTGCGCCTCGCGCCTCGCGCCTCGGGGACCCTTGCGCTATTTTGCGCCTCGCGCTATTTTAATCCCAGCATAAAACACAAACAATGGTGACATCAACAAAGCTTATCTGCAGAAGCAGGCAACCCAAATGTGGCCATATTCATGATTTCGGAATCATTTTTAGAATTGCATAGCAGGCCATGGTTATTGGAGTGAACAACTAAGACTTGGGCCTTGTTCTTTTCAACTATTTCAGTCACGCTATAAACTGTAAGGAGGACCTTACAACTGCAAGGAGTTGTAAAAAGCTTATAACTTGTATGTAGTTAAAGAAACTACATAAAGTATGAAATGAAGCTATGAAAAGCTTGCATATAAAGTTGCAATGTGACAGCAGGAGCTGTGAGCATAGCTTAATGTTGAAAAGAGTGTGACCTCACTAAGGTGTTTTGTCACTCTAATACTTCTTTTGGATTCATAATGACATTGCTAATAGAAACACCGGAACATATGTTTAACAGATACAAGTAAATTATAAAATAAAAAAAAAATAGAACTGGCAAAAAGTAATCAGAAAGTAATTGCAGGCACAATAATTCGATGAATGAATGAAGGATAAAATGGCAGATATCACGCTAAATATAACATTGTAGCAGTTGATATGCTCCCAGTCACAGCCTTAACAACCTTCACGCTAGTGCCGCCCACATTTTTAAAGTCATGCTAAGCTAGGAACTCAACAAACCTAGGTGATGGGCCCTTCACAATGGTTATGGGCTTTGTTTCCATGTCGTGGGTTGCATATACGTTATGTGATTGGTTAGAAGAGGTCAAGGAGTCCTAGGCCACCAGTAAAGAGGCCTTCAAATAAGTAAAAAAGCATAAATAAATATACTCCAAACCACTATCAACCCACGTTAGAACAATAGAACCCCACCCCACCCCCCGGCACACACACAACCAAAAAATCTCTTGTGACACTATTATAAAGGAACAGAAAGTAAAGGACTGGGGTAAATGTGTATGTACATTATGTAGTAATCAATTTCAGAATGCTCATGCCTCTCACCAGCATTACATGCATATTGTAAGGCCATATCAAAAATCTGAGCCTATGTATTTATATATTTATTTATGTTTATGGTGAAGGGAATCTTAAAAAAGTATATAAACTGGCAACATAGAGTACAAATCACACCTCAACTCCAGCAACTTCATCTTCTTTTCTTCTTCAGTGAGAGCAGGTTTAGGAGGCTCGTTTTTGCTATTGGCAGGAACCTAGCAAAAAATGCCAGAGATAATATTCAGCAACAAATGACAATATTTTACAGACAAAGTTCGCAGACAAATAGCTCCAGGACAAATTTATCACCAATTCCCCCCAGAATGTACAGATTAGTATTAGGGTGTAGTGAAGGTAAATTTGACAAAATTACTCCAAAAACAAAAAACAAATAAAAATTAAGTAAATCTGATACCAAAGCAATAGAAAACACAAGAATCGAAATGAGCAACATTCCAAAAGGACCAAACTGAAACCAGATGTGAAATTCAAGGGAAGCTAGTTGGCATAGGAACATAGGAAAACAATAGGGCCGGAAATTGATGAAATGACCACAATATAGCTCATCACCTCCACTAAAGAAACAACTTATACATACAGTGCAGAGTTGACTGCAGCATTTTGCAATAATAAGTTAAGGAAGACGACATTAAGGCTGCATGAAAACTTCAAGATTATAGATCATCAGCTGAGCAACTTATCAGAAAACAGGTTCTGCCAGATTTATCAAAGACTCAGCCTATATATCTGCAATGCAGAGATAAGTCCCTTGTGATCTTTCTCATAGGGTGTGTTTTCTTTCTCGGGAAAATGTTTCCAGAGAAACTTTTTCCTGGGAAAATTTCTCCTCGGGAAGAATACAGTACTATGTTTGGTTTACATTTAAAGATATGGGAAAGTTTATTTTAAAATGTCCGAACTACCCTTATTAAATTTATAAAATAGTTTTTAGGGGTATTGTGGAAAAATATACTGTAATAGTTTCACTTTCCCATGGAAAAAGATTACCAACCATAAGTTTTCTCGACCAATTGTCAGTCTTTGATGTTTACAAGACAAAAGCAAAAACTGAAAAAAGGAAGCATTTGGAAGCTTAGAAGCACCCATACATAATTCCAAGAAGGCTGATGCAGATTGAAGAATAAAAGGCAGAGTAGAAAACACTAAGGCCTTGTTTGATCCTTGGAAAATAAGATGGAGAGAATTTCTTTTAAAAAAATCACTTAGTTTCCTTTACTTGGCTTTTAAAAAAAGTGCAGGAAGAAGAGTTGGATGGAAAACATAGTGAAATTTTACATGGATCTTGTCACTAACATTTTCCTCCCAAATTTGATAGGAAAATATGATAGGCAAAATGAGAGGTAGGAATTGGGAGTGAGATAATCAAGGGAGCGATTGATGGTGAAAATGGAGGATTTTATACGAGATTAGAGACAAAAAATTTTATTTCTGTCTTATTTTCCAAGGACCAAATAGAGCCTAATTGCACAATTCATTAACAGGATTAGTGAAATTTTACATTGATCTTGTCACCAACATCTTCCTTCCAAATTTGATAGGAAAATATGATAGGCAAAATGAGAGGTAGGATTGGGGAGTGATACAATCAAGGGAGCGATTGGTGGTGAAAATGAAGGATTTTATACGAGATTAGAGACAAAAAAATTTATTTCTGTCTTATTTTCCAAGGACCAAATAGAGCCTAATCGCACAATTCATTAACAGGATAGTGTACCATTGGCATCTCATCTATGTCAGGATCATTCTCATGTTCGACAATCCAATTCACAGCAGCCTCAAGACTGGAATTACCTGAAAGTGAAAGCCGGTTGTTAGCCCCATGTAAGTATCATACACATATTACGCCAACTAAAGAGGATCCAGAGGCTTAGATTTACACAGCCAGGACAAACTTTCATAGGTGCTTTCAAAAGTCCCAAGAATAACTTTTGATACAAAAGATAAAGAGTGAAAAAGATTGTAGAATTAACAGATAACAAGAAGAAGATGCTGTTAAACAAACTTTGACCCAACAATTGTGTAAGCACAACAAAACATCTAGATCAAGACAATATTATCCTGAATTCTTTTCGCTACGAGAAGTGAAAAGCAATATATTAAAGGGACAACGAGGAGATCATCCTGGATAATCAGCTCTAATCCTTTTCATCATTACGGTGAGCAATTGCTCTACCAAAGCAACAATAAAACATAACTTTTTGAATTCAGTAGATTACCAGAGCAATGTAGTGCACGGGTTGCTCGTGCGGTTGAAAATCCCATTCCTTCCAGTTCCTCAAGCAACTTTTTATCAACTTCCGGAACAATCATTTCTGAACAAAATAATACGAATCAACAAATTTTAAGGGAAAAAAATTAAATCAAAACAAACAGCAACTACACCATGTTGACTAGTTAAACAACTATAACCAGCTAGATTGCTGAAGCATTCTGGATATACCATGGAACAAAAACAAAGACAGGCTTAGCCTGCAACCAACTTCCCTAACAGGAGAAATCACAGTTGGTGAATAGCTGTCCCAAGACTTGATAATTTGGACACTTGGATACAATCATGCTGTGTACAAGACAAATGGGACATCAATGTTGGGTTGATATGTGGAAAACCAATATGGGATTGGTTTTGGTGTCTTGGGAAGCAAGGAAGAGTTTGAGTAGGAATCAAGTTGCAAGGGGAGTGGAAATTGAATCGTGCGAGCAAATCACAAAGACCAGCCAGCCAGTGGCCACTCTGGGCAGCCCAGAGTGCTGGCTCCGGTCCGTGGTGACTGGCTGACGCTGGGCTGTTCGGTTTCAGTGCTGGATTTCGTTGTTTCGACGGTGGGCTTTAAACGCTAATAATTCTATCAAGCCTTGACTATTTAATAGCCCTTGGGTTAAGGTTTATTTGTATCGCAATTCATAAGAGATTTATCTGTAATCTCTGTGTCCCTTGGACAGTTATGTTAGATGAATCAACTGCGAGGGTTGAGTTTTCAGGTTGTAACTCTATGGAGTCTGAGAGAGACATTGTAGAGATATGGGAATCTCTAAAACATTGTTGTCATCCTCTGATATGATGCATTGTTTGTGGATTTTTCACAGTTTAAGTTTTTCCAAAATAATCCTTCTGCGTCCATCTTTATTTATTATTAGCCTTATTATTGTTTTTACTACTAACAACGCCCTGAGATCCTAACAATCATAAGGAGATTGTTCATCACATGACGGTGGGTTTGCATACATTGAATATGCTGCCATAGTTTTGAGAACCAGATGATACTAGTAAAAATCCAAATGGTTGTCAAACCAATTCTTTTAAACAAATCTGAATTCTGGTCCACATAAGTGCCAAAGAAAAATGCTTGTTCTAGACATGATTCAAATGTATAAAAGGGCACGTAAGACAAAATAGGATAAGGATGAAAGAATGTAATTAGAGATACGTAAAGGTGTCTACAAGATAAGACTAAGAGAGGCCAAGTTTGATTGTTGGACATATTAGGACGAGACATTAGTGAAGGTGGATGAGAAGATTAAAATAAGAGTGCAAGAGCGATGGAGGGAAATCAAAGAAAAACTAGAATTAGGTGATCCAAATAGAAAACCCCATTTATAATTTACAATGGACAAGGAATTTGCTAGGAGCCCATCAAGGGAGCATTTGGTAGTAGAATCCCAGGGAAAAATACTTGAGAGAACTTTTCCCTAGCTCCCCCTAGGGAAAGTTTTTAGTAAATTGAAGTGTGAGTAATGGGCCCCTCATAAATTTTTTCCACCAGTTAAACTCAACCAAACATGGAGAATTTTGTCAACTTGGGAAAGTTGGCAACCAAACACCCCCTAAGATATAAGAATATAAGATCATGAGTTTGCTATTTACCCTCCCTTCGTTCACCAACTCATGGTCACCATTGAGGTGTACGTCCCAAGCAGTCAGTCATATGCAAGACTAGGTGGTGACCTCAAACACTTAGTACTTACTCTCATAGACATTTCGTTAATAGTAATTGCAGGCTTAAAATGTGTTTTATCGCCCAATTAGATTAGATTTTGTGTCTTGATCGACACAAATATGTCAAATTGCAAATCCCCACTATGATGTTGTTTGACTTCTATGATTTGTAACAATTAGGCATGTTACATGCTTATTACGGTTATCTCCCTCCACCCCAAACACTTTTCCTTTCCTCAGCCCTAACCCTAGGTAAGTACCCTTATTGTAGGTTTGTAGCTCTTAGTTTAGGCAAAATTTCAAGTGGCCACTGAATTTGAGCCTCAATATATCACAGCCGAATGTCTTGTGCTCTTAATTCCACACATGACCAAGCAATTCTAGCCAATTGAATTAACTGACTAGGAAATGAGTGCATTGTGAAATTGGAAATCAATCCAACCATTTTGATCCTTAGTTTCTTTATCAATTAAAACCAATCCTATTCAAGGGAAATACCTAGTCTTTACATTGATAACTTCAGTTAGTAAACCCATTTGGTCAACCTAAATCCCAAGTGACAGTTTTCTCCATTCTTTCTTTCTTTAATTGCATTCTGCACACAAAATGACCATCAAAAGTAAGGGCTCCTAGTGTATTGGTATCGGTAACAACCCCCCCCCCCCCCCCACAAAAAAAAAATGTTTTACAACCAATAATGGCTGCAGATCAATTGGTCAAAGTCATTGCCATTGTACTATTATATAATTAACCAAACATAGAGCAAGAATTTAGCAAAACCAAAAGAATCGCCATACAACTAAAACAATAAGAGGAAATCAAGAACGTACCCTCAGATTGACCACTGGCACTAGCATCAACATCCATGGGTGTACCATCACCATCAGGTGCATTGGTACTACTCGGAGCTTCCAAATTAATAGGTTTGACAGCCTCAGAAGTCTTGTCCGTAAATTCGGTGTGCCCAGTTCTTTTGGTATGCAAATCGCTCTCCTTCATTGACACAAACCAAATCATTATGACAAAACCCTCAAAAACAGCGAAAATGAACCGGAAAATCAAGAAGAGAAGATTACAGTTTTAGATCGACAAGGCTTGCCGCAGGTAGAACAGACGAGGTTAAGAACGGGTTCGGTGGATTCGGAAAAGTTGGAGTGAGAAGTGAGCTCAGCGTGTTGTTGAGCTTCATCGACTGATCTTAGCAGCGCCCCACAGTCTCCGCACTTCAGAGATACGCCCGCCATTCTTGATTCAATGCCAGCTCCCTCTCTCTCTCTCTCTCTCTTCCCTCTCTAAACGGTGATTAACAAATGAGAATGGAGGTACAATGATCAGATGAGTCCGAACCTTCTGATTAAAGATTCAACGCTTCGCTTCTTGGGTTTCCGTTTCCCTTCGCCTTTTCTCTTTTCATCCGACCAAAATGCCCCTTTCGTGCAATTTATTAGATGCTTCATGAGCACGTGCTCCAGATTTTATAATTGTTCACTTATATGAATTAGGTTGTTCACTCTGATTGTTACGATTGTTCACTATGATTCATATGATTGTTCACTCGCAAGTATCTGGAGTACATGCTCCGGGTGCATGTAATATATATTGCCCCTCAGGGGGTGTTTGGTAGAGTGGTTGGATAAAAGTGCCACTAAACTTTTGAAAAATTGTAAATTTGACACTCGAAATTTTCATGTCATCAGAATACCATTAATCTCTGTTAATTGTGTAAAAAATGTCACTTTACTGGTTGTTTATCTGCTACAGTCGGTAAACTGCAGGTGGGGGTGTTTAATGATAACCTACCCTAATTAAAAATTTCACCCACCCAAAATTAATTAACTTTCCTCCCACTTAAATTTCACCCACCCAGCGCCATGACAGAGATCTGTCCTCCACCTCTTCTTCTTCAACTCTTGACCAAAATATTGAGCTTTCTTCTTCCTTCTTCATTTCTAACCTCAAAAAACCCTAATTTCAACTTAGAATCTGCAATGGAATCGTCCAATTCATTTGTTGCAATCAATTTTTGAGACATGTAAAACCTTCAATAAGCCAGAGGTGGCCAAAGGAGCAGTGAAGAAGATGGTGGATTGAAGTATACCACATATACTATATAATAAATCCAACTCAGCAACAGTTCTCAACTTGTACTCCTACGCGAAATTGGGTGAGTTGCTGAAGGATTTGAGAGGTGATGGGTATGTCCCAACCACAGAGTTTGTGTTGTTCGACGTTGAGGAGGAAGAAAAGGAGGGGTTTTTGGGGTATCACAGCGAGAAGCTCGCGATTGCATTCGTGATGATTTACTGCCCCCATTGATGATTTTTGTGTGAAATTAAGGTTTTTTAGGTTGAAAATTGAAGAATTAGATTGAAAGCCCTAATTTTTTAAGCCCAGAATTGAAGAAGGTGAAGTGGATGAAGAAGAAAGAAGAAGATGAAGAACAAGGGGGGAAGGAGGGCAACTAATTTATGATGTAAAAATAACGGCGGAGGGTAATTAATTGGGATGAATTAATTTTTTGAGCCCAGAATTTAGGAAGATGAAGAAGAAAGAAGAAGATGAAGAAATTAGGGTTTAATTAAGGTAGGTTATTTTGGTGGGGGAAATTTTAATGCATAATTATGAAATTAAACACCCTCATCTGCAAACAACCTGCTGTAGCAGGTAAATAAAGATTAATGGCATTCTGATGACATGAAAATTTCGGGTGGCAAATTTGCAATTTTTCAAAAGTTTAGTGATAGATTTATCCAAGCACTCTACTTTGGTACGTGGGAGTTGTGCGGTGGGAATGTGAATACATAAATAGGTAATACAACTCTCATATTTGTTTTATGGGAATGATTAAAAATGAGAAATTGGGAATGAGAATAGAGACCCTCAACTCCTACCAATCTATTATTAGGGGGAGGGGTGGTAATTGATATTGAGAATTCATAAATCATCTTAAATACCAACATTATCTTCTTACTTAATATTACCAATACTACCTCACTCTATTCAAATTAATAAAGGATATTTTAGTAAATGTGTATTTATTCCTAATTCCACCTCTACTTTGAATTACCATGTAACAAACGAAGAGTTTGAGAATTCATAAATTCATTCTTATTCTCATTCCCGCTATGAATTCCCATTTTCATTATTAATTCTCATTCTCATTCCCATTCCGATTCACATTCCCATTAGATACCAAACGAGTCGTCAGTTTCTGGAGTGTTAGGATAAAAATGCTACTTAACTTTCCGATTTAATCAAAAACTAGTCTCTATTATCTCGTGCGATGCATAGGTAATTTTTCAATAATTGTACATCATTTAGTTTTTAGAGTAATTTTATAATAATTATTAATCCAATCTTATAAAAATATTATTTTTTATGGAATAAACTATCATTTGAGTTTGTTTTTATTTCATAACCATAACAATTATGGGTAAATAGTTTAAATTTATTTTTTCTCGTCAAAAGGATGTTTGTTTTTTGGAAAAATTATTACGACAACAACTACGTGACAATTCTATTTTCTTATTATTTTCCATTTTATATTCGTGGCTTTTAACCTCTTTTTCAACTTTTTAATCTGTACTTATTCCAATTTCTTATTCTTTTTTTGGTAGCTTACATATAATTTAAATTTTTTTATTACTAAAAATACATATATAATAGTTTCAATGAAAATTTTATACTCTAAGATAGTTATTAAAAAGAATACAAAACAATAGTATAGCTTTTTCATGAAAATTTTACTTTAGTATAATCTATTATTATATTTTATTTCTAAGGTTCTGGTCATAATATTATAATAATAAATAGATAAAAGGAAAAGTAAAAATTGCTCTAGTTTTGTATAAGATATTTGTAATTTATGTATGTATATGACTTTATGTTTGGATTGCTACTCGGTGTAAGTCTGATTTGGTCTAACTTGGAGAAGTGGTGGTTTTTCTTTCTAGATTGGTGATTGTGGTAGGAGGGTGATTGGGTGCGTTGGTGTTCTCTCAGCAGATCGGTGGTCGAGGTGAGTCCGACCACTGTAGGGAGGGTCTTCCTGGAGGTAGGTGAATGCGTTAAGTGAGCGTTCCAGAAGTTTCGAAAAGTTGGGGAGATAAGTTGGTGCGGTTGGTGGGTTGTGTCGTTAGTGGGGAGAAGGGGAGTGGACTAGGCAGGATTGGGAGCAGTGGTGAAGTACATTAAGGTTGGTTCACTGTCCGTGATGTATATTTGATAGCCATATACATCAAGGTTATCAAGGAAGACATCAAATGTACATCATGGGAGCCAAATACTTGTTTACATGGAAAAGGAGCTTCATTCACTCATGTCTCTCTCTCAAACGAATGGCTTCATCAAGGGTAGCTCGGTAATTTGCTCTATATCTCAAGAACCATGAAGATATTGTGAAAGTCATCCTGGGGTCAAATGATCTACATCAAAGGAGCTTTCCAATGGGTTTTGAATCTTGAAGTTTGGAAGAGAAACGAGCAAGTTATCATAGTTTTAATCTAGCTTATGTACATTTGTTTCTTTATGATGTCACACTTGTGTTAGATGATGTAAGCTAGATGCCTTGTATTTCTTTCATTGTACACGCCTAAAGGGGATCTCAAATGCTATAAATAATAGACCCCTTGAGTGCCTTGTAAACACAATTCATTCGATAATCAAATACAAATCAAACACACATGATGTGGTTTTCTCTCTAGCTTTTGTGCTAGTGTTTCGTTTCTCTTAAGGGAGAATCGTTTATCCCTACTTCTAGCCTTGGGTTGGTGTCCCTTGGTGGTGAAAGGTAGAATTAGAGAAGTCTTGGAGTGGTGTGTCTATATCTCCATAGAAGTCTTCAAAGCCATTATCATTCATTCAATTATTCATCAAGCATTCATCATTCGTTCATCATTCAAAGCGTTCATCTTGGTAAACGAATCCCATCCATCTTTTCGTTTTCCATCTCTTTTCATTGAGTTTAGTTGATCCTTAAGAACTTTGAGAAGGAAGATTCTCATCTTGTTCATAAAGATCCTGAATTCTATGTGTAATGAGATCTCTTTGATCCCATTATACATCAGTCCGACTTGCTGAAAGTTTTGTTGTTGGTTTGGGCCTAAGGTTGATGGGCTGTTAGTGCTGGTAAGTCTTAAAGGGCTAAGGGAGTAATGGAAAGTAGAAAGGGCTAAGGAGCTTTGTGTGTGGAGTGGGCCGAGTGACCTCATCGTCTAAGGGTAAACGTTTTTCTAGTGAGTTCTACAAGTGGGAGTGGAGGGGAATTTAGTGGACGATAGTTGAAGTCCCTTATTAGGTGGCCTGCATTTATGATCTGCGGGATTTGACTGCTAAGGGTCTAGAGTAGGAGTGTGGGAGACGTTTTGAAGAGAAGGCATGCAGCTGGGATGCGATCGGGGAGTAAAGGCGAGTAGTTGGAAGAGTTTAAATGGGGAACTCTTCAGGTTCTCTACAAAGTGGTAAAAGGACGAGTATACCCCGTATATTCCCCCGTTTAGGAGGGGAGATAGAGAGAATTGACAGACAAAGGGTACTCGTGGGTTTGGCTATAAAAGGAAGGGCGGGGAAAAGAGATCTGTATCATATTTCCGTTTTCACAAATGAGGGGGACAGGGGAGAACAAAAAGATTTCCTCCTTCTTTTGCTAAGAATTTTCAAGGGAGTATGGCGAGGGAACCAGGGAGGAGTGGTACTATAAATTTTCATTCTAGGCCAAGAATGGAGGCTCGTGTCGATCTGAGTCCTCCGCTTTTGGGAGTGGAAGTAAGGCTGGATAATTCCTTTATTGGGAGTGGAAGGATTGGGATGAAGGAGCTTTGCAGCGCCTGGTGGATGCAAACTGGGTGCTACGAAGCTCTGTGAGTGTTAAAACGGTCGGAGATAAGATGTTCTCCTTTTGGTTTATGCACCCGGAAGATTGCTTCAACATGATGGCACAATATACTGTCAACTTTGACGGTTCTTTGATGGTGCTACAGAAGATTGTTTAGTCCCGATTTTGGGCCTAAATAACGCCTTTTTACTTGCTCTTTTGACTCGATTCCGAGTCTTTTTCGTCGTTTTTATTTGTATTTTAGTTGTGGGAAATTGGATTCTAATAATCCCTACTATCACAAATTGTATGACAATAATCCCTACTATCATTTTGGATTCTGGTGGTCCAAAAAAAAATAAAATTGTATTGTAGTGGTATCAAATCCATCACCACATTCTTTTTATTTTTTCCATGCCTACCCCATATTGTTTTTGTTTTTTTGGTTCCTACCCCTAGATAGGTAACGAAGTGTAGTTACTAAAACATTTTTTAAATTATTTTTTTTGAGATTCCGAGCAATTATTATGATTTTTTTAAAAGGAATAAAATTGAAAAAATCATAAAAAATTGAAAAAAAATTGAAAAAAATTGGGAGAAATGCTGTAAATTCATTAAAAATCGTGGTAAAGTGTCATACAAAGTTTTGAATCAAATGCAACACAAAATCTATGATATTTAGCGTATACACTCGATTTTGTCCCACTACAATACAATTTTATTTTTTTTTGGACCACCAGAATCCAAAATGATAGTAGGGATTATTGCCATACAATTTGTGATAGTAGGGATTATTAGAATCCAATATCCCTTTTAGTTGTTTTGTAGGTTTTCGTGCTTTGGAGCAAAATCATGAAAAAGGGCTAAAATGAGGCTTTTTAGGGAATCCCGAGCGATTTCCCGAGCCTAAGTTGAGCCGAGAACCGAGGCGGAGTCGACCCGGGATCATCTTTCCCAAGTTTGGACAGAATCAGGGTCGTAGCACCCGCTACCTAAAGGATAACAACGCTACAACCTGAAAAGGAGGGAGGATGGCTGGGCAGAAGGAGATCGCACCCGCTACCCCGCAGGTAGCACCCGCGACCGACAGCTGAAGATGGCCAAGGGGATTGCTTCCAGAACAGGATCGTGCCCGCTACCCTAGTTGTCGCGTCCGCGACCTGCTGGACCAGACGGAGACCGCACCTGCTGTCTTCGGGACGACAGTCGCTGTCTCTCGAGCATCGAAATCGCCTCAGCTCCCTTCGCAGGACCGCACCCGCGGTCCCTGTGTTTTCTACGCGCTATTCGGCTTTGTGCGCTGCGTTTTGGGCACTTTTTATGCTTTGTATATATAGCTCCTAGGCTGCGATTTTGAGAGGGGATTAGATTCTAGCTTTAGGACTTTACTTTCAGCCTTGTAATTAGGAGTTTTAGAGAGAGATTAGTTTAGGGTTTTGATGTATTTTGGTTTGTAATCAAGATTGGAGGCTTCAACAATTGAGAGATTGCTTTGGATCATCCTTTCCCTTGTTCTTCCTTGCTCTTTTACAACATTTGATAAGGTACTTCTTCTCTTAACTCTACTTTACTTTGCTAATTGCTTTAATTGCTTGTTAATTGTTTTCCTTGCGCTTTACTTGCTTTGATTTTCTCTTGATTATTGTTGGATGATAGAAATATGCTTAGGGGTGGTTATGTTGATGTTGTTAGTATAGTTGTGATGAGTAGTGGCTAGAACCCTAAAGGGTTAGGGGTAATTAAGGGTGTAAATGGGTAATTAGGCATGGGTTAGCAATATTAGTGAGTAATTAGTTGGGAAATCACTTTTCCCACTCCAATCCTTCCCTCAAGTGGTGTGTATTTGGTTCCGAAAGCTCCCGAATACATCCAACACTTGTGTTGGGAGTTCGGAATTGGGATAGTTAGCACCCTACTCACAAGAGTGAGTAGAGACTAACTAGGGAATTCCGTTTTATTAACCCTCCGGGTCCGTGGTGGACTTTTGGGAAGTTAATCCGGACTATCCACGAAAGTGGAAGCCCGGTCGGTATTTTCTAACGGAATTGCCACTTGATTTCCTTTCTTTTTGCTCTCTTGTTGCAAAATCCGTCTCCTTGTTCCTGTTTGCATCCCGAAAAGCCCCCGAAACCCATCGTTTCACCTTGACCGACCTTAGTTTGTTCTTTTGCTTTGTGATCGCCTCCTTCAACCCATTGCCTTACCTTAGCGATCTTAGACCCGACCTAGACCGAGTTCCTTAGGCCCCTTGCTCCCTGAGAAGAACGATACAAACCGGTTCTAACAAAACCACTATACACAAAATGGTGCCGTTGCTGGGGAGCAAGCTCCCCTAACTTAGTTTCTTGGTCTAAGTTGTTTAAGATTGCTTTCATGCTAGAAACTAGTTTGTTCCAAATCCAATGAATTTGATGTGTCTTCATTTCTTGTAGGAGGTTTCGAGTTCTAATGGCAGAGGGCCAAGCTGGTTCACCCCGTACCCTTCTATCATATGTCATTTCATCATTGGGTACGGGAGGCAATCCGATCACTCTACCGCCATTACCACCCGATGTCGTATTTGAGTTCAAACGTACTTACTTGAAGTCTTCTTGAGCAATCGGTTTTATGGAGACAAATCCGAGAGACCTATTGCGCATCTTGAGAAATTTGAAGATCGGATTAGCTTCGTACAAGTTCCCGATTTATCTTCTGAATTTATGAAATTGAAGTTCTTTCCTCTAACTCTTACGGGGAAAGCGAAGACATGGCTTTAAACGTGTCCTTCCGGCACTTATTCTTCATGGGAGGTACTTAAATGAGATTTCCTGCACAGATTCTTCCCAGCGAATGAAACTTATAGACTCTAGCAAGTTATTATGTCTTTTAAGCAAGAGCCCGGAGAGGATATTTTTGAGGCTTGGGGGAGATTCAAAAGCCTTCAACGCCAATGTCCACATCACAATTTACCTGATTGGATGCTACTTCAACACTTTTATTATGGGCTTTGTGGTTCCTACAAAGAATCCATTGATGGTGCATCCGGAGGGATGTTCTTAAAGAAGACTACGGAGGAAGCCAACATTTTTCTTCATGAGCTATCTCAGAATGTGCCTAGTTGGGGAGGCTGCCCAAATTCAGGAAATGGGGATCATTCTTTGGACTACAACCCCACTATCAAGCTTCTAATGGCCACCGCCCTTGATTTGCAAAAGAAGATGGTGAATGATGAGGTTCCCAACTAGTTGAACCCAACCCGAGGTATGCAAACCTTTGCATCCACTCCCGTTCCTAATATGCTTACTTGTAAGTTGTGTTTTGGTCCACATCTTGAGCGTCAATGTACGGCGTATCGTCAAGTGGAACATGTGAATGCTATCTATTCCAACCAACTTTATTCCCATTCTTATTAAGATTATGATCCTAGCTATACCACATTTGCCAATCCTGTGTTCAATCCTGTTTCTCAATTTTATGACCATCATGCATATTTTCAAGAAGAGTTTTGACATCAACCCATCCCACAATCTTAATTTTCTCAACCATCCCAAGACTCTATGATTGAAAAGTTGTTGCAACAAATTGTGGCTAATCAAGAAAGTGAGGAGGCTCATTTTAGAGACCTTGAAACCCAAATGACCCAAGTTTCTCAACAAATATACCTTTCTCAACCCATTCAACCTCAACCTATCCAAGGGGAGCAAGTTGATGACCTAAGGAGTGGAAGAAAAATTGAAGAACCTAAGGTAGTGGGGGATAGTGTGGAAGAGGAGAGATCTTTGGGAGAGAATGAGGGAGTTGTGGTGGTTAGTAATGAAGAGGAGGACTTAGGACTTGAGCGAGCCATAGTTGAGGAGAAGGAGGATGGTGTTGTGGTTAATGAGGCCGAGGACGAGAAAAAAGAGAAGTTGGAAGAAAGGGTAGAGCTTGAGAAAAGACGGGAGAAAGGGAAAGAAATCTTGAGGGAGGATAATCATGAAAACCCATTGGAGAAACCTGTTCCATATAGACCACCAGTACCTTTTCCTGGGAGATTGATTCAACACAAAGATGAGGTGAAATTTTCGCGGTTTATTGATATGTTGAAGAAGTTCCAAGTCAATATTCCTTTTCTGGATGCTATGATGGAGGTCCCTTCTTTCAAGAAACATCTTAATGACCTCCTGACAAACAAAAGGAGAATCAAAGAATCGTCGACCGTTCAACTCACTATCAGTTGCAATGCCATTATGGGGAGTAAAACTCCCGAGAAACTTACCGATCCCGGTAGTTTCTCTATACCGTGCTTAATTGGTGATATGAGAATCGATAACACATTATATGACTTGAGGGCAAGTGTGAGTGTTATGCCACACTCAATATGTAAGACGTTGAACCTTAATGACTTGACTCCTAGAGCTATTAGCTTGCAACTTGCTGATCGAACTGTTAGGAAGCCCTTGGGAATACTAGAAGACGTCCCAGTTCAAGTGGGAAGTTTCCTTATCCCTTGTGACTTCGTTATTTTGGAGATGGATGAAGATTGGAGAAGTCCTATTATTCTTGGTCGACCCTTCTTAGCCACTGCGGGAACAATTATAGATGTAAAAAGAGGTCGTTTTTCTCTTCATGTGGGGAGAGAACATATTGATTTTTGATCTTGATCCTTCGAGAAGGAACCCTCACAAGGAGTCACGCTTTAATGCAGTGGTTGGGATTATGGATGAGTGTCAAGAGGAGTTGTGCTTACTTGTTGTGGAACCGGATGATTGGGGTGGAGAAAGTCACCCTAAGTCTATTCATTTTGAGCTTCATGGAAATGGTTTCATCTTTCATGGCGACTTCCTTAACACCGTACCTTTGAGGAGGGAGATTGCTTTGGGTGAAACATATATTGAGAATATGGAAGTGAAGGAGATGGTTTTCAAAGGCCTGAGACCCGACGCATCACCAAATATCATGCCGAAGTTATCTCCTCATTCCATCCGGCCTTTCAAGTTTTCAAGGATGCATGCTTCGTACTTACGCAAGATGAGGAAGCGATGGAAAAGGAGGAAGAAATATTGGTGGAGCAAAGCGAGGAGGCCATCATCTTTGATTCCTTCGGGGTTGACTAGACCACCGGAGGATCATCTTGGATTATTCATGAGTTCTATTGGGGTGCGCGGGAGGAGAAGGAAGAAGAGTTGGTTGAAAAAGCTAACCATGCTTCTCTCATGCACACCACGCCTTTCGAGAATCAAGTAAGTATTTTGGTCAGGCTCGGGACCTTAAACAAGCGCTCTATGGGAGGCAACCCATACATTTTATTTTCTTTCTTTTGAGTTAGTTTCTAGTTTTTCTTAGTTAGTTTCTTTTTCATGTTTTTAATCTTGTATGCGGATCTTACGAGCTTTGGTTGAGCTTGTTTAATTATCCTATAACCCTTTTGCTCGATTTTCTTGGATCGTGGATTGAGAGAGTTTCTAATTGAAGATCTCGAGGTAACCTCTTTCCACTCTCTTTGAATGTGTTATATTTTTTTTATCCTTGTTGCATGCTTGATTTTTCTTTTGGGTGGCGAACCCCTAGTATGTGCTTATTGGGTTTATCTTGTTGTTGGAGCCGTGTGGGCTTGGGTGGCCACCACTTGCTTGCTAGTTGTTTTGTTTGTTTGCTTTTTATAGGTTCTCTACCCTTTCATGTGACACTCTCCCTACAATGAGGACATTGTGGTGTTTTAAGTGTGTGTGTGTGGGGGGGGGGGGGGTGTGAGTTATATTTGTTTCAAGGGTAGATTACCTAGCATTTTCTTTTTTGTTCTTTTTAGGCTAAAATTTGAAATTGTTTTTGTGAAAGAGAAAAGAAAAGGGAGAAAAGTTGTGAAAACCACCCTAAAGTTTTCTGTTTTTTCTTTTGTTTTTGCCTTGTTTTTAGAATCCCGTAGTCAATGGTTCGAAGTCGTCGTTAATCTTCTTTAAAGAAGCCGGTAGGAGCGTTGCAGTTCCTAGTCCTGGTGTTGCCATGACTCATCTAATTAGATTCCCTTCGTCGATTGCAAAATGAGGTTCTTGTTTTTTTCACTTCCTTTTTGAAACCGTGAGACCTTAGTTTTTCACCCTCGAGCTTGTTGAAAAAGTGAAGCTTAATTAAGATGAATTAATTGGTTTTGTGTTAGTCGAATCCGACATAAACCAGCATGAAGTTAGTCCACCTACATGGGACTGGTATTAGCGGTGCGGCGCTATTACCCCTTAAACCTCCATCGTTCGTGATGATGAGGCATATGGAAAATCCTGTGTTGGCAGGGTAAACCCCGTTATGGGCCGTTCAACTCCCGAAAAGCTAACGCCGACTTTAAGCTAAATCGGAAATGTTGGGCCATAAATTCTAAAACCCAACCAAAGAAAGTTAATTGCTAATAAAGTGAGGAACCTTTCCTTGCGTCTCCTGCGGCCCTCACCAAGCCAAGGGCAACACAAAGCGAGGGAGAGCGACTCTTTGCTAATCTTGTTCGCTTTGAAATGAGCTCGGGTGGTGATTTTTGCTATGGATCAATCGGGATCAACTAGGATACACTAGCACTTGTGCACAAAGGACCTTGTCTTGTAGGAAGCGTCTGGGAGTCGAAAATATCAAAGAATTGCAATGCTTTGGATTAGGTGTCCTTGATATGCTAGTACTCGCTCCTTTTTGTTGATTAGCATTGATTTCTTGTAGTTGATTGCATGATTCTTTTAACAAGCAAGTTCTTTCTTTTTTCTTTTTTGAGCTTTGTTTTGGTTTTTCACCTCTTCTCTCTCCTTTTCCCTTTTTCTTTGGCTTTTGTGGGTACAACCGTTACAAACCCTCACGAGACCACCTCATCCACCTGGGCTGTCAGGGGGTTTAAAGGGCTTGGTGCATACGCTAAATGCACTCGTTTCCTCCCACGACAGAGGAGTTGGTATTTAGTTTTTCTTATTTGTTTTTGTTTTATTTTGCTCGGGACGAGCAAAAGTCCAATTGTGGGGGGTGTTTATTCCCGATTTTGGGCCTAAATAACGCCTTTTTACTTGCTCTTTTGACTCAATTCCGAGTCTTTTTCGTCGTTTTTATTTGTGTTTTAGTTGTTTTGTAGGTTTTCGCGCTTTTGGAGCAAAAGCATGAAAAACGGGATAAAAGGAGGCTTTTTAGGGAATCCCGAGCGATTTCCCGAGCCTAAGTCGAGCCGAGAACCGAGGCGGAGTTGACTCGGGATCATCTTTCCCAAGTTTGGACAGAATCAGGGTCGTAGCACCCGCTACCTAAAGAATAACGGGCGCTACAACCTGAAAAGGAGGGAGGATGGTCGCGTAGGAGATCGCACTCGCTACCTCAAGAGTAGCACCGCGACCGAAACAAGATGAAGATGCGAGGATTGCTTCGACAGGATCGTGCCCGCTACCCTAGTTGTCGCGTCCGCGACTGGCCGACTGACGGAGACCGCACTCTTGCCTTCGGACGAATCATTGCCTCTCGAGCATCGAAGCGCCTCACTCCTTCGCAGGCAAAGACTCATGGTGTCCGAGACGCACTCCATGATCCCCTTGTTTTTTGCGCGTTGTTCGGCTTTGTGCGTTGCGTTTTGGGCAATTTTTATGCTTTGTATATATAGCTCCTAGGCTGCGATTTTGAGGGGGGATTAGATTCTAGCTTTAGAACTTTACTTTCAGCCTTATAATTAGGAGTTTTAGAGAGAGATTAGTCTAGGGTTTTGGTGTATTTTGGTTTGTAATCAAGATTGGAGGATTCAACAATTGAGAGATTGCTTTGGATCATCCTTTCCCTTGTTCTTCCTTGCTCTTTTACAGCATTTGATAAGTTTCGGCTTCTCTTAACTCTACTTTACTTTGTTAATTGCTTTAATTGCTTTCCTTGCGCTTTACTTGCTTTGATTGTCTCTTGATTATTGTTGGATGATTGAAATCATGCTTAGGGGTGGTTGTGTTGATGTTGTTAGTATAGTTGTGATGAGTAGTGGCTAGAACCCTAATGGGTTAGGGGGTAATTAAGGGCGTGAATGGGTAATTAGGCATGGGTTAGCAATATTAGTGAGTAATTAGTTGAGAAATCACTTTTCCCACTCCAATCCTTCCCTCAAGTGGTGTGTATTTGGGTCCGAAAGCTCCCGAATACATCCAACACTTGTGTTGGGAGTTCGAAATTGGGATAGTTAGCACCCTACTCACGAGAGTGAGTAGAGACTAACTAGGGATTCCGTTTTATTAACCCTCCGGGTCCGTGGTGGACTTTTGGGAAGTTAATCCGGACTATCCACGAAAGTGGAAGCCCGGTCGGTATTTTCTAACGGAATTGCCACTTGATTTCCTTTCTTTTTGCTCTCTTGTTGCAAAATCCGTCTCCTTGTTCCTGTTTGCATCCCAAAAAGCCCCCAAAACCCATCGTTTCACCTTGACCGACCTTAGTTTGTTCTCTTGCTTTGTGATCGCCTCTTTCAACCCATTGCCTTACCTTAGCGATCTTAGACCCGACCTAGACCGAGTTCCTTAGCCTTAGGCCCCTTGCTCCCTGAGAAGAACGATAAAAACCGGTTCTAACAAAACCACTGTTTAAAGATTACGGCTGAAATGAAGCCGGAAGATGTTCGGTTTCGATCAGTGTGCTTGTGGATACAACTGGAAGGGTTACCGTTCCGTAAGAAATGGGCAAGTACTGTGATCAAATTGACAAGACCGCTGGGGGAAGTCCTTGATGTTGATATTCATGGAGCAGCTGATTTCTCCATGAATAACGTTCGTGTCCTGGTGTGGCTCGAGCTGTCGAAACCACTAGTGGCAGGAGCTTATGCGAGGGACGACCATGGGAACACTCACTGGGTGACATTCAGGTACGAAAATGTATTTATTTTCTTTAAGAAATATGGAAGAATTGGTCACCATGCTTTTGAGTGTTGCTTACCGGAGGTGGTCGCTCGGGAGGAGGTAAAGGGTAGGATTCAAGAGGCAGTAAATTTGGGTCATGCTATTAGTCATGGGGATGGGGCATTTTATACTGGGAAGATTAGGGCTTTTCCTATTAAGCGTGGTTACCTAACTACCCGCTTACGGTTGGGTCATCGTGAACACCCTACTTTGACTACCTGCTTTTCCAATTTTTTGAAGTTGAGGAAGTTGGAGTGAATGGATTTGGACCATTCATTAATGTTTCTTTTGAAGAGAGGGGGGAGTCCAGTAATGCGAGAAGAAGAAAAGGGGGGTCATGGGAGAACCAAGGGGAAGGGGAGATGAGAAGGGGTAGGAGGGTTAGATAGAGGGGGATTGGGAGCTCAGGGGGTGAGGCAAGGCATCCGGCTAACATCCGCAGTGAGGGTGACACAGAGGAGTTAATGGAGGTTGATGAGGGGGGAGAGCTAATGGAAACAATGTGGGAGGGACTGAATCTGATCAAATGGAGACACAAGGTGAGGAGGAGGATGGGGAAAATGAGGAGGATGAGGGTGACGATGAGGATGAGGAGGGGGAAGGAGATGATGATGAGGGTAGTCACTTGTGGGATGGGGATGATGATGGAGATGATGGGGCAGGCAATGGTGGGGACAGTAGTGGGGGAGAGGCTAGGGATCAAGGAAGTGAAGCTGGGGATGGGGGAGAGATCGACGGGAGGGGGAGGTCGGGAATGCAGGAGAATGGAGAAGGTCAAGCAAGTTTGCTTGCGAGCCCTGGGTCGGGTACTCCATTAAGAGAAGTTCTGCTTAACGTATGCATGGGAGCTGCTCAGTTTGGCATGCAGCCAGGTACTGAATCTGAGAGCAACAATATGGATCATGATGGGGGCCCTAGTTGATCCACTTTTGGTAGGGCTATCCAGAGGTCCCTTTTCTCCAATTGGACCACCAGAAGACCAAGGAGGTATAATTCGGGAAGTTATTTGTCGACTGAATTCGGTGGGGCCACCATCAGGCTTGGATCCAGGTAACCCCGTTGAGGGTAATTCAGTCTTTTCGTTTGATAATTTGGATGGTCGTTTTCCCTACTTCTTTTCTGCTTCTTTTCCAAATGGGGAAGGGTCTTTGTCTTTAGAACATGCTGAGGAAGCCTTTGAGGGGGTTGTGAATGCTTCGGGGGAAAGGTTGCTACCTCATTTATTGGGGCATGTTTTTGCTAACCCCCTGCTGCCTTTAAATCAATTAGGGGGTCGGGAGGAAGGTTTGTTTGAAAGGGGGGAGTCTAGTAACCAAACGTTTGGTCCTCAAGGAGGGTTAGAGGTGCCTTGGGAGCCATCCTTAGATCTTTTTTCGCATCTCTACTAGACGTCGGATTCTGACTAGGAGGGGAGATTCTGGGTTCAATATACTCCGAATAACTCAGTTTCGGAGGATACTCTAAGTATGGGGGGTGGGCACGGGAATAGTCTAGTTGAAGAAAATTTTTCCTTGTCGCCTATTTACGAACCCAAAGGGCATAAGGAGGAGGGAACCAAGGAGGGGGAGGAGGAAACCTTTGTCGGTATCAATAGGGCGGTTACCTTTCGGACTTCTATTCCCACAAAATCAAATTCTTTATATGCTACTTTGGGCAGGGTGGAAGTTCTTGCTAAAAAGCGGCAGCGACAAGCACGGAGTGAGGAGTTGGGTGGGGAAGATGAAGGAGATGAAGCCACTTCGTTCTTTGCTGAAGAAATTTGGACGACCAGAACCAAGAGGCAGTGAAGGGATCAGATGGTGGTGATCCTTCAAAAGGACTTTGAAGCCTACTTAAAAGTGGAGGAACAGAAGCGAGGTGACGACTGGTTTTTTTCTTCTTGCTGATCGGGTGGTGGGGGCAGCCCAGAAAATGCCTCCTCAGAAGCCATGATTGTAGTTGCTTGGAATTGCAGAGGTTTAGGGCAAGCGGACCTCTCTGCAATTCCGTATGTCCGATGGGTGGCCTCTCTTTTGAAGCTTGATGTAATTTGTTTTTTTGTATGTAAGCAGTCTGTGGATGATGCTAGTGTTTCTGTTAAGAAAATGGGGTTCCCTTTTGTAACAGGGGTGGATGCAGTGGGAAGGGCGGGGGGTATTATTTTGGGGCGGAAGTAGGACTCTCTGTTCTCGTTGGTTAGTAGTGATGCAAACTTTGTAATCGTTAAATCTAGTGGAATGAATCTTGCTGTGTGGTATATTGTTTTTGTGTATGGGTGTCCTTATCAACAAGGACGACAGGAGGTGTGGGATAGGCTTTCTAAAGCCATTGTTGAATTACAAGGGCCATATGTGGTAATGGGTGATTTTAACCAGGTGGAAGACTTAACCCAAAAAACAGGGGGGTCTTCGATTATTAGAGGAGATGCCCAATTTTGGCAATGGAAAGATGATCTTGACTTGCAAGATGTTCCCTTCACTGGGGTAACATACACCTGAACAAACAAACGATTAGGGAATGATAGAACCTGGGAAAGACTAGATAGGGTGTATGCTTCGGTGTGTTGGTTGGAAAAGTTCCCAGGCTCTTTTGTGCATAACTTCCCAATTGTTTTTTCTGATCACTCGTTGATTGCTCTCGACATCAAACCAGCTGAAGCCCTGAAAAGAAATACTTTTAGGCTTGATCCCTGGATTACTAAGCTGCCGAGTTTTTTGGAAGGGCTAGAAGCTTTGTTGGAATCTTTCCAAGTTCAGGGAAGCGCATCCTATAAATGTGTGAAATGGTTGAGCTTTTCTCGTCAGATGGGGAGCAAGCTGATGTTTGAGTTCAAATAGGAAAAATGGAAACCAACAACTGAAGCCGTAAATGAGCTTTAGGAGGTCCAAGAGTGTTTGGCTAAGTATGGCATGAATGACTAAGCTTTTGCTCAAGCAGTCCAACAAGAAAAGTAGGTGGAAGATATGATTAGAGAGGCCCATGAGTTTTAGGTCCACAAGAGAAAACTAAAATGGGTTGGGCTTGGGGACTAATACACAACTTTCCTTTTTGGGCAATATAAAATGAGTAAGTCCTATAATAAAATCAATTGTTTATAGCTCAGAAATGGGCTGATCTCTTTCAAGGAGCAAGACTTTGTGGAGGAATTTTATGATGCGTATTCTGAATTGTTCAGGCCCAAAGTTCTTCTACCGTCTATTCGTGCAAGGCCCATGGACCAGGTGGTCGGATCAATTCAAAAAGCCTTCATTGGGGATGAAAGAGAGCTACTGATGAAACCTTTTTCGAGAAGGGAGGTTGAAAAGGTAGTCAAAAAACTTCAACCAGGTAAAAGCCATGGACCTGATGGAATTCCCCCGAAGTTCTTTACAAACTGCTGAGATTTGGTTGGAGATCGAGTGGTAGATACGGTGTTGGAAGCGGTTAATGAGGGAAAATTTGTTGGGGAAATCAACAATACCAACATTTTCCTTCTAAAGAAGAAACCGGAAGCGTAGTAGGTCGATGAATTCCAACCAATAAGTCTGTGTAATGTGATTTATAGAATTATTGCAAAATGTTTGGTGGAAAGACTGCGGAGAGTTATAGGATCTCTTGTGTCGGATGCTCAATCGGCTTTTTTCCTGGTAGAATGAAAGAGGATAATGTCCTAGTGGTCCACGAGGTCCTACATTTTTTTGGAAAATAAGAGGTTGGGAAAACAGTTTGCGGCTTTGAAGGTTGACATGAGTAAAGCTTATGATAGGATTCAGTGGGATTTTCTGGAAGCAGTTTTGAAGAGGACAAATTTTCCAACTAAGTGGGTCCGCCTACTCATGAGGTGTGTCTCTTCGGTTAGATATTCTATCTTGGTGAATGGTATTGCTTCAAAGCAGATTATTCCAATGGCTGGGTTACGACAACGTGATCCCTTATCCCGCTACTTGTTCATTCTGTGTATGGAGGCCTTGTCGGCTGTAATTGAGAGGCAGGTGGCTCAAGGAACAATTAAGGGAGTTAAGGTGGCTAGAGGTGCCCCTTCTGTTTCTCATCTGTTTTTTGCGGATGATGCTTTGTTTATCGCCGAGTTTGAGGCTTTCTCCTTCCTTGCCCTCAAGCAATCCATAGATCAGTATAATACCGCGTATGGTCAGATCATTAATGTGGGGAAATCATCAATGTGTTTCTCGAAGGGTGCAAAGTAGGAGGATAAGGAGGGTATGAAAGTTGTTTTTGGGTATCCGGAGGGGGGGTATTTCCAAAATTACCTTGGGGTACCCAATCATTTTCAAAGGAAGAGGATTGATCAATTTGGCTTTATGGTTGATGATGTTAGGAGGAGACTGGAGTCTTGGAAATTGAGGATGTTATCTATGGCAGGCAAGATGGTTCTCATTAATGCTGTTTTGGTGGCTCTCCATCAGCATGTATTGAGTGTCTACTTGATTCCCCAGAGAATTGTGGAACAAATTAATTCTATTATTATCAGGTTCCTTTGGGGTAAATCGGATGGAAGCATCTCAGTTCACTGGAAGGAGCGCAACTTCCTGTTTATGACAAAAGGTGCAGGAGGACTTGGTATTCGTCATGTGGGGAGTTACAACAAGGCTTTATTATTGAAACAGGCCTGGAGAACGTACTCACACCAAGAGCTGTTGATATCTAGAGTTTGGAAGGAAAAATATGGTGTTGCTACACCCCTTGAAGTCCAAGAGAATGTGAAACCTCCTGCTGGATGTTCTATGACTTGGAGAGGATTGTCGCAGGTTATGGCCAGAACTAAAGATCGGTTTAGATGGAGTGTTGGTAATGGGCGAAATATTAAGGTTCTGGATGAACGATGGGTCCTTGGAAATAGGATTCAGCTCCTTCCGGGGCAGCATCGAGATCATTTTGAAAATATGACAGTGGATGCGTTGGAAACGGGAGTTGGTGCCGCGCGAAAGGACTGGAGGTGGGATTATTTGCAACAGGTTTTTACAAGAGACACAGTTGATGGAATTGCCCGTGTTTTTCCACCTCAACAGGAAGCGCCGGACTTACTTGTCTGGCCGAGCAAGAATACCTCTGGGTATATGGTTAAAGACGGTTACTTTGTATTTTTGTTAATGGATGCAGTTTGATGCCACCAACAGAGAGGGAGACCGGATTCTGGAAGCTGCTGTGGCATAGCCAGATTCCTCCTAAATGGAAAACCTTCGTTTGGAGGAGTGCGGTGGACACGTTACCAACAGGGGAGAACAGATGGAAGAGAAAGCTGACTAAGTCCAAGGAGTGTTGGTGTGGGGAAGGTGAGGAAGATGTGGGGCACTTATTCAGGTTATGTCCCCTGGCCAAGAGAATTTGGAAAGGCTCCTCCATGGGAATTAACTCCGATCCAAATTCTTATGTGGGGTAGGGGGACTGGCTCAGGGGGTGGGTGGGCTATCTGGCGAAAAGGAAGGAGGATGGGAAGGAGCTAACTCGTGAGTTTATAAGGAATATGTGGACTATTTGGAAAGCAAGAAACACGGTGTGCCTGGGTGGTGAAGTTACATCCCAACCCGTGTTGGAAGGTTTTATGAGGCAGGTAATAAGCGAGGAGGAGAGATGGAGGAAGGGGGGATGGGGGTGGGGAGGATTAATGGGACTGAGAATGGGTCGTTTGACAGGACGGTGGAATACAGATGGGAGAATCGAGATGCATTGGAGGAGAACTGTGTCTTTGTAGTGGATGGTGCTAAAGGGAAGGGGTCGTGGAGGATGGCGGCTGCTTGGGTTCTCTTACTGTATGAGGAATGTAGGGAGAAAGATGTTCAGGTGGGGGTAGGGGACTCAGTGGGTTTTTCTGAACTTCTGGTTGTGTTCCTTGCTCTCCAAGAGGGTCTGAGACGTGGAATGACTAGCATTACTATTTGGACGGACTCTACACTAGCTGTGGAGTGCTTGTTAAATCTCAACAGAGCTCCGGTCGAATGTAGGGCTCTTGCATGGAGTTGCATAGACGCAACTAGCAAATTCGGATCAAGTCATATTTTGAAGGTTCCAAGACAGGGAGTTCATCCAGCGCATCAGGTGGCCAAGCAGGCTGCGCGTAGCTTAGGTGCAATAACTTAGGTGTTGGATGATGTTTTTCTTCTTTGTTTTTTGCTTTTTGCTTGTGTGTGTTGGTTGTTGTTTTGTTTGTGTTGTCTTGTATTGGAAAAAAAAAATGTATTTCTTTTTTCATTTTTATTAACATTATATTTATGAATGTAGTAATAAATTATATAGGTTTGGAATTTGCTTTGGAATTCACCAAACCTTCTAAATTATTTCTTTTAGGTTGGATTTTTTCCCTAGGAGCTTGTATTTTAATATATTTAATAGATGACACTGAAGTTTAAAGTTGATCAACAATGCACTAAACTCTCCATTAAAGTTAATAAATGCCCTTCACTTATTATTTACCTAATACAGCAGGTAATTTAATAGTTGATGAGTTTAAATTAATAAAAAACATTAAATGAAATATTTTTCCCAGTTTCACACCCCTCTCCTCAATTACCGCTTCTAAATCCTTACCCCTAATTCACTGCCCATCATCTTCCTATACCCCATCTGCATCTCTCCCTTGTTCAAACACCAAAAGACACAGCCATCCACTGCATTTTTTTACAATTGCTATTTCAAACACCAAATAAAAAAATCGTTCACCATTTCCCTCAAAAACTAAGGTTTCTAATCTGAGTATAAAGTTTGTAATTGATGTTCAGAAATTAAAAAAAGAAAAGAATTCCAATCTCTCTCTATTTCTCAATCTCCCTCTATTTTCTCTATCTCTCTCTCCCTATCTTTCTTGATCATGTTTTTATTTCATCAATTCTTGCTGTGCAAAACAAGAGCATTGCAACAACCACTATCTACTTCACCATTTTGAGGGTGTTGTTTCAGAAGGTGTGAGGAAGAAGATGAAGGACCGGAGAAGTTGAGAATGGAAGAAAGCTAATGAGTAGTTGTTTTCTCTTTCCCTGTTTTTTTTAAGTCTCAAATTTTTTTCAAACAAATTTCAAACTTAACAGGTTAATGACCTACAGCAACAGGTTTTTATTTGTTCCAGTGGCATATTTGATCAAAATGGAAACTTTAATGACATTGTTGATCAACTTAAAATTTCAGTTACATTTTTAACTAAATCGGAAAGTTTAGAGGCATTTTTATCCAAGCACTCTCATTTTCTAAGGAGAGCTCGCAAAATTCTATCCAACTTGAATATCCAAATTTATAAGATTTGGAAAAAAAAATTGATTTGATCTGCACTTGGTTTTGACATTGACCATATAAACTACTACATCCATTCTTTTTTATCTGTCATTTACAGTTTTCAGTATCAATCTTTAATCAATAATTTTCAATATAAAATTTTTATAAAAAAAAATAATATTATACTTTTTTAATAGTAGTTTTCATTACGAATCTAATGACATCAATTTTGTAGGATAAATCATTATACAAATTAAGATATTAACGGTCAAAGTTTTTAATACAATTTTCTAGGCGACAGATAAATAAAAACGGAGGTAGTAAATACTTAGACATAGTATTCCTTTTTTCTATTTTCTAAACTCGATTTTGACCTGTATTTAGCTTTGTCTGAATTGTCCAACTTCAGAAAAAGATGTCCGGACATGAATTTCTCGTATGAATTTTGACAAAGTGCCTGAACAAAAATGTCACTCAACTTTTCAAAATAGTAAAAAATGTCACTAATTTTTACAAACTGTCATTAATGCCGCTAAACTTGCCAAAATAGTAAAAAATGTCACTAAAACTTGCTGTGAACTGGTTAAAATATTGATTTGACAAAGATGTCAATCAATATTCCAAAAATGTCAAAAACGCCACTAATCTTACCCAAAAAGTCAAAATGTGAACCATATGGGGATCAGTTCACTTTTGGTTCGCCTCTATCGGACCATTCCTGAGCCTTCTGAGGGGCTTCGGAACCATCGACAAGAATAAACACACGGTGGTGAAGGCGTTCAAAGGCTAGAAAAGGGCGCGCCTTCACTCTTTCAATCATAACTCCTTCAATATAATTCCGATGAAATTTAAATTTTGGGAGCTTAAAGTACACACCGAGCGCTTTCCATCGATAACTTATAGGCCTAAAATGGAGTTCGGATGAAGAAGTTATGATAGTTTGAAGTCGGCAGAAAAAACTGCCAGAAGGTCGCGCCCGCGAACATCCTTGTGGCGCCCGCAACCATACCCTGCTCGGTTGTTGCTGCTGCGCCAATTACCTAGTAGCGGCCACGACCTATGTTGTAGCGCCCGCGACACTCGTAGCGCCTGTGACGTCTGGCGTGGCACCCGCGACGCCTCACTTCCGCATGGATTTTGGCCTCCCTAAAAGAGACGCCGGTAACGTCCATCCAGGTGCTGCCAGCGCCTCTTTATTTTTCGCCCAACAGCGCATTTTCTCTGTCTTCTCTCCTTGTCTTTTTCCCCCCTTTTCCCCCCTTTCCTTTAAATATACTTGTTTCACCTCCATTAGGGATAGTTTATGAAGGTTTTAGGTTAGACACAAAAATTCCTCTCACTTGGAGAGTTTGTAATTGTGGGTTTTCAAACCCTAATTAATGAAAATTAATCCTTTGGGTGGAAAATTGCTTGGTGATTTCTCTTTTTTGTGAGTGGTTGTTCTACCTCCATTCTTTGTGAGATTTTTTGGGTGTTTCAAGACTCTTTGCTTGTGGAAGGTCCTTGTGCTAGAGATTGAACATCTTAGTTTAATTTGGTGAGATTTCTCTCTTTAGAATTGTCCATATCTTTTAATTTCATGTTTATCTCGATTAATCTAAAAACCCTAGAAATTGGTTTATAATATTTATGAGTTGTATGGGTGAATTTCCATCATCCACATGGTTTGTTTAGACATTAGGCTTCTGCGATCCTCTACAAAATGTCACTACCTTCTATCAAAATAGAAAAACAAAATTGTCACTAGCTTTCATTTATTTAAAATAATATATAAAAATATTTATGTTTCAACTAGAGATTCGCTACAAAAATAAAAATTTTGTTAATAAATCATATAATTGTAAATTTATTTTTTTACGATTAGGATTTTGTATAGTAATGTTGACTTTTTTATGTTTTCTCTGTAATATTTTATTTTATTTTATTTCTTAGTTTATTCTTAAAATATTTATAATAATATTCACTCTATGACTTGTTCTCTATCACCTTTACCTTACTATAGTTTTTAACACAACAATATAATGTTAAATTATACAATAATTGTATAATATATATATATATATA
Organism: Portulaca oleracea; assembly: GCA_029582165.1. NCBI lineage: Eukaryota > Viridiplantae > Streptophyta > Magnoliopsida > Caryophyllales > Portulacaceae > Portulaca > Portulaca oleracea. Next base: position 33,770,581 of record CM055880.1, on the reverse strand, counting down.
TGTATATATATATATATAGATAGATAGATAGATAGAGAGAGAGAGAGAGAGAGAGAGAGAGAGAGAGAGAGAGAGAGAGAGAGAGAGAGAGAGAATGTATCTATTTAGAACTAGGGGTTATAATGAGAACTGGATAACTTTTAATCACAACCCTTGGATGATAAACCAAGGGTTAGGATCAATCGATGATCATTTAATTTTCCCTCCTTTTCCCTCCGTATAAAATCCAAAAATTAAAACTGTCTCACCTCATCCTTTTTTTTCTCTCTCCTTGTAACCGTGAAATTGAATTTGAACATTCAAAATGAACAAACTCCACATAATTACTGCAAATCGATCATTGTATTGGCCATTGCAACAATGTTGTATGAAGCTATTTAGTCTATTCTAATAATCACCCATAATTAATTGGATCATAAAACTCCATTAATAATAAGTTTGTTGTATGAAGCTATTTAGCCTAAACAAACAAGTTTCTAGGTATTATAAACGGGACTTAGCACCAAGTTAAAGTGACTGCACATGACGATTTTGATTCTCTGTGGGTAAAGGGCTTGATTAATATGACTCAAAGCTAATTCCATGTTTGTTGATTGACATATGTAATATCTTCAGCGACGTGATTGATATGAGTTAAACCTAATCCTAATTGATTTCATATGGCGTAAACTACTAATCATGGGTTCAGCGACGGGGCCAGAAATATTGATGCTGGGGAAGAACAGTCGAACGTTCGTCGACCGGCGAACCCTAGGAGAGAGAAAGACCGAGAGAGAGAGAGTGAGTGACTGAGGGACAAGGAATCGAGGACACAACCAACCACCCCGTTCTCCTATATTTTTTCGAAAAAAATAAAGCAACAATATGAGATCTAATCTCAGCCCTACGTTTTTAATCCAACAGTACCAATTAGTAGTTCCTTAGTTCTTATTGAAAGGGATAGTTCTCCCTTGATACGTTTATATATATATATATATATATATATATATATATATATATATATATATATATATATATATATATATATATATTTTCAAGTAGTTCTCCCTTGATACGTACCGTTACGTCATTGGTACTATTTTATGTCCGTTAATTATTTATGTGTTTAAATTGTCAACACTTGAGCTCGTAGGACCGTCGTTGGATTATTAAGGGTAATATAGTCTTTTTCTATGTGAATGATTATGCTCGTAGGACCTTGGTAATTATATGTTAATAATTGATGATTATGTGTTACTTTATTTAATTAATTATGTGAGTATTATTATTATTGCTTCTATTACTATCACTATTATTCTTCTTATTATTATTAGTACTAGCAAATACCCGGGCGTTGCCCCGAATAAAAAATAAATACCCGAGCGTTATATAAATGGTATGCGCCATCAATTAAAAAATGTCTGAGCATTTCTTGGTATGAATATAATCATACATCAAGATAAAGTTCAAAAGACTTAACTAAAGAGAAGCAAGTGTTTGATCAAATAAAACAAAATTTCAATAAAAACATAAGTTCATAGCCCTTAAAGAGTAATGCAAAAGACTTAACTAAATAGAAAAATGACATCAAACCACTTAAAGAGTAAGCAACTTCTTTCGATTCGATCATGTAACGCCCCGGAAATTCAATTATAGAAAGTCAAAGTCAAACTAACGTTAACAGACAAAACTTAGCGGAAGACTTCAAATTTAGTTTGGGCGTCACTGCCGTATCCCCGAAGGAATACAAGGCGAGAAAGGAAAACACAACTGTCTGCTAACGGTAACTACTAACAACTCAAAACAAACTTTAAGAATTCATAACGAAAACAATATGAAAGGTTCAAGGACTTCTAGACTCGTCGTCCTCACTTCTAACTCCCGTCCCCAGCATTTAGATCTTCACCTGAAATCAAAACATTTCAGAAAATGAGGGGGAAATCTCAATAATGTCTACCCCTAACGTTTAAAACAATTTAAGTTCATTTCAATTCATTTTGGGGAGAGGGATCAAATCAAACTTTTTACAAACCTTTAACCCTTAACTGTTTTCCTCAACCCATCCAAACCATATTTTAATTTGCGGGCGGGATACCAAATCCCTTAAAGTAACATCGCCTACCAAAGGCATCAAGAACATCGCCTACCAAAGGCTTAAACAACATCGCCTACCAAAGGCATCAAGAACATCGCCTACCAAAGGCATAAACATCGCCTACCAAAGGCATCAAGATCATCGCCTACCAAAGGCATCAAATACTATCCTATATCGGGGAAGGAAGCCCTGATCTCCTGGTCCATAACCCTGCAGGTTGTTACACCTGCACAACAGGTTATCCCCCGAAACACGCTTAACGTTTCCACTTGAATTATTAGTATATTATTCAAACTCAGCTCACAACTCTCAAGTCAAACCATCCCAAGTTATCAAAACCATTAATGAAACTTCGAATAAAAGACCATCCAATTTCTCAACTCAAATAAACCAAGATCACAATCGAATAAAAAAGATTATCAAAACAGATGGTCGTATTTCCACAAAAGTCCTCCTTCGGGATGCAATTCTCAAAATAAATTATAAAACATCAAAACACATTTAAAGAGCATCCCGGTGGGGATTAGAGCATAGACAATTACCTGATATACTTCACAGCACAGCAAAAGAAGAACACACTTGAGCTCACTAACGTCTCGCACTAACTCGGGCCTAGAATAAAAGTAATTATCTAATCAAAATGCGTTCTAACGAGGTTAGTATTAACTATCAACTACCTAACCCATCCCCTAGGAACACTTAGGTTCCTAACATTTAAGAAGTTACACTTAACACCTCCAAGAAAACACATAACAAGATCACACATTAATTTCACTCAACAATTCTTTATAAATAAAAGCAAACAGAGGACAGATTATAACATTCACATAAAACGGGTCGCAACTCGACTTCCCGACATCCTATGGGTCTGGTTCTGGACTTTTCGGAAACCTCAGGATGTCTACTAAAACTTCTATGTTGATGGTTAAGCCCAACTCAGTCCCGAAGGACCTCAAAAACACCCGTCTTTCCCATTGGTCCAGATCTGACAGGTTCCGGTAAAACGGTTATAACTCGGGCTATACAAATCAAACGTTCGATCCGTAAAGTTCCTATGGTTCCTAACATCTAAGGGAACCTCCAGTTCAAAGGGTTTGACCAAAAGGTAACTAAACTAGCCGTGGTAACCCGATCTTTAGACACTAACAAAACTGTCCCGTTACCGGTTATCAATTAATTAATACTTTCGGTTCTAACTTCCACCATTCGATCCCGGGGTCCTAATTTGGGCTCAAAACGGTAACTAGGGTCTAAGATATAAAGTCCAACTTAGCTTAGGTCCAACAATCAACCTTCCCATCATAAGAATCAAATTACAACACATGAAATCAAATTTAATAATTTACTCTAATCCTAAAACATGCATAAAATATCATACACTAACATGGCATACCTTATGTACATAAATTCTAAACTAACCTTGTACTAATCATGCATGAAATATTAACGCTATCCTAAACATGAATTTCTTAACCAATAAACAAGAAAACTTTAAGAACATGTGAATAACTATAAAGAACATATAAACATTTAAACTTCTAATCAAGAATCCTAAACAAACTAATTTCTTTTAAACAAGATTAACTCAAGAACCAAGAACTAATAAACATAAACTCAACCTAACTTATTTAGGCAAAATTAAACATGAATTAAACAAGAAAGAACCCTAAGAAATAAAAGAACATGATATTTAACTTAATGAACAAGAAACCTAACTAATTTACAAGAATCAAGAAGACTTAGGTTTTCATGTACAAGAATCATAAAGAACTTAGTAACATTAAACTTCTAATCAAGAACCTAGGGTTTTAATAACAAGAATCAACCTAATTTATTTAACAAACTTTAACAAGATTAATTCCTAGGAAACAATAAAAGACTTAACGATTAACCAACTAAACATTCAAGAATTTAACCTAAGTAATAAATTTCCAAGTTCGTACATACAATAATATTGTGGTCTAACGATTCATGTAAAGAATATAACGAATATTAAAGAATCACTTTCAACCCTAATAATCAACTATTACAACCTAAATCTAATTACAATTTATAACACAAAATTACACATAACAATTAGAAAAATTACACATAATTACAACAAGAAAAATTACAATTAATTTCCCTAATTACAATACTAACAATACAATAATTATAAAAACAGAATATTAATAACAATAATAATTACAATTTATAAAACAGATTAATAATAATAAAACAAGAAAAGAAAAAGGAAAAAAAAAGAAAAGAAAAAGAAACAAGAATCAGTTTAAAAAAATTAGGTTAGGGTTAGGTTTTAGGGTTTACGTAGAGTTGGTCTCGGTGGTTCTGGGTCGCGCGGCAAAGCGCCGACGGGCGAGGGAGGCGTCGGAGTGAATCCTCTGACTGATCGGCAAGCGGTGGGAGTCGTCGGTAGTCGTGTGGCGGCGATCGAAATTCACAGCAGCGTCGGACGATCCGCGCTGGTGGCTCGGCGGTGGTCGCCGTGGCGGAAACGATCGCGGCGGTTATGCAGCGTGGAGTCGATCATCGCGGTGGTCCCGGTCGGTCCGTCACGGCGTAGAGGCGAGAGCGAGAGGTGAAAGAGAGGAAAAGAAAGAGAAAGGAAGAGAGGGAGAGGTTGCTGCGGTGTCTGCGATGGTGGTGGCCGGGGTGGTTGTCGGCGGCGGCTAGGGCGGTGGCGATGGTGGTCTGGGCTGATGGGCGAGAGGGAGAGAGGGAGGAAGAGAGAGGAGAAGAATAAAAGAGAAAGAGAGGGGGTCATGTGGTCAGTGGTTGCCATGGCTGGGTCATGGTGGGCCTACCGGGCGGCAGAGAGAGAAGGGAGAGGGGTGAGGTTAGGGTTTGAGGAGGAATTATTAGGGTTTAGGGTTTGAGAGGGAAGGAGAGGTGTATATATTAACACCCATAATTAGGCCCAATTAACCCAACTAATCCTAACTCAGCCCAATTAACAATTAAAAACTGATTTTTCTAAAAACCTAATAATTCTAATAATAGTAATAATAATATTAAATTTTAATAATCATATAATCACATAACAAATAATATTCACGTAATTATTCACATAATAATATTAACCAGCATAAATTACTAATCTACCCTTGTTAGTCCCTCAACGGTCCTACGAGCTCAAGCGTTAGCATAAATAAACACATTACGAACAACAGTAAATAACGAAGTCAACCTATTTTATTAACGACGTCACGGTCAACATCGTTGGATTTTTCGGGGTTTTACATCATTACCTTCTTAAAAGAAGTTTCGTCCTCGAAACTTAAACTTAAACTTAACCCTAACGGTCCGGTAAGGAAACTAACGGTTTCTTTTCTCCTAAAACTCGAGGTTTTACAACATTACCTTCTTTAAAGAAGTTTCGTCCCCGAAACTTGACGCGCCTTAGTCTTGGAACAAGTGAGGGTACTTCTTCCTCATTTCGTCTTCTGCTTCCTGTGTTGCTCATTGTGGTATGATTCGCCCATCGTACTTTTACCAAGGGAACTACTTTCCTCCTAAGCTGCTTTTCTCTACGGTCCAATATTTCTAGTGGCTGCTCTTTATAGCTCAGATCTTCTTGCAGCTGAAGCGGCTCGGGGTCAATCACATGGGTCGGGTCCGGAACATATTTCCTGAGTTGTGACACATGGAAGACATTGTGCACTCTGGGGAGTTCTCCGCAAACCAGAATCAGAGGCGACTTCTCCGATACGCTCCAAAATTGGGTATGGCCCGATAAACCTTGGTGTCAACTTCCCCGATCGTCAATCTCATAACTCCCTTCGTGGGTGAAACCCGTAAAAACACGTATTCTCCTACTTCGAACTCCAAAGGTCTCCTCCTTCTGTCAGCATAACTCTTTTGTCGACTTTGTGCTGCCTTCATCTTGTCTTGAATGATTCGCACCTTCTGAGTAGTGGCCTGTATTAGATCCGGTCCGATCGTTAGAGCTTCATCGATGTCTTGCCAACATAGGGGAGTTCTACATCTCCTTCCATACAAAGCTTCGAAGGGTGACATCCCTATGCTAGCATGGTAACTGTTGTTGTATGAGAATTCAATGAGAGTCAACTCGTCATCCCACGAGTCCTTGAAATCTAAAGCGCATGCTCGCAGCATATCTTCGAGGGTCTGGATGGTCCTCTCTGTCTGTCCATCTGTAGCTGGGTGAAAGGCGGTGCTGAACTTGAGCTTTGTACCAAACGCCTCTTGTAACTTTTTCCAAAAACCCGATCAAATCGTGTCTCTGCGAGACTATAGAACTGGGTACTCCGTGTAACCTTACAATCTCCTTACATAGGCTTGAGCTAGCCGATCTAGGGACCAATTGTTGGCGATAGCTAGGAAATGAGTGACTTGGTCAAACGATCCACAATCACCCATATCATGCGTTGTGTTTCCGCCGGTCCTGTAGACCTATCACAAAATCCATTGATATCGAATCCCATTTCCACTCGTGGACGTCTAACGGCTGCAGAAGTCCGGTGGTCGTTGATGCTCTGCCTTGACTCGCTGGCAAGTAAGACACTTGGCCACAAAGTCTGCCACTTCCTGTTTCATATTACTCCACCAGAACATCTGTTTAAGATCCTTGTACAACTTATTTCCCCCTGGATGCACTGAATATGGCGTATTGTGTCCCTCTTTTAGAATCCTCCTTTTTAGTTCCTCCATATTGGGTACACAGATGCGGTTATGAAACTGTAATGTACCGTCTTCGTGGATCACAAAGCCAGGGGCTTTCCCTTGCAACACTTCTTCCCGTATCTTGACAAGCTGTAAGTCCAGTTCTTGGGTTCTCTTGATCTCCTCCATTAGAGTAGGTTGTAATTCCATGGCATTCAATACAGCTTTCCTCCCAGGTGTCACCACATTAATCTCCAATCTCCTAAACTCCTCGCACAACTCATGCGGCATCGTTATCAAGTGGTTTATAGCGGGATACGGTCTTCTACTCAGGGCATCAGCCACTACATTTGCCTTCCCGGGATGATATTGGAAATTCACATCGTAATCCTTCAGGAACTCTAACCATCTTGTTTGCCTGAGATTCAGCTCCTTCTGGGTGAAAAGGTACTTCAAACTCTGATGATCTGTGAATATCTCACAGTGTACCCCGTAAAGATAATGCCTCCAAATCTTAAGCGCAAAAACCATCCGCTAACTGTGTCATGAGTGGGTAATTCTTTCATGCGTTTTGATTGCACGACGCATACGCAATTACCTTCCCATCCCGCATGAGCACACAACCTAATCCACCATGTGATGCGTCATCAGAGATGACAAAACCTTCGCTCCTTGAGGTAAAGCAAGAATAGGGGCCGAGGTAAGCCTCTTTTCAGCTCCCGAATGCTTGCTCACATTTTTCCGACCATGCGAACTTTATTGACTTCCGAGTCAAATTGGTCAACTGGTGGCGATTTTCGAGAAATCTTGCACGAACTTCCTATAATACCCCGCCAAACCCGAAAACTCCTAACCTCCGTGGCATTCTTCTGTCGGCCACTTGGTGATGGCCTCCACCTTTGAGGGTCATCGCCACTCCTTCCTTAGACACCACATGTCCTAAGAACGCTACTTGTTCCAACCAAAACTCACACTTCTTAAGCTTCGATAAAGCTTGTTGCTCAGAGTCGTCAATACTTCTCTCGCATGATTCGCATGCTCCTCTCGTGTTCCCGAGTATACCAATATGTCGCCGATGAACACCACTACAAACTTATCCAGAATGGCTCGAACACTGCTCATCAAATCCATGAAGGCGGGGGCATTTGTAAGCCCAAAAGGCATTACCACGAACTCATAATGACCATACCGAGTTCGAATGCGGTTTTAGAGATATCTTCCTCGCGAATTGAATCGTGATAACGACCTCAGTCTATCTTAGAAAACGTTGTTGCTCCTCGCAATCGGTCAAAAGATCATCAATACGAGGTAGAGGATAACGATTTTTGACGGTAATCTTATTCAACTCCGAATCGATGCACAACCTCACGCTACCATCTTTCTTCTTCACGAACAAAGACAGTGCTCCCATGGTGACGTCTTGGGTCGGATATACCCTTCTCTAACAGCTCGTCCGGTGAGTCTTCAATTCCTTAAGCTCATGCGGGCGCCATGCGATATGGGCTTTCAAGCAGTGCGGCCCTGCCCAAATCGATGCAGAAATCTACCTCCCTGATTGGAGGCAGACCCGAAATCTCCTCTGGAAACACATCAGGATACTCCCGCACTACCGGGATATTCTCAATCGCAAGCTCCTCCGCCTTGGTGTCGATTACGTTGCATAGAAACCCTTCACAACCTTGGCCTAACAACTTTTGGGCCTTGAGAGCAGAGATGATCCGTACACTATGAAGGTGCCTATCACTCCAATGCACTACCTTCTTTCCGTTCGGTCCCATTAAGGTCACCTTTTGCTTATAACAATCTATCTGAGCTCTATATTTTGCTAACCAGTCCATCCCCAAAATGACGTCGAACTCCATTAAGTCAAACATATAGAGGTCAGCCTCAAACTCCTGTCCTGCTATAACTATAGGGCATCCACCATATAACTCTCCACAACTAATGGTATCCCCGGTAGGTAGGGCTACCGATATAGGCTTACTATTCTCCGAGGTTTTCATCTTAGCCTTCTCTACTATAGCTCGTCCAACAAAAGAATGACTAGCACCAGAATCAAACAAAACAGATACAGTGTAGAGGTGGAGAGAGAAGGTACCCGTCACAACGTCTGCTTCATTCTCAGCCTCTTCTTTCCTCATTACGTATACTCGTCCTCCTCTGCAGCTTGCCATGACGAGGCGGTTTCTTGGCCTCCTCGTTATGCTGACTTCCACCAGATCCACCCTGGTTTTGCTGTTGTGGCCTTTGGTTCCCATTATAGCCTCCCCGATTTTGATATGTCGTCTGCGGGGCTCTCCAATTCCCATTGTTCCCATTATTTCCGTTGCTTCCATTGTTCCCTCCACTTCGCCCCGTCGCCGAGGGCACCGGCGCACTGATGTTGGAAACTTCCGCAGTTGAAACATCCTCCTCGCACGTTCCTTACTCTACAATCCCGTGGATAATGGCCTGGTCGACCACAAACCTTGCAGATTGGAGTATTCGACGGCCTACGCCCCGAAGACTGATTTCCCTGCCAGTTGCTAGGGCGGAACCTCTTCTCCTGAAAATGTTGAGGTGGGTTAAAGCGGGGTGGTTCTTTCCTCTTTTGCCCTTGTATGCCTAACTGTCGTTCCATGTCATGCATCACCCTCTCTACAGTGAGGGCAACGTTCAGCATATTCTGGTAAGACGTGAACTCCCGTGACGACATGCGATCCTGGATCTTACAATTCAGTCCATCCCAGAAGCGGTCCATCCTTAGCTGCTCGGTGGCTACCAAGGCAGATGCAAAACGAGATAGTTCAGTGAACTTTGCAGAGTAGGCAAGCACGCTAGTTTCCCCTTGACGCAGATTCATGAACTCCTTTTCTTTCGCCTTCTGGAGAGAAATTGGGTAAAATCGATCCCTTAGCACAACCTTGAAGCGGTTCCAGTCGAAACCCGGTTCAGTCCTTATTTCCTTCACACTGGCCCACCACAAATCGGCCTCTTCCTTCAGGTGGTAAGCAGCAAAGTCCACCCTTAACTCCTCAGGAAAGTGTGTGGTGTCAAAAATCTTCTCAATTTCTCTAACCCAATCTTCAAAGACTTTGGGGTTAGCTACCCCTGTGTAAGTGGGCGGGTTGAAGCTGTTGAACCTTTGGAGAAGAGCGGAGGGGTCATCTTCCCTCCCTCCTCCTTGTCGATCCACCACTTTCCTCAGTAGGTCCTCGTGCTTGCCGAGCATCTCAATCATTAGCATGCTAGCAAGGTCGTTCCCCGGAGTTGCTGTATTCGACCCTGGTACTAAATGAGCCAGGCGTTGGCGCAGTTCAGTTGCAGTTTGAGGGCGCTGTTCGGTCACAGCTGGTGTACGTTCCCGAGTACCATGGTTAGGTTGAGTACCGTTCACGTCCGACATCCTGATTCAAAGGGTTGATTTAGTCTATTTAAAGGGTTTCCAAACCATAGTCTCAACATTATACTAAAGGTAGCTACTTGGTCCGGTCTTCTCATAGGGTGCTAAACAATACGAAAACGCAATTCTATTTCACCAAGTAATCTCCTATGTCAACAGTTTATTTCATGAATTCTCATCACATTTAGCAAGGCCACAAAACAATATTTCCATATACCAATGTAGTCATGTACAATACTTCCAAAAGAACAACAAGTCAATATTCAGATTATTCCACAGTTTAACAAAATATCAACATAACAACTATACATCAACACTCAACACATAGTAGCCATCCCACTCAGATGATCCTCCTGCATCGAGGGTTCTTCCTCACGAGACCGAGTCCACTCAGATCACTCGTCTCATCCCCGAGCCCTCCTGGGTCTTCTCCGCTTCCTGGTCCACCTCATCCTCCTCCTCGGGTGGAATATCATGCTCGGCTCAACGGCGGGTGCAGCGTGACTCGAGGTTACCTCGGGCTCAGAAACCTGGGCGCTGTCCTCGGCGGGGTCCTCCTCCGGATCTTCTTCAGGGTCATCCTCATGATCCTCAGCTGGTGCAGGGGCTGGGTTCACCTGGACCCTCTCTACTCGGCGCATCCCAATCCGGGCGACCTTAGAAAAGACCCCCGGGATCCGATGCTCCGACTCCACCCGGTACCTCTGACACCAACAGCACGGGTGTGGGTACCTCTCCTCCGGAAGCAGGGGTGGCAGCAATGACGGCACGGTATGGCCCCACCAGGGATCATCTCGTAAGGTGAGTAGAAAGGCATTGGCCTGAGCTTCCTCGTTGTCACGCAAGCAGGAGTTCGGGACATCCTTGGTGTACCGTTCGATCTCATCATAGAAGTTCAACATGTGTGTCCCCAAATACCCACCAGGAGGAATGGGTGTGCAACGGTGAAAGCACGGTGTGGGGTGCTGGTGACAGTGTGTGCGTTGTGCCATCCTACAAGGTTAGAACGCATTACACATAAAATACTGATGATATAATCAAACAAAATATTCAAGGAAAGCATGGAACCATTTTCCCCCATCCTACGCTCATCACTCCGAACTTAGCTTCCTAGGGTCCATCTAAACCTAAAGGACTCTGAGGAGCTACTAGGTCGCAACCCAGAGCTCTGATACCATTCCAGAACGCCCGGAAATTCAATTATAGAAAGTCAAAGTCAAACTAACGTTAATGAGACAAAACTTAGCGGAAGACTTCAAATTTAGTTTGGCCACCGCGTATCCCCGAAGGAATACAAGGCGAGAAAGGAAAACACAACTGTCTGCTAACGGTAACTACTAACAACTCAAAACAAACTTTAAGAATTCATAACGAAAACAATATAAAAGGTTCAAGGACTTCTAGACTCGTCGTCCTCACTTCTAACTCCCGTCCCCAGCATTTAGATCTTCACCTGAAATCAAAACATTTCAGAAAATGAGGGGGAAATCTCAATAATGTCTACCCCTAACGTTTAAAACAGTTTAAGTTCATTTCAATTCATTTTGGGGAGAGGGATCAAATCAAACTTTTTACAAACCTTTAACCCTTAACTGTTTTCCTCAACCCATCCAAACCATATTTTAATTTGCGGGCGGGATACCAAATCCCTTAAAGTAACATCGCCTACCAAAGGCATCAAGAACATCGCCTACCAAAGGCATAAACATCGCCTACCAAAGGCATCAAGATCATCGCCTACCAAAGGCATCAAATACTATCCTATATGAGGGAAGGAAGCCCTGATCTCCTGGTCCATAACCCTGCAGGTTGTTACACCTGCACAACAGGTTATCCCCCGAAACACGCTTAACGTTTCCACTTGAATTATTAGTATATTATTCAAACTCAGCTCACAACTCTCAAGTCAAACCATCCCAAGTTATCAAAACCATTAATGAAACTTCGAATAAAAGACCATCCAATTTCTCAACTCAAATAAACCAAGATCACAATCGAATCAAAAAGATTATCAAAACAGATGGTCGTATTTCCACAAAAGTCCTCCTTCGGGATGCAATTCTCAAAATAAATTATAAAACATCAAAACACATTTAAAGAGCATCCCGGTGGGGATTAGAGCATAGACAATTACCTAATATACTTCACAACACAGCAAAAGAAGAACACACTTGAGCTCACTAACGTCTCGCACTAACTCGGGCCTAGAATAAAAGTAATTATCTAATCAAAACGCGTTCTAACGAGGTTAGTATTAACTATCAACTACCTAACCCATCCCCTAGGAACACTTAGGTTCCTAACATTTACGAAGTTACACTTAACACCTCCAAGAAAACACATAACAAGATCACACATTAATTTCACTCAACAATTCTTTATAAATAAAAGCAAACAGAGGACAGATTATAACATTCACATAAAACGGGTCGCAACTCGACTTCCCGACATCCTATGGGTCTGGTTCTGGACTTTTCGGAAACCTCAGGATGTCTACTAAAACTTCTATGTTGATGGTTAAGCCCAACTCAGTCCCTAAGGACCTCAAAAACACCCGTCTTTCCCATTGGTCCAGATCTGACAGGTTCCGGTAAAACGGTTATAACTCGGGCTATACAAATCAAACGTTCGATCCGTAAAGTTCCTATGGTTCCTAACATCTAAGGGAACCTCCAGTTCAAAGGGTTTGACCAAAAGGTAACTAAACTAGCCGTGGCAACCCGATCTTTAGACACTAACAAAACTGTCCCGTTACCGGTTATCAATTAATTAATACTTTCGGTTCTAACTTCCACCATTCGATCCCGGGGTCCTAATTTGGGCTCAAAACGGTAACTAGGGTCTAAGATATAAAGTCCAACTTAGCTTAGGTCCAACAATCAACCTTCCCATCATAAGAATCAAATTACAACACATGAAATCAACTTTAATAATTTACTCTAATCCTAAAACATGCATAAAATATCATACACTAACATGGCATACCTTATGTACATAAATTCTAAACTAACCTTGTACTAATCATGCATGAAATATTAACGCTATCCTAAACATGAATTTCTTAACCAATAAACAAGAAAACTTTAAGAACATGTGAATAACTATAAAGAACATATAAACATTTAAACTTCTAATCAAGAATCCTAAACAAACTAATTTCTTTTAAACAAGATTAACTCAAGAACCAAGAACTAATAAACATAAACTCAACCTAACTTATTTAGGCAAAATTAAACATGAATTAAACAAGAAAGAACCCTAAGAAATAAAAGAACATGATATTTAACTTAATGAACAAGAAACCTAACTAATTTACAAGAATCAAGAAGACTTAGGTTTTCATGTACAAGAATCATAAAGAACTTAGTAACATTAAACTTCTAATCAAGAACCTAGGGTTTTAATAACAAGAATCAACCTAATTTATTTAACAAACTTTAACAAGATTAATTCCTAGGAAACAATAAAAGACTTAACGATTAACCAACTAAACATTCAAGAATTTAACCTAAGTAATAAATTTCCAAGTTCGTACATACAATAATATTGTGGTCTAACGATTCATGTAAAGAATATAACGAATATTAAAGAATCACTTTCAACCCTAATAATCAACTATTACAACCTAAATCTAATTACAATTTATAACACAAAATTACACATAACAATTAGAAAAATTACACATAATTACAACAAGAAAAATTACAATTAATTTCCCTAATTACAATACTAACAATACAATAATTATAAAAACAGAATATTAATAACAATAATAATTACAATTTATAAAACAGATTAATAATAATAAAACAAGAAAAGAAAAAGGAAAAAAAAAGAAAAGAAAAAGAAACAAGAATCAGTTTAAAAAAATTAGGTTAGGGTTAGGTTTTAGGGTTTACGTAGAGTTGGTCTCGGTGGTTCTGGGCTGCGGTGGGCAGGCGTCGACGGCGGGAGGGAGTGCGTCGGAGTGAATCCTCGGACAGTGATCGACAAGCGGTGGGGAGTCGTCGGTAGTCGTGGCGGCGATCGAAATTCACAGCAGCGTCGGACGTATCCTTGCGCCTGGTGGCTGCGGCCCGTGGCGGAAAACGATCGTCGCGGCGGTTGTCAGCGTCGGAGTCGATCGCGGTGGTCTGATGCCGTCGGTCTGGCGGCGTAGGCTGAGAGCGAGAGGGTGAAAGAGAGGAAAAGAAAGAGAAAGGAAGAGAGGGAGAGGTTGCGGCGGTGTCTGCGATGGTGGGGGCCGGGGTGGTTGTCGGCGGCGGCTAGGGCGGCGGCGCTGGTGGTCGGGGCTGCTGGGCGAGAGGGAGAGAGGGAGGAAGAGAGAGGAGAAGAAGAAAAGAGAAAGAGAGGGGGGTCGGTTGCGGTGGCTGGTGGTTGCCGGCTGCGGCGGTCAAGTGGGTGGACGGCAGAGAGAGAAGGGAGAGGGGGTGAGGGTTAGGGTTTGAGGGAGGAATTATTAGGGTTTAGGGTTTGAGAGGGGAAGGAGAGGTGTATATATATTAACACCCATAATTAGGCCCAATTAACCCAACTAATCCTAACTCAGCCCAATTAACAATTAAAAACTGATTTTTCTAAAAACCTAATAATTCTAATAATAGTAATAATAATATTAAATTTTAATAATCATATAATCACATAACAAATAATATTCACGTAATTATTCACATAATAATATTAACCAGCATAAATTACTAATCTACCCTTGTTAGTCCCTCAACGGTCCTACGAGCTCAAGCGTTAGCATAAATAAACACATTACGAACAACAGTAAATAACGAAGTCAACCTATTTTATTAACGACGTCACGGTCAACATCGTTGGATTTTTCGGGGTTTTACAGATCACCACTTCTTGGTGACACTTGGAAAGTTTTCTTCGGGGATTTTCCTGCGAGGTCCTAAAATAAGATTATATTTTTATTAGATTATACTCTTACACAAATCTAATATTGCCAATGTGAGTTTCATACATTAGATTATTGTGTACATATTGAGGATAATAGTCAAAATTTTTACCAATTTGTTGCATGTATCTTATGGTGATTAAAAGATTTAGACGGAGGTAGTATGTTTTTTTTGGTGCATAAATATCTCAAATGAGGGACTAAATAGTTTTTTTGGATGCTAGAAAGAACTATTATATAATAATCAAGTTAATATAGTTGATAAAAAGAGGGAGCATTTTTATGCCAACAGATTACTATAAAACACATAATCTAGTTAGTTTTTAATTTCTTATTAAAATAAATCATATAAATAACTTGAAAATTTAGTAGATATTTACATTGTTATAATTGCAATATGTAGCAGAGAAATTTGTTCCCTCATACAACGTAATTATTTTGGTATTGATAAAGTTACCTATTATAATATCTTTCTTTATTAAAAAATTTACATAAGGAAAAACCATTAGATAATTTGATGTTTATAACATATTTTACTCCCCTAATGTTTAATTATCATTGTTTTCAAAGAAATATCATTATAAAAAATTATGTTTTTAATATCAACATAATCTGAAGCCTATTATATAATTTTACTCTCTCGAATGTAGTGATCAAATGCCCTTAATTAAATAAGTCATTATGTTGTGGATTTTAATTGATTAATATTGAAGAAGTTGGGGACTGTATTGGGGGATAAGCATCATGTGGAAATTTGGAGGTAGTTACTTTTTTTTTTTTTTTTTTGGTGAAGGAAAAGAGAAAGGTCAAAGCTCCTACAATTAAAGAGGAAAGGGTAAAAGCTATTTTGCTATCTTTAATGGTAGATTATTTTTTTGCTCAAAAAAATTATATACTCCCTAAGTTTCTTATTTCTATTTGATTAACCAAAAACACTATACCTTTATGGGGAAACTTTAACCATTAATTATGATTACTATATATGACCAATTGATAAATTATTGATAGCTCTCTTACAATATAAAACATATATTTGACGAACATAAAATAACGGAACCTTGGTATTTACGAAAAGAGGACACCTATTTTTGTATTTACGAACACAAAACATATATGTTCATGAATAATATAGCTTCAGCTAAAAAAAAAACAAAATAATAGGTAAAGAATACCAATGCATTACACTACAATAATCAAATGAATACACCACATGGTCGATAACACAGAAGGAAAAAAATTACCAAATTGAAAGACAAAAATGTAACAATGCCAATGAATGACCAACAAAGTATAATAAAACAATTCTAATATATACCCTAAAACAAAGACATCAACACCCCTTTTGTAATAGAAATTATAAAATGGAGATAGTAAGCATATTTCATTTAAAAGCATACGACAATTTGTAAGTATTGCTAAATAATTGTTCAACTTTATATATACATAGATTACACTTTATTGCTCCAAAATCTAGTTTTTCAAATGATAGTACTACCAAAATATCATAATAAACAGAAAATATTTGAATTATGCTATCTTTATTTCATTTATTTATTTTTCTTTTCTTATGACGATCTCTGATATTATATGTGCACCAACGTTTCTATTAATTTATTTTCTCAAAAAATATAAGATTAAACTTTCACAAAAGTATGTTTATTTAAAATTGCGTTCAATTAAAATTATAGGTAATTGCTATAATGTAATTTTAATCCCTAATTTATAATTATCATTATTCCATGAAAATATATTTTTACATTTGTAATATCTATATAATTTATTGTCTATAATATAATTTTACTCCCTCTATTTTTTATTATCATTTGTTTTTACATGATTGATATGTGTTATCAATTTTAATTTAATTTAATTTGAAAAGTTCTATTTTGATTTGTTATTATTGAAACAATATTGGGAGGGGAGGTGAGGGGAGGGGAGAGGAGGGGGAGGCTATGCGTGTGGTTAGGAAATTGGGAGGGGTCATTATTAAAACAAAAGAAATTAGGAGGGATGTTAATTTTTCTTTTCAAGAAAAGAAAAAAAAGCAAATGGTCAATATTCCTACAATTAAGGAGCGAAGAGTCAAAGTGATTCTCCTATTATTATAGTAAAGATTAATGGTATTATTATAATTTCAGAAAGCAAAAATTTCATTATTTTTCCTATGTCTATTTTTAGCAGCTGAATGTTAATTACTTTCTGTACAAATTATTTTACTGCTAATATATACTATAGTTATCAAAACCTATACTATCAAACCCTAAACGTGACTCTCCCCCACTTCTCCCTCTCTCTGTGTAACCAACCACAACAGCCACCGGACCACTGCGCCGCCGCAACTGCCTCGCCAGAAACTGCCCGAGCACCACCGCCGTAACCATCGCAATCACTGCTACCCTTCCTTTCCCACTCTATGTTCTTCTACTCTTTCGTCCCTCTCTCTCACTCCCTCTGTTCGTCCTCGCTGTGCGCCACCACCACCAAGGCCGCCGTCGTTCGCCGCCGCCTAGGGACACCGTGACCATCTTCGCCGCCTCCCGACCACCAGACGACCGTCGCACGCCGCCCATACGCGAAGGGACGTGCATATATACTGTTGCCGTCGCTGCTTAACGTTGCTGCTAGATTCGAACTCCGCGTCCGGCGACCACCTAGACGCCCTCCGCTGCCGCCTACGTCGCCGGAGTCCCGTCGGACGTCAGTCGTTCTGCCGTACGAAGTCCCTGTGCGTAACCCTAACCTATTGTTTTGTTTTTCTAAAATACATTTCTTTTACTATTATTATCACCACCTGATTCTTTCTTTAAACTGATTTTTTTATTTATATTATCTGATCCCTTTTACTACTTTTATTATTCATATTACTTTTGATTACAAATTGATTTTATTCATGTTATTTATGTATATACATTCTTGTATATAATTTGGTCATATTGAGTGGATAAATGTTATAGTTTAAAATGAGTGCTTTTGGCTATTGTATGTGTTGAATATTGTAATTACTTGTAATTTATGGTTAGGGTTTGATTAGAGTTAGTTTAGTTGTTTAATCTCAGTTTATTAATTTCATTTTGAGTTATAATGCCTGTAAGTTGATTTACTAAGTGTTCGTTGTTATAATCTCGTTTATTTTCATATTCCTAAGTAAATCGTTTAATTTTAGTTTTATTATATGAGTCATTAGATTTTTTTTTAAATTAGTATCGATTTCATATGAAAAACTAGGTGACAATTACCTAAAGAGTGTTTTAGAACACCTGTTATTGTTTTATAAGTTTTATAATGTATTACGCGTAGTAAAGTTTCAAACGTTATATACTTTGGGATTATTGACCCGTGGTTATATTAATACTACGTTATTATCGAGTTCTTTATTTATTAAAAATGTCAATTTGTTGATATTTTAGTAAAATAGCACCTTGCTGATTTCTTATGTGTTTGAAGCTTACGGGTCCATGTTTCGTCCCTTTTATTTCGATTATTACCGTAAATTTTGAGTTTATGTGTCTGTTTGAGAACTCGTATGTTATCGTCGCAATTTATGTTAGTATATGTGTAAATCGAACTTAGTTGTGCTATGGGGGTGAAAGGGCAAGTAGTGGACCCTAGTGGATTGTTTAGAACCTCAATTTGGAGTCCCGGGATAGTATGGTTAGAACATCCCGAGGTTTCAGAAAGTTCAAAACCATACCCATAGGATGTCGGAAAATCAAGTTAATGGTTCATTTTATTCATACGTTGCAATCTGTCCAGTTTATTCTTTTTAATAAATGTGTTTTTATGTGTGATTTATTTAATTGATTTTAATATGTTAAGTGTTTATAAAATGTGTTGGTTTAGAATATACGAGATATTTTTAAAATGATAATATATGATTGATGGGAACCTTATAGTGTTCCTAGGGGTGGGTTAGGAAGAAATTAGATTGCGTTAAGTCCGTACGACACGCTTTTTATTTTAGAAATTTCGTTATTTCTAGGCGCGTTCTAAACCGTTCGATCTAGTGAGTTCAAGTGTGTTCCGAAGTAAGGAGAAGAATTGTCAGGTAATGTCTATGTCCTAAATCCCGCTAGGGTGTAATTTAATTGTTTTAATTGATTTTAAGTTGTTTTGCATTTTGCATCCCGAAGGGATTTTATGTGAAATTTGGATGTCTATTTTGGATGTTGATTATGTTTTTTTTTTAGTTGCAAAAATGAGGACAGTCGTTTATGTGTGATTTGGGAATGGTTTTGGAAATTTGGGTTTGGATTGGATTGGATTGATTGAGATCGGAAAGCTCTATCTGTTGTTAAACCTGATTAAAAATTCCAACGTGACGTAAATGCGGGTTCGGCCAACGCCCCCTTAGACCAAGTTCTCGGCATCCTGTAGGGGTGTTGTCATCTGATGGCAATGGGGCGAGGAATCCCCGAACCCGTCGGGGCCTCGCCCCGCTTTGGGGAAAAATCCTCGCCCCCATTGGGGATGGGGAAGGGGACGGGGAAGATTTTCCAAAATCCGCTCAGGGACAGGGCAGAGATTGGGACAAAATTTTCCCCATCCCCGAAAATGTTAAAATTACCAAATAACCTTTACTCAAATTTAATATATATATTAATGGGAAGGACAAAGTAGTAATTTTCCAATTTATTCTCACGTGTTGATGTATTATTGTTTCATTTTGATGTATTATTACTGTAGCAAGTTAAATACGTTGTATTTTGAACATGTTAAAAACCGGGTTCAATTAAAAACCGGGTCCGATTAAAATTTAGTTAAATTTAGGATAGTTTTAAAAAATCTCCGTTGGATCCCCATTGGGGATGGGGAATTCGCAGGGATGGGGATGGGGCAAGAATCATTCCCCGAAGCGGGGATGGGGACGGGAATGGGGATGAGTTTTGGGAACGGGCATGGGGACAGGGGTATACTCCCCAATCCCCGATCCGCCCCATTGACGGACGAACCACCTAGACGCCCTCCGCTGCTGCCTACGTCGCCGGAGTCACGTCGGATGTCCGTCGTTCTGCCGTACGAAGTCCCTGTGCGTAACCCTAACCTATTGTTTTGTTTTTCTAAAATACATTTCTTTTACTATTATTATCACCACCTAATTCTTTCTTTAAACTGATTTTTTTTATTTATATTATCTGATCACTTTTACTACTTTTATTATTCATATTACCTGATTACAAATTGATTTTATTCATGTTATTTATGTATATACGTTCTTTTATATAATTTGGTCATATTGAGTGGATAAATGTTATAATTTAAAATGAGTGCTTTTGGCTATTGTATGTGTTGAATATTGTAATTACTTGTAATTTATGGTTAGGGTTTGACTAGAGTTAGTTTAGTTGTTTAATCTCAGTTTATTAATTTCGTTTTGAGTTATAATGCCTGTAAGTTGATTTACTAAGTGTTCGTTGTTATAATCTCGTTTATTTTCATATTCCTAAGTAAATCGTTTAATTTTAGTTTTATTATATGAGTCATTAGATTTTTTTTAAATTAGTATAGATTTCATATGAAAAACTAGGCGACAATTACCTAAAGAGTGTTTTAAAACACCTGTTATTGTTTTATAAGTATTATAATGTATTATGCGTAGTAAAGTTTCAAACGTTATATACTTTGGGATTATTGACCCGTGGTTATATTAATACTACGTTATTATCGAGTTCTTTATTTATTAAAAATGTCAATTTGTTGATATTTTAGTAAAATAGCACCTTGCTGATTTCTTATGTGTTTGAAGCTTACGGGTCCATGTTTCGTCCCTTTTATTTCGATTATTACCGTAAATTTTGAGTTTATGTGTCTGTTTGAGAACCCGTATGTTATCGTCGCAATTTATGTTAGTATATGTGTAAATCGACCTTAGTTGTGCTATGGGGGGTGAAAGGGCAAGTAGTGGACCCTAGTGGATTGTTTAGAACCTCAATTTGGAGTCCCGGGATAGTATTGTTAGAACTAGGATCGAAAATCTCGAAATAAAAACCCGGTCAGTTTGGACAGATTTTATGAGTCGTACGATATCGGTCACCATTTATTGTGTAGTTAATATTTAGCCTTACCATTTGGTCTGGAATACCTTAGGATGTTAGTTTTCATAGGAATTTTACGGATCGGGATTTTGAGGTGTATATTTTGATTTACGACCCAAATACCGCACCTAGGCCAGATCTGGATGGGTTGTGTAATTGGCTATTTTTGATGACCTTAAGGGGTGTTTTAGGTCTCGGAATCAACATAAAAGTTTTAATAGACATCCCGAGGTTTCCAGAAAGTCCAAAGCCATACCCATAAGATGTCGGAAAATCAGTTTAATGGTTCATTTTATTCAGGCGTTGCAATCTGTCTAGTTTATTCTTTTTAATAAATGTGTTTTTATGTGTGATTTATTTAATTGATTTTAATATGTTAAGTGTTTGTAAAATGTGATGGTTTAGAATATACGAGATATTTTTTAAATGATAATTTATGATTGATGGGAACCTTATAGTGTTCCTAGGGGTGGGTTAGGAAGAAATTAGATTGCGTTAACTCCGTACGACACGTTTTTATTTTAGAAATTTCGTTATTTTAGAAATTTCCCGAAGGGGTGAATTCCCTGTTCCCATCCCCGAAAATGTTAAAATTACAAAATAACCTTTACTAAAATTTAATATATATATTAATGGGAAGGACAAAGTAGTAATTTTCTAATTTATTCTCACGTGTTAATGTATTATTGTTTCATTTTGATGTATTATTACTTGAGCAAATTAAATACGTTGTATTTTGAACATGTTAAAACCGGGTACGATTAAAATTTAGTTAAATTTAGGATAGTTTTAAAAAATCCCCGTTGGATCCCCGTTGGGGATGGGGAATTCGCGGGGATGGGGATGGGGCAAGAATCATTCCCCGAAGCGGGGATGGGGACAGGGATGGGGATGAGTTTTGGGAACGGGGATGGGGACAGGGGTATACTCCCCCATCCCTGATCCGCCCCATTGACGGACGGACCACCTAGATGCCCTCCGCTGCTACCTACGTCGCTGGAGTCCCGTCGGACGTCCGTTGTTCTGCCGTACGAAGTCCCTGTGCGTAACCCTAACCTATTGTTTTGTTTTTCTAAAATACATTTCTTTTACTATTATTATCACCACCTGATTCTTTCTTTAAACTGATTTTTTTTATTTATATTATCTGATCACATTTACTACTTTTATTATTCATATTACCTGATTACAAATTGATTTTATAGTTTAAAATGATTGCTTTTGGATATTGTATGTGTTGAATATTGTAATTACTTGTAATTTATGGTTAGGGTTTGATTAGAGTTAGTTTAGTTGTTTAATCTCAGTTTATTAATTTCGTTTTGAGTTATAATGCTTGTAAGTTGATTTACTAAGTGTTCGTTGTTATAATCTCGTTTATTTTCATATTCCTAAGTAAATCGTTTAATTTTAGTTTTATTATATGAGTCATTAGATTTTTTTTAAATTAGTATCGATTTCATATGAAAAATTATGCGACAATTACCTAAAGAGTGTTTTAAAACACCTGTTATTGTTTTATAAGTTTTATAATGTATTATGCGTAGTAAAGTTTCAAACGTTATATACTTTGGGATTGTTAGCCCGTGCTTATATTAATACTACGTTATTATCGAGTTCTTTATTTATTAAAAATGTCAATTTGTTGATATTTTAGTAAAATAGCACCTTGCTGATTTCTTATGTGTTTGAAGCTTACGGGTCAATGTTTCGTCCCTTTTATTTCGATTATTAGCGTAAATTTTGAGTTTATGTGTCTGTTTGAGAACTCGTATGTTATCGTCGCAATTTATGTTAGTATATGTGTAAATCGACCTTAGTTGTGCTATGGGGGTGAAATGGCAAGTAGTGGACCCTAGTGGATTATTTAGAACCTTAATTTGGAGTCCCGGGATATTATGGTTAGAACTAGGATCGAAAATCTCGAAATAAAAACCCGGTCAGTTTGGACAGATTTTATGAGTCGTACGATATCGGTCACCATTTATTGTGTAGTGAATATTTAGCCCTAGAATTTGGTCTGAAAATACCTTAGGATGTTAGTTTCATAGGAATTTTGCGGTTCGGGATTTTGAGGTGTATATTTTGAGTTACGACCCAAATACCGCACCTAGGCCAGATCTGGATAGGTTGTGTAATTTGCTTTTTTTTATGACCTTAAGGGGTGTTTTAGATCTTGAGGGCAACATAAGAGTTTTAGTAGACATCCCGAGGTTTCCAGAAAGTCCAAAACCATACCCATAGGATGTCGGAAAATCAAGTTAATTGTTCATTTTATTCAGACATTGCAATCTGTCCAGTTTATTCTTTTTAATAAATGTGTTTTTATGTGTGATTTATTTAATTGATTTCAATATGTTAAGTGTTTCCAAAATGTGATGGTTTAGAATATACGAGATATTTTTAAAATGATAATTTATGGTTGATGGGAATCTTATAGTGTTCCTAGGGTGGGTTAGGAAGAAATTAGATTGCGTTAACTCCGTACGACACGTTTTTTTATTTTAGAAATTTCGTTATTTCTAGGCGCATTCTAAACCGTTCGATCTAGTGAGCTCAAGTGTGTTCTGAAGTAAGGAGAAGAATTGTCAGGTAATATCTATGTCCTAAATCCCGCTGGGGTGCACTTTAATTGTTTTACTTGATTTTAAGTAGTTTTGCATTTTGCATCACGAAGGGATTTTATGTGAAATTTGGCTGTCTATTTTGGATGTTGATTATGTTTTTTTTTAGTTGCAAAAATGTGGACAATCGTCAATGTGTGATTTGGAAATGGTTTTGGAAATTTGGGTTTGGATTGGATTGGATTGATTGAGATCGGAAAGCTCTATCAGTTATTAAACCTGATTAATAATTCCAACGTGACGTAAATGCGGGTTCGGGCAACGCCCCCGCAGACCAGGTTCTCGGCATCCTGTAGGGGGGTTGTCTACGGATGGCAATGGGACGGGGAATCCCCGAACCCCGTCGGGGCCCCGCCCCGCTTTGGGGAAAAATCCCCGCCCCCATTGGGGATGGGGAAGGGGACGGGGAAGATTTTCCAAAATCCGCTCGGGGACGGGGCGGGGATGGGGACAAAATTTTCTCCATCCCCGTCCCCATTTTCCCCGCCGGGCTGAATTCCCCGTCCCCATCCCCGAAAATATTAAAATTACCAAATAACCTTTACTCAAATTTAATATATATATTAATGGGAAGGACAAAGTAGTTATTTTCAAATTTATTCTCACGTGTTGATGTATTATTGTTTCATTTTGATGTACTATTACTTGAGCAAGTTAAATACGTTGTATTTTGAACATGTTAAAAACCGGGTTCGATTAAAAACCGGGTCCGATTAAAATTTAGTTAAATTTAGGATAGTTTTAAAAAATCCCTATTGGGGATGGGGAATTCGCGGGGATGGAGATGGGGCAAGAATCATTCCCCGAAACGGGGATGGGGACAGGGATAGGGATGAGTTTTTGGAACGGGGATGGGGACAGGGGTATACTCCCCCACCCACGATCTGCCCCATTGACGGGCGGACCACCTAGACGCCCTCCGCTGCTGCCTACGTCGCCGGAGTCCCGTCGGACGTCCGTTGTTCGGCCTTACGAAGTCCCTGTGCGTAACCCTAACCTATTGTTTTGTTTTTCTAAAATACATTTCTTTTACTGTTATTATCACTACCTGATTCTTTCTTTAAAAGATTTTTTTTATTTATATTATCTGGTCACTTTTACTACTTTTATTATTCATATTACCTGGTTACAAATTGATTTTATTCATGTTATTTATGTATATACATTCTTGTATATAATTTGGTCATATTGAGTGGATAAATGTTATAGTTTAAAATGAGTGCTTTTGGCTATTGTATGTGTTGAATATTGTAATTACTTGTAATTTATGGTTAGGGTTTGATTAGAGTTAGTTTAGTTGTTTAATCTCAGTTTATTAATTTCGTTTTGACTTATAATGCCTGTAAGTTGATTTACTAAGTGTTCGTTGTTATAATCTCGTTTATTTTCATATTCCTAAGTAAATCGTTTAATTTTAGTTTTATTATATGAGTCATTAGATTTTTTTTAAATTAGTATCGATTTCATATGAAAAACTAGGCGACAATTACCTAAAGAGTGTTTTAAAACACCCGTTATTGTTTTATAAGTTTTATAATGTATTATGCGTAGTAAAGTTTCAAACGTTATATACTTTAGGATTATTGACCCGTGGTTATATTAATACTAAGTTATTATCGAGTTCTTTATTTATTAAAAACGTCAATTTGTTGATATTTTAGTAAAATAGCACCTTGCTGATTTCTTATGTGTTTGAAGATTACGGGTCCATGTTTCGTCCCTTTTATTTCGATTATTAGCGTAAATTTTGAGTTTATGTGTTTGTTTGAGAACTCGTATGTTATCGTCGCAATTTATGTTAGTATATGTGTAAATCGACCTTAGTTGTGCTATGGGGGTGAAATGGCAAGTAGTGGACCCTAGTGGATTATTTAGAACCTCAATTTGGAGTCCCGGGATAGTATGGTTAGAACTAGGATCGAAAATCTCCAAATAAAAACCCGGTCAGTTTGGACAGATTTTATGAGTCGTTCGATATCGGTCACCATTTATTGTGTAGTTAATATTTAGCCCTAGCATTTGGTCTGGAAATACCTTAGGATGTTAGTTTTCATAGGAATTTTGCGGATCGGGATTTTGAGGTGTATATTTTGAGTTACGACCCAAATACCGCACCTAGGCCAGATCTGGATAGGTTGTGTAATTTGCTGTTTTTGATGACCTTAAGGGGTGTTTTAGGTCTTGGGGTCAACATAAGAGTTTTAGTAGACATCCCGAGGTTTCCAGAAAGTCCAAAACCATACCCATAAGATGTCGGGAAATCAAGTTAATGGTTCATTTTATTCAGACGTTGCAATCTGTCCAGTTTATTCTTTTTAATAAATGTGTTTTTATGTGTGATTTATTTAATTCATTTCAATATGTTAAGTGTTTTCAAATTGTGATGGTTTAGAATATACGAGATATTTTTAAAATGATAATTTATGGTTGATGGGAACCTTATAGTGTTCCTAGGGTGGGTTAGGAAGAAATTAGATTGCGTTAACTCCGTACGACACGGTTTTTATTTTAGAAATTTCGTTATTTCTAGGCGCGTTTTAAACCGTTCGATCTAGTGAGCTCAAGTGTGTTCTGAAGTAAGGAGAAGAATTGTCAGGTAATATCTATGTCTTAAATCCCGCTGGGGTGCACTTTAATTGTTTTAATTGATTTTAAGTTATTTTGCATTTTGCATCCCGAAGGGATTTTATGTGAAATTTGGCTGTCTATTTTGGATGTTGATTATGTTTTTTTTTTAGTTGCAAAAATGTGGACAGTCGTTTATGTGTGATTTGGAAATGGTTTTGGAAATTTGGGTTTGGATTGGATTGGATTGATTGAGATCGGAAAGCTCTATCTGTGATTAAACCTGATTAATAATTCCAACTTGATGTAAATGCGAGTTCGGGCAACGCCCCCGCAGACCAGGTTCTCGACATTCTGTAGGGGGGTTGTCTACGGATGGCAATGGGGCGGGGAATCCCCGAACCCCGTCGGGGCCCCGCCCCGCTTTGGGGAAAAATCCCCGCCCCCATTGGGGATGGTGAAGGGGACGGGGAAGATTATCCAAAATCCGCTCGGGGACGGGGCGGGGATGGGGACAAAATTTTCCTAATCCCCGTCCCCATTTTCCCCGCCGGGGTGAATTCTCCATCCCCATCCCCGAAAATGTTAAAATTACCAAATAACTTTTACTTAAATTTAATATATATATTAATGGGAAGGACAAAGTAGTAATTTTCCAATTTATACTCACGTGTTGATGTATTATTGTTTCATTTTGATGTATTATTACTTGAGCAAGTTAAATACGTTGTATTTTGAACATGTTAAAAACCGGGTTCGATTAAAAACCGGGTCCGATTAAAATTTAGTTCAATTTACGATAGTTTTTAAAAATCCCCGTTGGGGATGGGGAATTTGCGGGGATGGAGATGGGGCAAGAATCATGCCCCGAAGCGGGGATGGGGACGGGGATGGGGATGAGTTTTTGGAACGGGGATGGGGACAGAGGTATACTCCCCCATCCCCGATCCGCCCCATTCACGGACGGACCACCTAGACGCCCTCCGCTGCTGCCTACGTCGCCGGAGTCCCGTCGGACGTCTGTCGTTCTGCATTACGAAGTCCCTGTGCCTAACCCTAACCTATTGTTTTGTTTTTCTAAAATACATTTCTTTTACTGTTATTATCACCACCTGATTCTTTCTTTAAACTGATTTTTTTATTTATATTATCTGGTCACTTTTACTACTTTTATTATTCATATTACCTGATTACAAATTGATTTTATTCATGTTATTTATGTATATACATTCTTGTATATAATTTGGTCTTATTGAGTGGATAAATGTTATAGTTTAAAATGAGTGCTTTTTGCTATTGTATGTGTTGAATATTGTAATTACTTGTAATTTATGGTTAGGGTTTGACTAGAGTTAGTTTAGTTGTTTAATGTCAGTTTATTAATTTCGTTTTGAGTTATAATGCCTGTAAGTTGATTTACTAAGTGTTCGTTGTTATAATCTCGTTTATTTTCATATTCCTAAGTAAATCGTTTAATTTTAGTTTTATTATATGAGTCATTAGATTTTTTTTAAATTAGTATCGATTTCATATGAAAAATTAGGCGACAATTACCTAAAGAGTGTTTTAAAACACCTGTTATTGTTTTATAAGTTTTATAATGTATTATGCGTAGTAAAGTTTCAAACATTATATACTTTGGGATTGTTGAACCGTGCTTATATTAATACTACGTTATTATCGAGTTCTTTATTTATTAAAAATGTCAATTTGTTGATATTTTAGAAAAATAGCACCTTGCTGATTTCTTATGTGTTTGAAGCTTACGGGTCTATATTTCGTCCCTTTTATTTCGATTATTAGCGTAAATTTTGAGTTTATGTGTCTGTTTGAGAACTCGTATGTTATCGTCGCAATTTATTTTAGTATATGTGTAAATCGACCTTAGTTGTGCTATGGGGGTGAAATGGCAAGTAGTGGACCCTAGTGGATTATTTAGAACCTCAATTTGGAGTCCCGGGATAGTATGGTTAGAACTAGGATCGAAAATCTCGAAATAAAAACCCGGTCAGTTTGGACAGATTTTATGAGTCGTACGAAATCGGTCACCATTTATTGTGTAGTTAATATTTAGCCCTAGCATTTGGTCTGAAAATACCTTAGGATGTTAGTTTTCATAGGAATTTTGCGGATCGGGATTTTGAGGTGTATATTTTGAGTTACGACCCAAATACCGCACCTAGGCCAGATTTGGTTAGGTTGTGTAATTGGCTGTTTTTGATGACTTTAAGCGGTGTTTTAGGTCTTGGGGTCAACATAAGAATTTTAGTGTACATCCCGAGGTTTCCAGAAAGTCCAAAACCATACCCATAAGATGTCGGGAAATCAAATTAATGGTACATTTTATTCAGACATTGCAATCTGTCCAGTTTATTCTTTTTAATAAATGTGTTTTTATGTGTGATTTATTTAATTGATTTCAATATGTTAAGTGTTTCCAAAATGTCATGGTTTAGAATATATGAGATATTTTTAAAATGATAATTTATGGTTGATGGGAACCTTATAGTTTTCCTAGGGTGGGTTAGGAAGAAATTAGATTGCGTTAACTCCGTACGACACGTTTTTTATTTTAGAAATTTCGTTATTTCTAGGCGCGTTCTAAACCATTCGATCTAGTGAGCTCAAGCGTGTTCTGAAGTAAGGAGAAGAATTGTCAGGTAATATCTATGTCCTAAATCCCGCTGGGGTGCACTTTAATTGTTTTAATTGATTTTAAGTTGTTTTGCATTTTGCATCCCGAAGGGATTTTATGTGATATTTGGCTGTCTATTTTGGATGTTGATTATGTTTTTTTTTAGTTGCAAAAATGTGGACAGTCGTTTATGTGTGATTTAGAAATCGTTTTGGAAATTTGGGTTTGGATTGGATTGGATTGATTGAGATCGGAAAGCTCTATCTGTTATTAAACCTGGTTAATAATTCCAACTTGATGTAAATGCGGGTTCGGGCAACACCCCCGCAGACCAGGTTCTCGACATTCTGTAGGGGGGTTGTCTACGGATGGCAATGGGGCGGGGAATCCCCGAACCCCGTCGGGGCCCCGCCCCGCTTTGGGGAAAAATCCCCGCCCCCATTGGGGATGGCGAAGGGGACGGGGCGGGGATGGGGACAAAATTTTCCCAATCCCCGTCCCCATTTTCCCCGCCGGGGTGAATTCTCCATCCCCATCCCCGAAAATGTTAAAATTACCAAATAACCTTTACTCAAATTTAATATATATATTAATGGGAAGGACAAAGTAGTAATTTTCCAATTTATACTCACGTGTTGATGTATTATTGTTTCATTTTGATGTATTATTACTTGAGCAAGTTAAATACGTTGTATTTTGAACATGTTAAAACCGGGTTCGATTAAAAACCGGGTCCGATTAAAATTTAGTTAAATTTAGGATAGTTTTAAAAAATCCCCGTTGGGGATGGGGAATTTGCGGGGATGGGGATGGGGCAAGAATCATGCCCCGAAGCGGGGATGGGGACGGGGATGGGGATTAGTTTTTGGAACGGGGATGGGGACAGAGGTATACTCACCCATCCCCGATCCGCCCCATTCACGGACGGACCACCTAGACGCCCTCCGCTGCTGCCTACGTCGCCGGAGTCCCGTCGGACGTCTGTCGTTCTGCATTACGAAGTCCCTGTACGTAACCCTAACCTATTGTTTTGTTTTTCTTAAATACATTTCTTTTACTGTTATTATCACCACCTGATTCTTTCTTTAAATGATTTTTTTTATTTATATTATCTGGTCACTTTTACTACTTTTATTATTCATATTACCTGATTACAAATTGATTTTATTCAAGTTATTTATGTATATACATTCTTGTATATAATTTGGTCATATTGAGTGGATAAATGTTATAGTTTAAAATGAGTGCTTTTGACTATTGTATGTGTTGAATATTGTAATTACTTATAATTTATGGTTAGGGTTTGATTAGAGTTAGTTTAGTTGTTTAATCTCAGTTTATTAATTTCGTTTTGAGTTATAATGCCTGTAAGTTGATTTACTAAGTGTTCGTTGTTATAATCTCGTTTATTTTCATATTCCTAAGTAAATCGTTTAATTTTAGTTTTATTATATGAGTCATTAGATTTTTTTTAAATTAGTATCGATTTCATATGAAAATTTAGGCGAAAATTACCTAAAGAGTGTTTTAAAACACCTGTTATTGTTTTATAAGTTTTATAATGTATTATGCGTAGTAAAGTTTCAAACGCTATATACTTTGAGATTGTTGACCCGTGCTTATATTAATACTACGTTATTATCGAGTTCTTTATTTTTTAAAAATGTCAATTTGTTGATATTTTAGAAAAATAGCACCTTGCTGATTTCTTATGTGTTTGAAGCTTACGGGTCCATGTTTCGTCCCTTTTATTTCGATTATTAGCGTAAATTTTGGGTTTATGTGTCTGTTTGAGAACTCGTATGTTATCGTCGCAATTTATGTTAGTATATGTGTAAATCGACCTTAGTTGTGCTATGGGGGTGAAATGGCAAGTAGTGGACCCTAGTGGATTATTTAGAACCTCAATTTGGAGTCCCGGGATAGTATGGTTAGAACTAGGATCGAAAATCTCGAAATAAAAACCTGGTCAGTTTGGACAGATTTTATGAGTCGTACGATATCGGTCACCATTTATTGTGTAGTTAATATTTAGCCCTAGCATTTGGTCTGGAAATACCTTAGGATGTTAGTTTTCATAGGAATTTTGCGGATCGGGATTTTGAGGTGTATATTTTGAGTTACGACCCAAATACCGCACCTAGGCCAGATCTGGATAGGTTGTGTAATTGGCTGTTTTTGATGACTTTAAGCGGTGTTTTAGGTCTTGGGGTCACATAAGAGTTTTAGTGTACATCCCGAGGTTTCCAGAAAGTCCAAAACCATACCCATAGGATGTCAGGAAATCAAGTTAATGGTACATTTTATTCAGACATTGCAATCTGTCCAGTTTATTCTTTTTAATAAAGGTGTTTTTATGTGTGATTTATTTAATTGATTTCAATATGTTAAGTGTTTCCAAAATTTGATGGTTTAGAATATACGAGATATTTTTAAAATGATAATTTATGGTTGATGGGAACCTTATAGTTTTCCTAGGGTGGGTTAGGAAGAAATTAGATTGCGTTAACTCCTTACGACACGTTTTTTATTTTAGAAATTTCGTTATTTCTAGGCGCGTTCTAAACCGTTCGATCTAGTGAGCTCAAGCGTGTTCTGAAGTAAGGAGAAGAATTGTCAGGTAATATCTATGTCCTAAATCCCGCTGGGGTGCACTTTAATTGTTTTAATTGTTTTTAAGTTGTTTTGCATTTTGCATCCCGAAGGGATTTTATGTGATATTTGGCTGTCTATTTTGGATGTTGATTATGTTTTTTTTTAGTTGCAAAAATATGGACAGTCGTTTATGTGTGATTTAGAAATGGTTTTGGAAATTTGGGTTTGGATTGGATTGGATTGATTGAGATCGGAAAGCTCTATCTGTTATTAAACCTGATTAATAATTCCAACGTGACGTAAATGCGGGTTCGGACAACGCCCCCGTAGACCAGGTTCTCGGCATCCTGTAGGGGGGTTGTCTACGGATGGCAATGGGGCGGGGAATGCCCGAACCTCGTCGGGGCCCCGCCCCGCTTTGGGGAAAAATACCTACCCCCATTAGGGATGGGGAAGGGGACGGGGAAGATTTTCCAAAATCCGCTCGGGGACGGGGCGGGGATGGGGACAAAATTTTCCCCATCCCCGTCCCCATTTTCCCCGCCGGGGTGAATTCTCTGTCCCCATCCCCGAAAATGTTAAAATTACCAAATAACCTTTACTCAAATTTAATATATATATTAATGGTAAGGACAAAGTAGTAATTTTCCAATTTATTCTCACGTGTTGATGTATTATTGTTTCATTTTGATGTATTATTACTTGAACGAGTTAAATACGTTGTATTTTGAACATGTTAAAAACCGGGTTCGATTAAAAAATGGGTCCGATTAAAATTTAGTTAAATTTAGAATAGTTTTAAATATTCCCCGTTGGATCCCCGTTGGGATAGGGGAATTCAAGGGGATGGTGATGGGGCAAGAATCATTCCCCGAAGCGGGGATGGGGATGGGGACAGGGATGGGGATGAGTTTTGGGAACGGGGATGGGGACAGGGTTATACTCCCCCATCCCCGATTCGCCCCATTGACAGACGGACCACCTAGTCGCACTCCGCTACTGCCTTCGTCGCCGGAGTCCCGTCGGACGTCCGTCGTTCTGCCGTACGAAGTCCCTGTGCGTAACCCTAACCTATTGTTTTGTTTTTCTAAAATACATTTCTTTTACTATTATTATCACCACCTAATTCTTTCTTTAAACTGATTTTTTTTATTTATATTATCTGATCACTTTTACTACTTTTATTGTTCATATTACCTGATTACAAATTGATTTTATTCATGTTATTTATGTATATACGTTCTTTTATATAATTTGGTCATATTGAGTGGATAAATATTATAGTTTAAAATGAGTGCTTTTGGCTATTGTATGTGTTGAATATTGTAATTACTTGTAATTTATGGTTAGGGTTTGATTAGAGTTAGTTTAGTTGTTTAATCTCAGTTTATTAATTTCGTTTTGAGTTATAATGCCTGTAAGTTGATTTACTAAGTGTTTGTTGTTATAATCTCGTTTATTTTCATATTCCTAAGTAAATCGTTTAATTTTAGTTTTATTATATGAGTCATTAGATTTTTTTTAAATTAGTATAGATTTCATTTGAAAAACTAGGCGACAATTACCTAAAGAGTGTTTTAAAACACCTGTTATTGTTTTATAAGTTTTATAATGTATTATGCGTAGTAAGTTTCAAACGTTATATACTTTGGGATTATTGACCCGTGGTTATATTAATACTACGTTATTATCAAGTTCTTTATTTATTAAAAATGTCAATTTGTTGATATTTTAGTAAAATAGCACCTTGCTGATTTCTTATGTGTTTGAAGCTAACGGGTCCATGTTTCGTCCCTTTTATTTCGATTATTACCGTAAATTTTGAGTTCATGTGTCTGTTTGAGAACTCGTAGGTTATCGTCGCAATTTATGTTAGTATATGTGTAAATCGACCTTAATTGTGCTATGGGGGTGAAAGGGAAAGTAGTGGACCCTAGTGGATTGTTTAGAACCTCAATATGGAGTCCCGGGATAGTATGGTTAGAACTAGGATCGAAAATCTCGAAATAAAAACCCGGTCAGTTTGGACAGATTTTATGAGTCGTACGATATCGGTCACCATTTATTGTGTAGTTAATATTTAGCCCTACCATTTGGTCTGGAAATACCTTAGGATGTTAGTTTTCATAGGAATTTTGCGGATCGGGATTTTGAGGTGTATATTTTGAGTTACGACCCAAATACCGCACCTAGGCCAGATCTGGATAGGTTGTGTAATTGACTGTTTTTGACGACTTTAAGGGGTGTTTTAGGTCTCGGAATCAACATAAGAGTTTTAGTAGACATTCCGAGGTTTCCAGAAAGTTCAAAACCATACCCATAGGATGTCGGAAAATCAAGTTAATGGTTCATTTTATTCAGACGTTGCAATCTGTCCAGTTTATTCTTTTTAATAAATGTGTTTTTATGTGTGATTTATTTAATTGATTTCAATATGTTAAGTGTTTCCAAAATGTGATGGTTTAGAATATACGAGATATTTTTAAAATGATAATTTATGGTTGATGGGAACCTTATAGTTTTCCTAGGGTGGGTTAGGAAGAAATTAGATTGCGTTAACTCCGTACGACACGTTTTTTATTTTAGAAATTTCGTTATTTCTAGGCGCGTTCTAAACCGTTCGATCTAGTGAGCTCAAGTGTTTTCTGAAGTAAGGAGAAGAATTGTCAGGTAATATCTATGTCCTAAATCCCGCTGGGGTGCACTTTAATTGTTTTAATTGATTTTAAGTTGTTTTGCATTTTGCATCCCGAAGGGATTTTATGTGATATTTGGCTGTCTATTTTGGATGTTGATTATGTTGTTTTTTAGTTGCAAAAATGTGGACAGTCGTTTATGTGTGATTTGGAAATGGTTTTTGAAATTTAGGTTTAGATTGGATTGGATTGATTGAGATCGGAAAGCTCTATCTGTTATTAAACCTGATTAATAATTCCAACGTGACGTAAATGCGGGTTCGGGCAACGCCCCCGCAGACCAGGTTCTCGGCATCCTGTAGGGGGGTTGTCTACGGATGGCAATGGGGCGGGGAATGCCCGAACCTCGTCGGGGCCCCGCCCCTATTTGGGGAAAAATCCCTGCCCCCATTGGGGATGGGGAAGGGGACGGGGAAGATTTTCCAAAATCCGCTCGGGGATGGGGACAAAATTTTCCCCATCCCCATCCCCATTTTCCCCGCCAGGGTGAATTCTCTGTCCCCATCCCCGAAAATGTTAAAATTACCAAATAACCTTTACTCAAATTTAATATATATATTAATGGGAAGGACAAAGTAGTAATTTTCCAATTTATTCTCACGTGTTGATGTATTATTGTTTCATTTTGATGTATTATTACTTGAACGAGTTAAATACGTTGTATTTTGAACATGTTAAAAACCGGGTTCGATTAAAAACTGGGTCCGATTAAAATTTAGTTAAATTTAGAATAGTTTTAAATATTCCCCGTTGGATCCCCGTTGGGATAGGGGAATTCAAGGGGATGGTGATGGGGCAAGAATCATTCCCCGAAGCGGGGATGGGGATGGGGACAGGGATGGGGATGAGTTTTGGGAACGGGGATGGGGACAGGGTTATACTCCCCGATCCCCGATTCGCCCCATTGACGGACGGACCACCTAGACGCCCTCCGCTACTGCCTACGTCGCCGGAGTCCCGTCGGACGTCCGTCGTTCTGCCGTACGAAGTCCCTGTGCGTAACCCTAACCTATTGTTTTGTTTTTCTAAAATTCATTTCTTTTACTATTATTATCACCACCTAATTCTTTCTTTAAACTGATTTTTTTTATTTATATTATCTGATCACTTTTACTACTTTTATTGTTCATATTACCTGATTACAAATTGATTTTATTCATGTTATTTATGTATATACGTTCTTTTATATAATTTGGTCATATTGAGTGGATAAATATTATAGTTTAAAATGAGTGCTTTTGGCTATTGTATATGTTGAATATTGTAATTACTTGTAATTTATGGTTAGGGTTTGATTAGAGTTAGTTTAGTTGTTTAATCTCAGTTTATTAATTTCGTTTTGAGTTATAATGCCTGTAAGTTGATTTACTAAGTGTTCGTTGTTATAATCTCGTTTATTTTCATATTCCTAAGTAAATCGTTTAATTTTAGTTTTATTATATGAGTCATTAGATTTTTTTTAAATTAGTATAGATTTCATTTGAAAAACTAGGCGACAATTACCTAAAGAGTGTTTTAAAACACCTGTTATTGTTTTATAAGTTTTATAATGTATTATGCGTAGTAAGTTTCAAACGTTATGTACTTTGGTATTATTGACCCGTGGTTATATTAATACTACGTTATTATCAAGTTCTTTATTTATTAAAAATGTCAATTTGTTGATATTTTAGTAAAATAGCACCTTGCTGATTTCTTATGTGTTTGAAGCTAACGGGTCCATGTTTCGTCCCTTTTATTTCGATTATTACCGTAAATTTTAAGTTTATGTGTCTGTTTGAGAACTCGTAGGTTATCGTCGCAATTTATGTTAGTATATGTGTAAATCGACCTTAATTGTGCTATGGGGGTGAAAGGGAAAGTAGTGGACCCTAGTGGATTGTTTAGAACCTCAATATGGAGTCCCGGGATAGTATGGTTAGAACTAGGATCGAAAATCTCGAAATAAAAACCCGGTCAGTTTGGACAGATTTTATGAGTAAATGCGATATCGGTCACCATTTATTGTGTAGTTAATATTTAGCCCTACCATTTGGTCTGGAAATACCTTAGGATGTTAGTTTTCATAGGAATTTTGCGGATCGGGATTTTGAGGTGTATATTTTGAGTTACGACCCAAATACCGCACCTAGGCCAGATCTGGATAGGTTGTGTAATTGACTGTTTTTGACGACTTTAAGGGGTGTTTTAGGTCTCGGAATCAACATAAGAGTTTTAGTAGACATTCCGAGGTTTCCAGAAAGTTCAAAACCATACCCATAGGATGTCGGAAAATCAAGTTAATGGTTCATTTTATTCAGACGTTGCAATCTGTCCAGTTTATTCTTTTTAATAAATGTGTTTTTATGTGTGATTTATTTAATTGATTTCAATATGTTAAGTGTTTCCAAAATGTGATGGTTTAGAATATACGAGATATTTTTAAAATGATAATTTATGGTTGATGGGAACCTTATTGTTTTCCTAGTGTGGGTTAGGAAGAAATTAGATTGCGTTAACTCCATACGACACGTTTTTTATTTTAGAAATTTCGTTATTTCTAGGCGCGTTCTAAACCGTTCGATCTAGTGAGCTCAAGTGTGTTCTGAAGTAAGGAGAAGAATTGTCAGGTAATATCTATGTCCTAAATCCCGCTGGGGTGCACTTTAATTGTTTTAATTGATTTTAAGTTGTTTTGCATTTTGCATCCTGAAGGGATTTTATGTGAAATTTGGCTGTCTATTTTGGATGTTGATTATGTTTTTTTTTAGTTGCAAAAATGTGGACAGTCGTTTATGTGTGATTTGGAAATGGTTTTTGAAATTTAGGTTTGGATTGGATTGATTGAGATCCGAAAGCTCTATCTGTTATTAAACCTGATTAATAATTTCAACGTGACGTAAATGCGGGTTCGGGCAACGCCCCCGCAGACCAGGTTCTCGGCATTCTGTAGGGGGGTTGTCTATGGATGGCAATGGGGCGGGGAATCCCCGAACCCCGTCGGGGCCCCGCCCCTATTTGGGGAAAAATCCCTGCCCCCATTGGGGATGGGGAAGGGGACGGGGAAGATTTTCCAAAATTCGCTCGGGGACGGGGCGGGGATGGGGACAAAATTGTCCCCATCCCCGTCCCCATTTTCCCCGCCGGGGTGAATTCTCCGTCCCCATTCCCGAAAATGTTAAAATTATCAAATAACCTTTACTCAAATTTAATATATATATTAATGGGAAGAACAAAGTAGTAATTTTCCAATTTATTCTCACGTGTTGATGTATTATTGTTTTATTTTGATTTATTATTACTTGAGCAAGTTAAATACGTTGTATTTTGAACATGTTAAAAACCGGGTTCGATTAAAAACCGGGTCCGATTAAAATTTAGTTAAATTTAGGATAGTTTTAAAAAATCCCCGTTGGGGATGGGGAATTTGCAGGGATGGGGATGGGGCAATTCAAGAATCATGCCCCGAAGCGGGGATGGGGATGAGTTTTTGGAACGGGGATGGGGACAGAGGTATACTCCCCCATCCCCGATTCGCCCCATTCACGGACGGACCACCTAGACGCCCTCCGCTGCTGTCTACGTCGCCGGAGTCCCGTCGGACGTCTGTCGTTCTGCCTTACGAAGTCCCTGTGCGTAACCCTAACCTATTGTTTTGTTTTTTTTAGAATACATTTCTATTACTGTTATTATCACCACATGATTCTTTCTTTAAACTGATTTTTTTTATTTATATTATCTGGTCACTTTTACTACTTTTATTATTCATATTACCTAATTACAAATTGATTTTATTCATGTTATTTATGTATATACATTCTTGTATATAATTTGGTCATATTGAGTGGATAAATGTTATAGTTTAAAATGAGTGCTTTTGGCTATTGTATGTGTTGAATATTGTAATTACTTGTAATTTATGGTTAGGGTTTGATTAGAGTTAGTTTAGTTGTTTAATCTCAGTTTATTAATTTCGTTTTGAGTTATAATGCCTCTAAGTTGATTTACTAAGTGTTCGTTGTTATAATCTCGTTTATTTTCATATTCCTAAGTAAATCGTTTAATTTTAGTTTTATTATATGAGTCATTAGATTTTTTTTAAATTAGTATCGATTTCATATGAAAAATTAGGCGACAATTACCTAAAGAGTGTTTTAAAACACCTGTTATTGTTTTATAAGTTTTATAATGTATTATGCGTAGTAAGTTTCAAACGTTATATACTTTGGGATTATTGACCCGTGGTTATATTAATACTACGTTATTATCGAGTTCTTTATTTATTAAAAATGTCAATTTGTTGATATTTTAGTAAAATAGCACCTTGCTGATTTCTTATGTGTTTGAAGCTAACGGGTCCATGTTTCGTCCCTTTTATTTCGATTATTACCGTAAATTTTGAGTTTATGTGTCTGTTTGAGAACTCGTAGGTTATCGTCGCAATTTATGTTAGTATATGTGTAAATCGACCTTAGTTGTGCTATGGGGGTGAAAGGGAAAGTAGTGGACCCTAGTGGATTGTTTAGAACCTCAATATGGAGTCCCGGGATAGTATGGTTAGAACTAGGATCGAAAATCTCGAAATAAAAACCTGGTCAGTTTGGACAGATTTTATGAGTCGTACGATATCGGTCACCATTTATTGTGTAGTTAATATTTAGCCCTACCATTTGGTCTGGAAATACCTTAGGATGTTAGTTTTCATAGGAATTTTGCAGATCGGGATTTTGAGGTGTATATTTTGAGTTACGACCCAAATACCGCACCTAGGCCAGATCTGGATAGGTTGTGTAATTGGCTGTTTTTGATGACTTTAAGCGGTGTTTTAGGTCTTGGGGTCAACATAAGAGTTTTAGTATACATCCCGAGGTTTCCAGAAAGTCCAAAACCATACCCATAGGATGTCGGGAAATCAAGTTAATGGTTCATTTTATTCAGACGTTGCAATCTGTCCAGTTTATTCTTTTTAATAAATGTGTTTTTATGTGTGATTTATTTAATTGATTTCAATATGTTAAGTGTTTGTAAAATGTGATGGTTTAGATTATGCGAGATATTTTTAAAATGATAATTTATGGTTGATGGGAACCTTATAGTGTTCCTAGGGTGGGTTAGGAAGAAATTAGATTGCGTTAACTCCGTACGACACATTTTTTTATTTTAGAAATTTCGTTATTTCTAGGCGCGTTCTAAACCGTTCGATCTAGTGAGCTCAAGTGTGTTCTGAAGTAAGGAGAAGAATTGTCAGGTAATATCTATGTCCTAAATCCCGCTGGGGTGCACTTTAATTGTTTTAATTGATTTGAAGTTGTTTTGCATTTTGCATCCCGAAGGGATTTTATGTGATATTTGGCTGTCTATTTTGGATGTTGATTATGTTTTTTTTTAGTTGCAAAAATGTGGACAGTCGTTTATGTGTGATTTAGAAATGGTTTTGGAAATTTGTGTTTGGATTGGATTGGATTGATTGAGATCGGAAAGCTCTATCTGTTATTAAACCTGATTAATAATTCCAACGTGACGTAAATGCGGGTTCGGGCAACGTCCCCGCAGACCAGGTTCTCGGCATCCTGTAGGGGGGTTGTCTACGGAAGGCAATGGGGCGGGGAATGCCCGAACCTCGTCGGGGCCCCGCCCCGCTTTGGGGAAAAATCCCCGCCCCCATTGGGTATGGGGAAGTTGACGGGGAAGATTTTCCAAAATCCGCTCGGGGACGGGGCGGGGATGGGGACAAAATTTTCTCCATCCCCGTCCCCATTTTCCCCGCCTGGGTGAATTCTCCGTCCCCATCCCCGAAAATGTTAAAATTACCAAATAACCTTTACTCAAATTTAATATATATATTAATGGGAAGGAAAAAGTAGTAATTTTCCAATTTATTCTCACGTGTTGATGTATTATTGTTTCATTTTGATGTATTATTACTTGAGCAAGTTAAATACGTTCTATATTGAACATGTTAAAAACCGGGTCCGATTAAAATTTAGTTAAATTTAGGATAGTTTTAAAAAATCCCCGTTGGGGATGGGGAATTTGCAGGGATGGGGATGGGGCAAGAATCATGCCCCGAACCGGGAATGGGGACGGGGATGGGGATGAGTTTTTGGAACGGGGATGGGGACAGAGGTATACTCCCCCATCCCCGATTCGCCCCATTCACGGACGGACCACCTAGACGCCCTCCGCTGCTGCCTACGTCGCCGGAGTCCCGTCGGACGTCTGTCGTTCTGCCTTACGAAGTCCCTGTGCGTAACCCTAACCTATTGTTTTGTTTTTCTAAAATACATTTCTATTACTGTTATTATCACCACCTGATTCTTTCTTTAAA
Source organism: Portulaca oleracea (assembly GCA_029582165.1). Classification (NCBI taxonomy): domain Eukaryota; kingdom Viridiplantae; phylum Streptophyta; class Magnoliopsida; order Caryophyllales; family Portulacaceae; genus Portulaca; species Portulaca oleracea. The sequence goes on along the minus strand of CM055880.1, from coordinate 33,730,139 downwards.
CTGATTTTTTTATTTATATTGTCTGGTCACTTTTACTACTTTTATTATTCATATTACCTGATTACAAATTGATTTTATTCATGTTATTTATGTATATACATTCTTGTATATAATTTGGTCATATTGAGTGGATAAATGTTATAGTTTAAAATGAGTGCTTTTGGCTATTGTATGTGTTGAATATTGTAATTACTTGTAATTTATGGTTAGGGTTTGATTAGAGTTAGTTTAGTTGTTTAATCTCAGTTTATTAATTTTGTTTTGAGTTATAATGCCTGTAAGTTGATTTACTAAGTGTTCATTGTTATAATCTCGTTTATTTTCATATTCATAAGTAAATCGTTTAATTTTAGTTTTATTATATGAGTCATTAGATTTTTTTTAAATTAGTATCGATTTCATATGAAAAATTAGGCGACAATTACCTAAAGAGTGTTTTAAAACACCTGTTATTGTTTTATAAGTTTTATAATGTATTATGCGTAGTAAAGTTTCAAACGTTATATACTTTGGGATTGTTGACCCGTGCTTATATTAATACTACGTTATTATCGAGTTCTTTATTTATTAAAAATGTCAATTTGTTGATATTTTAGGAAAATAGCACCTTGCTGATTTCTTATGTGTTTGAAGCTTACGGGTCCATTTTTCGTCCCTTTTATTTCGGTTATTAGCGGAAATTTTGAGTTTATGTGTCTGTTTGAGAACTCGTATGTTATCGTCGCAATTTATGTTAGTATATGTGTAAATCGACCTTAGTTGTGCTATGGGGGTGAAATGGCAAGTAGTGGACCCTAGTGGATTATTTAGAACCTCAATTTGGAGTCCCAGGATAGTATGGTTAGAACTAGGATCGAAAATCTCGAAATAAAACCCGGTCAGTTTGGACAGATTTTATGAGTCGTACGATATCGGTCACCATTTATTGTGTAGTTAATATTTAGCCCTAGCATTTGATATGGAAATACCTTAGGATGTTAGTTTTCATAGGAATTTTGCGGATCTGGATTTTGAGGTGTATATTTTGAGTTACGACCCAAATACCGCACCTAGGCCAGATCTGGATAGGTTGTGTAATTGGCTGTTTTTGATGACTTTAAGCGGTGTTTTAGGTCTTGGGGTCAACATAAGAGTTTTAGTATACATCCCGAGGTTTCTAGAAAGTCCAAAACCATACCCATAGGATGTCGGGAAATCAAGTTAATGGTTCATTTTATTCAGACGTTGCAATATGTCCAGTTTATTCTTTTTAATAAATGTGTTTTTATGTGTGATTTATTTAATTGATTTCAATATGTTAAGTGTTTGTAAAATGTGATGGTTTAGAATATACGAGATATTTTTAAAATGATAATTTATGGTTGATGGGAACCTTATAGTGTTCCTAGGGTGGGTTAGGAAGAAATTAGATTGCGTTAACTCCGTACGACACGTTTTTTATTTTAGAAATTTCGTTATTTCTAGGCGCGTTCTAAATCGTTCGATCTAGTGAGCCCAAGTGTTTTCTGAAGTAAGGAGAAGAATTGTCAGGTAATATCTATGTCCTACATCCTGCTGGGGTGCACTTTAATTGTTTTAATTGATTTTAAGTTGTTTTGCATTTTGCATCCCGAAGGGATTTTATGTGAAAATTGGCTGTCTATTTTGGATGTTGATTATGTTTTTTTTAGTTGCAAAAATGTGGACAGTCGTTTATGTGTGATTTGGAAATGGTTTTGGAAATTTTGGTTTGGATTGGATTGGATTGATTGAGATCGGAAAGCTCTATTTGTTATTAAACCTGATTAATAATTCCAACGTGACGTAAATGCGGGTTCGGGCAACGCCCCCGCAAACCAGGTTCTCAGCATCCTGTAGGGGGGTTGTCTACGAATGGCAATGGGGCGGGGAATCCCCGAACCTCGTCGGGGCCCCGCCCCGCTTTGGGGAAAAATCCCCGCCCCCATTGGGGATGGGGAAGGGGACGGGGAAGATTTTCCAAAATCCGCTCGGGGACGGGGCGGGGATGGGGACAAAATTTTCCCCATCCCCGTCCCCATTTTCCCCGCCGGGGTGAATTCCCCGTCCCCATCCCCGAAAATGTTAAAATTACCAATTAACCTTTACTCAAATTTAATATATATATTAATGGGAAGGAAAAAGTAGTAATTTTCCAATTTATTCTCACGTGTTGATGTATTATTGTTTCATTTTGATGTATTATTACTTGAGCAAGTTAAATACGTTGTATTTTGAACATGTTAAAAACCGGGTTCGATTAAAAACCAGGTCCGATTAAAATTTAGTTAAATTTAGGATAGTTTTAAAAAATCCCCGTTGGATCCCCGTTGGGGATGGGGAATTCGCGGGGATGGGGATGGGGCAAGAATCATTCCCTAAAGCGGGGATGGGGACAGGGATGGGGATGAGTTTTGGGAACGGGGATGGGGACAGGGGTATACTCCCCCATCCCCTACCCACCCCATTGCCGTCACTAGGGTTGTCAAGAGATCAGGGATGCCTGATAGGTGCTATTTCCCGGGGGTTAGTTATATGTACGTGTGTGAAATGGATGACCATCCGTATGTTTGTGATTGTGAATGATTGAGATTGATATTGAGATTGAGATTGCGATATTGAGATTTTGTTTGCAGCGAAGTCAATGGACTTCGAGGGCTAAATAAGCAAGGTTCGCCCGCTTAATAATTCTGAAAGATGGTATGGTTGGTTGGGAAAGAAAACAGTTTATGAAAAGATTTGACTTGTTCACTTCTCCCCCAAAAATGAAATGAAATGGATTTTTTAAAACTGTTTTGATGGTTAGGGATAGACATTATTGAGTCCTCCTCATGTTTTAAATGTTTTGTTATCAGGTCATGCATTCTATGATAGGAACGGGCTCTAGAAGTGAGGACGACGAAGTTTGTTTTGAGAATAGGTTTAGTTTATGTTTAGAATTGACGTTAGTTAATGTTTAGTTAAATTGTTTTAGAATTTGAAGTTTCCTTTGTTTATTAAATGGAAGTAATTAATGATTAGTCATTAGTTTTCCTTTCTTGCCTTGTATTCCTTCGGGGATACGCCAGTAATGCCCAATTAAAAAGGAAAAAAAATGTCTTTCGCTGTTACCGTTAGTCAACGTTTGACTTTGACCGTTAAGTTCGGAATCGAAATTCCAGGGCGTTACAAGATGTCTATGCTAATTACAATTACTGAGATAAAGTCAATGTGTACTTTATACACTTCTTAATGCACAACTAAAAACTATATAATCACAAATAAAACCTGTGGGATTTTTATGGTTTAGGGATATTAATCAAATTTTAGCTTTCAGATAAGATGTCTATGTTAATTATAATTACTGAGATAAAGACAATGTGTACTTTATACACTTCTTAATACACAGCTAAAAACTTTATAATCACAAATAAAACTTGTGGGGTTTTTATGGTTTAGGGATATTAATCAAATTTTAACTTTTAGATAAGATGTCTCTGTTGATCACAATTACTGAGATAAAGGCAAGAAGAAAAAAAATTAAACCTGTATAGATTTAACATCAATAACCAAAACCGACCAATGCAACTAACCCCAAATAGAAGTTAAATAGAAGTAAAAGTTGATTTAAAAAAAATACATTCTGAAATAAATCCAAAAAAAAAAGTGAAAGATTAAACTGATTTTCAAAAAATATATATACATTCTGAAATTAATTCCAAAAAGAAGTTAAAGATTTTTTTTGAGATTTTTGAATTTATTAATACAATACATTCACCACGTCCACGATCATCATCATTACAACAGTTCCATAACCCAAAAAATATATATTCTAAAATTAATCCCAAAAACAAAATATACTCTAAAAGATTCATTGATGGATAACTTTGAATAAGTAAAAACTTATTTTTTTTTAATTAGAATTTGCAAACTAATTCTCATTAAAATTGTAACAAAATAATTAAAAACTGATTTTAAAACTAAAAACAGACCAAGTTTGTCTAACATTTTTTCCTTAAAAAAACGTATCCAATTCTGTGTACTTTATATACTTTTAAATGTCAATGTTAATTACGATTACTGAGATAAAGACAAGAAAAAACTAAACCTGTAAAGATTTAACATCAATAACCAAAACCGACCAAAGCAAATAATCCTAAGAAGAAGTTAAATAGAACTAAAGACTGATTTTTTTTAAAAAAAAATACATACTGAAATAAATCCCAAAAGGAAGTTAAAGATTAAATTGATTCTCAAAAAATATATATATACATTTTGAAATTAAACCCAAAAAGAAGTTAAAGATTGTCTTTGGGATTTTAGAATATATAAATACAATACATTCACAACCAACATCATCCTTACAACTGCTCCATACCCTAAAGAAAAATATATTCTGAAATTAATCCCAAAACCGACCAATGCAAATAATCCCAAAAAAATTTAAATTGAACCAAAAAAGGATTTTTTTTAAAAAATACACTTTGAAATAAATCCCAAAAAGAAGTTAAAAGACTAAACTGATTCTTAAAAAAAATATATATACATTCTGAAATTTTCTATTACTGAATTACATGTTTTGTCGGAATAATTTATCATGATGTTTTTCATATAACAATTTCATTAATATTCCGTTTGGTTTATTTGTATGGACAGTTACTTATCCATGACTTTTATAAAATTTCAAAAGTAACTAATTGAGTTCGCTCCGTGCATCGCACAGGTTGAAGCCTAGTTAACATAAAGGAATTCTAAGAGCCTACTTTTCTTTGCAATCAATCAAAAGAAGTAAAACCGTCATACAACCTTTTACTAATCACTAGTTACAATGCCCGTCTGATGGACGGGTCCTTAACATAACTATCTCTTCTTTAAGTGGATATGTAAAAGTTGGATATATAATTAAAATAGGTAATGAATTATTTTAGATGTAGAAAATTATATTGATTTAATTCAAAAAATATTGCAGTTAATTCACTTATTAAATAAACTACAATAGAATCAAAGATGTATATCCAAAAGCTTGTTTTCAAAATAATCTTAGGTCCTATTTTTTTACTTAGTAGGATTATCCTTGTTTTACCCTACCTAACCTTATTTTATTTTACCTTATCATCCAAAAGAACAAGATTATACTTTTAGGTCATGCATGTATATTTAAAATTCTTTATTTTATTTAATGACTTATTTAAAAATAATTAAGAAAATGATGAGACATTTACCTATCTCTACTATATCCTTACCTAACTTCTTTTTATTTTTCAAATACGATTATAATTTAGCTTTCGTACTATATAAAATTCTTTAAAGATTGTAGTATGTGAAGAATTTAACATTTTCATTGTTCAAACATTATAATTGTATCAAAATATATTCACATAAAACTAAGAAAAATTATTGTCAAAGAACATCTAACATGTACTACATACCTGAATTTGAAATATACTCGATCATATTTACCTAAACACAAAATACATCCGAGTCATATTTTTTAGAGTGAAATTTACCCGAAACCAATATACACCCGACCCGTATTTACCCTAAAACGAAATTTTTACTATGAAAGAACATCTAACATGTATTTGCCTGAATTTGAAATACACCCAAGTCACTTTTTAGAGTGATATTTACCTGAAATCAAAATACACCCGACCCGCGTTTACCTTAACCAAATATACATTCGACCTCTATCGCTTAATTATTGTATTTGAGGGTAAAAGAGTAAATTCGTGTGTAAACACAAGTTTAAGGTAAGTTCCTGATTAATTATTATATTCAGGGGCGAAATAGTAAATTCGTGTGTGAACACAAGCAAGCAAGCAAGCAGACTAAGCTCAATAACATGAAACTCTCCTTTTTATAATAGTTAAGGATTAAGGATAATTGATAATTAATTTAAAAAATATTATTGTAGTTACTAAATGAAAATAGCACATACGTTGATGACTCACTCATTCATATATATCTACTTTTTTTATATGTATGAAACTCATTTTATAATATTTAAACTAAAATAATTTTATTATATACATTATTTTTTAAAGCCAGATTTTATTAATAAGATGTCGAGTCGACTATATTGACTTATTGAGTAATATAAATTGTCAGTTAATATGTATAGAAAGCCTTTTTTCAAACAAAATTAAACATTATTTTTTTTGTTAAAAATGTAACTTGTACGGACATATTTAAAATGATTGTATGCCTAATTTTTTATTATGTTCAAAAATATAAATATTTAATTTATAATATATACAATATTTAATTTTAATATGGATATGAATAGATCTTAGTAGTAACTCATCCTATCATTTAATATGTATTAAAAATTTTTTAGAAAAAGTAAAATGTCTAATGATAGTCTTCCAAAAATGCCCCCATCAAAATCTACATATTACGATCCTCACCCTTTGTACCCAAATATATATATATATATATATATATATATATATGTATATATGTAGGATAATTGGATTCTAATAATCCCTACTTTCACCAATTGGACAATGGTGGACCGTACTTTCACTTTGTATTCTGCTGGACAAAAAAAAAAAATTGAATTTGAGTGGGATGCCGACGAGTTGACTGGCGGTGACTCGGTGGTTTGCTGACATGGCACGTTGACCATGTCTTTGACTAGGTTGACTTTAATGTGCCATGTCAGCAAACCACTAAGTTACCGCCAGTCAACTCGTCGGCGTCCCACTCAGATCCAATTTTTTTTTTGTCCACCAGAATACAAAGTGAAAGTACGGTCCACCATTGTCCAATTGGTGAAAGTAGGGATTATTAGAATCCAATTATCCTATATATATATATATATATATATATATATATATATATATATATATATATATAACGCCAAATGGAGATCTTCTTGAGAAATCAAGATGAGGACATTTGGGATGTAGTCACCAAAGGAAATTACCCTACTCCCCAAACGACTGTTGCAGATGGAACAACAAGTGATAAACCAAGATCTGAGTATTCAGCTAAAGAAAAAGAGCGAGCAAAGAAAAATACTCATACACATTATCTTTTAATTTGCAGTCTTAACTCTAATGAATTTGAAAGAGTGTCTAATTTTGATACGGCTCAGCAGATATGGAACTACTTGGTCACAACCTATGAAGGAACAAACCAAGTAAAGAAGACCAAGGTCAACATACTAGTTCAAAAGTATGAAGACTTCAACATGGAAGAAAATGAGTCCATTGAGTCAATGTTCAAAAGATTCAGTGCAATCATCAACCATCTCAAGTCCCTCGGAAAATCCTATTCTAATGAAGAACAAGTGAACAAGGCCCTTCAGTGTCTTCCTAGGCACAAGTGGGGACCAAAATTAACGGCAATAGAAGAAGCCCAAGATCTAGAGACCTTGAAAATTGAAGAGCTGATTGGCAAACTTCTTGCACATGAGATACGACTGTCTGAAGTCAGTCAGACCAAGGACATTGCCCTCAAAAGCACCAAGGAACCAGAAGAAGAATCAGAGGATGATGATGAAGAAACCATGGCCATGCTAGCTAAAGGTTTCAGACGATTATACAGAAAGAATCCGAAATTCCGTGGCTATCTGAGAGAATCATCCTCTAAACGACCTTCCCCCAAAGGTAAAATTCAAACCAAGGATAATAATGAATATAAATGTTTCGCTTGTGGTGCAACAGATCACTTGGTTAGGGAATGTCCTCATGTGAAGAAAGTCAAGGAACAAAGCGATTTCAGAGGAAAAAGATTAAATAGCAAAGCCATGGTTGCCACATGGAGTGAAAGTGAAGGCAGTGAAAGTGAAAGTGAGTCCGAGGAAATCGCAAACCTTTGTCTCATGGCAAAGGACCTTACAGAGACACAAGCAGATGAAACAGAGGCGAATGACGATGATGAGGTATTTATAAATCTCTTCCTAAAATGTCCTTCACATAATTTGAAACCAAGATTGCTTAATCTGCTTGATTACATTGCAACCCTCACCGACAAAGTACAATATCTCACTAGAGTTGGTGAAACAAACTCCAAAACCATAGAAACTCAATTGGAGATAATCAAAAACCTTACCTCTGATAATGTCAGCATGAGAAATGAAATGATACAGAATCGAAAATTTGAGCTGAACTCCATTCTGAACCAAGAAATAGACCAAGTTCATTCTACCATAAAACCTGAGAAGAAAACCTCTACAGATAAACCTGGTTCACCCAAAACCAAACCAGAAGTCTTACCTCCTCATAGACCCACACCTATGCCAAAACCAAGAACCAAAGCAAAGTGGGTTCCAAAGAAGCCAAACAACAAATCGTTTCCCCTAAACAAAGAATCCTTTCATAAACCTCTTGGTCCAAAGAAAGGTATAATGTCCTTTAGTACAGGTATGTCTCAGGGCTTACAACGACCTCTGGTATTTGGACAGCGGATGCTCAAGACACATGACTGGAGATCCAACCAAATTCAGAGAACTCAAGGACATCAGAAGTGGGAAGGTAACGTTTGGAGACAAAAGCCAAGGGAAGATCCTTGGAGTCGGCAAGGTCGGTAAGGATTCAGTCAACTGTATAAATGATGTATATTATGTAGAAGGTTTAGAATATAATCTTTTAAGTATTTCTCAGTTTTGTGATAGAGGTTATAAAGTTTGGTTCAATAAGAACTCATGCGTCGTAGAAAAAGAATCTCATGAAATAGTCCTCAAAGGTCATCGGATGAACAATGTGTATGTTATTGACCTCAGTGATCATATGACAAAGGACCTTACCTGTCTTAGAGTTGCATCAGATGAAACCTGGTTATGGCATCGTAGATTGGGACATGTAAACATGAAAACCCTTCAAAAGTTAAAACGCCTAGGCTTGGTTAGAGGACTACCATCTCAAAATTTCATTCGTGACAGAGTATGTGATGCATGCACTAAAGGCAAACAGACCAGATCTTCCTTTAAACCCATATCTCAAGTAACCACCTCGAGATGTTTAGAACTGTTGCACATGGATCTTTGTGGACCAATTCCTTACAAAAGTCTAGGAGGTCGTTCATATATACTTGTCATTATTGATGATTATTCTAGATTTACTTGGGTTTTATTTTTGAAGGATAAGACAGAGGCTTACCCAGAATTTGAGAAACTATACAGGCAACTCAAGGTCCTTACAGGACTCAGTTTGGTGTCTATAAGAACTGATCATGGAAAAGAGTTTGATAATCGAGATCAATTTGGAAAATTCTGTGATCAAGAAGAGGTTACACATAATTTCTCCAAGGACACCACAACAGAATGGTGTGGTTGAACGGAAGAACCGCACACTGGAAAACATGGCCAGAACCATCATCTGTGAGAACAATCTACCTCTTTTTCTGTGGGCTGAAATTATAAATGCTTCAAATTATATTCTCAACAGATGTACCATAAGGTCCTTCATGAAGAAAACACCTTATGAGCTGTTCAAAGGAAAAACACCAAATGTAGCTCATCTCAATGCTATTGGATGCAAATCTTCGTTCACAACAACGGCAAAAAGGCCTTAAGCAAATTTGAACCAAGAAGTGAAGAAGGAATTTTGGTAGGATATTCATTATCCAGCAAAGCCTACAGAGTCTACATTAAAGCATCCAGAAAGGTGGAAGAATCAATCCATGTTGTCTTCGATGAAACTTCCACCACTTCATCAGAAAGGTCCTCCATCAAATTCCAGATTCTTCAAGATGATGATGACGAGGACATCCCTCGCATATTTCAGCAAGGTCCTCTGCAACAAAATGAAGAACCTCCTTCTGATGACACCATGCAATCAACATCAGAACATGAGGAACATGAAGCTCAAGGACCTCCGCATGATGAAGAACAAGGACATTCCTCAACAGAAGGACAAGGAACTTCCTCAAGTGAAGGACAAGGACCTTCACCAACAGAAACTCCTCAAATGGCTGATACTGCACAGCAAAACATCGAGGAGTCATCAAGGACCTTCAGGTTCAAACCTGCTCATCCAGCCGACAATCTCCTTTCAGGTCTGGAAACAGGTATTAGAACTCGATCCTCTCTTTGAAATTTCTGTGCCTTTCACGCATTTGTTTCTCAGATTGAACCTAAAGGACCTGAAGAAGCTCTAAAGGACAACAATTGGATCCTAGCTATGCAAGAAGAGTTAAATCAATTCGAGCACAAAAAAGTATGGAAGCTTGTCCCAAGACCCAACCACCATCAAGTAATTAGTGTAAAATGGGTCTACCGCAATAAATTAGATGAACATGGCACTGTCACAAGAAACAAGGCAAGACTAGTTGCAAAAGGATATAATCAAGAAGAAGGCATTGATTATGAAGAAACCTTCGACCAAATTGCAAGACTAGAGGCCATTCGGATACTCCTTGCCTATGCTGCATCAACTCACATGAAGCTATATCAAATGGATGTCAAAAGTGCCTTCCTAAATGGATACCTAAAGGAAGAAGTCTATGTGGAACAACCTCCAGGATTTGAACAAAATCCAGACACTCATGTTTACAAACTTCAGAAGGCCCTTTACGGGCTGAAAACAAGCTCCCAGAGCCTGGTATGAAAGGCTAAGCTCGTTCCTCTTATTAAATGGCTTCACAAGAGGAATCATAGATAAAACTCTCTTCATTAAACCCTCAGGTCAGGACTCTACTATAATTCAAGTTTATGTAGATGACATTATATTTGGTGCTACTAATGAATGTTTAGTGAAGGAATTCTCTGATCTAATGAGTAAAGAGTTTGAGATGAGTCTTGTGGGGGAACTAAGTTTCTTCCTTGGCTTACAAATCAAACAAAACAATGATGGCATCTTTCTCAACCAAAGTAAGTATATCAAAGAGCTTCTGAAGAAATATGGATTAGAGAATGCTAAACATTGCAACACCACAATGTCCTCCACACTACAACTTGATCAGGATCTACACGGTAAGGACGTTCCTGATAAGCAGTATCGAGGTATGATAGGATCTCTACTTTACTTAACTGCAAGTCGTCCAGATATAATGTTTAGTGTTTGCTTATGTGCCCGTTTTCAAAGTGCACCCAAAGAATCTCACTTGATTGTTGTCAAAAGAATTTTGAAGTATCTCGCAGGCACCTAGGACCTTGGTCTATGGTATCCCAGGAACAATACACCGAACCTCATTGGATACACAGATGCTGACTTTGCTGGTTCCAGAACTGATAGGAAAAGCACCTCTGGAGGCTGCCAAATGCTAGGATTCTCTCTAATCTCCTGGCAATCCAAGAAACAGAATGTCGTTGCCCTTTATACTGCAGAAGCAGAATATATAGCAGCAGGTGCATGCTGTGCTCAAACACTATGGATTAAACAGCACATAAAGGACCTTGGAATCGACCTATCAAAAATTCCCATCAAGTGCGATAACAAGAGTGATATTCAAATCACCAAGAATCCAGTCCAGCACTCCCGTACCAAACACATTGAAGTACGACATCATTTTATCAGAGATCACGTTGACAAAGGCCACATTACACTGGACTTTGTCCCCACTCATCAATAACTGGCAGATATCTTCACCAAGGCCCTTCCTACTGAGCAATTCATCAACAATCGAAGGGAACTTGGCATGTTGCAACCTGACGACCAGTTGAGGGGGAGCTAGCATCCCTCTATCCAGGGGGAGCAAAGGTCGTCTAGCACCAGGTATGTTTTACTTAAAGGCTCTATAAGGTCCTTGACATTGTTGTCACAGAACCACATTGTGCCTCATCTTTATCAATAGCAAACCTGGCAATGAAGTTACGCAACAGTTAATCAATAACTGCTTTGCTTAACTCAACATATTGATTTTCAAAATTTTCAAAATTCTCCTCTCTCTCTCCTTTTCCCCTTTACGTCAGTTTCCCTCATTAACACCACACGGTTACCAAAATATTTTTTCCAATAACTTCCCAAAATCTTTCCAAATCATTCTCTTTTCCCACTTTTCAAAACCCATCCCATCATAATCAATCATCTCCCAACCGTCATTTTTACCTTCCCCAGTTAACTCTTCCACAATCAACTCCTTCCCCATTTACCATTCCCCCTCCTTCCTTATCCGAACATTCAACCACCCTTCTCCTCTATTTAAACCCTCTTCTTTTTATCCTTCTCTCCCGTCACTGTTCGGTTGTGATTTTTGTGGTTTTATAAGTTAGGGATGTCGGTCTCAGGGATGGGTGTGAGGCTTGATTAAGGTAATCGGTTCGTGTAAAGGAGTTTTTCTCAAGTGCGGAAAGCGATAAATTATGTAAAGAAAGCATTTAAATCTAACCTAGATATGATAATAATAAAGAAAGCAATTAAAAGAAAGCAATTAAAAGAAAGTAATAAAGAAAGCACTTAAAGATGAAAGCAATTAAAAGGCATGAATGAAGACAATGAATGAACAATGAAATTGGGAACGAGAAATTATACCTTTGATGACTAATCTTCAATAAACCTTCAATCTACACTTGAATTTCCCCCGAACAAACAAGAAATTGTGGTTTGGATTACCAAGAATCCCCCAAATTCTCACTAGTAAGTAGAATTGGAGTTCCTTGACCCTCCTCTCCACTAAAAATGGAGTTGATTGTGGCTAACACTATAAAGCTTGGAAAACAAGTCAACAATGGAGATTAGAGAGGAGAGAGAGAGAGAGAAAAAAAAAACTTGTAAAGCACTTCAATGAAGACAAGAGAGAGCTTGAGAGAGATTGAGAAAGCTTGAGAAAGTTGAATACAAATGCTAGAAATCAAAGAAAGCTTGAAGAACAATGAAGAACAATTGAAACTTGAAGAACAATTAAAGAGAGATTAAAGCAAATAAAGGAAAGCAATAAATCTAATTCTACTCCTAAACTACCTAGGCTAGTTGATATTTTTCTTGGATTAATACAAGAGGGTATTTATAGAAGAAGGAAAAATACAACCCAAAACCCTAGAACAAATCGCAGCACGCGCGTCTGCAGACAGAGTGGCTCGGGCGAGCCAGTGTTCTGGCTGGTGTCTTTGTTGCCCCAGAAGCCTGGCTCGAGCGAGCCAACAGATGGCTCGGGCGAGCCACTGTTCTGGGCAGTTTTTCCCTGCCGACTTCAAACGCGCATAACTTCTTCATCCGAACTCCGTTTTAGGCCCGTAAGATATCGATGGAAAACTCATGGTGTTTACTTTAAGGCTCCCAAAATTTCAGACCAATCAGAGTTGTAACAAAGGAGTTATGACCCAAAGGGTGAAGGCACGCGTATTTCAAACCTTTGAGTTTGTACCGTTCCCCTGTTTTGCGCCAATCTTGATATGGAATTTCCGGCTTCGGTTTCGCCTCGGCTCTCGGCTCGGGTTGACTTGGTTTGACTCGGCTCTCGGCTCGGGTTGACTTGGTTTGACTCGGGAAATAGCTCGGGATTCCCTAAAAACCTTCAATTAAGCCCAAACTTCTTCTAACTCCTAATTTTCCTACAAAACACTAAATCATTATATCTAATATATAAATAGGGGTTAAAACAAGCAAATATACCCTATAAAAGAGAAGAATTTCGGCTCGGAACGAGGCCGAACACCACTCCAACACAAGGGTTTGCTCGCCCCGAGCAAACTAAAATCGAAGAAAAGGACTAAAAACCCTAACTCACTTTCGCAGGAATCGAGGATGCATTTAGCATATGCATCAAGCCCTTTAAACCCCCCGGTAGCCCGGGTGGACGAGGTAGGTCTCGTGAGGGTTTATAGCAACTAGACCCACAAAAGCCATAGAAAAAGGGAAGAGGGAAAGTGAAAAACAAAACATGTTTAAAAGAAAAGAAAAAGAGAACTGCTCGTTTCAATGAATCAAGTCGTTTCAATTAAGAAAACGGTATTAATCCTCCAAAAGGAACCGTTATGAGCATCTCACAACGCCTAACCGAGACAACTGCCAATCTTAGAAGTTTTTGATTCCTTACACCTCATGTAGAGTTTAATCCCATTTGAAAGAGTTTTAAACAGTTCTAATCGATCCCGGACGACCCAAAAGACTCACACCCGAGCTTACAAAACAGCGAAACGAACAAAGGAAAGGAAAGAGTTGCCCCTCCGCATTTGGTCGCTTCGCCCTTGGTGAGGGTCGCAGGTGATGCAAGGAAGAGCCCCTCACTTTATTAACACTTCAAACTTTTTCTTCTTTTTAATGTCGGTATTAGCCTTATTTTCGGGAATTGGACGGCCCATAAAAGGGGTATACCCTCCCAACACGGTCTTTTCCATTCGCCTCTCCGTCGCAAAGCGATATAGGAGGAGGGTTAAGGGGCATCCGTGCCGTACCACTGATACCGGGCCCGTGTAGGTTGGCTAAGTGTATGGTGGTTGATGTCGTAAAGCCGACACGCCCCACTTAGTCAAATTATTTAATTTTGCTGCTATTTTCTTACTTTTGCTTTGGCTTTTGCTTTTTCTCTTTTTTTTTTTCTTTTTCTTTTTAGAAAACAAGCTCGGATATGAACCCCTAGAATCTCCCAGTTTCAACCAGAACATAAAAAGACGAAATGGGATCTCACTAGACACTTGATGAAAAGAATCTAATTAAGGTAAGTCATGACAATCGCCCAAGTTAGGGTCGAAAATGCTCAAACCGGTTTCTTTCAAAGAAGATTAAGAACGACTTCCTGATTTCAACAACGAAATCCAAGAAACAAAGCAAAAACAAACACAAAACGAAAAACGAAAACGTTCAAGGTTTTTCACTCCCTTTTTTCTTCTTTTCACACAAAATTTTTCAAATTTTTCGACACAAACTACGAAAAACGAAAACAAAGACTCAAAACTAGATGATCTACCCATGACAAATGGAAGTACCACCGAAGGGTGTCACAAATAAGGTAGAAAACCTAAAAACACACAACAAACACATAACAAACAATAATTGGTGGCGACCCGAGCCCACACGGCTCCAACAACAATAATATCCCAACATTCACACTCAAGGGGTTCGCCACCCAAAAAGAAAATCAAGCATGCATCATGGATTATCGATATATTCATATAAAGAGAGGGTGGCAAGAAGGTACCTCAAGATCTTCAATTAAAAGCACTCAATCCACGATCCAAAGAACATCACACCATAGGTTAGAAATAAACAAGAAAAACATACTATGTGTGATGGTTCATATGCAAAATAAAAAAAGGAAAAACAAACTATACAAGACACTAAGGACTAAAATATTTACAAAACGACTCTTTTTTTTTCCTTTTCTTAGACTCGAATACCGGAATGCATACTACCCTCCCACTCCAACACAAAGAGGTTGTCGTGTTCTCAAAATGGAAACAGAAGTAGGTAAGCAAGCACCCCAAAATAAAAGAAAAAGACACACACAAAAAGAAAATAAAAAAAGAAAAGAAAGACCAACTCACTAATTATACAAGAAGGGTGAGGAAGGATATTACCTCAAAGGCATCTTATCAAGAAATTCACTCCTTCTCACCTCAAGATATCGGGCATCATGTTAGAACCATTCAACGCCCGGAGTAACAAATCATGCATCCTCTCATGCATCTCAGAATGGTGGTGGTAAGAGCACACTCGCAATAGCACATAAACAAACATTAGTGCCCTTAACAATTTATCAAATGCTTTAGAAAAGTCATAGAACTTATGAAATTCATGAATATACAAGACTTTTCTAGGCACGGTGAAAGAAGACATGACAAATGGATCCTCCCATTGACTCGTAAATGGAGATTGGGTATACAAATCAACAGAAGGAGGTAATACAACACATTTTTGAATATGCTCATGTGAAGACTTGGATGCAAACAATGGTTCAAACTCAATTTCCATGCAATTTTCATCAATCACAAATTCCAAATCACCACTTTCATCCAAATAATCATCACAATCGTCAATAGGTGATAAGGAAAACAGAGGGTTAGACCACATCATAACACTCCCAACATCACACACAAGCACATCTTCATCTTCATCAATATCAGACTCACTAGAAGAACTATCAACATCAAAAGACAAAGGTGCATCATCCAAAGCAACATCAAAAGTGAAAGTGGAAGGTTCAGGGTCATAACTCATCGTGAATGACTCATAAAGCATGTCATCATCAAAAGCATCATCATCAACAACCAAGTTCAAACAATCATGATCAATCCCCAAAGAATTATGCTCATCATCACAGGTATGCACATCAATGGACTCACATACAAGGGTAGCTAAAGCCTCACTAATGCAATGATCCTCAATGAAAGTGAACAAATCGTTGTCAAGCACACATTCAATCACAACATATTCAATTTCACTCTCAACAAGATCATGCTCAATTACATCATGACATTCACTAAACTCAATCTTTTCTTCACATAAAGGCATGGACAAGGGTGTTGACAATAGTTCATCATCTAGCATGTTTTCAACTAATTCTACATCATCACACACAAAATCACCATGTTCCTCATGCTCATTAGGTGGGGCTGGAGCTAAGGAATTACTAAGTAGTCCAAGGCATGGTCGGTTATAATAGTCATCATCCTCATCATACACAGCAGAATCAACATGCATTTCAGGACTCAAAGACGATGAATGACCTATTTCAACATTCGAATCAACCATTTGTGAATAAGGAGTTACTACCCTTTGATTACTTTCATGGACAAATTCACGCATATACTCATTCATGTTCGCACATAATTTTTCTACTTCTGCCTTGAAGGAAACCACTGTAGCTTGCAAACAAGAAATTGAACTATGATACGGCGAATCACACAAGGAGCACACGAAAGGAGACTCATCGGCACTTTGAGAAAGTTCATAACAGTTTTCCACATATCCCCCATCATAAGATTGATCATCAACATACACGGGGTATTCACATGATTGTTTAGTTTCGGTCCCAAAGGGTGGTGCATAAGGAGGTTAGAAGCTAGGACTAACATTTTGTTGTTCAAACTCATAGGAATCCCTAGACAACCATTCAAGTAACTCCCATGCTGGTTCTTCTCCTAAACTAGAAAACCCGTAATAATCTAAAAGGTTTCGGGTCTCATAATTCACACCCTCACTAACAATTCCCAACAAATTCAATGTATCATAAAAAATGCTATACAATTCACATTGAGCACGATAATCATGTAATCTAGCAAAATACCTCCAAAATATTTCATGCTCAAATTGAGGGAATTGGGGACTATCCATAACTCTCTTTTTTCTATTTTTCTAATTTTCTATTTTTTTTCTTTTCTTATCTCACTTTTTTTTCGATATTCAAGTTTTTTTTTTCGCTACATTTTTTCTAGCATAATCAAGAAAGCAATAAACTATGTACACACAAACCAATAGCCTTTTCTACCAAATAACGCCATACCCGGCAACGACGCCATTGTTTGGTTGTAATTTTTGTGGTTTTATAAGTTAGGGATGTCGGTCTCAGGGATGGGTGTGAGGCTTGATTAAGGTAATCGGTTCGTGTAAAGGGGTTTTTCTCAAGTGCGGAAAGCGATAAATTATGTAAAGAAAGCATTTAAATCTAACCTAGACATGATAATAATAAAGAAAGCAATTAAAAGAAAGCAATAAAGAAAGCACTTAAAGATGAAAGCAATTAAAAGGCATGAATGAAGACAATGAATGAACAATGAAATTGGGAACGAGAAATTATACCTTTGATGACTAATATTCAATAAACCTTCAATCTACACTTGAATTTCCCCCGAACAAACAAGAAATTGTGGTTTTGATTACCAAGAATCCCCCAAATTCTCACTAGTAAGTAGAATTGGAGTTCCTTGACCCTCCTCCCCACTAAAAATGGAGTTGATTGTGGCTAACACTATAAAGCTTGGAAAACAAGTCAACAATGGAGATTAGAGAGGAGAGAGAGAGAGAGAGAGAGAGAGAGAGAGAGAGAGAGAGAGAGAGAGAACTTGTAAAACACTTCAATGAAGACAAGAGAGAGCTTGAGAGAGATTGAGAAAGCTTGAGAAAGTTGAATACAAATGCTAGAAATCAAAGAAAGCTTGAAGAACAATGAAGAACAATTGACAACTTGAAGAACAATTAAAGAGAGATTAAAGCAAATAAAGGAAAGCAATAAATCTAATTCTACTCCTAAACTACCTAGGCTAATTGATATTTTTCTTGGATTAATACAAGTGGGTATTTATAGAAGAAGGAAAAATACAACCCAAAACCCTAGAACAAATCGCAGCACGCGCGTCTGCAGACAGAGTGGCTCGGGCGAGCCAGCGTTCTGGCTGGTGTCTTTGTTGCCCCAGAAGCCTGGCTCGGGCGAGCCATCGCTCGCGCTTTTTCCCTGCCGACTTCAAACGCGCATAACTTCTTCATCCGAACTCCGTTTTAGGCCCGTAAGATATCGATGGAAAGCTCACGGTGTTTACTTTAAGCTCCCAAAATTTCAGACCAATTGGAGTTGTAACAAAGGAGTTATGACCCAAAGGGTGAAGGCACACGTATTTCAAACCTTTGAGTTTGTACCGTTCCCCTGTTTTGCGCCAATCTTGATATAGAATTTCCGGCTTCGGTTTCGCCTCGGCTCTCGGCTCGGGTTGACTTGGTTTGACTCGGCTCTCGGCTCGGGTTGACTTGGTTTGACTCGGGAAATAGCTCGGGATTCCCTAAAAACCTTCAATTAAGCCCAAACTTCTTCTAACTCCTTATTTTCCTACAAAACACTAAATCATTATATCTAATATATAAATAGGGGTTAAAACAAGAAAATATACCCTATAAAAGAGAAGAATTTCGGGTCGGAACGAGGCCGAACAGTCACCATCTTCCCAGTCTTCGTCGTCCTCTACCCCACCATCTCCTTCCTTTTTTCCATTATTCTCTTTGTCTCTTCAAACATGAAGAAACGTCCAGCCCTCAAAAACACTGCCCCATCCCCTTCTGCAGGGGTCGCCAAACGACTCCGGTCATGAAAGTCGTCCCCCAATCCTCCAGAATCCATTCAATCTCGCTCATCCTCATCCACCGCCCTTGCAATCCAACCTCAACCACAAGCCCTCCATGCAATCACCCACGAACACCGTCTGCAAACTCTTGCTAACCGCCAAATTTTATGCTGTAAAAATGTCGACGTCGATGCCCTTCTCCCCATCTTCCCATCATTTTCTACACTGAAGGAACTTGGATGCTACACCTTCTTTGACTGTGAACCGGTAATTTATCCCTCTCTCATGCTTGAATTCTTTGCAAATCTCATTCCAGACTCAAAACGACCTTCTGTCAAATCGCTTGTTTCTGGGGTTGAAATTCTGCTGACCCCCACCCTCGTTGAACGCATCCTTCACCTCCAACCCAGTCCAACCAAACCACCTTTATCCATCGCGTCTGACCCCAAACAAGAACTCCGTCGACAATTTGCTCGCCCCACTGAGCAGAAGAACACTCAGTACACCAGCCTGACGGCTGAAGCCCGTTTCCTTTATTATACCCTGGTTCGTACAATCCTTCCCCGGGGTACAAACAAGGAAACCATAAATGAAGTCTGTGCCATTTTCATCCTGAACGTCCTCAACAATCGTCATCCTGACCTTGGCGAACTAGTTGTCCAACATTTCCTCAAAGCTGCTGCCTCTCCTTCTGGCCCCCTCCCCTATGGGAACCTGCTTACAAAGATCTTTCGCCATTGTAATGTTCCCCTTGACAATGCTGAGATGTCCTCCTTCAATTTACCCAAAATTGGTCCTTCACTCCTCATCTCCCTTGGGTACCAGCAGCAGCCAAATGGCTCCTGGCTTCATCTTGATGAGGTCAAAGCTGCAGAAGCTTCCAGCTCTGCTGCTGCCACAAAAGATGCCTCCAACGCCCTTCAGACTCATCTTTCCAACATCAACTCTGCTGTTGAGGCCCTTCACCAGGAGGTTCGTCAACTGCAACAAGAGGTAAAGGCCCTTTCTGAGGCACGTTCTGCACTAATCGAGGCAGTCTCCTTTTTGAAGAATGTTGCTCCAGCAGGCATACAGGCTCCCCCAAGCACACCCACTCCAAGCTCTCCAAATATTTCCCTCGACTCTACTCCAGCAGATCCCCAGTCCTAATTCCCCTTCTCTCTTTTCTTTTCTTCTATTGCTATTTTGAACACTTTTTTTTGCCAAACATTCCTCGTGTTTCCTTTTTGCTTGAAAGTCAAAAAGGGGGAGATGAACTTTGCATAGTATGGTAGCCCTTCTTATGGCTTTGCATCAGGGACTGTACAAACAAACTAAAACTGTCTTTTGCTATATCCCTGTATGAATGATCTATTTGTGTTATATATATGCTGTACATACTATGCTTGTATCTAGTTTTTGTCTTTCACTCAAAAAGGGGGAGATTGAAGAACCCCTTTTGAGAATGAAGTAAAGGACGTTCACTCACCGCATGGCAAGGACGTCTTCGACAATGACCCTGAAGGACATTGACACTACTCAGCAGTTTTGAAGTGAAAGACAAATACCGACATTTAATCAGGGAAGTTGTTTCTTTTGGCAAGAATATGTTTTTTCCTTATTATCGTCCAAACTAAACTAATGGATTTCATGCTCTATCGTGCAGATAAAATCAAGGAAGAAAAAAGGAAGGAGCTCTCAAGATCTCGTCGAAAAGAGGAAGCAAAATTGCAAATCAACTAAGAAAGGAAATCGGAGCAAAAGCAGAAGCCTTCTTCAACGGATACAAGATCAAGCACAGCGCTTTAAATATACACACTCAAGACGAAGACAAGCAACGATTCCACGGAAGAAATCGGGTGTTCAAAATAGAAATCGAGTTTTCTGTTTTGGTGTTCTTGAGAGAGTTGGTGTTTTGAGTAGCGTGAGTGAAATCAATCCTTAACGGATCTAGGATTGATTGTTGCTTGTGTAGTCGCATCCTAGACGGAATTAGGATCGACAGTGTTTGAACACCAAAGTTCGAATTTGGTGTGTGTTAATTTCCCAGAAATAAGAAGCGTCCTTGCAAGGCGCTTGGTTCATTGTAAAACCTAAGGACATTCACCCTAGGTTTATCTCATTCTGTCGGCAATAAAGGAAGTTATTCATTTTATATATTTTGTCCTTTATTTCCTCTATTTCTGCTCCGTGTAAAGAAAATTCTCAGTCTGTTTTGACTGTGAACCTAACGTCCTTGTTAAGTTGTGATTTGTGTAGAAAAAATCAGTAACCCTATTCACCCCCCCTCTAGGGTTCTTTCAATATATATATATATATATATATATATATATATATATATATATATATATATATATATATATATATATGGGAATGGATCACATGAGCATAGAGCTTATATGAGCATGTGAGCATCAAAGCATTTGCGGACACCAAGTATTGTTTTAATGGACATCAAATATGAATGGTTGACATCAAGTGGGATATTTGATGTCCATGAAAACAATACTTGATGTCCACCAGAAATGTTTTGATGCCCACATGCTCATATAAAGTCCATGCTCATGTGATCTATTCCATATATATATATATATATATATATATATATATATATATATATATATATATATAGGGAAATTGGACTCTAATAATCCCTACTATCACAAATTGTATGGCAATAATCCCTACTATCATTTTGGATTCTTGTGGTCCAAAAAAAATAAAATTGTATTGTAGTGGTACAAAATCCATTACCACATTCTTTTTATTTTTCCATGCCTAACCCATATTGTTTTTGTTTTTTTTGGTTCCTACCCCTAGATAGGTAACGAAGTGTAGTTACTAAAACATTTTTAAAATTATTTTTTTGAGATTCCAAGCAATTATTATGATTTTTTAAAAGGAATAAAATTTAAAAAAATCATAAAAATTGAAAACAAATTGAAAAAAATTGGGAGAAATGTTGTAAATTCATTAAAAATCGTGGTAAACTGTTATACGATGTTTTGAATCAAATGCAACACTAAATCTATGATATTTAGCGTATACACTCGATTTTGTCCCACTACAATACAATTTTATTTTTTTTTGGACCACCAGAATCCAAAATGATAGTAGGAATTATTGTCATACAATTTGTGATAGTAGGGATTATTAGAATCCAATATCCATACATGTATATATATATATATATATATATATATATATATATATATATATATATATATATATATATATATATGGAAATTGGATTCTAATAGTCTCTACTTTTGCAAATTGGATGACAATATATATATATATGTAGGGGATATTGGATTCTAATAATCCCTACTATCACAAATTGTATGGCAATAATCCCTACTATCATTTTGGATTCTGGTGGTCCAAAAAAAAATAAAATTGTATTGTAGTGGGACAAAATCGAGTGTATACGCTAAATATCATAGATTTTGTGTTGCATTTGATTCAAAACTTTGTATAACACTTTATCACGATTTTTAATGAATTTACAGCATTTCAGTTTTTTTCAATTTTTTTTCAATTTTTTATGATTTTTTCAATTTTATTCCTTTTAAAAAATCATAATAATTGCTCGGAATCTCAAAAAAATAATTTAAAATATGTTTTAGTAACTACACTTCGTTGCCTATCTAGGGGTAGGAACCAAAAAAACAAAAATGATATGGGGTAGGCATGGAAAAAAAAAAAGAATGTGGTGATGGATTTGGTACCACTACAATACAATTATTTTTTTTTTGGACCACCAGAATCCAAAATGATAGTAGGGATTATTGTCATACAATTTGTGTAAAACCCAAAAAAATCCAAAGATGTTGACCGTGACGTCGTTAGTAAATTAGGTTTGACTTCGTTATTTATTATTATTCGTTTGTGTTTATTTTTGCTAACACTTGAGCTCGTAGGATCGTGAGAGACTAACAAGGGTATATCGGTAATTTCATGGGTTTAGTATTATTAGTTTCACCCTTTTTATTATTAGTATTACTGTTAATATTATTGAGTTATGTGATTAATTACGTGAATATTACTTGCTACGTGATTCTATTAATATTATTATTATTATTATTATTATTATTATTATTATTATTATTATTATTATTATTAGTGTTATTAGTTGTTTTTAGGAAAATCATATTTTAATTGTTTTAGTGTTGGGTTGGGTTGGGTTAGGATTAGGATTAGACTAATTGGGCCCTAATTAAGTGGGTAGTATAAAAACCTCTTTTTCTCTCCCTCAAACCCTAATCCCTTCAAACCCTAACCCTAGCTAATTCTCTCTCCCTCTCCCATCTCTCTCTCCCCGTCCTCTCTGTCGCGCCCCAGCAGCTGCCGCCACCAGCCGGACGCCACCGCAACCACCGCTCCTTCCCTCTCTCGTTCTTTCTCTTTTTCTCTCTCCCTCTCGATCTCCCTGTCTCTCTCGCCTCCTGCCACCGCAACGCCACCACCAACCGCCACCTTGGTCGTCGCCGTCGACTCCCGACCACCAGACGACCGTCGCGCAACCTCCGTCATCACTGGAAACCACCCCGACGCGAAGAAACAATACCGACCACGTTCTGACGTTTCACTCCGCAATCGACGACACCATTGCGACTCCGACCACCCCGTCCGACGCCCCGTTGCCCGTCGACGCCTGCCCTGACTGTCGCTGCTCTGCCCTAACCCTAAACGTAAACCCTAATTTTTTTTACAAATTCTTTTCTTTCCTTATTTCTGATTTTTATTATTATTATTATTGTATTATTATTATTATCATTGTATTATTATTGTTATTTTTCTTGATTGGTTAATCTTGTAATTTTGGTAATTAGGGTGTAAATTTTGCTAAGTTATTATTTGTAATTAATTGTTCTTGTATTGTTTTTATTTACATGTAATTTGTCTAATTCTTTATATGTAATCTTGTATGTTTTAATTTGGTGTATTAGGGTTGTAATAGTTGTAGTAAAATTATTATTGTTCAATTGTTTGTTGTACCTTGTTTTCTTGTGAATCATGTTAGGGTTTTAGATAACATTATTATTGTATGCATGAATTCTTAAAGTTTAATTACTTGGATTAATTCTTGAATTATTAGTTAAGTTTTCACATATTCTTTAATTCAATCATGTTTAAATCTTGTTAAATAAGTTAGGTTGTTTGAATTACTAAAGTTCGATTCTTGTTTACTAATTTATATTCTTGCATTGATTGAATCTTGTAAAAAAAGAAGTTAGTTGTTAGGATTCTTGATTGGTAGTTTAAATATTTATATGTTCTTTAATTTTATTCACATGTTCTTTAAGACCTTTCTTGATTCTTGATTAAGAAATTCGTAGTTACATTTATCCTTTATAATTCATATAGGTCAAGCATGTTAGGATTATTAAAGTTATGTTTTTATGCATGATTAGGGTGTTGGTTATCAAATTTCTATTCGTGTTTTATTAAGCAAGTAATTACATGTTTCTTTGGGTTGTGATATGTTATATCATGGTTAATGTTGTGTGTAATTAAGTTAGATTGATTAAAGTTGGTTCTAGTGAGTTTTAATTTTAGAATTATGAAGTTGGACCATGGGTTGAGTTAGGTTAAAGACTTTTAACCTTAGTCACTGTTTTAGGCCCAAATTAGAACCCCGGGACCGAATGGTGAAGGTTAGAACCGAATTTATAAATTAAATAAGAACCTGGATCGGGACAGTTTCATTAGTGTCTAAAGATCGGGTCACCACGGCTAGTGTAGTTGTCTTTTGATCGAACCCTTTGGAGTGGAGCTTCCCTTAGATGTTAGCTTTAATAGGAATTTTACGGACCGGACGTTGGAATTTTATAATTCGAGTTATACCCCGATTACCAGACCGAGGTCAGATCTGGAGAGTTTGGGAAGATGACGGTTTTTGAGGACATTAAAGTGTGTGATGGGTCTCGAGTTCAACTTAAGAGTTTTAGTAGAAATCCCGAGGTTTCCGAAAAGTCCAAAACCAGACCCATAGGAGGTCGGGAAGTCAAGTTACGACCCTTTTTATGTGGATGCTGTAATCTGTTTTGTTAATGTGTGTTATTAATAAAAGTGTTGTTGTGTGAAAGTGACGCTTTGAGCTGGTTATGTGATTACTTGGAATGTATTAAATGTTTTAAAATGTAAATTCATGATTGATAGGAACCTATAGGGTTCCTAGGGGAGGGTTAGTTGGAAGGTAGTTAATACTAACTTGAAAGGGCACGTTTTGATTAGAATAATTATTCTATTTTAGGCCCGAGCTAATTCTCGTCGTTAGTGAGCTCAAGTGTGTTCATTTTTGCTGTGAAGTGAAGCTAACCAGGTAATGTCTATGCTCTAATCCCCACCGGGATGCTCTTTAATTGTGTTTTAATGTTTTCTAACCTGTTTTGAGAATTGCATCCCGAAAGGGGACTTTATGTCGAAAATGTGGCCATCTGTTTTGATATTTATTTGTGATTGTTGATTTATGAGTTGAGAAATTGTGATGGTCTTTTATGAGTAGTTTTGTTACTGGTTTTAATAACTTAGGTTGGGTTTGACTTGAGAGTTGTGAGTTGAGTTTTGCATAAGATACTAATAACTCAAGTGAAACATTAAGCGGGTTTGTTCTTTGATGCCTTTGGTAGGCGGTTACTTTTATGCCTTTGGTAGGCGGTTACTTTGATGCCTTTGGTAGGCGATTACTTTGATGCCTTTGGTAGGCGATGTTTGATGCCTTTGGTAGGCGATTATTATATTTATGCCTTTGGTAGGCGGTTACCTTGATGCCTTTGGTAGGCGATGTTACTATATGGGATTTGATATCCCGCCCGCATAATAAAATGAATGAGTTGGGTTACAGTTGTATGGGTTAAACGGTTTATTAAAAGGTTTGACTTGTTTCCCCTTCCTCAAATGAATTGAAATGAGCTTAACTCGTTTTAAACGTTAGGGGTAGACATTATTGAGATTTCTCCCTCATTTTTTAAAATGTTTTGTTTTCAGGTGATGATCAATATGCTGGGGACGAGAATTAGAAGTGAGGACGACATGTCTAGGAGTCGTTAATTTCGTTATGCTTCTTTTTGAAAGACTTGAAGTTAGTTGAGGTTTATATTCTAAGTATGAGTTTGTTAGTTGGTCACCGTTGATAGACAGTCGTTGTTTTTTTTCCTTCTTGCCTTGTATTCCTTCGGGGATACGGCAGTGACGCCCAATAAGAGTTTAAGTCTTCCGCTAAATTTTGTCTGTTAACGTTAGTTTGACTTTGACTTTTCGATAATTGAATTTTCGGAGCGTTACAATTTGTGATAGTAGGGATTATTAGAATCCAATTTCCCTATATGTAGTGGTACCAAATCCATCACCACATTCTTTTTATTTTTTCATGCCTATCCCGTATTATTTTTTTATTTTTTTGTTCCTGCCCCCAGATAGGTAATGAAGTGTAGTTGCTAAAACATTTTTTAAATTAATTTTTTTAGATTCCGAGCAATTATTATGATTTTTTAAAAAGAATAAAATTGAAAAAATCATAAAAAATTGAAAAAAAATTGGAAAAATTGGGTGAAGTATATATATATATATATATATATATATATATATATATGTAACGCCCTGGAAATTCAATTCTAAACTTAACGGGCAAAGTCAAACGTTGACTAACAATAACAGCGGTAGACTCATTTTTTTTCTTTTTAATTGGGCGTTACTGCCGTATCCCCGAAGGAATACAAGGCAAGAAAAGAAAACTAACAACTAATCATTAATTTACTTGAATTTAATAAACAAGAGAACTTTCAATTTCTAGAACAACACAAACTAAGCATCACTAACTTCAATTATAAAACATAAACTAAACTTATTCTCAAACTAACTTCGTCGTCCTCACTGCTAGTTCCCATTTCCATCACAAAATTCTTCACCTGAAAACAAAACATTTAAAACCTGAGGAGGACTCAATAATGTCTACCCTTAACCGTTAAAACAATTCAAAATCCATTTCAATTCATTTTTGGGGGAGGAGTGAACAAGTCAAATCTTTTCGAAACCAACTTTCTTTCCCAACCAACCAAACCATCTTTCAGAATTATTAAGCGGGCGGACCTTGCTTATTTGGCCCTCAAAGTCAAAAGACTTCACAATAATCATATCACAATCTCAATCTCAATCTCAATATCAATCTCAATCAATCACAATCTCAATCATACGGATGGCCATCCATTTCACACACGTGCATATAACTAACCCCGGGGAAGTAGCACCTATCAGGCATCCCTGATCTCTTGACAACCCCCCTATAGGATGCCGAGAACCTGGTCTGCGGGGGCGTTTCCCGAACCCGCATTTACGTCACGTTTGAATTATTAATCAGGTTTCAATATCGTACCAATCCAACTCAAACAATCCAATCCAATCCAATCCCAAATTTCCAAAACCATTTCCAAATCACACGTAAACGATTGTCCACATTTTTCCAACTCAAAGAAACATATCAATATCCAATCAGACAGCCAATTTTACAATAAAATCCCCTTTCGGGATGAAATTTCCAAAATATAGTAAAACCATAAAACACATAAAACGCATCCACAAGGGGATTAGGACATAGACATTACCTGACAATTCTTCTCCTTACTTCAGAACACACTTGAGCTCACTATATCGAACGGTTTAGAGCGCGCCTAGAAATAACGAAATTTCTAAAATTAAAAATGTGTCGTACGGAGTTAACGCAATCTAATTTCTTCCTAACCCACCCCTAGGAACACTATAAGGTTCCCATCAATCATAGATTAACATTTTAAAAATATCTTACATTATCAAACTATCACGTATCACAACACTTCCATATGACAAACAATTAAATAATTTACACATAACAACACATTTATTCAAAAGAAAAATAGCTGGACAGATTGCAACGTCTGGATAAAACGAATCATAACTTAACTTCCTGACATTCTATGGGTACGGTTTTGGACTTTCTGGAAACCTCGGGATGTCTACTAAAACTCTTATGTTGACCCCGAGACCTAAAACACTCCCTAAGGTCCTCAAAAATAGCCAATTACAGAACTTGTCTAGTTCTGACCTAGGTGCGTTATTTGGGTCGTAACTCAGAATATATACCTCCAAATCCCGATCTGTAAAATTCCTATGAAAGCTAACATCCTAAGATATTTCTAGACCAAAAGGTAGGGCTAAATATTAACTACACAATAAATGGTGACCGATATCGTACGACTCATAAATTCTGTCCAAATAGACCCGTTTCTATTTTGGGTTTTTCGATCCTAATCAAACCATTCCAGGACCCTAAATTAAGTCTCTAAACAGTCTACTTAAGGTCAAGTACTTTCCCTTTCACCCCCTAACACATCCAAGGTCAAACTATACTTTAGGTGACACCAAATTCTCACATAAACACATTAAATTTCAAAGTAAACATTTTCTTTAAAAACATAACGTAAAGGTCACAATAAAACTCAAATTTTTGGCATCGAACCTCATGGTCATAAACCATACACAACAAGGGCACTAAACCTTCATCCATAACAAAAATTTAAATCCTTTCTAAATAAGAGAAAAAAAATTTAATAAAACTCATAATAAAATGTAACGTATTATAATAAATAATAATATTACGATTTCCTTATCAAAGATCGAAACTTTACTAAACATAATATAATTTAATTTGCATAAATAACAAGGAAAGTTTATAAATACTCCGTTTAAACAAAATCATAATATAATAATAACACTTATAACTCTCAAAATAATTAAAAGTTCAAAATTTGAAACTTGAAATTGTCAAATAATTTGAGCATTAAAACGCAACTCCATTTAAAACTCAATCACAAGCATCATGACTCAATTATAACTCATAAAAATCATATTCAACTTCATCAAATCCTAAATCATGCATAATATATTTTAATACAAACCCCAAACGCAATCTATCAAAAACACACAATAACGGTCGTATATATATTAGCAACCAAGTAAAACAACTATACAATAATAATCATGATATAAGACAGAATTTATTCATGTAATACTTGCAACTTATTTCAAATATCATGAATTACTCTAATCAAGACTCTAACATCATGTACATAAAATAACAACATACTCACATATTAGCACCCATTAACAATATATAGAATTACAAACATTTACTTACACACTTAATAACAACTAGAAGTTAATCGCGTAAGAACTACACCCATTTGAATCAGGTTTATGCAAATAAATTGAACTATGAATAATAATGATAATAAAAGAAGTCAAACAAAACAGAATAGTTAGGTTTAGGGTTTACTGGCAGTTTTGGGTCATATTCGTTGGCGGCCAGGGGGAGTTCCAGTGAGGTCAGTGGCGGTGGTAGCGTCGTAGGACGGTGGGCGGTCGTCGGGAGTCACGGTGGTGGTCGGAGCGGCAACGAACGTCATAGCACAGTCGCACTTCCTTCATGTCTGACTGCTGCGACGACTTTTAGCGGCAGCGATGGCGGCGCGGTGGTGTGTGCTGGTTGTCTGGTGTCCGGGCAGCGACGACGGTGGTCGTCTGGCGGCGGCGCCTGCTGTGGCAGAGACGAGAAGAGAGAGAGAAAGAGAGGATGAACTCGAGGGAGGGGGAAGAGAGAGAGAGATAGAGAACGATAGGGAGGGGAGGACGGTGGTTACCGGTGGTGTCTGTGGCGGCGGTTGGGGTGGTCATCTGGTGGTTGGGCGACTTTAGTGGTGACGGTTACAACAGTAGCAGAGAGGGAGAAGACATGGAAGAGAATAGATTCGGTTTGGAGGTTTAAGTTAATTAAGGTAATTAAGAATGTTAACCCACTTAATTTAGTAAAACTAAACTTGGAGTACAAGCCCCTCTAACCGGCCACTAAGAAAATAATTAGTTAGGAAAAATATGGTTTTAAATTTCTAAAAAGCAATAATCTTTACTATAATAATAGGAGAATCACTTTGACTCTTCTCTCCTTAATTGTAGGAATATTGACCATTTGCCTTTTTTTCTTATCTTGAAAAGAAAAATTAACATCCCTCCTAATTTCTTTTGTTTTAATAATGACCCCTCCCAATTTCCTAACCACATGCATAGCCTCCCCCTCCTCTCCCCTCCCCTCCCCTCCCAATATTGTTTCAATAATAACAAATCAAAATAGAACTTTTCAAATTAAATTAAATTAAAATTGATAACACATATCAATCATGTAAAAACAAATGATAATAAAAAATTGAGGGAGTAAAATTATATTATAGACAATAAATTATATAGATATTACAAATGTAAAAATATATTTTCATGTAATAATGATAATTATAAATTAGGGATTAAAATTACATTATAGCAATTACCTATGATTTTAATTGAACGCATTTTTAAATAAACATACTTTTGTGAAAGTTTAATCTTATATTTTTTGAGAAAATAAATTAATAGAAACGTTGGTGCACATATAATATCAGAGATCGTCATAAGAAAAGAAAAATAAATAAATGAAATAAAGATAGCATAATTCAAATATTTCCTGTTTATTATGATATTTTGGTAGTACTATCATTTGAAAAACTAGATTTTGGAGTAATAAAGTGTAATCTATGTATATATAAAGTTGAACAATTATTTAGCAATACTTCCAAATTGTCGTATGCTTTTAAATGAAATATGCTTACTATCTCCATTTTATAATTTCTATTACAAAAGGGGTGTTGATGTCTTTGTTTTAGGGTATATATTTGAATTGTTTTATTATACTTTGTTGGTCATTCATTGGTATTGTTACATTTTTGTCTTTCAATTTGGTAATTTTTTCCCTTCTGTGTTATCGACCATGTGGTGTTTCATTTGATTATTGTAGTGTAATGCATTGGTATTCTTTACCTATTATTTTGTTTTTTTTAGCTGAAGCTATATTATTCATGAACATATATGTTTTGTGTTCGTAAATACAACAATGGGTGTCCTCTTTTCGTAAATACCAAGGTTCCGTTATTTTATGTTCGTCAAATATATGTTTTATATTGTAAGAGAGCTATCAATAATTTATCAATTGGTCATATATAGTAATCATAATTAATGGTTAAAGTTTTCCCATAAAGGTATAGTGTTTTTGGTTAATCAAATAGAAACAAGAAACTTAGGGAGTATATAATTTTTTTGAGCAAAAAAATAATCTACCATTAAAGATAGCAAGATAGCTTTTACCCTTTCCTCTTTAATTGTAGGAGCTTTGACCTTTCTCTTTTCCTTCACCAAAAAAAAAAAAAAAAAGTAACTACCTCCAAATTTCCACATGATGTTTATCCCCCAATACAGTCCCCAACTTCTTCAATATTAATCAATTAAAATCCACAACATAATGACTTATTTAATTAAGGGTATTTGATCACTACATTCGAGAGAGTAAAATTATATAATAGGCTTCAGATTATGTTGGTATTAAAAACATAATTTTTTTTATAATGATATTTCTTTGAAAACAATGATAATTAAACATTAGGGGAGTAAAATATGTTATAAACATGAAATTATCTAATGGTTTTTCCTTATGTAAATTTTTTAATAAAGAAAGATATTATAATAGGTAACTTTATCAATACCAAAATAATTACGTTGTATGAGGGAATAAATTTCTCTGCTACATATTGCAATTATAACAATGTAAATATCTACTAAATTTTCAGTTACTTATATGATTTATTTTAATAAGAAATTAAAAACTAACTAGATTATGTGTTTTATAGTAATCTATTGGCATAAAAATGCTCCCTCTTTTTATCAACTATATTAACTTGATTATTATATAATAGTTCTTTCTAGCATCCAAAAAAACTATTTAGTCCCTCATTTGAGATATTTATGCACCAAAAAAAACATACTTCCTCCATCTAAAACTTTTAATCACCATAAAATACATGCAACAAATTGGTAAAAATTTTGACTATTATCCTCAATATGTACACAATAATCTAATGTATGAAACTCACATTGGCAATATTAGATTTGTGTAAGAGTATAATCTAATAAAAATATAATCTTACTTTAGGACCTCGCAGGAAAATCCCCGAAGAAAACTTTCCAAGTGTCACCAAGAAGTGATGATCGAATCGAAAGAAGTTGCTTACTCTTTAAGTGGTTTGATGTCATTTTTCTATTTAGTTAAGTCTTTTGCGTTACTCTTTAAGGGCTATGAACTTATGTTTTTATTGAAATTTTGTTTTATTTGATCAAACAATTGCTTCTCTTTAGTTAAGTCTTTTGAACTTTATCTTGATGTATGATTATATTCATACCAAGAAATGCTCAGACATTTTTTAATTGATGGCGCATACCATTTATATAACGCTCGGGTATTTATTTTTTTATTCGGGGCAACGCCCGGGTATTTGCTAGTATTAAATATAGCCACAAAATTAATTAAAGCAAACCACATAAGCATCAAGTATTAACATATAAATTACTAAAATACCCTTATTCTCATGCATATCCATGCACGTAAAAAGACTATATTACCCTTGATAACCCCTTGACGGTCCTACGAGCTCAAGTGTTACCAGAAAAAATTGCTAATAAAATCTCAAAATTAACAGAGTCAACTTAATTAACTAACGAAGTCACGGTCAATGTATTCAATTTTTTCGGGGTCTTACACATCTTATCTAAAAGCTAAAATTTGATTAATATCCCTAAACCATAAAAATCCCACAGGTTTAATTTGTGATTTTATAGTTTTAACCTAAGGATTTAGAAGTGTATAAAGTACACGGAATTGGATACTTTTTTAAGGAAAAAATATCAGACATAAAATTGAAGGCTTTGTTTTTGCATATATATATATTGTTTGTCAAAAGTCATTGTTAAGATTTGTAATTAATTTTTAATTATTTTGTTACAAGTTTAATGATAAATAGTTTGTAACTTTTAATTAGAAAATCAGTTTTTTACTTATTTAAAATTTGCTTGCTAGAAATTGTGTTCATATATTATCCCTAAACCCTAAAAGTCAGTTTTATCTTTTTCTTCTTTTTGAGATTTATTTCAGAATATATATTTTTTTAAAAATCAATTTTAGGTTTTATTTAACTTCTTTTTAAGTTTATTTGCATTGGTCGGTTTTTGTAATTGATGTTAAGTAGTCTTTATCTGTAAAACCTCGAGTTTTAGGAGGAATGGAACCGTTAGTTCCCTTACCGGACCGTTAGGGGTAAGTTTAAGTTTCGAGGACGAAACTTCTTTTAAGAAGGTAATGATGTAAAACCCCGAAAAATCCAAAGATGTTGACCGTGACGTCGTTAATAAAATAGGTTTGACTTCGTTATTTACTGTTGTTCGTAATGTGTTTATTTATGCTAACGCTTGAGCTCGTAGGACTGTTGATGGGCTAACAACGGTAGAATAGTAATTTCCGCTGGTTAATATTGTTATGTGATTAATTACGTGAATATTATTTGCTATGTGATTATATGATTATTAGTATTAATATTAATATTACTATGATTAGTATTATTGGGTTTTTAGAAAATCAGTTTTTAATTGTTTTAAATGGGTTGGATTAGGATTAGATTAGATTAGTGCGCCTAATTGTGTTTTGGTATAAAACCCCCCTAAACCCATATCAAACCCTAATCTCTCTAACCCTAACCCTAATCTCTCCCTCCCTTCTCTCCGCCTCCACCACCACAGCCTCTGCCGCCACCACGTAGGTCGCCGCAACCACCCACCCACCGCCGCCTCTTTCTCTCTCTCTGTTTCTCTATCTCGTCCCTCACCGCACGCATGTCCGCCTCACTTTGTGCAGTGTGCGCCACCAACCACGCCGCCGCGGTGGTAACGACTTTGTCGACTCCCGGACGTCGGCCGACTGCCGCACGACTTGTCCCGCCACTACGATCAGCCGCAGCCGCGCCTAACGCGAGGCGAGGGCATCGCCGCTTCGCTGCCGCTATCGCTGGGAACCGCCATCGCCAATCCCGATCACCGACCCTCGTCGACGCTGCCCCATCCCGACAATCCCAACGCCGCGCCCGTGCGAAACCCCCTGCGTAAAAAGCCCTAACCCTAACCCTAACCATAATCTGTTATCTATCTCTTTCTTTTTCCTTTTCTTTTTCCTTTTCTTTTTTTTGTTTTAATATTAACAATCTGATTTTATATATATTTGTATTGTTATAATTTTTATGTTTATAATTTCTGTAATTTTTGTAATTAGGGGAAATTATTTGTAATTGTATTTCTTGTTGTAATTATGTGTAAATTATTAATTGTTATGTGTAATTTTATGTTGTAAATTGTAATTAGATTAGGTTGTAATAGTTGGTTATTAGGTTTAAAAGTGGTTCTTTAATATTCTTTATATTCTTTATATGAACCTTTTTAGACCACAATATTATTGTATGTACGAATTTGAAAATTTATTACCTAGGTTAATTCTTGAATGTTTAGTTATTAAATTGTTATGTTCTTTATTGTTCTTTAAAAGTAAATCTAATTAAGTTTGTTAATTAAATTAGTTAACCTACTACAAGTTGATTTCTTATTAATAAAATCTTGAATTCTTGATTAGTAGTTACATGTATATTGTACTTTAATTTACATGTTCTTTAAGCCTTTCTTGATTCTTGAATTAAGAAACCCACATGTTTAACCACCTTCAATGTTTCTTGACATTCTTGTTTCTTTTTGTTATAACTTACTTGTAAATAATCCATGTTTTAATCTTTAAAATCTTGGTCAAGTAATTTATGTTTTAAGTAATTTTATTTCTTTTATGACTTTAGGATTGATTAAATTATTAAAGTGTCTTTCATGTTTTCTAAATTAGGTTTAATACTGCAAGTTTAATTGTTGGACCTAAGTTAAGTTGGACTTCCTATCTTAGACCCTAAGTATCGTTTTAAGTCCAAATTAGAACCCCAAGACCTTTTGGTAAAGGTTAGAACCGAAATAAGAAATTAGTTAATAACCGTTATCGGGACAGTTTCGTTAG
This sequence comes from Portulaca oleracea, assembly GCA_029582165.1. Taxonomy (NCBI): domain Eukaryota; kingdom Viridiplantae; phylum Streptophyta; class Magnoliopsida; order Caryophyllales; family Portulacaceae; genus Portulaca; species Portulaca oleracea. The sequence goes on along the minus strand of CM055880.1, from coordinate 33,695,322 downwards.
TGTCTAAAGATCGGGTTTCCACGGCTAGTGTAGTTACCTTTTGATCGAACCCTTTGGACTGGAGGTTCCCTTAGATGTTAGAAACCATAGGAATTTTACGGATCGAACGTTCGTTTTGTATAGCCCGAATTATAACCGTTTTACCAGAACCTGTCAGAACTGGACCATTTGGGAAGATGGGTGTTTTTAGAGTTCTTCGGGACTGATTTGGGCTTAACCATCAACATAGAAGGTTTAGTAGACGTACTGAGGTTTCCGAAAATTCCAGAACCAGACCCGTAGGATGTCGGGAAGTCGAGTTGTGACCCGTTTTATGTGAACGTTATAATCTGTCCTCTGTTTGCTTTTTATTTATGAAAATTGTCGAGTAAATTTTATGTGTGAACTTGTTCCTTGAATGTGTTAAGTGTAAACCATAAATGATAGGAACCTAAGTGTTCCTAGGGGATGGGTTAGGTAGTTGATAGTTAATACTAATTTCGTTAGAACGCGTTTTGATTAGATAATTATTCTTATTATAACTCGAGTTAGTGCGTGACGTTAGTGAGCTCAAGTGTGTTCTTCTTTTTGCTGTGCTGTGAAGTATATCAGGTAATTATCTATGCTCTAATCCCCACCGGGATGCTCTTAAAATGTGTTTTAACGTTTCCTAATCTGTTTTGATAATTGCATCCCGAAAGGGGACTTTATTGGAATTATGACCATCTGTTTTGGATAACTGTTTGTAATTGTTGTACCTTGTTTTATGAGTGGAGAGTTTGAGATGGTCTTTTATAAGTGGTTTTATTATTGATTTGGATAATCTGGGTTGGGTTTGACTTGAGAGTTGTGAGATGAGTTTGAATAATGAATTAATAATTCAAAGTGGAAACATTAAATGGGTTGTTGATTTGATGCCTTTGACATGTTAATGTTTTTTGCGGGTGATAACCCTAAGACCAGGATTCGATGCCTGTATGGGTTATGTGCCAGGAGATCCGGGTTACATCCCTGATATAGGATAGATGTTATGATGCCCTTGGTGGGCGACTGTTCGATGCCTTTGAGAGGCTAATATTCATGCGGGTGATAACCCTGAGACCAGGATTCGGTGCCTGTATGGGTTATGTGCCAGGAGATCAGGGTTTCATCCCTGATATAGGATATTTGTTATGATGCCTTTGGTAGGCGATGTTCTTTTTGGGATTTGATATCCCGCCCGCAACTTAAAATATGGATTGGATGGGTTGAGGAAAACAGTTAAGGGTTAAAGGTTTGAGAAATGGTTTGACTTGTTCCCTCTCCCTAAAATGAATTGAAATGAACTTAAACTGTTTTAAACGTTAGGGGTAGACATTATTGAGATTTCCCCCTCATTTTTGAAATGTTTTGTTTTCAGGTGAAGATCTAAATGCTGTGGACGGGAAATAGAAGTGAGGACGACGAGTCTAGAAGTCCTTGAATCTTTTTATTTAGTTTTCGTTATGATGTCTTAAAGTTTTGTTTTTAGTTGTTAGTAGTTACCGTTAGCAGACAGTTGTGTTTTCCTTTCTCGCCTTGTGTTCCTTCGGGGATACGGCAGTGACGCCCAAACTAAATTTGAAGTCTTCCGCTAAGTTTTGTCTATTAACGTTAGTTTGACTTTGACTTTATATAATTGAATTTCCGGGGCGTTACAGAATGGTATCAGAGCTCTGGGATGCGACCTAGTAGCTCCTCAGAGTCCTTTAGGTTTAGATAGACCCTAGGAAGCTAAGTTCGGAGCGATGAGTGTAGGATGGGAAAAGGGATTCATGCTTTCTAAAGTTGTGTGATTATGAGTTTAATGTTCTCTGTGTTGCTAATATGTTTTGATTATGTAGGATGGCACAACGCACACACTGTCACCAGCACCCCACGCCGTGCTTTCATTGCTACACACCCATTCCTCCTGGTGGGTACTTGGGAACCCACATGCTGAATTTCTACGATGAGATCGATCGATACACCAAGGATATCCCGAACTCCTGCTTGCGTGGCAACGAGGAAGCTCAGGCCAACGCTTTTCTACTCACCTTACGAGACGATCCCCGTGGGGCCATATGCGTGCCGCCACATCGCCACCGCTTCCGGAGGAGGGGTACCCACACCCGTGCTGTTGGTGTCAGAGGTACCGGGTAGAGCCGGAGCATCGAATCCCGGGGGTCTTTTCTAGGATCACCCGGATTGGGATGCGCCGAGTAGAGAGGGTCCAGGTGAACCCAGCTCCTGCACCAGCTGAGGATCATGAGGATGACCCTGAAGAAGATCCGGAGGAGGATCCCACCGAGGACAGCACCCAGGATCCCGAGCCCGAGATAACCTCTAGGGTCACGGCTGCACCCGCCGTCGAGCCCGAGCATGAGATCCCGCCCGAGGAGGAGGATGAGGTGGACCGAGGGACAGGAGAAGACCCCGAGGAGGGCTCGGGGGATGAGACGAGTGATCCTGAGTGGACTCCAGTTTCAGCGAGGAAAAACCCTCGATGCAGGACGATCATCTGAGTGGGATGGCCACGATGTGTTGAGTATTAGTGTATAGTTGTTACGCTTGTATTTTTTTGTTGAACTGTGATATAATCTGGATATGGGCATGTTGTTTCTTTTGGGTAATTGCTCGATGGGGAATATTGTACATATGATTACATTGGTGTGTATAGAAATTTTGTTTTGTGATACTAGTATATATGTGACCTTTCAATATGTGATAAAAATTCAAGAAATAAATTGATGACATAAGAAATTACTTGGTGAAATATAATTACATTCTCGTATTGTTTAGCGCCCTATGAGGAGACCGGACCAAGTAGCTACCTCTAGTATGATGCTGAGACAATGGATTGGAAAACCCTTTAAGTAGACTAAATCGACCCTTTGAACCAGGATGTCGGACGTGAACGGTTCTCAACCCAACCACGGTACTCGGGAGTCGCAATGAACAAATTTCAAACTGATCGACTGAATTTCGTCAGCGCCTTCCTCATTTGATATCCGGGCCAAGTACAACAGCACCGGGGAACGACCTAGCCAGCTTGCTGATGATTGAGATGCTTAACAAGGACGAGGATTTACTGAAGAGGGTAGTGGATCGACAAGGAGGAGAAAGGGAGAATGATCCCTCCGCTCTCCTCCAAAGGTTCAATAGTTTCAACCCGCCCACTTATACCGGGGTAGCTGACCCCAAAGTTTTTGAAGATTGGGTTAGGGAAATTGAGAAGATTTTCGACACCACACGCTGTCCTGAAGAGTTAAGGGTGGATTTTGCTGCTTACCACCTGAAGGAAGAGGCCGATTTGTGGTGGGCCAGTGTGAAGGAAATAAGGATCAACCGGTTTCATTGAAACCGCTTCAAGATTGTGCTAAAGGATCGATTTTACCCAATTTCTCTCCAGAAGGCAAAAGAAAAAGAATTCATGAATCTGCGTCAAGGGGAAACTAGCGTGCTCGCCTACTCTGCAAAGTTCACTGAACTATCTCGATTTGCATCTGCTTTGGTAGCCACTGAGCAATGGCGATGGACCGTTTCTGGGATGGATTGAATTGCAAGATTCAGGATCGCATGTCATCACGGGAGTTCACGTCTTATCAGAACATGCTGAACGTTGCCCTCACTGTAGAAAGGGTGATGAATGACATGGAATGACAGTTAGGCATACAGGGGCAAAAGAGGAAAGAGCCACCCCGTTTTAACCCACCTCAACTTTATCAGGAAAAGAGGTTCCGCCCCAACAAATGACAAAACAACCGACCTTCGGGACGTGGACAACCTCATGTGCCTATTTGTGGGATTTGTGGTCGATCTGGCCATCTTGCTAGAGATTGTAGATCAGGAGCTGCAAGGGGAGGATGCTTCAAGTGTGGGAGCCCCCAACATCACATAAGACACTGTCCCCAGTTGACCTCGGAGGGCTATGACAATGAAAGCAATGGAAGTGATGGGAGCAATGAAAACCAGAGAGCCTCACCTTTAAGTTATCAAGAACCAGGAAAGTAGAAGAGAAGATGACAGCAAGTAGCCTCACCAGTTTTACTCTTAAAGGTATGTCAAGTTTCGAGGACGAAACTTGTTTTAAGAAGGTAATGATGTAAAACCTCGAGTTTTAGGAGGAATGGAACCGTTAATTCCCTTACCGGACCATTAGGGGTAAGTTTAAGTTTCGAGGACGAAACTTCTTTTAAGAAGGTAATGATGTAAAACCCCGAAAAATCCAAAGATGTTGACCGTGACGTCGTTAATAAAATAGGTTTGACTTCGTTATTTACTGTTGTTCGTAATGTGTTTATTTATGCTAACGCTTGAGCTCGTAGGACCGTTGAAGGGCTAACAAGGGTAGAATAGTAATTTCCGCTGGTTAATATTGTTATGTGATTAACTACGTGAACATTATTTGCTATGTGATTATATGATTATTAGTATTAATATTATTATTACTATGATTAGTATTATTGGGTTTTTAGAAAATCAGTTTTTAATTGTTTTAAATGGGTTGGATTAGGATTTGATTAGATTAGTGGGCCTAATTGTGTTTTGGTATAAAAACCCCCCTAAACTCATATCAAACCCTAATCTCTCTAACCCTAACCCTAATCTCTCCCTCCCTTCTCTCCGCCGCCTCCAGCCACCACCGCCCTCTCATCGCCACCACGAGGTCGCCGCAACCACCGCACCGACCGCCGCTCTTCTTTCTCTCTCGCTTTCTCGCCCTCACTCTCACCCCATGTGTCCGCTCATCAGGGTGTGCGCCACCACCAACCGCCGCCATGGCCGCACAACGCTCGTCGACTCGGACGTCGCCGCATCGACTTGTCCCGCCACGCCGATCGCCGCAGAGCCTAACGCGAGGGCGAGGGCATCGCTGCTTCTGTCGCTGCTACTGCTGGGAACCGTCGCTGCTCGAATCCCGATCACCGACCCTCGTCGACGCTGCCCCACCGTCCGACAACCGCCCCGGCCACCGGCGCCGTGCCCAGAAACCCCCTGCGTAAAAAGCCCTAACCCTAACCCTAACCCTAATCTGTTATCTATCTCTTTCTTTTTCCTTTTCTTTTTCCTTTTCTTTTTTTTGTTTTAATATTAACAATCTGATTTTATATATATTTGTATTGTTATAATTTTTATGTTTATAATTTCTGTAATTTTTGTAATTAGGGGAAATTATTTGTAATTGTATTTCTTGATGTAATTATGTATAAATTATTAATTGTTATGTGTAATTTTATGTTGTAAATTGTAATTAGATTAGGTTGTAATAGTTGGTTATTAGGTTTAAAAGTGGTTCTTTAATATTCTTTATATTCTTTATATGAACCTTTTTAGACCACAATATTATTGTATGTACGAATTTGAAAATTTATTACCTAGGTTAATTCTTGAATGTTTAGTTATTAAATCGTTATGTTCTTTATTGTTCTTTAAAAGTAAATCTTATTAAGTTTGTTAAATAAATTAGTTAACCTATTACAAGCTGATTTCTTATTAATAAAATCTTGAATTCTTGATTAGTAGTTACATGTATATTGTACTTTAATTTACATGTTCTTTAAGCCTTTCTTGATTCTTGAATTAAGAAACCCACATGTTTAACCACCTTCAATGTTTCTTGACATTCTTATTTCTTTTTGTTATAACTTACTTGTAAATAATCCATGTTTTAATCTTTAAAATCTTGGTCAAGTAATTTATGTTTTAAGTAATTTTATTTCTTTTATGACTTTAGGATTGATTAAATTATTAAAGTGTCTTTCATGTTTTCTAAATTAGGTTTAATACTGCAAGTTTAATTGTTGGACCTAAGTTAAGTTGGACTTCCTATCTTAGACCCTAAGTATCGTTTTAATTCCAAATTAGAACCCCAAGACCTTTTGGTAAAGGTTAGAACTGAAATAACAAATTAGTTAATAACCGTTATCGGGACAGTTTCGTGGGTTGCCACGGCTAGTGTAGTTACCTTTTGATCGAACCCTTTGGACTGGAGGTTTCCTTGGATGTTAGGAACCATAGGAATTTTACGGATCGAACGTTCGTTTTGTATAGCCCGAATTATAACCGTTTTACCAGAACCTAACAGAACTGGACCATTTGGGAAGATGGGTGTTTTTAGAGTTCTTCGGGACTGATTTGGGCTTAGCCATCAACATAGAAGTTTTAGTAAACGTCTTGAGGTTTCCGAAAAGTCCAAAACCAGACCCGTAGGATGTCGGGAAGTCGAGTTGTGACCCGTTTTATGTGAACGTTATAATCTGTCCTCTGTTTGCTTTTTATTTATGAAAATTGTTGAGTAAATTTTATGTGTGAACTTGTTCCTTGAATGTGTTAAGTGTAAACCATAAATGATAGGAACCTAAGTGTTCCTAGGGGATGGGTTAGGTAGTTGATAGTTAATACTAATTTCGTTAGAACGCGTTTTGATTAGATAATTATTCTTATTATAGGCCCGAGTTAGTGCGTGACGTTAGTGAGCTCAAGTGTGTTCTTCTTTTTGCTGTGCTGTGAAGTATATCAGGTAATTATCTATGCTCTAATCCCCACCGGGATGCTCTTAAAATGTGTTTTAACGTTTTCTAATCTGTTTTGATAATTGCATCCCGAAAGGGGACTTTTGTGGAATTATGACCATCTGTTTTGGATAACTGTTTGTAATTGTTATACCTTGTTTTATGAGTGGAGAGTTTGAGATGGTCTTTTATAAGTGGTTTTATTATTGATTTGGATAATCTGGGTTGGGTTTGACTTGAGAGTTGTGAGATGAGTTTGAATAATGAATTAATAATTCAAAGTGGAAACATTAAATGGGTTGTTGATTTGATGCCTTTGACATGTTAATGTTTTTTGCGGGTGATAACCCTAAGACCAGGATTCGATGCCTGTATGGGTTATGTGCCAGGAGATCCGGGTTTCATCCCTGATATAGGATAGATGTTATGATGCCCTTGGTGGGCGACTGTTCGATGCCTTTGAGACGCTAATATTCATGCGGGTGATAACCCTGAGACCAGGATTCGGTGCCTATATGGGTTATGTGCCAGGAGATCAGGGTTTCATCCCTGATATAGGATAGTTGTTATGATGCCTTTGGTAGGCGATGTTCTTTTTGGGATTTGATATCCCGCCCGCAACTTAAAATATGGATTGGATGGGTTGAGGAAAACAGTTAAGGGTTAAAGGTTTGAGAAATGGTTTGACTTGTTCCCTCTCCCTAAAATGAATTGAAATGAACTTAAACTGTTTTAAACGTTAGGGGTAGACATTATTGAGATTTCCCCCTCATTTTTGAAATGTTTTGTTTTCAGGTGAAGATCTAAATGCTGGGGACGGGAATTAGAAGTGAGGACGACGAGTCTAGAAGTCCTTGAATCTTTTTATTTAGTTTTCGTTATGATGTCTTAAAGTTTTGTTTTGAGTTGTTAGTAGTTACCGTTAGCAGACAGTTGTGTTTTCCTTTCTCGCCTTGTGTTCCTTCGGGGATACGGCAGTGACGCCCAAACTAAATTTGAAGTCTTCCGCTAATTTTTGTTTGTTAACGTTAGTTTGACTTTGACTTTATATAATTTAATTTCCGGGGCGTTACATTATCTCAGTAATTGCAATTAACATAGGCATCTTATATAAAAGCTAAAATTTTATTAATATCCCTAAACCCTAAAAATCGATATGGTTTAATTTGCGATTATATATTTTTAAGCCAAATTTTAAGCAACTAATGACTTATTATTATTTGAGATTAAAAGTAGACTTTTTAAGATGAGCATAGTCTTGTATGTTATTGCATGTATATGCAACAAAAACAATCTAAGTTTGATATAGATGTGCTTTCCTTGTTTTTTTTTTAATATGGTAACCATTTGTTACTGGTATTTTCATGTATTTTCATGCCTTTGGATTCAATGGTTTTTGTTTTTGGAGGCTATAAAGTTGGTGGACGCAATAAAGGTTTAGGCAGTTTGGTTTGCGTATGTAATTTTAATGATGTAACAATTGTAATGTATGTATTTTCTTTTGTAATTCTATTGTAATATGGGGAGTGAACTTGTGAATAATGGTGTGGTGGGTAAGGGGGCTACAGATTGGGGGGAGGACCCTATGGGTTCTGCGCTAATGGTTCAAGCATTCTGTTGTTGGCTTCAAATTGGAGCTACATACATCAGAAACGTTTCTCAATTGTGAGGTAAGTATGTCTATCTAATTTACTTGGGAAGGTACAATGCAATGAAATAAATAATGGGACAATGTAATGAAATACTCCATCCGTTCTTTTTTATCTGTCATTTACGGTTTTCAGTGCCAATTTTTAATCAATAATTTCTAATATAAAACTTTTATAGAAAAATATAATATTATACTTTTTTAATAGTATTTTTTATTACGAATCTAATGATATTAATTTTGTATGATGAATCATTATACAAATTAAGATATTAACGGTCAAAGTTTTTGCCACAATTCTCTAGGCGACAGATAAAACAAAACGGAGGTAGTAACAAAGAAGAATAAAAAGTGGAGATTAAAAATAAAATGAAATACTCAAAGGAGAAAGTGAGTATAGTGAATGCGATTAAACCACTAGTAGAATTGGTACCCATAAGCGTCTGCGATATGGCGTCTGTTCAACAATCAGACGCTAAATCTAATAAACATAATTAAAAAAAATTTAATCAAAAAATGGCGTCTTTTTGCTTTAAAGAGACGCCGAAGTTATGTAATTTAAATGCCCCGCTTTTCCGTTTGCGTCAGGTGAAATTTAATTTTTTTTAATTAAACGACAAAAACGGCGTCTCTTTAGGCCGGGAACAGACGCCAAAAATGGAACGGCGTCTGTTCTTGGCCAAAAGAGACGCCTTTTTTGGCGAATACAATTAAAAAAAACCCAGCCGTTGTTGCAGACCTCGACTGCCGTTATTTAATTTGGGCCAAATTTGGCGTCTGTTCTAGGCCCAAACAGACGCCATTTGGGTTTAAAAAGGGAAAATAAACTTTGTGGTTTCATTGTATGCGCCGCCATCGTCGAGAAGAAGGAGAAAGCGAGAAAAAGGAGAAGACAAAGAAGGAGAAACACCGACGTTCAACAAAAAAAATAAGTAATTTTTGTTTCAGATCTGTTATAATTTGTTTATTATTGTGAAAAGTTTGAATATTTGTATGAATTTGATTAAAATATGATGAAAAACGAAAAATTTGAATATTTATAGTGTTGTTTATTTTTTGTTGAGTATAATTTTAGGTCTAATTTAGTTGAGTGCGTATAAGTTGAAAAATTGAGCAGTTGTAGTTAATTTGTATGAATTGTAATATATTTTGGATGTTGTATTCGAATTTTATTTGTGAAAATAGGGCTCGTAATGTATTGTTTGTATGTTTTAGTTTGAGTTTAATTAATTGTGTGTATGTTTATGTTTTAGTTTTAGTTTTAGTTTTAATTTATAATGTTATGAAGTATATAAGTAAATATGTTTAGGTTGAGCATAATGTTGAATTTTATATGTTTTGAAGTAAATTTAAATATGAATTATTATATTTATTGTTCCAAAAGAATATATATATTAATGCATGTAAAATTTGTTTAACTTTGAGCATTATGATAAACGTTAATATGTAATATAATATGAATTTGAATGTTTTGTATGTCCTAAATTTGTAGGAAATTATATTTTAGGATGGTTTTAGGAAATTTAAAAACTATTTAATTAGTTAGCAATATACAATTAGCTAGGAATACATATTTAGTTTGTATATAAACTATTATTCAATTTTGGTTGAATTTTTAATTTAATTTATTTAGTTAATAAGTTAATAACATTAAAAAAATTATTATATATAAACTATTATTCAATTTATACATATACGTACGTAGTAAATATAATTATAAACTATTTATAATTGTTTAGTGTAGTTAATAAGTTTATAAGTATTAGTTGTCATAAAAGGAGGTTGAGTTTGGGTGATTTTGGTTGTTATTAGTAAGTGAGTTAGCCTTTAAAGTTGGTTGCGCGCGGAAATTTGCTGCTAATCCAACCTAAGTGCTAACTTAATTACTCATAACTCCAAATAAAGACATAAATTATGTAAATAATTATGTCACGTACATCCATTTACTTACGTAAGTACTCAACAACCAGTAGCTATATAATTAGTGAATAGGTTATTTATGATGGTAATTTAGAGTAGTAAGTAGGAAAATTTATATTTATAGTATCTTAATGAGGATATATAAAGAGGTTGAGTTTGGATCCTGTTAGTGTCCAACGAGTGTCTGTGTTGTGATCTGATAATTTATGGCTGAAAGGGACTTTCATGACGCGTGTTGACTCTCCTTTATTCGTCTGGTTCCCAAAAAGCAGTACAATCTTCCTAAGTGAACTTGCACGAGGTCTATACAGTGCTCTGGGAGTTAGAAGCGTCTCATATTCGATACAATGGAGTGTTTCTATTGCGTAGCTTGAGGGGTAGCAAGACAAAGTGGGTTTGAAAGAGAAGTTTGTAGTAAAGGGTCTAATATATAGAAATCCAACACCATTTCTATTAGACCCTTTACTATAAGCTTCTCTTTCAAACCCACCTTGTCTTGCTACCCCTCAAGCAGGGTTTATGAAACACTCCATTGTATCGAATATCATGATACGCTTCTAACTCCCAGAGCACTGTATAGACCTCGTGCAAGTTCACTTAGGAAGATTGCGCTACTTTTTGGGAACCAGACAAATAAAGAAGAGTCGGTACGACTCATGAAAGTCTTTTTCAGCCATAGATTAATATTAACAAACACACTCTCCTTGGATAATAACATGATCCTCTTGCCTGGTGACATAGCTTACTTGTTGTTGTCATAAAAGGAGGTTGAGTTTGGATGATTTAGGTTGTTACAGCGTATACGATTATAATTATGAATTTAGATACAAACTGAATAATTTATTTTCATTATTTTTTTTAGTACTGAGACGGATAAATGTTTATTATTAATTAAATTCATGGTGGGCTTGAATAATAGATTCACGTACATTATGGACGGGCCCCTACATCGCCGTTGGATGTACGAGAGGTTTGAAACGGGTAGGAGGGTTATCAGGGCTGAATCGGTTGCTGGGGTAGCTATGTTTGATCAATTTGCAAAGAGTAATTCGTATGAGTATCCGAGGACTGGAAAGTGTCGGTGCCCATGTGTGAAGTGCAAGAATAAGAGCGGATTTAGTCCTGATGAAGTTAAAGAATATTTGTATAGGCGAGGGTTTATGGAACAATATTGGTATTGGACGAGCCATGGTGAAGAATAGGGTGACTTTGATGATGAGGATGGCAGTGGTGACGATGCAGAAGGTGATTGGGAACCGTCTGAAGGTAGTCCTCCGAAAAACGAGGAACCGAATCAGCCACCGTTCATCGACAGAACGGAAGAGATGATGAATGATTTCATCATGGCGAATGAGGCGCCTAATACAGGAGCTCAACAATTTTATGATATGCTTCAATCTGCTCAACAACGTCTGTGGGAAGAGTGTGCGACCCATATTGAGTTGTCCACTGCCGTGAGGCTGATAAGTCAAAAGTCGAAGCACAATTTGTCGGAGCAGGCAATGAACGATATCATGGAACTGATGAGCGAGAGCTGTCCCCAGCCGAACCTAGTGCCTAAAAACTACGATGAGTTGAAAAAGAAGGTTAAGATGTTGGGGATGGGCTATGAAACAATTGATTGTTGCCTTAGTGGATGCATGATCTACTACAAGGACGATGCACATCTCATTGAATGTAAATTTTGTGGCCATCCTAGGTATAAGCCACAGAAATCGTCAACCACGACAAAGAAAGGCGTCCCGTACAAGAAAATGTTTTACTTTCCCTTGACGCCTAGGTACTTACAGCGTCTGTATGAGATGGCACGCGGAGAACAAGCGCGAGGAAGGTGTACTTTGCCATCCGTTGGACGACGCCTCATGGAAAATGTTCGACATCGTGCATCCAGACTTCGCGGGGGAATCGCGAAATGTAAGGCTGGGCCTGTGTGCGGATGGGTTTAGCCCGTTCAACATGACAAGGAGGTCTTATTCGATATGGCTGGTTGTAGTTACTCCTTACAACTTGCCACCTGAATTGTGCATGACAACACCGTACATGTTTCTCACGTATATTATTCCAGGTCCGAAGAATCCCGGAAATAAAATTGATGTCTTCCTCCAACCCTTGGTGGACGAGCTGCAACGCTTATGGGTTGGTGTTGAAACATACGACATCTCCAAAAGACAAAATTTTAACATGAGGGCATCTTTGATGTGGACGGTGAATGATTTTCCGGCCCTTGGCATGCTTTCTGGGTGGAGCACGCACGGTGCCATGTCTTGTCCTGTTTGCATGGATGGTTTGAAAGCAATTCGTCTGAAGCATGGGAGGAAAGCCTCGGTTTGGTATCACCGGCGATTTCTTGCTAAGGGGCATGCTTTGAGAAGAAATCGAAAGGCATTTCGAAAGGGGCACACTTGCCCAGATAGAACTGCCCCACCGTGCAGGAAAAACGGTTATCAAATCTACGAGGAGGTGAAGCACTTCCCCAAGGTGACTACCCATGGCGACTTTGTAATCCCGGGATTCAGAGAGAATGCTCATAATTGGAAAAAACAAAGTATCTTTTGGGAGTTGCCTTATTGGAAGGATCACATGGTTCCACACAACTTAGACGTGATGCACATTGAGAAGAACTTTGTGGAAAACATCGTAAACACGGTGATGGGGGTTGACAGCAAAACGAAGGATGATGGAAATGCAAGGAGGGACGTGGCGGACATATGTGACAGGCCAGAACTCCATCTATCGCACACAAGGGGCCTAGTTTCATTCGATATCGTCAGAGAGAAATTGGTAAGTTAATAATGACTTTATTTATATACATACAACGTCGCATATATATATGGTTTAATTTGAAATTTAATTTATATATGCACTTACGTACAGAAAGAAAAAAGCGATGGAAAAGACCCTAACATATGAGAACAATTCGAAGTGATCCATATGAAGCAGGGCACCAATCAGTGGGTGCACGACAAGTTCAGGGAGCTTGGGGTAAGTACCTTCATCATTCAATATTTAAGTTATTATATACGTACGTACACGTAAGAACATTAACTTTAATTCGCTTATTCCAATTACTCTTTCTTTGTATCGACCAGGAGACGATGCATAATGATTATGAATCGTACAAAAGGGAGATGGCGGCAAAGCAACGGGAGGACAGTCAACCAGAAACTCCCATTATGTCTGAAGACGAGTTCTGGTTAGACAAACAACTGCAAAGTCGGGGACACAACGTGGGCATGAGGGTTGTGGGGGAAGCTATGAAGACGCAGTTCCCCCACATCGCATCGAAGAGACGTCCACGACGTCGTAATGACTCCGATAGCGTTGACGTCCGAGCCTCTATTACGGAGTTGAATAGAGAGCTTCAGCGTCGACTCGAGGAAGAAACGCAACAACGCGAAGAAGATAAGCGCATACTGCAGGAAGAATTCAGAAGACAATTACAGGAGCAACGGCGCCTATCTGAGGCAGCCATGGAGGAAAAAGTGAGGCAACAAGTAATGCAACAAATGTTGCGAACGCAAAGAATGTACCAGCAGCAAGCAACTCAGAGCTGGCAAGCCCCTTTCCTCGCTGGATCTTCCTCTGGAAGTCAAGTTCCATACACTGGACAACCTCCTCCACCGCCGCCGCAGTACTTGTCGCCAGACCCACGTCTCTCAAAACCCACAACCTCAGCCCACTGTTCCTTCCGAGGACTCGTTATATACTTACCCATGTAAGCATATTTTTTCCATAATCACAAAATTAAATTACTTACATGTTCCAATAATTTTTAATTCATTTTGATTGTATTTCATACCGTTCCAAGTTGTCGTTGTATCCCAGGAGGCCAATACCTATTCCATAGCCTCGAGGAATTGACACAAGGCCACAATAAGGGTGATGGTGACAATGACGGGGAGGAGAGCGGAAGTGATCAGGACGATGCCGTGTGACATTAATCATTTTGATTGTATATATAATTTACATTGTATGAACATTTAAACTCTTTCTTAATTATACATGCGTTCGTACTTATTAGCTAGTACATTTAATCCAAACATCTAAATATTTTTCATTATGTTTGCGCACATACATACAAATTAATTAACTTAATTAACATATATATATATATATATATATATAATAACACGTACGTACACATGAGAATAATTGTAATTAACAACATAATTGACAATGAAACATATATATAAATTAAATTATCTAGCTAGATATGCATGATATATATATAGCTTATTACGCTAAAAATAATTAGAATACAATTAACAATAATAATAATAATTAATAATTAACTATACCTATAAAATGTATACATACATCATAATTAGTTATAATTAAAATTAAGAATAATAGTAATAGTCTCAATAATAATAATAGTATTAATAATAATAATAATAATAGTAATAATAATAATTATATATGATATATATTAGCTAGCCACAAGATCGAGCATTTTCAAAAAATATACAGCCAAAAATGGCGTCTGTTTGGCCACCAAACAGACGCCATTTTTGACTGTATATTTTTTGAAATTAAAAATGGCGTCTGTTTGGGGCCAAAACAGACGCCATGTTTGGCTCCTTATATAAACCAAAGCCCTCAAACTTCCCTCCGAATTCCCCCCCATCTCCATTTCAATTCTCTCATCTTCTCTCATTTCCCCTAACCTTCACAACACCTCAAATCCATCCAAGATTGAAGAATTGAAAATTTTACAATTGAAGATTGAACATTGGAGAGTGAACATTGAAGAGAAGATTGAAGAATGAAAAATCAAGATTGAAAAATATTGAAGATATATATTAATTGTAATTTAGTTTTTTATTTTTTTTGTATCTTTTAAGTTAGTAAAAATCAACATTATTAAGTTGTATTATATATATTTTTTTACTTGTTTAAATATATATTCATTACCATTTTGTTGTTGTTATTTCTATAAAATATATATATATATATATATATATATATATATATATATATATATATATATATATATATATATATATATATAGGGAAGTGATCATATGAGCATTGTACTTATATGAGCATGAGAGTAGACTCAATCCAGACCATCGAATCCCCATCAACGGCTGTCCTTTTTACTAACATTTCCCTTTATCTGTTTTGGATATCACGTGACTTTTTTTAGATTATTTAGACAGCATTATTAGATGTGGACATGTAGAATTATCAAAAGGGACGGTATACGTATAGATTGTGGACATCTATATATGACACCGTGGACATTATACATTTAGAGTGTGGACATGCATTCATTATGGATGTGTGATTGGCATGGGGTTTAATTGTCATAGAAGAAGAAAACATTAAAATGGTTAGGGTGTAATCGTAGGTAGAATGTCATTCATTCATTTGGTATGTGTGATTGCCATGTAATTTTATTGTGACCACTCATGTTATTGACAGTTCTATCATGAACTTATATGACATTTTTTTAGAATTATCGAGAAGGAAGATACATGTATAGATGTAAAACCCCGAAAATTTCAAAGATGTTGACCGTGACGTCGTTAGTAAATTAGGTTTGACTTCGTTATTTATTTTATTATTCGTTTGTGTTTATTTTTGCTGACACTTGAGCTCGTAGGATCGTTGAGAGACTAACAAGGATATATCGGTAATTTGATGGATATTAGTACTATTAGTATTACTCTTATTATTATTAGTATTATAATTATTATTCTGATTATTGTTATTTACATGCTACTATGATTATTATTATTATTAAGTATTGTTATTAGTTGTGGATATTATCAGTATTATTATTACGTGGGTATTATTATATGACTATTATTTTTATTATGTGATTATTATTATTATTATCGTGTGATAATTAGTATTATGTGACTATTTTTTTATTACTACTGTTATTATTATCTTTTATTATTAGTAGTAGTATTTGTTGTTATTATTATTATTATTATTTTTATTATTATTATTAGTATTATTGTATTATTCTAGTTAATAGTGGTAGTAGTAGTATTAGTAAAATCCTATCCTAGTTAGAATATATTAGATTATAGATTGTTAGTAAAGCCCCATCTTAGTCGGTTAGGAGAAATTGTGTTTGAATTAGATTATACTTACTGTTTGTTAGAGGAGGATTAGAGAATAATTAGGATGAATAACTAGGGCTTTTATCAATACAAGCACGCACCCCTACTTCTTCCTCCCCTTTCTTTTTCTCTCTCCCGTTCCCCTTCCTTTCTCTACCGTGAGTTCCATAGCAGTCGGGAAAGTCGCCGGAGCTCCGCCCTGAACCACCAGCCGCCACCGCCACCTGCACACACACACCGGGCTGTTGATGCTACTGCTCGATTCTTGCCGCCGCTGCCGTTGTCGCCACGCTGTGTTCGACCGAGCCCGGACACCACCACCGACGTCGACAACTGCCAAGCACCACTCCTATCACCGAAATCCACCCTGTCGCTGTCGCCCCGTCAGCCGAGTCGTCAACTAACACCCCCTACGTAAACCCCTTGTTCCCAAAACTTCACACACTTATTCTTTTTTTTGTATTCTGTATAGTCTTCTTGTGTCATCATCTTGTTGAATAAATGTTTAAGCATGATTAGGGTGTGTGAATTAGCAAGATAGGTTCTTGGTTGTTAGTTAAATAGTTATGTAGTTCTTGGATTAATTCTTGCTTCGTCTTATTGTAAATCCATGGCCATACGTGGGATTTGAGTTAGGATATTAGCATGCTATTTTATTTAATAATTATAATGATAGTTGGTGATTCATGTGTTAATATGGTTAATATCATAGGTAAATCATGTTAGAGTCGTAGGGTTAACTAATTATGAGTTGCAAATTTATGTCATAAGTATTATATAATGTAAATCATGTTAGACTCTTGTTAGTATTATTTCATGCATGAATTAGGGTTAATTTAAATTATTAAATCGAATTTTTTGCAGTTTTACTATTTGAATAATGTATTATGTATATTAAAGTTTCAAACATTACGTATTTACATTACTGTTATGTGACTATTACATGTTTATATTATTATTACGTTATTATTAAATTTTTTTTTTTTTACCTAGAAAAGGTTTAAATTGTTAGTTATAAGTGGTAGCTTTTAGACCTTGATTGGATTAGGGTAGAAACTTTAACCCTAGCCACTGTTTTAGGCCCAAATTAGAGCCCCGGGACCGAATGGTGAAAGTTAGAACCGAAATTATAAATTAAATAAGAACCGGGATCGGGACAGTTTTGTTAGTGTCTAAAGATCGGGTCACCACGATTAGTATAGTTGTCCTTTAATCGAACCCTTTGGACTGGAGGTTCCCTTAGATGTTAGAAACCATAAGAATTTTACGGATCGAACGTTTGATTTGTATAGCCCGAGTTATAACCGTTTTACCAGAACATGTCAGAACTGGACCAATTGGGAAGATGGGTGTTTATAGAGTCCTTAGGGACTGATTTGGGCTTAACCATCAACATAAAGGTTTTAGTAGACATCCCGAGGTTTCGGAAAAGTCCAGAACCAGACCCGTAGGATGTCGGGAAGTCGAGTTGTGACTCGTTTTATGTGAACGTTATAATCTGTCCTCTGCTTGCTTCTTTTTTATAAGAATTGTTAAGTGAAAATAATATGTGATCTTGTTATGTGTTTTCTTGGAGGTGTAAGTGTAATTTCATAAATGATAGGAACCTAAGTGTTCCTAGGGGATGGGTTAGGTATTTGATAGTTAATACTAACTTCGTTAGAACGCGTTTTGATTAGATAATTATTCTTATTCTAGGCCCGAGTTAGTGCGTGACGTTAGTGAGCTCAAGTGTGTTTTCCTATTTGCTGTGCTGTGAAGTATATCAGGTAATGTCTATGCTCTAATCCCCACTGGGATGCTCTTTAAATGTGTTTTAATGTTTTCTAATCTGTTTTGAGAATTGCATCCCGAAAGGGGACTTTTGTGGAAAATGTGACCATCTGTTTTGGATAACTGTGCGTTTTTTATTTGTGATTATTGATTTATGAGTTGAGAAATTGTGATGGTCCTTTATAAGTAGTTTTGTTAATGGTTTTGATACCCTGGGTTGGGTTTGACTTGAGAGTTGTGAGTTGAGTTTTTGCATAAGATACTATTAATTCAAGTGAAACATTAAGCGAGTTTATTCGGGTCGAGCTTTGTGGTAGGCGGAAAGGTGAACTCATGATTTTTGGTCGTAGCTCGTGGTAGGCAAAGTCCAGGACCACAGTCGAGCTGTGGTAGGCGGAAATGTGAACTCTTGATTTTCTGGTCGTAGCCTGTGGTAGGCAAAGGGTCTGGGACACTGGTCGTATCCTGTGGTAGGAGGAAATGTGAACTCTTGATATTCGTCGTAGCTGTGGTAGGCAAAGGGTGCAGGGACTCGGTCGTAGCTGTGGTAGGCAGAGGATCCGGATCGGTATGATATTTGTTACTTTAAGGGATGTGGTATCCCCGCATAATAAAATATGATTTGGTTGGGTTGAGAAAAAGCAGTTAAGGGTTTAAAGGTTTCATAAATGTTTTGACTTGTTCCATCTCCCCAAAAGGAATTGAAATGAACTTAAACTGTTTTAAACGTTAGGGGTAGACATTATTGAGATTTCCCCCTCATTTTTGAAATGTTTTGTTTTCAGGTGAAGATCTAAATGCTGGGAACGGGAGTTAGAAGTGAGGACGACGAGTCTAGAAGTCCTTGAACCTTTTATATTGTTTTCGTTATGAATTCTTAAAGTTTGTTTTGAGTTGTTAGTAGTTATCGTTAGCAGACAGTTGTGTTTTCCTTTCTCGCATTGTATTCCTTCGATACGCGTTGACGCCAAACTAAATTTGAAGTTTTCCGCTAAGTTTTGTCTGTTAACGTTAGTTTGACTTTGTCTTTATATAATTGAATTTCCGGGGCTTTACAGAATGGTATCAGAGATCTGGTTTGCGACCTGGTAGCTCCTAAGTGTCCCTTAGGTTTAGTTAGACCTTAGGATGCTACGTTCGGAGTGATGAGTGTAGGATGGGGGTATGGAATGTTTGTCTGTTTCTTGGATTTCTTATATGTTGTAAGTCTGTGCTTGATTATTATATTTTTTTTTTCATATGTTGGAATGTATATCGTCACCTTTGCTATGAGCATGAGACTTTAGCTCCTCTAAAAGACTTGAAAACCGAGGTGGGTACGGAATGCAACCCCAAGGAGGGTCTAGAAGCAAAAGAAGACCTCCGATGAGAACTTGGAGGTCGAAGAGAGCTGGACATACGAGGAGTAGTCGCTGGAAATTTTAGGTTGCAGAGAAGGTAGCCTCAATGAAAGACCGAGCCTTAAGATGAGGTTCTGGTAGAGTTCGAGGTGGAAGCAGACTCCGAGGAGGACTCTGGGGATGAGTTTGACGATCCTGATTGGACCCCAATCGTGGTCCGCAGGAACCCTCTTTCGTATGAAAATACTCTAAGTAGAGTTAGTAAAAGAGTAGTGGAATTGGTCCCAAGTAGTAATACTTACATGTAATTAGTGTTTGGTTGTTTAAATTTATAACCGTGTGGTTGTTGCCTTTGTTAGCCCCAGTTAGGAGAGAATGGAACTTTATGTTATGCTCAAGCAAGTGATATGAAATAATGAATTTCTTTTCTTGAGCTATTGTTATAATCTTATGAATGTGAAAGGATGTTGGCAAATGATCAAGCGAAATGTGGAGTTAATCTTACAGATGGAACCCTTGAAATTTGTTGCAAGTACCAAAGTGTTGAAATGTGATGCTATTAAATGCGATTAGAGTTAAAGTTATGTTTATGGTTTTGTTACTTGTTGAGTTCTTTTATGTTTTAGTCTAATGAGAGTAGTTAACTTCAGAATTCGTAATTACGTTGTGAGAATAAGAACCCTAGTAGTCTAAATCGACCCCTTTGAACCAGGATGTCGGACATAAACGGCTCTCAACCCATCAACGTTAATCGGGAGCGCCCGCAAGTGCGCCGAGCAACAATACCTCAAACCGCGATCGAATCGCGCAACGCGTCTTCCTCACTTGATATCAGGGTCGAGTACGACAACACCAGGGAACGACCTTGCTAGCCTGCTGATGATCGAGATGCTTAACAAGCACGAGGATCTTCTGAAGAGGGTGGTGGATCGACAAGGAGGAGAAAGGGAAGATGATCCCTCCACTCTTCTCCAAAGGTTTAATAGCTTTAACCCGCCCACTTATACAGGGGTAGCTGACCCCAAAGTCTTTGAAGATTGGGTTAGGGAGATTGAAAAGATTTTCGACACAACCCGTTGTCCCGAGGAGCTACGGGTGGATTTTGCTGCATACCACATGAAGGAGGAGGCCGATCTATGGTGGGCCAGTGTGAAGGAGATACGAACCGAACCGGGTTTTGATTGGAACCATTTTAAGGTTGTGCTGAAAGATCGGTTCTATCCTATGTCCCTTCAAAAGGCGAAAGAAAAGGAATTCATGGACTTACGCCAAGGAGAGCGTAGCGTGCTTGCTTACTCCACTAAATTCACCGAACTATCTCGGTTTGCACCTGCTCTTGTGTCTAGTGAGCAACTGAGGATGGATCGTTTCTGGGATGGTTTGAACTGCAAAATTCAGGATCGGATGTCATCACGTGAGTTCACGTCTTACCAGAATATGCTGAATGTTGCCCTCACTGTAGAAAGGGTAATGCACGACATGGAGCGACAACTTGGCATGCAAGGGCATAAGAGGAAAGGGTTTCCCCGTTTCAACCCACCTCAACCCTACCAAGAGAAGAGGTTCCGCCCCAACAATTGGCAAAGCAATCAGTCTTCAAGACGTACGCCCTCGAATGTCCCGACCTGCCGAAACTGTGGCCGACCTGGGCATTATGCTCGATATTGTAGAACAAGGATTGTAAGGGGAGGATGCTTTAAGTGTGGGAGCCCCCAACATCACATAAGACACTGTCCCCAGTTGACCTCGGAGGGCTATGACAATGAAAGCAATGGAAATGATGGGAACAATGAAAACCAGAGAGCCTCACCTTTAAGTTATCAAGATCCTGGAAAGTAGAAGAGAAGATGACAGCAAGTAGCCTCACCTGTTTCACTCTTATACGTCAAGTTTCGAGGACGAAACTTCTTTTAAGGAGGTAATGATGTAAAACCTTGAGTTGTAGGAAGAACGGAACCGTTAGGATTGTTACCGAACTGTTAGGTATAAGTTTAAGTTTCGAGGACGAAACTTCTTTTAAGGAGGTAATGATGTAAAACCCCGAAAATTTCAAAGATGTTGACCGTGATGTCGTTAGTAAATTAGGTTTGACTTCGTTATTTATTTTATTATTCGTTTTTGTTTATTTTTTCTGACACTTGAGATCGTAGGATCGTTGAGAGACTAACAAGGATATATCGGTAATTTGATGGATATTAGTACTATTAGTATTACTCTTATTATTATTAGTATTATAATTATTATTCTGATTATTGTTATTTACATGCTACTATGATTATTATTATTATTAAGTATTGTTATTAGTTGTGGATATTATCAGTATTATTATTATGTGGGTATTATTATATGACTATTATTTTTATTATGTGATTATTATTATTATTATCGTGTGATAATTAGTATTATGTGACTATTTTTTTATTATTATTATTATTATTATTAGTATTATTGTATTATTCTAGTTAATAGTGGTAGTAGTAGTATTAGTAAAATCCTATCCTAGTTAGAATATATTAGATTATAGATTGTTAGTAAAGCCCCATCTTAGTCGGTTAGGAGAAATTGTGTTTGAATTAGATTATACTTACTGTTTGTTAGAGGAGGATTAGAGAATAATTAGGATGAATAACTAGGGCTTTTATCAATACAAGCACGCACTCTACTTCTTCCTCCCTTTCTTTTCTCTCCCGCTCCTTCCTTTCTACCGTGAGTTCCATAACAATCGGAAAGTCGCCGAGTTCGCTCAACCACCACCGCCACCGCCACCGCACACACACACCGGGCCGTTGATGCTATCGCCGATTACGCCGCTGCTGCCGTTCGTTGTCGCCGCTGCTGTGTTCGACCGAGCCCGGACACCACCACCGACGTCGACAACTGCCAAGCACCACTCCTATCACCGAAATCCACCCTGTCGCTGTCGCCCCGTCAGCCGAGTCGTCAACTAACACCCCCTACGTAAACCCCTTGTTCCCAAAACTTTACACACTTATTCTTTTTTTGTATTCTGTATAGTCTTCTTGTGTCATCATCTTGTTGAATAAATGTTTAAGCATGATTAGGGTGTGTGAATTAGCAAGATAGGTTCTTGGTTGTTGGTTAAATAGTTATGTAGTTCTTGGATTAATTCTTGCTTCGTCTTATTGTAAATCCATGGCCATACGTGGGATTTGAGTTAGGATATTAGCATGCTATTTTATTTAATAATTATAATGATAGTTGGTGATTCATGTGTTAATATGGTTAATATCATAGGTAAATCATGTTAGAGTCGTAGGGTTAACTAATTATGAGTTGCAAATTTATGTCATAAGTATTATATAATGTAAATCATGTTAGACTCTTGTTAGTATTATTTCATGCATGAATTAGGGTTAATTTAAACTATTAAATCGAATTTTTTGCAGTTTTACTATTTGAATAATGTATTATGTATATTAAAGTTTCAAACATTACGTATTTACATTACTGTTATGTGACTATTACATGTTTATATTATTATTACGTTATTATTAAATTTTTTTTTTTTTACCTAGAAAAGGTTTAAATTGTTAGTTATAAGTGGTAGCTTTTAGACCTTGATTGGATTAGGGTAGAAACTTTAACCCTAGCCACTGTTTTAGGCCCAAATTAGAACCCCGGGACCGAATGGTGAAAGTTAGAACCGAAATTATAAATTAAATAAGAACCGGGATCGGGACAGTTTTGTTAGTGTCTAAAGATCGGGTCACCACGATTAGTATAGTTGTCCTTTAATCGAACCCTTTGGACTGGAGGTTCCCTTAGATCTTTGGAACCATAAGATTTTTACGGATCGAACGTTTGATTTGTATAGCCCGAGTTATAACCGATTTACCAGAACATGTCAGAATTGGACCAATTGGGAAGATGGGTGTTTTTAGAGTCCTTAGGGACTGATTTGGGCTTAACCATCAACATAAAGGTTTTAGTAGACATCCCGAGGTTTCCGAAAAGTCCAGAACCAGACCCGTACGATGTCGGGAAGTCGAGTTGTGAGTCGTTTTATGTGAACGTTATAATCTGTCCTCTGCTTGCTTCTTTTTTATAAGAATTGTTAAGTGAAAATAATATGTGATCTTGTTATGTGTTTTCTTGGAGGTGTTAAGTGTAATTTCATAAATGATAGGAACCTAAGTGTTCCTAGGGGATGGGTTAGGTAGTTGATAGTTAATACTAACTTCGTTAGAACGCGTTTTGATTAGATAATTATTCTTATTCTAGGCCCGAGTTAGTGCGTGACGTTAGTGAGCTCAAGTGTGTTCTCCTATTTGCTGTGCTGTGAAGTATATCAGGTAATGTCTATGCTCTAATCCCCACTGGGATGCTCTTTAAATGTGTTTTAATGTTTTCTAATCTGTTTTGAGAATTGCATCCCGAAAGGGGACTTTTGTGGAAAATGTGACCATCTGTTTTGGATAACTGTGCGTTTTTTATTTGTGATTATTGATTTATGAGTTGAGAAATTGTGATGGTCCTTTATAAGTAGTTTTGTTAATGGTTTTGATACCCTGGGTTGGGTTTGACTTGAGAGTTGTGAGTTGAGTTTTTGCATAAGATACTATTAATTCAAGTGAAACATTAAGCGGGTTTATCTGGTCGTAGCCTGTGGTAGGCGGAAAGGTGAACTCATGATTTTTGGTCGTAGCCTGTGGTAGGCAAAGGGTCTGGGACCCTGGTCGTAGCCTGTGGTAGGCGGAAATGTGAACTCTTGATTTTCTGGTCGTAGCCTGTGGTAGGCAAAGGGTCTGGGACCCTGGTCGTAGCCTGTGGTAGGCGGAAATGTGAACTCTTGATATTCTGGTCGTAGCCTGTGATAGGCAGAGGATCTGGGATCCGGTATGATATTTGTTACTTTAAGGGATGTGGTATCCCGCCCGCATAATAAAATATGATTTGGTTGGGTTGAGAAAAACAGTTAAGGGTTTAAAGGTTTGCGAAATGTTTTGACTTGTTCCCTCTCCCCAAAAGGAATTGAAATGAACTTAAACTGTTTTAAACGTTAGGGGTAGACATTATTGAGATTTCCCCCTCATTTTTGAAATGTTTTGTTTTCAGGTGAAGATCTAAATGTTGGGAACGGGAGTTAGAAGTGAGGACGACGAGTCTAGAAGTCCTTGAACCTTTTATATTGTTTTCGTTATGAATTCTTAAAGTTTGTTTTGAGTTGTTAGTAGTTATCGTTAGCAGACAGTTGTGTTTTCCTTTCTCGCATTGTATTCCTTCGGGGATACGGCAGTGACGCCCAAACTAAATTTGAAGTCTTCCGCTAAGTTTTGTCTGTTAACGTTAGTTTGACTTTGACTTTTTATAATTGAATTTCCGGGGCGTTACAGAATGGTATCAGAGCTCTGGGTTGCGACCTGGTAGCTCCTAAGTGTCCCTTAGGTTTAGTTAGACCTTAGGATGCTACGTTCGGAGTGATGAGTGTAGGATGGGGGTATGGAATGTTTGTCTGTTTCTTGGATTTCTTATATGTTGTAAGTTTGTGCTTGATTATTATATTTTTTTTCATATGTTGGAATGTATATCGTCACCTTTGCTATGAGCATGAGACTTTAGCTCCTCTAAAAGACTTGAAAACCGAGGTGGGTACGGAATGCAACCCCAAGGAGGGTCTAGAAGCAAAAGAAGACCTCCGATGAGAACTTGGAGGCTGAAAGAGAGCTGGACATACGAGGAGTAGTCGCTGGAAATTTTAGGTTGCAGAGAAGGTAGCCTCAATGAAAGACCGAGCCTTAAGATGAGGTTCTGGTAGAGTTCGAGGTGGAAGCAGACTCCGAGGAGGACTCTGGGGATGAGTTTGACGATCCTGATTGGACCCCAATCGTGGTCCGCAGGAACCCTCTTTCGTATGAAAATACTCTAAGTAGAGTTAGTAAAAGAGTAGTGGAATTGGTCCCAAGTAGTAATACTTACATGTAATTAGTGTTTGGTTGTTTAAATTTATAACCGTGTGGTTGTTGCCTTTGTTAGCCCCAGTTAGGAGAGAATGGAACTTTATGTTATGCTCGGGCGCAAGTGATATGAAATAATGAATTTCTTTTCTTGAGCTATTGTTATAATCTTATGAATGTGAAAGGATGTTGGCAAATGATCAAGCGAAATGTGGAGTTAATCTTACAGATGGAACCCTTGAAATTTGTTGCAAGTACCAAAGTGTTGAAATGTGATGCTATTAAATGCGATTAGAGTTAAAGTTATGTTTATGGTTTTGTTACTTGTTGAGTTCTTTTATGTTTTAGTCTAATGAGAGTAGTTAACTTCAGAATTCGTAATTACGTTGTGAGAATAAGAACCCTAGTAGTCTAAATCGACCCCTTTGAACCAGGATGTCGGACATAAACGGCTCTCAACCCATCAACGTTAATCGGGAGCGCCCGCAAGCTGCAGCCGAACAGCGCCCTCAAACCGCGACTGAACTGCGCCAACGTCTTCCTCACTTGATATCAGGGTCGAGTACGACAACACCAGGGAACGACCTTGCTAGCCTGCTGATGATCGAGATGCTTAACAAGCACGAGGATCTTCTGAAGAGGGTGGTGGATCGACAAGGAGGAGAAAGGGAAGATGATCCCTCCACTCTTCTCCAAAGGTTTAATAGCTTTAACCCGCCCACTTATACAGGGGTAGCCGACCCCAAAGTCTTTGAAGATTGGGTTAGGGAGATTGAAAAGATTTTCGACACAACCCGTTGTCCCGAGGAGCTACGGGTGGATTTTGCTGCATACCACATGAAGGAGGAGGCCGATCTATGGTGGGCCAGTGTGAAGGAGATACGAACCGAACCGGGTTTTGATTGGAACCATTTTAAGGTTGTGCTGAAAGATCGGTTCTATCCTATGTCCCTTCAAAAGGCGAAAGAAAAGGAATTCATGGACTTACGCCAAGGAGAGCGTAGCGTGCTTACTCCACTAAATTCACCGAACTATCTCGGTTTGCACCTGCTCTTGTGTCTAGTGAGCAACTGAGGATGGATCGTTTCTGGGATGGTTTGAACTGCAAAATTCAGGATCGGATGTCATCACGTGAGTTCACGTCTTACCAGAATATGCTGAATGTTGCCCTCATCAGAAAGGGTAATGCGACATGGAGCGACAACTTGGCATGCAAGGGCATAAGAGGAAAGGGTTTCCCGTTTGACCCACCTCAACCCTACCAAGAGAAGAGGTTCTGCCCCAGCAATTGGCAAAGCAATCAGTCTTCAGGACGTACGCCCTCGAATGTCGACTGCGAAGCGTGGGACACGGGCATTATGCTCGATATTGTAGAACAAGGATTGTAAGGGAGGATGCTTTAAGTGTGAGCCCCAACATCACATAAGACACTGTCCCCAGTTGACCTCGGAGGGCTATGACAATGAAAGCAATGGAAATGATGGGAACAATGAAAACCAGAGAGCCTCACCTTTAAGTTATCAAGATCCTGGAAAGTAGAAGAGAAGATGACACAAGTAGCCTCACTGTTTCACTCTTAAGGTACGTCAAGTTTCGAGGACGAAACTTCTTTTAAGGAGGTAATGATGTAAAACCTTGAGTTGTAGGAAGAACGGAACCGTTAGGATTGTTACCGAACTGTTAGGTATAAGTTTAAGTTTCGAGGACGAAACTTCTTTTAAGGAGGTAATGATGTAAAACCCCGAAAATTTCAAAGATGTTGACCGTGATGTCGTTAGTAAATTAGGTTTGACTTCGTTATTTATTTTATTATTCGTTTGTGTTTATTTTTGCTGACACTTGAGCTCGTAGGATCGTTGAGAGACTAACAAGGATATATCGGTAATTTGATGGATATTAGTACTATTAGTATTACTCTTATTATTATTAGTATTATAATTATTATTCTGATTATTGTTATTTACATGCTACTATGATTATTATTATTATTAAGTATTGTTATTAGTTGTGGATATTATCAGTATTATTATTATGTGGGTATTATTATATGACTATTATTTTTATTATGTGATTATTATTATTATTATCGTGTGATAATTAGTATTATGTGACTATTTTTTTATTATTATTATTATTATTATTATTAGTATTATTGTATTATTCTAGTTAATAGTGGTAGTAGTAGTATTAGTAAAATCCTATCCTAGTTAGAATATATTAGATTATAGATTGTTAGTAAAGCCCCATCTTAGTCGGTTAGGAGAAATTGTGTTTGAATTAGATTATACTTACTGTTTGTTAGAGGAGGATTAGAGAATAATTAGGATGAATAACTAGGGCTTTTATCAATACAAGCACGCACCCCTACTTCTTCCTCCCTTTCTTTTTCTCTCTCCCGTTCCCCTTCCTTTCTCTACCGTGAGTTCCATAACAGTCGGGAAAGTCGCGAGTTCATACTGAACCACCGCCACCGCCACTGCACACACCGGCTGTTGATGCTCTGCTCGATTCGCCGCTGCTGCCGTTCGTTGTCGCCGCTGCTGTGTTCGACCGAGCCCGGACACCACCACCGACGTCGACAACTGCCAAGCACCACTCCTATCACCGAAATCCACCACATTTGCCCACGTCGGTAAGTCGTCAACTAACACCCCCTACGTAAACCCCTTGTTCCCAAAACTTTACACACTTATTCTTTTTTTGTATTCTGTATAGTCTTCTTGTGTCATCATCTTGTTGAATAAATGTTTAAGCATGATTAGGGTGTGTGAATTAGCAAGATAGGTTCTTGGTTGTTGGTTAAATAGTTATGTAGTTCTTGGATTAATTCTTGCTTCGTCTTATTGTAAATCCATGGCCATACGTGGGATTTGAGTTAGGATATTAGCATGCTATTTTATTTAATAATTATAATGATAGTTGGTGATTCATGTGTTAATATGGTTAATATCATAGGTAAATCATGTTAGAGTCGTAGGGTTAACTAATTATGAGTTGCAAATTTATGTCATAAGTATTATATAATGTAAATCATGTTAGACTCTTGTTAGTATTATTTCATGCATGAATTAGGGTTAATTTAAACTATTAAATCGAATTTTTTGCAGTTTTACTATTTGAATAATGTATTATGTATATTAAAGTTTCAAACATTACGTATTTACATTACTGTTATGTGACTATTACATGTTTATATTATTATTACGTTATTATTAAATTTTTTTTTTTTACCTAGAAAAGGTTTAAATTGTTAGTTATAAGTGGTAGCTTTTAGACCTTGATTGGATTAGGGTAGAAACTTTAACCCTAGCCACTGTTTTAGGCCCAAATTAGAACCCCGGGACCGAATGGTGAAAGTTAGAACCGAAATTATAAATTAAATAAGAACCGGGATCGGGACAGTTTTGTTAGTGTCTAAAGATCGGGTCACCACGATTAGTATAGTTGTCCTTTAATCGAACCCTTTGGACTGGAGGTTCCCTTAGATCTTTGGAACCATAAGATTTTTACGGATCGAACGTTTGATTTGTATAGCCCGAGTTATAACCGTTTTACCAGAACATGTCAGAATTGGACCAATTGGGAAGATGGGTGTTTTTAGAGTCCTTAGGGACTGATTTGGGCTTAACCATCAACATAAAGGTTTTAGTAGACATCCCGAGGTTTCCGAAAAGTCCAGAACCAGACCCGTAGGATGTCGGGAAGTCGAGTTGTGAGTCATTTTATGTGAACGTTATAATCTGTCCTCTGCTTGCTTCTTTTTTATAAGAATTGTTAAGTGAAAATAATATGTGATCTTGTTATGTGTTTTCTTGGAGGTGTTAAGTGTAATTTCATAAATGATAGGAACCTAAGTGTTCCTAGGGGATGGGTTAGGTAGTTGATAGTTAATACTAACTTCGTTAGAACGCGTTTTGATTAGATAATTATTCTTATTCTAGGCCCGAGTTAGTGCGTGACGTTAGTGAGCTCAAGTGTGTTCTCCTATTTGCTGTGCTGTGAAGTATATCAGGTAATGTCTATGCTCTAATCCCCACTGGGATGCTCTTTAAATGTGTTTTAATGTTTTCTAATCTGTTTTGAGAATTGCATCCCGAAAGGGGACTTTTGTGGAAAATGTGACCATCTGTTTTGGATAACTGTGCGTTTTTATTTGTGATTATTGATTTATGAGTTGAGAAATTGTGATGGTCCTTTATAAGTAGTTTTGTTAATGGTTTTGATACCCTGGGTTGGGTTTGACTTGAGAGTTGTGAGTTGAGTTTTTGCATAAGATACTATTAATTCAAGTGAAACATTAAGCGGGTTTATCTGGTCGTAGCCTGTGGTAGGCGGAAAGGTGAACTCATGATTTTTGGTCGTAGCCTGTGGTAGGCAAAGGGTCTGGGACCCTGGTCGTAGCCTGTGGTAGGCGGAAATGTGAACTCTTGATATTCTGGTCGTAGCCTGTGGTAGGCAAAGTGCAGGACCACAGTCGTAGCTTTGTGGTAGGCGGAAATGTGAACTCTTGATATTCAGTCGTAGCTGTGATAGGCGAGAGGATGCAGGATCGGTATGATATTTGTTACTTTAAGGGATGTGGTATCCCGCATAATAAAATATGATTTGGTTGGGTTGAGAAAAAGCAGTTAAGGGTTTAAAGGTTTGCGAAATGTTTTGACTTGTTCCCTCTCCCAAAAGGAATTGAAATGAACTTAAAGCTGTTTTAAGCGTTAGGGGTAGACATTATTGAGATTTCCCCTCATTTTTGAAATGTTTTGTTTTGGTGAAGATCTAAATGTTGGGAGCAGGAGTTAGAAGTGAGGGGCAGCGAGTCTAGAAGTCCTTGAACCTTTTATATTGTTTTCGTTATGAATTCTTAAAGTTTGTTTTGAGTTGTTAGTAGTTATCGTTAGCAGACAGTTGTGTTTTCCTTTCTCGCATTGTATTCCTTCGGGGATACGCGGTGGCCTTAAACTAAATTTGAAGTCTTCCGCTAAGTTTTGTCTGTTAACGTTAGTTTGACTTTGACTTTTATAATTGAATTTCCGGGGCGTTACAGAATGGTTTCAGAGCTCTGGGTTGCGACCTGGTAGCTCCTAAGTGTCCCTTAGGTTTAGTTAGACCTTAGGATGCTACGTTCGGAGTGATGAGTGTAGGATGGGGGTATGGAATGTTTATGCTTTCTTGGATTTCTTATATGTTGTAAGTTTGTGCTTGATTATTATATTTTTTTTCATATGTTGGAATGTATATCGTCACCTTTGCTATGAGCATGAGACTTTAGCTCCTCTAAAAGACTTGAAAACCGAGGTGGAGTGGAATGCAACCCCAAGGAGGGTCTAGAAGCAAAGAAGACCTCGATGAGAACTTGGAGGTGAAAGAGAAATTTGGACATACGAGGAGTAGTCATGGAAATTTTAGGTTCTGAGAAGGTAGCCTCAATGAAAGACCGAGCCTTAAGATGAGGTTACGGTAGAGTTCGAGGTGGAGCGGACTCAGGAGGACTGCGGGGATGAGTTTGTGATCTGATTGGACCCCAATCGTGGTCCGCAGGAACCCTCTTTCGTATGAAAATACTCTAAGTAGAGTTAGTAAAGAGTAGTGGAATTGGTCCCAAGTAGTAATACTTACATGTAATTAGTGTTTGGTTGTTTAAATTTATAACCGTGTGGTTGTTGCCTTTATTAGCCCTGATTAGGAGAGAATGGAACTTTATGTTATGCTCGGGCGCAAGTGATATGAAATAATGAATTTCTTTTCTTGAGCTATTGTTATAATCTTATGAATGTGAAAGGATGTTGGCAAATGATCAAGCGAAATGTGGAGTTAATCTTACAGATGGAACCCTTGAAATTTGTTGCAAGTACCAAAGTGTTGAAATGTGATGCTATTAAATGCGATTAGAGTTAAAGTTATGTTTATGGTTTTGTTACTTGTTGAGTTCTTTTATGTTTTAGTCTAATGAGAGTAGTTAACTTCAGAATTCGTAATTACGTTGTGAGAATAAGAACCCTAGTAGTCTAAATCGACCCCTTTGAACCAGGATGTCGGACATAAACGGCTCTCAACCCATCAACGTTAATCGGGAGCGCCCGCAGTGCGGCCGACAGCGCCCTCAAACGCGGTGAGCTGCGCCAACGTCTTCCTCACTTGATATCGAGGTCGTCACGACAACACCGAGGAACGACCTTGCTAGCTGCGATGATCGAGATGCTTAACAAGCACGAGGATCTTACGAAGAGGGTGGTGGATCGACAAGGAGGAGAAAGGGAAGATGATCCCTCCACTCTTCTCCAAAGGTTTAATAGCTTTAACCCGCCCACTTATACAGGGGTAGCCGACCCCAAAGTCTTTGAAGATTGGGTTAGGGAGATTGAAAAGATTTTCGACACAACCCGTTGTCAGAGGAGCTACGGGTGGATTTTCTTGCATACCACATGAAGGAGGAGGCCGATCTATGGTGGGCGGTGTGAAGGAGATCTGAACCGAACCGGGTTTTGATTGGAACCATTTTAAGGTTGTCTTTGAAAGATCGGTTCTATCCTATGTCCCTTCAAAGCGAAAGAAAAGAATTCATGGACTTACGCCAAGGAGGCGTAGCGTGCTTACTTACTCCACTAAATTCACGAACTATCTCGGTTTGCACTGCTCTTGTGTCTAGTGAGCAGCGAGGATGGATCGTTTCAGGATGGTTTGAGCGCAAAATTCGGGATCGGATGTCATCACGTGAGTTCACGTCTTACGAGAATATCTTTGAATGTTGCCCTCAGAAAGGGTAATGCACGACATGGAGCGACAACTTGGCATGCAAGGGCATAAGAGGAAAGGGTTTCCCGTTTGACCCACCTCAACCCTACCAAGAGAAGAGGTTCCGCCCCAACAATTGGCAAAGCAATCGGTCTTCAAGGCGTCGCCCTCGAATGTCGACTGCGAAGCGTGGCCGACACGGGCATTATGCCGATATTGTAGAACAAGGATTGTAAGGAGGATGCTTTAAGTGTAGGAGCCCCAACATCACATAAGACACATCCCCGATTGACCTCGGAGGGCTATGACAATGAAAGCAATGGAAATGATGGGAACAATGAAAACCAGAGCCTCACCTTTAAGTTATCAAGATCTGGAAAGTAGAAGAGAAGATGACAAGTAGCCTCACTGTTTCACTCTTAAGTCGTCAAGTTTCGAGGACGAAACTTCTTTTAAGGAGGTAATGATGTAAAACCTTGAGTTGTAGGAAGAACGGAACCGTTAGGATTGTTACCGAACTGTTAGGTATAAGTTTAAGTTTGAGGTGAAACTTCTTTTAAGGAGGTAATGATGTAAAACCCGAAAATTTCAAAGATGTTGACCGTGATGTCGTTAGTAAATTAGGTTTGACTTAGTTATTTATTTTATTATTCGTTTGTGTTTATTTTCTTGACACTTGAGCTCGTAGGATCGTTGAGAGACTAACAAGGATATATCGGTAATTTGATGGATATTAGTACTATTAGTATTACTCTTATTATTATTAGTATTATAATTATTATTCTGATTATTGTTATTTACATGCTACTATGATTATTATTATTATTAAGTATTGTTATTAGTTGTGGATATTATCAGTATTATTATTATGTGGGTATTATTATATGACTATTATTTTTATTATGTGATTATTATTATTATTATCGTGTGATAATTAGTATTATGTGACTATTTTTTTATTATTATTATTATTATTATTATTAGTATTATTGTATTATTCTAGTTAATAGTGGTAGTAGTAGTATTAGTAAAATCCTATCCTAGTTAGAATATATTAGATTATAGATTGTTAGTAAAGCCCCATCTTAGTCGGTTAGGAGAAATTGTGTTTGAATTAGATTATACTTACTGTTTGTTAGAGGAGGATTAGAGAATAATTAGGATGAATAACTAGGGCTTTTATCAATACAAGCACGCACCCCTACTTCTTCCTCCCTTTCTTTTTCTCTCTCCCGTTCCCCTTCCTTTCTCTACCGTGAGTTCCATAGCAGTCGGGAAAGTCGCCGGAGCTCCGCCCTGAACCACCAGCCGCCACCGCCACCTGCACACACACACCGGGCTGTTGATGCTACTGCTCGATTACGCCGCTGCTGCCGTTCGTTGTCGCCGCTGCTGTGTTCGACCGAGCCCGGACACCACCACCGACGTCGACAACTGCCAAGCACCACTCCTATCACCGAAATCCACCCTGTCGCTGTCGCCCCGTCAGCCGAGTCGTCAACTAACACCCCCTACGTAAACCCCTTGTTCCCAAAACTTTACACACTTATTCTTTTTTTGTATTCTGTATAGTCTTCTTGTGTCATCATCTTGTTGAATAAATGTTTAAGCATGATTAGGGTGTGTGAATTAGCAAGATAGGTTCTTGGTTGTTGGTTAAATAGTTATGTAGTTCTTGGATTAATTCTTGCTTCGTCTTATTGTAAATCCATGGCCATACGTGGGATTTGAGTTAGGATATTAGCATGCTATTTTATTTAATAATTATAATGATAGTTGGTGATTCATGTGTTAATATGGTTAATATCATAGGTAAATCATGTTAGAGTCGTAGGGTTAACTAATTATGAGTTGCAAATTTATGTCATAAGTATTATATAATGTAAATCATGTTAGACTCTTGTTAGTATTATTTCATGCATGAATTAGGGTTAATTTAAACTATTAAATCGAATTTTTTGCAGTTTTACTATTTGAATAATGTATTATGTATATTAAAGTTTCAAACATTACGTATTTACATTACTGTTATGTGACTATTACATGTTTATATTATTATTACGTTATTATTAAATTTTTTTTTTTTTACCTAGAAAAGGTTTAAATTGTTAGTTATAAGTGGTAGCTTTTAGACCTTGATTGGATTAGGGTAGAAACTTTAACCCTAGCCACTGTTTTAGGCCCAAATTAGAACCCCGGGACCGAATGGTGAAAGTTAGAACCGAAATTATAAATTAAATAAGAACCGGGATCGGGACAGTTTTGTTAGTGTCTAAAGATCGGGTCACCACGATTAGTATAGTTGTCCTTTAATCGAACCCTTTGGACTGGAGGTTCCTTTAGATGTTTGGAACCATAAGATTTTTACGGATCGAACGTTTGATTTGTATAGCCCGAGTTATAACCGTTTTACCAGAACATGTCAGAATTGGACCAATTGGGAAGATGGGTGTTTTTAGAGTCCTTAGTGACTGATTTGGGCTTAACCATCAACATAAAGGTTTTAGTAGACATCCCGAGGTTTCCGAAAAGTCCAGAACCAGACCCGTAGGATGTCGGGAAATCGAGTTGTGAGTCGTTTTATGTGAATGTTATAATCTGTCCTCTGCTTGCTTCTTTTTTATAAGAATTGTTAAGTGAAAATAATATGTGATCTTGTTATGTGTTTTCTTGGAGGTGTTAAGTGTAATTTCATAAATGATAGGAACCTAAGTGTTCCTAGGGGATGGGTTAGGTAGTTGATAGTTAATACTAACTTCGTTAGAACGCGTTTTGATTAGATAATTATTCTTATTCTAGGCAGAGTTAGTGCGTGGCGTTAGTGAGCTCAAGTGTGTTCTCCTATTTCTTTGTCTTTGTGAAGTATATCAGGTAATGTCTATGCTCTAATCCCACTGGGATGCTCTTTAAATGTGTTTTAATGTTTTCTAATCTGTTTTGAGAATTGCATCCGAAGGGGACTTTTGTGGAAAATGTGACCATCTGTTTTGGATAACTGTGCGTTTTTTATTTGTGATTATTGATTTATGAGTTGAGAAATTGTGATGGTCCTTTATAAGTAGTTTTGTTAATGGTTTTGATACCCTGGGTTGGGTTTGACTTGAGAGTTGTGAGTTGAGTTTTTGCATAAGATACTATTAATTCAAGTGAAACATTAAAGCGGGTTTATCTGGTCGTAACTTTGTGGTAGGCGGAAAGGTGAACTCATGATTTTTGGTCGTAGCTTTGTGGTAGGCAAAGTGCAGGACCACAGTCGTAGCTGTGGTAGGCGGAAATGTGAACTCTTGATTTTCTGTCGTAGCTTTGTGGTAGGCAAAGTGCAGGACCACAGTCGTAACTGTGGTAGGCGGAAATGTGAACTCTTGATATTCAGTCGTAGCTTTGTGATAGGCGGAGGATCAGGATCGGTATGATATTTGTTACTTTAAGGGATGTGGTATCCCGCCCGCATAATAAAATATGATTTGGTTGGGTTGAGAAAAACAGTTAAGGGTTTAAAGGTTTGCGAAATGTTTTGACTTGTTCCATCTCCCCAAAAGGAATTGAAATGAACTTAAACTGTTTTAAACGTTAGGGGTAGACATTATTGAGATTTCCCCCTCATTTTTGAAATGTTTTGTTTTCAGGTGAAGATCTAAATGTTGGGAACGGGAGTTAGAAGTGAGGCACGCAGTCTAGAAGTCCTTGAACCTTTTATATTGTTTTAGTTATGAATTCTTAAAGTTTGTTTTGAGTTGTTAGTAGTTATCGTTAGCGAGAGTTGTGTTTTCCTTTCGCATTGTATTCCTTCGGGATACGGCGGTGGCCTTAAACTAAATTTGAAGTCTTCCGCTAAGTTTTGTCTGTAACGTTAGTTTGACTTTG
This sequence comes from Portulaca oleracea, assembly GCA_029582165.1. Taxonomy (NCBI): domain Eukaryota; kingdom Viridiplantae; phylum Streptophyta; class Magnoliopsida; order Caryophyllales; family Portulacaceae; genus Portulaca; species Portulaca oleracea. Next base: position 33,659,565 of record CM055880.1, on the reverse strand, counting down.
ACTTTTTATAATTGAATTTCCGGGCGTTCTGAGAATGGTATCGAGCTGCAGGTTGCGACCTGGTAGCTCCTAAGTGTCCCTTAGGTTTAGTTAGACCTTAGGATGCTACGTTCGGAGTGATGAGTGTAGGATGGGGGTATGGAATGTTTGTCTGTTTCTTGGATTTCTTATATGTTGTAAGTTTGTGCTTGATTATTATATTTTTTTTCATATGTTGGAATGTATATCGTCACCTTTGCTATGAGCATGAGACTTTAGCTCCTCTAAAAGACTTGAAAACCGAGGTGGGTACGGAATGCAACCCCAAGGAGGGTCTAGAAGCAAAAGAAGACCTCCGATGAGAACTTGGAGGCTGAAAGAGAGCTGGACATACGAGGAGTAGTCATTTGGAAATTTTAGGTTGCGAGAAGGTAGCCTCAATGAAAGACCGAGCCTTAAGATGAGGTTACGGTAGAGTTCGAGGTGGAAGCGGACTCAGGAGGACTCTGGGGATGAGTTTGGTGATCTGATTGGACCCCGATCGTGGTCCGAGAACCCTCTTTCGTATGAAAATACTCTAAGTAGAGTTAGTAAAAGAGTAGTGGAATTGGTCCCAAGTAGTAATACTTACATGTAATTAGTGTTTGGTTGTTTAAATTTATAACCGTGTGGTTGTTGCCTTTGTTAGCCCCAGTTAGGAGAGAATGGAACTTTATGTTATGCTCGGGCGCAAGTGATATGAAATAATGAATTTCTTTTCTTGAGCTATTGTTATAATCTTATGAATGTGAAAGGATGTTGGCAAATGATCAAGCGAAATGTGGAGTTAATCTTACAGATGGAACCCTTGAAATTTGTTGCAAGTACCAAAGTGTTGAAATGTGATGCTATTAAATGCGATTAGAGTTAAAGTTATGTTTATGGTTTTGTTACTTGTTGAGTTCTTTTATGTTTTAGTCTAATGAGAGTAGTTAACTTCAGAATTCGTAATTACGTTGTGAGAATAAGAACCCTAGTAGTCTAAATCGACCCCTTTGAACCAGGATGTCGGACATAAACGGCTCTCAACCCATCAACGTTAATCGGGAGCGCCCGCAAAGCTGCGACACTCAAACGAGCGCCCTCAACGCGTCTTCCTCACTTGATATCGGTCGATGCACGACAACACCGAGAGCGACCTTGCTAGCTGCGATGATCGAGATGCTTAACAAGCACGAGGATCTTACGAAGAGGGTGGTGGATCGACAAGGAGGAGAAAGGGAAGATGATCCCTCCACTCTTCTCCAAAGGTTTAATAGCTTTAACCCGCCCACTTATACAGGGGTAGCCGACCCCAAAGTCTTTGAAGATTGGGTTAGGGAGATTGAAAAGATTTTCGACACAACCCGTTGTCCCGAGGAGCTACGGGTGGATTTTGCTGCATACCACATGAAGGAGGAGGCCGATCTATGGTGGGCGGTGTGAAGGAGATCTGAACCGAACCGGGTTTTGATTGGAACCATTTTAAGGTTGTCTTTGAAAGATCGGTTCTATCCTATGTCCCTTCAAAGGCGAAAGAAAAGGAATTCATGGACTTACGCCAAGGAGAGCGTAGCGTGCTTACTCCACTAAATTCACCGAACTATCTCGGTTTGCACTGCTCTTGTGTCTAGTGAGCAGCGAGGATGGATCGTTTAGGATGGTTTGAACTGCAAAATTCAGGATCGGATGTCATCACGTGAGTTCACGTCTTACCAGAATATGCTGAATGTTGCCCTCACTGTAGAAAGGGTAATGCACGACATGGAGCGACAACTTGGCATGCAAGGGCATAAGAGGAAAGGGTTTCCCCGTTTCAACCCACCTCAACCCTACCAAGAGAAGAGGTTCCGCCCCAACAATTGGCAAAGCAATCAGTCTTCAAGACGTACGCCCTCGAATGTCCCGACCTGCCGAAACTGTGGCCGACCTGGGCATTATGCTCGATATTGTAGAACAAGGATTGTAAGGGGAGGATGCTTTAAGTGTGGGAGCCCCCAACATCACATAAGACACTGTCCCCAGTTGACCTCGGAGGGCTATGACAATGAAAGCAATGGAAATGATGGGAACAATGAAAACCAGAGAGCCTCACCTTTAAGTTATCAAGATCCTGGAAAGTAGAAGAGAAGATGACAGCAAGTAGCCTCACCTGTTTCACTCTTAAGGTACGTCAAGTTTCGAGGACGAAACTTCTTTTAAGGAGGTAATGATGTAAAACCTTGAGTTGTAGGAAGAACGGAACCGTTAGGATTGTTACCGAACTGTTAGGTATAAGTTTAAGTTTCGAGGACGAAACTTCTTTTAAGGAGGTAATGATGTAAAACCCCGAAAATTTCAAAGATGTTGACCGTGATGTCGTTAGTAAATTAGGTTTGACTTCGTTATTTATTTTATTATTCGTTTGTGTTTATTTTTGCTGACACTTGAGCTCGTAGGATCGTTGAGAGACTAACAAGGATATATCGGTAATTTGATGGATATTAGTACTATTAGTATTACTCTTATTATTATTAGTATTATAATTATTATTCTGATTATTGTTATTTACATGCTACTATGATTATTATTATTATTAAGTATTGTTATTAGTTGTGGATATTATCAGTATTATTATTATGTGGGTATTATTATATGACTATTATTTTTATTATGTGATTATTATTATTATTATCGTGTGATAATTAGTATTATGTGACTATTTTTTTATTATTATTATTATTATTATTATTAGTATTATTGTATTATTCTAGTTAATAGTGGTAGTAGTAGTATTAGTAAAATCCTATCCTAGTTAGAATATATTAGATTATAGATTGTTAGTAAAGCCCATCTTAGTCGGTTAGGAGAAATTGTGTTTGAATTAGATTATACTTACTGTTTGTTAGAGGAGGATTAGAGAATAATTAGGATGAATAACTAGGGCTTTTATCAATACAAGCACGCACCCCTACTTCTTCCTCCCTTTCTTTTTCTCTCTCCCGTTCCCCTTCCTTTCTCTCTAGTGAGTTCCATGCGATCGGAAAGTCGCCGAGCTCATACTGAACCACCACCGCCACCGCCACTGCACACACACCGGCCGTTGATGCTCTTGCTCGATTCTGTACGCTGCTGCCGTTCGTTGTCGCCGCTTTGTGTTCGGCCGAGCACGGACACCACCACCGACGTCGACAACTGCCAAGCACCACTCCTATCACCGAAATCCACCCTGTCGCTGTCGCCCCGTCAGCCGAGTCGTCAACTAACACCCCCTACGTAAACCCCTTGTTCCCAAAACTTTACACACTTATTCTTTTTTTGTATTCAGATAGTCTTCTTGTGTCATCATCTTGTTGAATAAATGTTTAAGCATGATTAGGGTGTGTGAATTAGCAAGATAGGTTCTTGGTTGTTGGTTAAATAGTTATGTAGTTCTTGGATTAATTCTTGCTTCGTCTTATTGTAAATCCATGGCCATACGTGGGATTTGAGTTAGGATATTAGCATGCTATTTTATTTAATAATTATAATGATAGTTGGTGATTCATGTGTTAATATGGTTAATATCATAGGTAAATCATGTTAGAGTCGTAGGGTTAACTAATTATGAGTTGCAAATTTATGTCATAAGTATTATATAATGTAAATCATGTTAGACTCTTGTTAGTATTATTTCATGCATGAATTAGGGTTAATTTAAACTATTAAATCGAATTTTTTGCAGTTTTACTATTTGAATAATGTATTATGTATATTAAAGTTTCAAACATTACGTATTTACATTACTGTTATGTGACTATTACATGTTTATATTATTATTACGTTATTATTAAATTTTTTTTTTTACCTAGAAAAGGTTTAAATTGTTAGTTATAAGTGGTAGCTTTTAGACCTTGATTGGATTAGGGTAGAAACTTTAACCCTAGCCACTGTTTTAGGCCCAAATTAGAACCCCGGGACCGAATGGTGAAAGTTAGAACCGAAATTATAAATTAAATAAGAACCGGGATCGGGACAGTTTTGTTAGTGTCTAAAGATCGGGTCACCACGATTAGTATAGTTGTCCTTTAATCGAACCCTTTGGACTGGAGGTTCCTTTAGATGTTTGGAACCATAAGATTTTTACGGATCGAACGTTTGATTTGTATAGCCCGAGTTATAACCGTTTTACCAGAACATGTCAGAATTGGACCAATTGGGAAGATGGGTGTTTTTAGAGTCCTTAGGGACTGATTTGGGCTTAACCATCAACATAAAGGTTTTAGTAGACATCCCGAGGTTTCCGAAAAGTCCAGAACCAGACCCGTAGGATGTCGGGAAGTCGAGTTGTGAGTCGTTTTATGTGAACGTTATAATCTGTCCTCTGCTTGCTTCTTTTTTATAAGAATTGTTAAGTGAAAATAATATGTGATCTTGTTATGTGTTTTCTTGGAGGTGTTAAGTGTAATTTCATAAATGATAGGAACCTAAGTGTTCCTAGGGGATGGGTTAGGTAGTTGATAGTTAATACTAACTTCGTTAGAACGCGTTTTGATTAGATAATTATTCTTATTCTAGGCCCGAGTTAGTGCGTGACGTTAGTGAGCTCAAGTGTGTTCTTCTATTTGCTGTGCTGTGAAGTATATCAGGTAATGTCTATGCTCTAATCCCCACTGGGATGCTCTTTAAATGTGTTTTAATGTTTTCTAATCTGTTTTGAGAATTGCATCCCGAAAGGGGACTTTTGTGGAAAATGTGACCATCTGTTTTGGATAACTGTGCGTTTTTATTTGTGATTATTGATTTATGAGTTGAGAAATTGTGATGGTCCTTTATAAGTAGTTTTGTTAATGGTTTTGATACCCTGGGTTGGGTTTGACTTGAGAGTTGTGAGTTGAGTTTTTGCATAAGATACTATTAATTCAAGTGAAACATTAAGCGGGTTTATCTGGTCGTAGCCTGTTGTAGGCGGAAAGGTGAACTCATGATTTTTGGGTCGTAGCCTGTGGTAGGCAAAGTGCAGGACCACAGTCGTAGCTTTGTGGTAGGCGGAAATGTGAACTCTTGATTTTTACAGTCGTAGCTTTGTGGTAGGCAAAGTGCAGGACCACAGTGGTCGTAGCCTGTGGTAGGCGGAAATGTGAACTCTTGATATTCTGGTCGTAGCCTGTGATAGGCAGAGGATCTGGGATCCGGTATGATATTTGTTACTTTAAGGGATGTGGTATCCCGCCCGCATAATAAAATATGATTTGGTTGGGTTGAGAAAAACAGTTAAGGGTTTAAAGGTTTGCGAAATGTTTTGACTTGTTCCCTCTCCCCAAAAGGAATTGAAATGAACTTAAACTGTTTTAAACGTTAGGGGTAGACATTATTGAGATTTCCCCCTCATTTTTGAAATGTTTTGTTTTCAGGTGAAGATCTAAATGCTGGGAACGGGAGTTAGAAGTGAGGACGACGAGTCTAGAAGTCCTTGAACCTTTTATATTGTTTTCGTTATGAATTCTTAAAGTTTGTTTTGAGTTGTTAGTAGTTATCGTTAGCAGACAGTTGTGTTTTCCTTTCTCGCCTTGTATTCCTTCGGGGATACGGCAGTGACGCCCAAACTAAATTTGAAGTCTTCCGCTAAGTTTTGTCTGTTAACGTTAGTTTGACTTTGATTTTTTATAATTGAATTTCCGGGGCGTTACAATAGATTGTGGACATCTATATGTGACACCGTGGACATTACCCATTTAAAGTGTGGACATGCATTCATTATGGATGTGTCACTGGCATGGGGTTTAATTGCCATAGAAGAAGAAATCATTAAAATGGTTAGGGTATAATGGTAGGTAGAATGTGATTCATTCATTTGGTATGTGTGATTGCCATGTAATTTTATTGTCACCACTCATGTTATTGGCAATTTTATCATGGACTTTTATGTCATTTTTTTGGAATTATCAAGAAGGATGATACAAGTATATATTGTGGACATCTATCTGTGACAACGTGGACGGTACGCATTTAAAGTGTGGACATTCGTTCATTAATGCGTCAAGTACTAACATAGTATCATACATCGCTAAAGGTGGTTCTTGAGCAAAATACAAAGTACGAGAAAAAGCCCTTAACACCATCAAACTTTTGTTCATGACACTCATATGCCACTGAACAATCAATCAATATTCGAACAAACGTCAACACCATAACGAATTCGTATATTTAAAACACATAATGTCAATGTGGACATCACCACTTTCATCAGTGGTTATTAAGTAATCCCACCGTGGACATCAACGATTTCAGTATACATAACAAATTCGCAAACACTCATAACTGTGGATATTAAATAATGCCACTGTGGATATTAAACAATGTCTATGGACACCAATCCTTGTGAAATGTCGGCTACACAACAAATTCGTACATTCAAATTACTTCATCAACAATGTTGACACCAAACATTTAATTAGTGGACATCAACTAATGCCCTTGTGGACAACACCTATACAACACAACTTTTCATCAGTGTACATCAGGCAATGTCTCTGTGGACAATACACACTCATAACTGTGGACATCAAATATACATCAATGGACATTCACAAAAAACTTTCGACAATCGCTCATACATCCTTCGGAATTTCACATTTCCGAAACACATCACATACAATCGGAAATTCGTATTCACCCAAGATTAAACACTAATCTTTTACTTCCTTCTTCCACACATACATCTGTCGTGCTTCCTTCCTCAACCATTGAACTTGAAATTTTACGTTTCTGGAACAACATACAATCGTTTCAATCAATTACATTAGGAAAACCCTAATTCGGTGCTTTAACCGCACCGAACATCACATTCGAAAATTACAAACTTGAACCCTAATTTGCATACCTTGCACCTTCCCCGCTGTCGTCGTCCAAGTCCGGTTCGCCGTCGAATCCTCCCACTTCGCTCTTTAGTTGTCATCGACTATGGGTGGCTGAGGGAGAGGAACGGCCACTCGTTTGGAGGCAAATTGAACATTTCAATTTTGAGTTCTGGGAAACAATGACCATGCGTCATTCATTGGGTGTAATTTAATGCTTTTCTATTTTTTTTTCTCACCAACATCACGTGCCATCCCCAATAAATGCTGAAATAAAAAGTTAAAGTCTTCCTTTTTTCTCATCCCTTGATCTAAGATCCAAGGGTCCATATTAGTAGTGCTCACATGCTCACAATAACACCATGCTCATATGATCATATCCCATATATATATATATATATACATATATGAAATTGTACATACATGAATTGGAAATATATATCATTCATTATTATATAAAATGTATTTATTTTCATTATTAATGTCTCCACAATTCTTATTAAACAATTTACTTACAAATACAAAAATTCTATTTTTACGCTTTATTTTAAAATTAGAACCCACAAATATACTATATATTGTAATTATTAAATTGAAATTCATGTTTTTTTTTAATTTTTGTAAACCAAAAATGGCGTCTGTCTGGGATAAAACAGACGCCGTTTTTGTTGCAGAGAGGGCGTCTGTTTTATCTTAGACAGACGCCATTTTTGGTCTGACACAGCCCTCGTCAACTGTAATAATTTGGCGTCTGATTTAAACAGACGCCAAATACAGACGCCTTTTTCTAAATGGCGTTCTAGGATTTGGCGTCCGTTTAAATCAGACGCCAAAACCTTTTTGGCTTCTGTTTACACCCATTCCAGACGCTTATTGGTATGTATTCTACTAGTGAACAAAGGTATATGTGACTTACTTTAATGATGATAACTTGACTGTATGAAGTCAATTGAATCTGCAGAATTCAAAGTAGTTTTTGAATATGTCAATTACAATGAATGCAATCAATGTAGAACCCAATAGGTTTGAATATCTTTATAAAATTGACTTGAAACTTACCTTAAAGAGAGTATGAAAAGTGTATGTGAATAATCAATTGAGACGAATTTGGTGTAGATCAACTGTGATTCTGTCTTGCTTGTGAAAGTATTGAATTTATATATTTCGAAAAAAGTAATGAACATTATTGACCTAGTTGTAGTTGCGCAGGATTTTTTAGTGATTAGTTTATATATGGAACAGCTGTAAACGTGATCAAAGTCCAAAGCTTTATGGGATTCGTAATAGTTTTTTTTTTAAAAATTCTAAAATAAAATTGAATCTAAAACAGTTGTGGAACAGCTGTAATTGGTGTCAGAGTCCAATGCAGCTTAGGTTTATAATAAAATTCGGATGAAAGAAAAAAATTTATTAAAAATGGGGTCATTTTTTTCTTAATTGTGATTGACTGAAACTCCTTGAAACACTCTCGTTACAGTATTTACTGGGCCCCACATAAATTGTCATTATAAATATATAGATGAGCTCTTAAGACAATTCAGTTACAAAAGATTAATTTTGATAATAATTGCTTATTATTTACTATGTATTATTAAATAGTAATTCATATAACTTATATATATAACATTTACTTTTTTTAAGATCTCATACTTTACTTCCTATAAATCGCTTATGCTAGGCCCTTAATCCAAACTTTGTACGTAAGTTTCAATTCAATTTTATTTTCATTTCGATGTTAGTATATATTATAATAGATTTACCTAACCGTACATTTTTAATTAATTCAAGCTTTTTTACAATTTTTATATTTACTATTTTATATTTTCTTGCACGCTTGAACGAAATATTAAATTAGGAATCTTACAAACTGTGGTTTTTTTTTTTTGTATTTGCCTATATTATTTTATTTTATTATGTTCTTTTTTTTTTGAGAAAATTATGATCTATTTTACAATTGGTTGTGTTGATTTGGTTGATTTTCTTGGGTGAGATCTACTCAAGGAAGAGCAATGGAAGAAAATATATATATGGATCAAGATGTTAACTACGAAGACAATCTCAATATACTTTTTGGTGATTCCAACTTTACAGATTTGTCTTTCTAGCTCATTTGGCCTAAAGTTCGAGAATAAATTAAAGGGTATTGTTAAGTATGAATATACGGTATTGTTAATGTAAGTTATATTCATCCATTTGAATACAAGCATCATATCCTACATAAAAATGCATTTATAGATTGTACCCCTTCTCAATCTCATATATATATATATATATATATATATATATATATATATATATATATATATATATATATGGGAATAGATATAATGAGAAGAGGCATTTTGTGAGCATAAAAGCAGAGACAATCTCAGCCATTGATTCCAAGATCAAGGGTAGGTATAAATTAGGTGTTTTATTTTTATTTCAATAGGATGCTTCTAATAATGATTGGCTGAAATTAAAGATTTTTTTAATAGTTTGGGATCTCACGTGAGTGAGAAACCCAAAGTTTTGTTACTAGAGCAATTCATACGCATGCCATCCCGAGCGCCATGTACGAGATGTCCATCCAGCTTCTCCAGGTGCACTGTTGCATGCTTCTCTATCATTTTTCTCCATGTTGTTTTTGTTTTCTCTAGATGCCATTGAAGCTTCTCCATCCATCTTCTCCATCCAATTTCTCCATAAACCCTAATTTTTTTGAAACTTCATCCAATAATTGTCAAAGGCGGGAGTGAGAGTGAATTTGTGTGGGTTTGATTTGGTGAACGTCAATTTCAAACCAAGAAACCCGAGGCGATTTCGCGTGAAGGTATTAATTTGCTCTTTTTAGTTATGTTTGAAAATAGGGGTGAGGTTAATTCGGTATGTGTATTTGATTGAGCAGATTGGGTGAAGTTTTGGTTGGAATTTGAGTTGTTGAATGTGTTTTTGTCAAGTAGAAGGCGAATTGTGCGGTTAAACATGGTGTCGAAGCAAGTGATTGAGTCAGAGAATGAACAGAGCGAGAACAAGATGTAAGTGTGGTTGTGGACGATTGATATTCATCAATTTTAGGTATTTGTTGTTCAATATGGGGGCTGGGTAGTGATAAGACGACTGAAATTCATCAATTTTGACACAACCTATGGTAGTCTAATTGTTATTCATTTACTATACTGTTGATGTTCATTGTGCGAAAATATGTGTTGCTCTATATTCTCATGAGCGATTTAGTGGGTTGATGGTGGCGAGTTCGACAATCAGGTCGAAAGATGCAAATCAGGTCATCCTGATGCACATATTGTATTCTGATGTTCATTTTTTGGTGATCTTGCTCATAGTTGTCAAAAAATGGAGTTTTGTAGTTAGAATACTGTTAGGATCATCTTTATCTTTTTAATACTGTTTCAGTGGTTTTAATTTAAGTTCATATGTTGATAAAGATGAGTACAAAACCACATGATGGTCAATTTTATTGTTCGTTGTAAGGGGCTTGATGATCATCCCAGAATGTTGGATGTTCATTCCAGAATTGTTTGTTGATCAGTGTGAGGGTGCTTGATTATCATTACAGTTGGTGTTCATAAAGTTACCAGATGTTCATTTTAATTTATTTGCAAGTGTTGACACCCCCATAATGATTGATGGGCATTCAAGCACTAATTGATGTTCATATTCTCTCAACTTGGTGTTCATTTTCAGTGTATGTGATGCTAGAACACTTGGGGATCATTTTGGTACACTATGTTGCTTATGTCATCCCCATTTGGATTTTATTTTTTCATTTCTCCATTATTCATCCCAAAATGCTTTGATGTTCATTCCAGTAATACTTGATGTTCATTTCATCATGAATTGTTGTTCATTGTAAGTGTGACTTGATAATCATTACAGTTGGTGTGTATGGGTGGGCATCCAAGAACTGTTTGTCTGTTCATATTGTTTCAAATTGATGTTCATTTATATTTTGTTCATCCCAGAATGCTTGATGTCCACCCCCATCTTCGGTCACAATGGGAAGAGGCAAGAGGATCTGAAGGTTTCACCGAGAAGAAAGCAAGTGCAAGAAGGTGCAAGTGTTGCGACCAAATAACAACACACGGCGAGGAATTGTCGAGGCGTTATGGATGATCTTTTCAAGTTGTTTTGAACATCAGTTGACTATGCTTTTGGATTCATGATTGAACGATTGGAGTTTGTGTTTGTTTTTTTTTTTAGCATAAAAACATTCATTTTGCTTTAGGTTTGAGTTGATGAATTTCGGTCAGATTCGGTTGAAGTGCTTTCCATGAATGAACATGCGAAACTGATTTTCAATATATATAAATATTCATCGATACAAATGACTTGATGTTCGGTTGATGTTCATATTAATTACATGTGTTGTTCATTTCAAGTACCCTTGAAGATCATTTACATATAAATGATGTTCATTTCATTAGCAAACCCATTCCGAATTGATGAGTATAAAAAGCCTACCTGATGTGCTTTTAATACATATATATATTCATCTCAATATGGGTTGATGTTTTCATCTCAATATGATGTCCACTTTCGTTGCCAGTTGATGTTCATTCCACTATACCTTGATGTTCATTTCATAACCGGTTGATATCTTTTTGCACATTACATATATGTTCCACGCAGTGTGATGTTCAATTAATTATAACTTGATGTTCATTTCACAATACCTTGATGTTCTTACAACCAACACTTGATGTTCATGTCAATTTCATATAGATGTTTATTTCATTTTAAGTCGATCATTGTAATTTGAAAATGATTTTCATCACATTACCCCAATGTTAACATCAATTTATGAAATGAGCATCATCAATTGAAGGTGCAATGAAAATAAAAGGGATACAAAACTAAATATGATGTTCATTCCAGTGTAACATGATGTTCATTTTCATCTCAATATGATGTCCGCTTTCATTGCCAGATGCTGTTCATTTCAATATAACTTGATGTTCATTTCATCAAGTTATGAAATGAGCATCAATTGAAGGTGAAATGAAAATCAAAGGAATACAAAACTGAATATGATGTCCATTCCATTTTAACATGATATTCATTTCATGTCAACAGTTGATGTTCATTTCATCAAATTTACGCAATTAGCATCAATTGAAGGTGGAATGAAAATCAATGGGATATAAAACTGAATATGATGTTCCTTCCAATATAGCTTGATATTCATTTCATCAAGTTTATATATGTTCATCTCAATATGATGTCCACTTTTCATTACCATTTGATGTTCATTTTTACAATAGCTTGATGTTCATACACCCAACACTTGATGCTCATTTTATGCCCACCTGACAGAAATATAATTTCATGTTTATTTCATTATAACTTGATGTTCTTTTCACAATATCCAAATGACCGTACAACTAACACTTGATGTTCATTTCACAGTAACTCGATGATCATACAACTAACACTTGATGTTCATTTCAGTTTCAATCGATGAAGTGACACGTGATACAAAACCGATTATGATGTGATACCGAACCTGATATAAATATAGTTTGATGTTCATTTTAATATAACTTGATGTTCATTTCAACATAACTTGATGTTCATTTTAATATAACTTGACGTGTGCAACGAACATCAAGGTGTGATGCAATGAACATCACGGTGTTGTGCGATGACCATCATGTTGTTGTTAATTTCACCGATTCATCGATCGGAAAGTGAGGTTCATCACAGTATGTCTTGATGTTTAATCCAGTATACCTGATGTTCATCTTCATTGTAACTTGATGATCCATTACTCAAAACCTTGATGTTCATATAATTAGCATTACCCCAAACTGTTCATTACATTACCCCAACTGAAAATGATATTCATTACATTATCCCAAACTGTTCCAAATAAAAGATAGCAATACAATATTTCAATGTCCAACCAATATAATAGGAGGAAATAATGTCACCAGGGGCATCCTCGGGGATCTGCTTCAAACGGAAATCTAAGAAACATTTTCTTGCGGGGCGTCCACCCTTGTTTTGAACAGACAAACACCTTCCATTCCGTGCCATTGCGGTCTTTCGTGTGATTATAGCTACGAATGCTGAAACTGACGCTAACTGTGTACCGTTCATAGAACTTCTTCCCTACTTCAATGTCATCAAATGTCGTCCCTTCGGATGGAACCCATGATTCAACGGCACAAAACAGAATATATTCGCCTTGCTCATTCATTTGGTACCTTAGTGGCACCGGGGGGTAGCACTATCAGCCCTATCCGCACTTGCAACGCATCAGCGACAGCACCACACTCCCGAACATCATTAGTGATCATCAAACACAATGAATACCAACTGTCACACTTACAATGAACAAAAAAAGAAAATGAAAATGAACAACGAGCATTCTTGGAATGAACATCAAAGCATTATGGGATGAACATCAGTGACTAATGGAAAAATGAAAAATAAACATCCAAATGGGGTATGACGAGCAACATAGTGTATCAAAATGATCCCCAGTGGTTCGTGTGCACATTCATACACTGAAATGAAAAATGAACAACAAGTGGTCTGGAATGAACATCAAGCATTCAGGATGAACTAAATATAAATGAACATAAATTTGAAACAATATAAACACACAAGTAGTTCTTGGATGCCCATAAATGAACACCAACTATAATGATTATCAAGTCACACTTACAATGAACAACAATTGATGATGAAATGAACAAGTATTCCTGAAATAAACATCAAAGCATTTTGGGATGAATCATGGAGAATCAAAAATAACATCCAAATGGGGATCACAATGAACACCAGTATCACACTTACAATGAACACCAAACAAAAATGAAAATGAACAAGTAGTATTCCTGGAATGAACATCAAAGCATTTTGGGATGAACATCAGTGACTAATGGAAAAAATGAAAAATAAACATCTAAACGAGGTATGACATGAGCAACATAGTGTATCAAAATGATCTCCAAGTGTTCCCGCGTGCACATTCATACACTGGTAAAGAAAATGAACAAACAAGTGGTCCTGGAACATCAAGCATTCTGGGATGAACAAAATATAAATGAACATCAATTTAAAACAATATGAACCCACAAGTAGTTCTTGGATGCCCATCAATGAACACCAACTGTAATGATTATCAAGTCACACTTACAATGAGCAACAATTGATGATGAAATGAACAACAAGTATTCCTAGAATGAACATAAAAGCATTTTGGGATGAATAGTGGAGAACTGAAAAAATAACATCCAAATGGGGATGACATGAGCAACACAGTCTACCAAAATGATCCCCAAGTGTTCTGGCATCACATACATTGAAAATGAACACCAAGTTGAGAGAATATGAACATCAATTAGTGCTTGAATGCCCATCAATCACTATGGGGGTGTCAACACTTGCAATTAAATTAAAATGAACATCTGGTAACTTTAATGAACACCAACTGTAACGATAATCAAGCACCCTCACACCGATCAACAAACAATTCTTGAATGAACATCCAGCATTCTGGGATGATCATCAAGCCCCTTACAAGGAACAATAAAATTGACCATCATGTGGTTTTGTACTCATCTTTATCAATATATGAACTTAAATTAAAACTACTGAAACAGTATTAAAAAGATAAAGATGATCCTAAACAGTATTCTAACTACAAAATTCCATTTTTTGACAACTATGAGCAAGATCACCAAAAAATGAACATCAAAATACAATATGTGCATCGGGATGACCTGAATTGCATCTTTCGACCTGATTGTCAAACTCACCACCATAAACCCACTAAATCGCTCATGAGAATATAGACCAACACCTATTTTCGCACAATGAACATCAACAGTATAGTAAATGAACAACAATTAGACTACCATAGGTTGTGCCAAAATTGATGAATTCCAGTCGTCCTATCACTACCCAGCCCCCATATTGAACAACAAATACCTAAAATTGATGAATTTCAATTGTCCGCAACCACACTTACATCTTGTTCTCGCTCTGTTCATTCTCTGACTCAATCACTTGCTTCGACACCATGTTTAACCGCACAATTCGCCTTCTACCTGACAAAAGCACATTCAACAACTCAAATTCCAACCAAAACTTCACCCAATCTGTTCTGAATCAAATACTCATACCGAATTAACCCCTCACCCCCTATTTTCAAACATAACGAAAAAAGAGCAAATTAATACCTTCACGCTGCCGAAATCGTCTAGGGTTTCTTGGTTTGAAATTGACGTTCACCAAATCAAACCCACACAAATTCACTCTCACTCCCGCCTTTGACAATTACTGGATGAAGTTTAAAAAAAAATTAGGGTTTATGGAGAAATTGGATGGAGAAGATGGATGGAGAAGCTTCAATGGCATCTAGAGAAAACAAAAACAGCATGGAGAAGAATGATAGAGAAGCATGCAACAGTGCACCTGGAGAAGCTGGATGGACATCTCGTACATGACGCTCGGGATGGCATGCGTATGAATTGCTCCAGTAACAAAACTTTGGGTTTCTCACTCACGTGAGATCCCAAACAATTAAAAAAAATCTTTAATTTCAGCCAATCATTATTAGAAGCATCCTATTGAAATAAAAATAAAACACCTAATTTATACCTACCCTTGATCTTGGAACCAATGGCTGAGATTGTCCCTGCTTTTATGCTCACAAAATGCCTCTTCTCATTATATCTATTCCCTATATATATATATATATATATATATATATATATATATAGGATAATTGGATTCTAATAATCTCTACTTTCACCAATTGGACAATGGTGGACCGTACTTTCACTTTGTATTCTGGTGGTCTAAAAAATAAATAAAATTGGATTATAGTGGGATATTTCCAAGGGTATCATAGATTTTGTGTTGCATTTGATTCAAAACTTAGTATAACACTTTACAATGATTTTTAATGAATTTAGAGCGTTTCTTCCATTTTTTTCATTGTTTTTTACTATTTTTTACGATTTTTCACTTTTATTATTTTTAGAAAATCATAATAATTATTCGGAGTCTCAAAAAAATAATTAAAAAAATGTTTTAGAAACTAAAATTCATTAACTTTCTAGGGGTAGGAACGAAAAACAAAAACAATATAATGTAGGAATGAAAAAAAAAAAGAAGAATGTGAAGGTGAATTTGGTACCATTAAAATCCAATTTTATTTTTTTTGGACCACCAAAATACAAAGTGAAAGTACGGTCCACCATTGTCCAATTGGTGAAATTAGGGATTATTAGAATCCAATTATCCTCTATATATATATATATGGTAGGTACGGTACTATATTTCTATAACTAATTTAATAAATACTGGGTATTATTTTGTGTATGTTCTATTGTATATATATATATATATATATATATATATATATATATATATATATATATATATATATATATATATATATATATATGGTAGGTACGGTAATATATTTCTATAACTAATTTAATAAATACTGGGTATTATTTTGTGTATGTTCTATTGTCTAAATTGCAATATGAAATGATTACGCTCTTATGAAAAGACCGACGAGCAAGGATAATTTTATTTTATATGTTTGTATGTATCAAGCTTTAATTTTTTTTCTATTTTGCAAATAATTTTAATAACTTCTATTTTAATTTCTATATTATAATTCTATGTATTGTTGTGATGTTCATATGCAAATTAAAATTAATTAAGTTCAAAGTATCGGAGATGCTTAAGCACACATTTTAAAGTTAGTTTCCTTTTTTGGGTAACAAAAAAAAAATCGAACCTACATTATTTAATTATAACTATGAAAACAATATTGTTAGAATATGATATATATGAACAAGAAAAAATTTCTTTGAAATTTTTTGAATAATAAAAAATATTTCTTTGGATTTATTATAAATATGAAAATTGTTTATATTTAGTTTTTTGAATATTGTATATTTTTGGATTTATGTTTCTTTCTAATTTTTATCAATCATCTTATAGTTTTCGTAAAAGTTAATCACTCTATCCCTGAGGATTAATTTAATACCCATATAATATATATTCCTTTAGTATTCGTTTTTCTTCTCAAAATCGTATATATCTTGAAGGCTTTACTTTGTAAGTAATCGTGTGTGTGTGTGTGTGTGTGTGTGTGTGTGTGTGTGTGTGTGTGTGTGTGTGTGTGTGTGTGTGTGTGTGTGTGTGTGTGTGTGTGTGTGTGTGTGTGTGTGTGTGTGTGTGTGTGAGAATTCTAACAAGGCCATTTTAGGAAATACACAAAATATTATATTTTAACTTTTTAAAAAAATCATGTATTTTCACTATTAATGTAAAACCCCGAAAAAAATCCAAAGGTGTTGACCGTGACGTCGTTAGTTTGTTATGTTTGACTTCGTGTTTTAGTATTATGCGTTTGTGTTTATTTATGCTAACGCTTGAGCTCGTAGGACCGTTGAGGGACTAACAAGGGTAGAATAGTATTCTCGTAGGTTAGTATTTATGTGTTGTTATAATTACGTGAATATTATTTGCTATGTGATTATATGAGTATTGGTATTATTATTATTATTACAATTATTAAAATTATTGGGCTTTTGAAAGAAAATCAGTTTTAATTGTTTTAAATGGGTTGGGTTAGGAATAGGATTAGTGGGCCTAAATGGGAGCATTAGTATAAAAAACTCCCCTAAACCCTTATCAAACCCTAATCCCTCTCATTACCAAACCCTAAACCTACCACCTCTCCTCCCTCTCTCCCTCTCTCGGCCAGCAGCCAGCAGCCAGCCGCCAACCCCAGCGCCACCGCAGCTCGCCGGAAACCACCGCCGCAACCACCTTCTTCCGCCCTCCTCTTTCCTTCCTTCTTTTTCTTCTTCCTTTTCCCCTGCCTCTGCTTCGCACTCGGACGACCACCAGACGCCACCAGCGTCGCCGTCGCTGCCTCATCCCCAGGCGACCCTCGATCGCCGCCAACGTCGCGGGCCGTCGGAAACGGCCCGAGCGAAAACCGCTGCTGCTGCTCGAGAAATCGACGTCGAACACCCCCTCGTCGCTGCCCCTGACCGTCCGACAACCATCTTCCGACGCCGCCCCTCGTCGCCGCCTCGACTGTCGCACCACCCCCTGCCGACCGCCGCCCAGAACCACCGAGAAACACCCTGCGTAAAACCCTAACCCTAACCCTAACCCTAACCTAATTTGTCTAACTGATTCTTGCTCCTTTTCTTTTTCTTTTATTTTTTTCTTGTTTTAATATTAAAAATATGATTGTATATATTTGTAATTATTATTGTTATTAATTTCTGTAATTTTTGTAATTAGAGGAAATTAATTGTAATTATTTTTCTTGTTGTAATTATGTGTAATTTCCTAATTGTTATGTGTAATTTTATGTAATAAATTGTAATTAGATTTAGGTTGTAATAGTTGGTTATTAGGTTTGAAAGTGATTCTTTAATATTCTTTATTTTCTTTACATGAATCGTTTGACCACAATATTATTGTATGTACGAATTTGGAAATTTATTACTTAGGTTAAATTCTTGAATGTTTAGTTGTTTAATCGTTAAGTCTTTTATTGTTTCCTAGGAATAAATCTTGTTAAGTTGTTAAATGAATTAGGTTGATTTCTTGTTATTAAAACCTTAGATTCTTGATTGGTAGTTTAATGTTTCTAAGTTCTTTATGTTTCTTTTACATGTAAACCTAAGCCCTTCTTGATTCTTGAAAATTAGTTAGGTTTCTTGTTTCATTAAGTTAAATATTATGTTCTTTTATTTCTTAGGGTTCATTCTTGTTTAATTCATGTTTAATCTTGACTAAATAAGTTAGGTTGAGTTTATGGTTTATTAGTTCTTGGTTCTTGAGTTAATCTTGTTTAAAAGAAATTAGATTTGTTAGGGATTCTTGATTAGAAGTTTAAATGTTTATATGTTCTTTATAGTTTATTCACATGTTCTTAAGGTTTTTCTTGTTTATTGGTTAAGAAATTCATGTTTAGGATAGCGTTAATATTTCATGCATGATTATTATAAGGTTAGTATTAGAATATATGCACATAAGGTATGCCATGTTAGTGTATGATATTTTTATGCATGTTTTAGGATTAGATTAAATTATTAAAGCTGATTTCATGTGTTACGATTTGGTTTTTATGATGGGAAGTTTGATGTTTGAACCCTAAGTTAATTTGGGCTTAATACCTTAGACCCTATTTACTATTTGAGCCCAAATTAGAACCCCGGGATCGAATGGTGGAAGTTAGAACAAAAATTTATAAATTAAGTAAGAACCGGGATCGGGACAGCTTCGTTAGTGTCTAAATATCGAGTCACCACGGCTAGTGTAGTTACCTTTTGATCGAACCCTTTGAACGGGAGGTTCCCTTAGATGTTAGGAACCATAGGAATTTTACGGATTGAACGTTTGATTTGTGTAGGCCGAGTTATAACCGTTTTACCGGAACCTGTCAGAACTGGACCAATGGGAAAGTCGGGTGTTTTTGAAGTCCTTCGGGACTGAGTTGGGCTTAACCATCAACATAGAAGTTTTAGTAGACATTCCGAGGTTTCCGAAAAGTCCTGAACCAGCCCCATAGGATGTCGGGAAGTCGAGTTGTGACTCGTTTTATGTGAACGTTATAATCTGTCCTCTGCTTGCTTCTTTTAATAAGAATTAGTTGAGTGAAAATAATATGTGATCTTGTTATGTGTTTTCTTGGAGGTGTTAAAGTGTATTTTCGTAAATGATAGGAACCTAAGTGTTCCTAGGGGATGGGTTAGGTAGTTAATAGTTAATACTAACTTCGTTAGAACGCATTTTGATTAGATAATTGCTTTTATTCTAGGCCCGAGTTAGTGCGAGACGTTAGTGAGCTCAAGTGTGTTCTTCTTTTGCTGTGCTGTGAAGTATATCAGGTAATTGTCTATGCTCTAATCCCCACCGGGATGCTCTTTAAATATGTTTTGATGTTTTATAAACTATTTTGAGAATCGCATCCCGAAAGGGGACTTTTGTGGAAATACGACCATCTGTTTTGATAATCTTTTTGTTTCGATTGTGATTTTGGTTTATTTGAGTTGAGAAATTGGATGGTCTTTTATTCAAAGTTTTGTTAATGGTTTTGATAACTTGGGATGGTTTGACTTGAGAGTCGTGAGTTGGGTTGAATACTGTGTAAATAATTCAAAGTGGAAACATTAAGCGGGTCGTTGTTTTGATGCCTTTAACAGGCTAATATTTATGCGGGTGATAACCCTGAGACCAGGATTCGATGCCTGTATGGGTTATGTGCCAGGAGATCAGGGTTGCATCTCTGATATAGGATAGATGTTATGATGCCCTTGGTGGGCGATGTTCTTTTTGGGATTTGATATCCCGCCCGCAAATTAAAATATGGATTGGATGGGTTGAGGAAAACAGTTAAGGGTTAAAGGTTTGAGAAATGGTTTGATTTGATCCCTCTCCCTAAAATGAATTGAAATGAACTTAAACTGTTTTAAACGTTAGGGGTAGACATTATTGAGATTTCCCCCTCATTTTTGAAATGTTTTGTTTTCAGGTGAAGATCTAAATGCTGGGGACAGGAATTAGAAGTGAGGACGACGAGTCTAGAAGTCCTTGAATCTTTTTATTTTGTTTTCGTTATGATGTCTTAAAGATTGGTTTGAGTTGTTAGTAGTTACCGTTAGCAGACAGTTATGTTTTCCTTTCTCGCCTTGTGTTCCTTCGGGGATACGGCAGTGACGCCCAAACTGAATTTGAAGTCTTCCGCTAAGTTTTGTCTGTTAACGTTAGTTTGACTTTGACTTTGACTTTCTATAATTGAATATCCGGGGCGTTACAGAATGGTATCAGAGCTCTGGGTTGCGACCTAGTAGCTCCTCAGAGTCCTTTAGGTTTAGATGGACCCTAGGAAGCTAAGTTCGGAGCGATGAGTGTAGGATGGGAACAAGGGATTCATGCTTTCTAAAGTTATGCGATTATGAATATAATGTTCTGGGTGTTGCTAATATGTTTTGATTGTGTAGGATGGCACAACGCACACACTGTCACCAGCACCCCACGCCGTGCTTCCACCGTTACACACCTATTCCTCCTGGTGGGTACTTGGGGACACACATGCTGAATTTCTATGATGAGATCGATCGGTACACCAGGGATGTTCCGAACTCCTGCTTGCATGGCAACGAGGGAGCCCAGGCTAACGCTTTCCTACTCACCTTGCGAGACGACCCCTGGTGGGGCCATCTTGTCGTTGTTGCCACCCCGCTCGAGGAGAGGTACCCCACCTTTGTTGGTGTCGAGGTACCGGGTGAGTCGAGCATCGAATCCCGGGTCTTTTCTAAGATCACCCGGATTGGGATCGCCGAGTAGAGGGTCCAGTGAACCACCGACCACCGAGGATCATGAGGATGACCACAAGAAGATCCGAGGAGGACCCGCCTAGGATTCCGAGCCCGAGGTAACCTCTAGGGTCACGGCTGCACCCGCCGTCGAGCCCGAGCATGGTATTCCGCCCGAGGAGGAGGATGAGGTGGACCGGGGAACAGAAGAAGACCCCGAGGAGGGCTCGGGGGATGAGACGAGTGATCCTGAGTGGACTCCAGTTTCAGCGAGGAAGAACCCTCGATGCAGGAGAATTATCTGAGTGGGATGGCTACTATGTGTTGAGTGTTGGTGTATAGTTGTTATGTTGATATTTTTGTTAAACTGTGATATAATCTGAATATTGACTTGTTGTTTCTTTTGGAAATATTTTACATGATTACATTGGTGTATAGAAGTATTGATTTGTGATCTTGCGAAATGTGATGAGGATTCATGAAATAAACTGTTGTCATAAGAAGTTACTTGGTGAATTAGAATTACGTTTTCATGTTGTTTAGCACCCTATGAGAAGACCGGACCAAGTAGCTACCTTTAGTATGATGTTGAGATTATGGATCGGAAAACCCTTTAAGTAGACTAAATCGACCCTTTGAATCAGGATGTCGGACGTGAACGGTACTCAACCTAACCACGGTACTTGGGAGTGCCCGCAAGCTGCAGCCGAACAACGGCCTCAAACCGCGACTGAATTTCGTCAGCGCCTTCCTCATTTGATATCCGGGCCAAGTACAGCAGCACCGGGGAACGACCTAGCCAGCATGCTGATGATCGAGATGCTTAACAAGCACGAGGATTTGCTGAAGAGGGTAGTGGATCGACAAGGAGGAGAAAGGGAGAGTGATCCCTCCGCTCTTCTCCAAAGGTTCAATAGCTTCAACCCGCCCGCTTACACCGGGGTAGCTGACCCCAAGGTCTTTGAGGATTGGGTTAGGGAAATTGAAAAGATTTTCGACACCACACACTGTCCTGAGGAGTTAAGGGTGGACTTCACGCTACCACCAAGGAAGAGGCCGATTTGTGGTGGGCCAGTGTGAAGGAAATAAGGACTGAACCGGGTTTCGACTGGAACCGCTTCAAGACTGTGCTAAGGGATCGATTTTACCCAATTTCTCTCCAGAAGGCGAAAGAAAAAGAATTCATGAATCTACGTCAAGGGGAAACTAGCGTGCTTGCCTATTCTGCAAAGTTCACTGAACTATCTCGTTTTGCATCTGCTTTGGTAGCCACTGAGCAGCTACGGATGGACCGTTTCTGGGATGGATTGAATTGTAAGATTCAGGATCGCATGTCATCACGGGAGTTCACGTCTTATCAGAACATGCTGAACGTTGCCCTCACTGTAGAAAGGGTGATGAATGACATGGAGCAGCGATTAGGCATACGAGGCAAAAGAGGAAAGAGCCACCGTTTTAACCCACCTCAACCCTATCAGAAAAGAGGTTCGCCCAACAACCGGCAAACAACCAACCTTCGGACGTGGACCAACCTGGTTCCTATTTGCAGATTTGTGGTCGACCGCCATCTTGCTAGGAATTGTAGATCGGGAGCTGCAAAGGGGATGCTTTAAATGTGGAGTCTTCAAAGATCACATCGGCAATGCCCTTTACGTAACTCGGGGTAATAATAGTGGAAATAATGGAAACCATGGAGCAACGGAATCGAGAGCCTCGCACAACATATCAAAATCGGGAGGCTATAATGGGAATCAAAGGTCACAACAACAAAACCGGATGGTTCCGTGGAAATCGAAACAACCAAGGAAGGTCAAGAAACCCGCCTCGTCATGACAACAACCATCGCGCAACGCAGGAGGACGGGTATACGTAATGAGGAAAGAAGAGGCTGAGAATGAAGCAGACGTTGTGACGGGTACCTTCTCTCTCCACCTCTACACTATATCTGTTTTGTTTGATTCTGGTGCTAGTCATTCTTTTGTTGGACAAGCTATAGTAGAGAAGGCTAAGATGAAACCCTCGGAAAATAGTAAGCCTATGTCTGTAGCCTTACCTACCGGGGATACCATTAGTTGTGGAGAGTTATATGGTGGATGTCCTATAGTGATAGCAGGACAGGAGTTTGAGGCCGACCTTTATATGTTTGACCTAATGGAGTTCGACGTCATTTTGGGGATGGACTGGTTAGGAAAATATAGAGCTCAGATAGATTGTTATAAGCAAAAGGTGACCTTAATGGGATCGAACGGAAAGAAGGTAGTACATTGGAGTGATAGGCATCTTCAGAGTGTGCGGATCATCTCTGCCCTCAAGGCCTAGAGGTTGTTGGGTCAAGGTTGTGAAGGATATCTATGCAATGTAATCGACACCAAGGTGGAGGAGCTTACGATTGAGAATATCCCGGTAGTGCGGGAATATTCTGATGTATTTCCGGAGGAGATTCCGGGTCTGCCTCCAATCAGGCAGGTAGATTTTTGCATCGATTTGGAGCCTGGGGCCGCACCTGTTTCAAAAGCCCCATATCGCATGGCACCCGCAGAGCTTAAGGAGTTGAAGACTCAGCTGGATGAGCTATTAGAAAAGGGGTATATCCGACCCAGCACGTCACCATGGGGAGCACCTGTGCTGTTCGTGAAGAAGAAAGATGGTAGCATGAGGTTGTGCATCGATTACCGGGAGTTGAACAAGATTACCATCAAGAATCGTTATCCTCTACCTCGTATTGATGATCTTTTCGACCAGTTGCGAGGAGCAACAATGTTTTCTAAGATAGACCTGAGGTCAGGTTATCACCAGTTGAGGATTCGCGAAGAAGATATCTCCAAAACCGCATTCCGAACTCGGTATGGTCATTATGAGTTCGTGGTAATGCCTTTTGGGCTTACAAATGCCCCAGCCGCTTTCATGGATTTGATGAACAGAGTGTTCGAGCCATTCCTGGATAAGTTTGTAGTGGTATTCATCGATGACATATTGGTATACTCAGGAACACGAGAGGAGCATGCGAATCATCTGAGAGAAGTATTGACGACTCTACGGAGCAACAAGCTTTATGCGAAGCTTAAGAAGTGTGAGTTTTGGTTGGAACAAGTAGCGTTCTTAGGACACGTGGTGTCTAAGGAAGGAGTGGCGGTAGACCCTCAGAAGGTGGAGGCCATCACCAAGTGGCCGACACCGAAGAATGCCACGGAGATTAGGAGTTTTCTGGGTTTGGCAGGGTATTATAGGAAGTTCGTGCAAGATTTCTCAAAAATCGCCACCCCGTTGACCAATTTGACTCGGAAGTCAATAAAATTCGCATGGTTGGAAAAATGTGAGCAAGCATTCCAGGAGTTGAAGAAGAGGCTTACCTCGGCCCCTATTCTTGCCTTACCTCAAGGGAACGAAGGTTTTGTTATCTACAGTGACGCATCGCATGGTGGATTGGGTTGTGTGCTCATGCAGGAAGGGAAGGTGATTGCATATGCATCCAGGCAACTGAAGACGCATGAGAAGAATTACCCCACTCATGACCTGGAGTTGGCAGCAGTGGTTTTTGCGCTTAAGATTTGGAGGCATTATCTTTATGGAGTACACTGTGAGATATTCACAGATCATCAGAGTTTGAAGTACCTTTTCACTCAGAAGGAGCTGAACCTCAGGCAGACAAGATGCCCTGAGTATAAGACCGTATCCTGCTATAAACCACTTGATGACGATGCCGCATGAGTTGTGTGAGGAGTTTAGGAGGTTGGAGATTAATGTGGTAACACCTGGGAGGAAAGCTGTATTGAATGCCATGGAATTACAACCTACTCTAATGGAGGAGATCAAGAGAACTCAAGAACTGGACTTACAGCTTGCCAAGATACGGGAGGAAGTGTTGCAAGGGAAAGCCCCTGGCTTTGTGATCCACGAAGATGGTACATTACGGTTCCATAACCGCGTCTGTGTACCCAACATGGAGGAGTTGAAGAGGAAGATCTTAGAAGAGGGGCACAATACGCCATATTCCGTACACCCGGGAGGAAATAAGCTATACAAGGACCTGAAACAGATGTTATGGTGGAGTAATATGAAACAAGAAGTGGCAGACTTTGTGGCAAGGTGCCTTACATGCCAGCGAGTCAAGGCAGAGCATCAACGACCAGCCGGACTTCTGCAACCGTTAGATGTCCCTGAATGGAAATGGGATTCGATATCAATGGATTTTGTGATAGGTCTACCAAGGACCAGGCGGAAACATAATGCAATATGGGTGATTGTAGATCGTTTGACCAAGTCAGCTCATTTCCTAGCCATCGCCAACAATTGGTCCCTAGATCAGCTAGCTCAGGCCTATGTAAGAAGATTGTAAGGTTACACGGAGTACCCAGTTCTATAGTCTCAGACAGAGATACCAGATTCCAGTCTGGTTTTTGGAAAAAGTTACAAGAAGCGTTTGGCACAAAGCTCAAGTTCAGCACCGCTTTTCACCCAGCTACAGATGGGCAGACAGAGAGGACCATCCAAACCCTCGAAGATATGCTGCGAGCATACGCTTTAGATTTCAAAGACTCGTGGGATGACGAGTTGACTCTCATTGAGTTCTCATACAACAACAAAGCTACCATGCTAGCATAGGATGTCACCTTTCAAGCTTTGTATGGAAGGAGATGTAGAACTCCCTATGTTGGCGGGACATCGATGAAGCTCTAACGATCGGACCGGACCTAATACAGCCACTACTCGTAAGGTTCGAATCATTCAAGACAAGATGAAGGCGACAAAGTCGACAAAAGAGTTATCTTGTGAGAAGGAGAAGACCTTTAGAGTTCAAGTAGGAGAATATGTTTTTACGGGTTTCACCCACGAAGGAGTTATGAGATTCGCCACGGGAAGTTGACACCAAGGTTTATCGGGCCATACCCAATTTTGGAACGCATCGGAGAAGTCGCCTACAAGTTACAGCTGCCAGGAGAACTCCCCAGAGTGCACAATGGTTTCCATGTGTCACAACTCAGGAAATATGTTCCGGACCCGACCCATGTGATTGATCCCGAGCCGCTTCAGCTGCAAGAAGATCTGAGCTATGAAGAGCGTACCGCTAGAAATATTGGACCGTAGAGAAAAGCGACTTAGAGGAAAGTAGTTCCTGGTAAAAGTACGATGGGCGAATCATACCACAACGGAAGCAACTCAGGAAACAGAAGACGAAATGAGGAAGAAGTACCTCACTTGTTCCAAGACTATAGCGTCAAGTTTCGGGGACGAAACTTCTTTTAAGAAGGTAATGTTGTAAAACCTCGAGTTTTAGGAGGAATGAAACCGTTAGTTTCCTTACCGGACCGTTAGGGTTAAGTTTAAGTTTAAGTTTCGAGGACGAAACTTCTTTTAAGAAGGTAATGATGTAAAACCCCGAAAAAAATCCAAAGGTGTTGACCGTGACGTCGTTAGTTTGTTATGTTTGACTTCGTGTTTTAGTATTATGCGTTTGTGTTTATTTATGCTAACGCTTGAGCTCGTAGGACCGTTGAGGGACTAACAAGGGTAAAATAGTATTCTCGTAGGTTAGTATTTATGTGTTGTTATAATTACGTGAATATTATTTGCTATGTGATTATATGAGTATTGGTATTATTATTATTATTATTACAATTATTAAAATTATTGGGCTTTTGAAAGAAAATCAATTTTAATTGTTTTAAATGGTTTGGGTTAGGAATAGGATTAGTGGGCCTAAATGGGAGCATTAGTATAAAAAACCCCCCTAAACCCTTATCAAACCCTAATCCCTCTCATTACCAAACCCTAAACCTACCACCTCTCCTCCCTCTCTCCCTCTCTCGGCCAGCAGCCAGCCGCCAACCCCAGCGCCACCGCAGCTCGCCGGAAACCACCGCCGCAACCACCTTCTACCGCCCTCCTCTTTCCTTCCTTCTTTTTCTTCTTCCTTTTCCCCTGCCTCTGCTTCGCACTCGGACGGCCACCAGACGCCACCAGCGTCGCCGCTGCCGCTCATCCTCAGCGACCGTGATCGCCGCCAACGCCGCCGGAGCCGGAAACAAATTGCCGAACGAGGAAACTCGCCACGCCGCTCGAAATCGACGCCGAACACCTCGTCGCTGCCCCTGACCGTCCGACAACCATCTTCCGACGCCGCCCCTCGTCGCCGCCTCGACTGTCGCACCACCCCCTGCCGACCGCCGCCCAGAACCACCGAGAAACACCCTGCGTAAAACCCTAACCCTAACCCTAACCCTAACCTAATTTGTCTAACTGATTCTTGCTCCTTTTCTTTTTCTTTTATTTTTTTCTTTTTTTAATATTAAAAATATGATTGTATATATTTGTAATTATTATTGTTATTAATTTCTGTAATTTTTGTAATTAGGGGAAATTAATTGTAATTATTTTTCTTGTTGTAATTATGTGTAATTTCCTAATTGTTATGTGTAATTTTATGTTATAAATTGTAATTAGATTTAGGTTGTAATAGTTGGTTATTAGGTTTGAAAGTGATTCTTTAATATTCTTTATTTTCTTTACATGAATCGTTAGACCACAATATTATTGTATGTACGAATTTGGAAATTTATTACTTAGGTTAAATTCTTGAATGTTTAGTTGTTTAATCGTTAAGTCTTTTATTGTTTCCTAGGAATAAATCTTGTTAAGTTGTTAAATGAATTAGGTTGATTTCTTGTTATTAAAACCTGAGATTCTTGATTGGTAGTTTAATGTTTCTAAGTTCTTTATGTTTCTTTTACATGTAAACCTAAGCCCTTCTTGATTCTTGAAAATTAGTTAGGTTTCTTGTTTCATTAAGTTAAATATTATGTTCTTTTATTTCTTAGGGTTCATTCTTGTTTAATTCATGTTTAATCTTGACTAAATAAGTTAGGTTGAGTTTATGGTTTATTAGTTCTTGGTTCTTGAGTTAATCTTGTTTAAAAAAAATTAGTTTTGTTAGGGATTCTTGATTAGAAGTTTAAATGTTTATATGTTCTTTATAGTTTATTCACATGTTCTTAAGGTTTTTCTTGTTTATTGGTTAAGAAATTCATGTTTAGGATATCGTTAATATTTCATGCATGATTATTATAAGGTTAGTATTAGAATATATGCACATAAGGTATGCCATGTTAGTGTATGATATTTTTATGCATGTTTTAGGATTAGATTAAATTATTAAAGTTGATTTCATGTGTTACGATTTGGTTTTTATGATGGGAAGTTTGATGTTTGAACCCTAAGTTAAGTTGGGCTTAATACCTTAGACCCTATTTACTGTTTTGAGCCCAAATTAGAGCCCCGGGATCGAATGGTGGAAGTTAGAACAAAAATTTATAAATTAAGTAAGAACCGGGATCGGGACAGCTTCGTTAGTGTCTAAAGATCGAGTCACCACGGCTAGTGTAGTTACCTTTTGATCGAACCCTTTGAATGGGAGGTTCCCTTAGATGTTAGGAACCATAGGAATTTTACGGATTGAACGTTTGATTTGTGTAGGCCGAGTTATAACCGTTTTACCGGAACCTGTCAGAACTGGACCAATGGGAAAGTCGGGTGTTTTTGAAGTCCTTCGGGACTGAGTTGGGCTTAACCATCAACATAAAAGTTTTAGTAGACATTCCGAGGTTTCCGAAAAGTCCAGAACCAGCCCCATAGGATGTCGGGAAGTCGAGTTGTGACTCGTTTTATGTGAACGTTATAATCTGTCCTCTGCTTGCTTCTTTTAATAAGAATTAGTTGAGTGAAAATAATATGTGATCTTGTTATGTGTTTTCTTGGAGGTGTTAAGTGTATTTTCGTAAATGATAGGAACCTAAGTGTTCCTAGGGGATGGGTTAGGTAGTTAATAGTTAATACTAACTTCGTTAGAACGCGTTTTGATTAGATAATTGCTTTTATTCTAGGCCCGAGTTAGTGCGAGACGTTAGTGAGCTCAAGTGTGTTCTTCTTTGTCTTTGTGAAGTATATCAGGTAATTGTCTATGCTCTAATCCCCACCGGGATGCTCTTTAAATATGTTTTGATGTTTTATAAACTATTTTGAGAATTGCATCCCGAAAGGGGACTTTTGTGGAAATACGACCATCTGTTTTGATAATCTTTTTGTTTCGATTGTGATTTTGGTTTATTTGAGTTGAGAAATTGGATGGTCTTTTATTCAAAGTTTTGTTAATGGTTTTGATAACTTGGGATGGTTTGACTTGAGAGTCGTGAGTTGAGTTGAATACTGTGTAAATAATTCAAAGTGGAAACATTAAGCGGGTCGTTGTTTTGATGCCTTTGACAGGCTAATATTTATGCGGGTGATAACCCTGAGACCAGGATTCGATGCCTGTATGGGTTATGTGCCAGGAGATCAGGGTTGCATCCCTGATATAGGATAGATGTTATGATGCCCTTGGTGGGCGACTGGTTGATGCCGTTGAGAGGCTAATATTTATGCGGGTGATAACCCTGAGACCAGGATTCGATGCCTGTATGGGTTATGTGCCAGGAGATCAAGGTTGCATCCCTGATATAGGATAGATGTTATGATGCCCTTGGTGGGCGATGTTCTTTTTGGGATTTGATATCCCGCCCGCAAATTAAAATATGGATTGGATGGGTTGAGGAAAACAGTTAAGGGTAAAAGGTTTGAGAAATGGTTTGATTTGATCCCTCTCCCTAAAATGAATTGAAATGAACTTAAACTGTTTTAAACGTTAGGGGTAGACATTATTGAGATTTTCCCCTCATTTTTGAAATGTTTTGTTTTCAGGTGAAGATCTAAATGCTAGGGACGGGAATTAGAAGTGAGGACGACGAGTCTAGAAGTCCTTGAATCTTTTTATTTTGTTTTCGTTATGATGTCTTAAAGATTGGTTTGAGTTGTTAGTAGTTACCGCGACGATTATGTTTTCCTTTCTCGCCTTGTGTTCCTTCGGGATACAACTGAATTTGAAGTCTTCCGCTAAGTTTTGTCTGTTAACGTTAGTTTGACTTTGACTTTCTATAATTGAATTTCCGGGGCGTTACAATTAATGTGTGTGTATTTATTTAGATGTGCATATATTATGATTAGTTATGTGTAATAATAGATGTTCATGTTTTAATTTGTTAAAATCATGTTTACAACATATAAATGTAAATGAATAATTGTTTCTCATGAATAATTTTTTTAATGGACTTCATGAATAATTAACACATATAAATACATAATTTTATATGTGTATTATAATTGAAATCAGAAAGGATAAAATACGAAGATATCTTTAACACAACTTCTTCCTTTCTTTCTCTTTATTTTATGTACTATTTCTTTTATTTTTCATTGTTGTATTTTCTCTATTTTTTCAAACATGATATCAACAATTTTTCCAACAATACGTGTTGTTTACTTGCACCTCGTGCAACGCACGGGTCCAAGTACTAGTATATATATATATATATATATATATAGATAGATATATATATATGTCAATTGCTTAGTTTGGTTTGAGACTCTTGCATGTCTATTAAAAACAATGATTTTGTCAAGTTGCTTCCATTTAGCTTAATTTGTTGCTTTTCTAATATGAAAGTTGAAAGTCCTCTTAGATGAACAATAGGGGAGTCTATCCAGTTGAGAGATATAATAACCGAGAATAATTGATTGATCAAGTTCAGCACAAAATCAAAAGCAAAACACACTTCTTTACGTAATATATGGTTCTACCCATAATTTAACAAGTCCAAAATTTAGATTCTTGTTCAGTTAATTTGGTCATTTGGTTAAATTAATTCTTAAAACTGGAATGCCTATTGAATATAAATCCATTACTTTGTCTAAATTTAAACCTGAGTTCAAATGTCCCAAGTTGCCACTTAATTTGTTCCTTTTCTAATCCGCTTGACCTATCTTTCAGTTACCTTGATTTTTGTTGGATGACATTGTTGAATTGCATGGTCGATTTATTACCTAATTTCAGTTTAGTAGTTCACTTTATAGGCCCACTCCACAAATTACTAAAGTTAACTATCTCAACTCAGGTTTATGGTTTAGTAGTTCACTTTCA
Organism: Portulaca oleracea; assembly: GCA_029582165.1. NCBI lineage: Eukaryota > Viridiplantae > Streptophyta > Magnoliopsida > Caryophyllales > Portulacaceae > Portulaca > Portulaca oleracea. Next base: position 33,628,432 of record CM055880.1, on the reverse strand, counting down.
GTTTAGTAGTTCACTTTATTACCTAAGAGGGATTTTCTTTGTAGCGGTTCCTTGGCGTATTAATCGCTTCTTTTTACTATCTCAACTCAGGTTTATGGTGTCAAGTTTTGGTAATGAGATGGCTCAATGTTCAATTGTTTGTTTTGCTCAGGTTATTGCCTGGCTTGTGGATGTTAATTGTAGGTAAATGCACTTATTTCTTAACCTTCTTCTATATAACTAAGGAGCCTACATACTAGCTCATCTGCTGCTTGTGATATCAACATATATTTTCTTATTTTACTTAGTGAACTAAACATATTTTTTGTCTTACCCTTGCCTCAGACTTTGGTGTTGCTCCACACCATGCCTGTTCCCTACAAGAAGTATGAAGACAAGGCTGATTTGATATTTAGTTATTGTCAGTAGGTACCATTTTTTTTTTTTTAACATAGGTAATAGTCCAACTCATCGGGCCCCTATCTCAGAGGTATAATACCAACAGGCCTTTGTAACGGACCGGGACGGGGGATCCGAATGGCCCAAAGATGGGCCCGACTACACAGCACTCTCCGAAATGGTAAGAGAGAGATGTCGTCCCCAAGATTCGAACCCTGGACACCTGGGGTAGAAAATGGACCTCTTGCCACTCGGGCAAGAGGTGATTGGCACCAATTTTGAGTTGATAATAAACTAATTGAATATTTTAATTAATATGGTTGACTTGGAATTTTTCAATTGTGATATGAGTAAATTAGTTATATCTTTTTGTATTCTATTGCAACATGATTCACCGAACAATGAAAGGGGTCTTCAAGACGCAGAGAGAAGGAAAGGGATAAAGATTGAGATAAGGAAAGAAGACATTAAGGAGAGTGGGATAGAGATAGAGATAAGGATAACGACAAGGATCGGTATAGGGACAGAGAATGAAATCGTCACAGGGATCAGCAAAGGAGCAGAGCAAAGAGAGGGAAGATGATGATCGTTATCACAACCACAACAGTAGAGATTATGAAAGGTATGCCGATTCATTTATATGTACTTATATGTACTAGTCTTGTCAGCGCGTGCTAACCCGACAATGTAACTGTTAATTATCAAAAAGCAAGGGATGACCTGGTAATGAAAGTGTTAATCAAAGATGTTTGATAATGATAATTATGTATCAAAATCATTGATTAAACACTGCAACATTAATCCCCTCATTTTGTACAGTATTGTCATTCAAAAAGGTAAATGTATAGTTTGCACGACAAAGATTCCAGATATGAATCTTGAACCAGTAAGCATGTAATAAAATTCGGTATACAAACCTGCCAAAAAAACCAACAAAAATTCAAATATACAACAATCAGCTGCATAAACATATCTGATGGAAAGGCTAGTTGCGTAGCAATTGATAGCCTCAAAACAAGAAAATCTAGTAAATCATTTCTATGTAGAGGTTTAGAATAGCCCTGGTTCCCGAATGCTAACCATCTCACCAAGAGATGGAGTCACACCAACATCTATTCTTCATGTGTAAATACAATATCACAATTACAGAGATGGTGCTGTGTCACCTGAACCTAGACAGACTCACAGATTGGAGAGATTGGCTACTGGCATGATTCTTTCTAGCTAAGAAGATGAAGCTTAAGACATATTTCCTTTGTCTTATAAATGAAGTTTGAAGTTTAATTTCTACTATCTAAACCTTACATCAACATCTTAACATACAAATACATAACAGTATAATAGAATACCACATCATGGTATCAACTATAAAGCTTGTGCTGCATGTACTCTTTATGCTATAAATTGTGAGTGAATACCTTTGGCAACAAAAACAGTCAGCCGTACTTATTGGATGCAGTAAAGAACAACAAATGGGCAGCAAAAATCTTGTTCAAGTGTTAGCCAAACCCCTTTTCTTACATTGCATTTGCAAATAAAAAATAGAATCATGAATTGCAAAAAGATCCAAGAGTTTTTAGATAAAACCATCCAATATAATTATCATTTCCTTTTTCCATTTTACCACTATCAAGCTAACCGTCTCATAAAGAAACAATGCTAGTGTTTGTGTACAAATGAGCAAAGCGAGTAAGGATCCTGTGAAACTATCAATTATTTAGCCACTCAGAGCCAAACTTTGAATGAACATAAATGCAAACTAAAAGGCACAAATTGCCAAAAGGATGCCAAAAATGAAAAACACAAAATTAAAATAATCAACTCACTGTTCTATAGTGTCATTATGTCCTAATTGAGAAATACGTAAGCAAAAATATGGGTAATGGACATCAACTTTTCATCCGAACCTAAAGTGACCACATTGTTAGATTTCTGCATAATGTTATCTATTTGTTGGAGATCTTCACATTTTGGTTTTTAGATTTTCACTTACAACAACTACCATTATTTTTCCAAGCACTTATTTATCTCAGTATCCATGGTAGGATATGATTGGAAAAATAAATAAACAAGGAGTTGCCTGGGTGTTGATTCTTAACTACAAGTGTGGGTAAGATGATTACATCACTCCTTGATCTCTTGCCAATTTGAATGCATCCATTGGAAAAGCAGTGGAGGAGAACATCAATGTCAGTCATGAAAACATAGATAACAACACTTTTAGAAAGAACAAAAAAAAACAACAGGGTGCAAGTACTCACTTGTGCCTTCTGTTCCTCTCTTGGAACATGATTCTTAGCATCAAATTGACGATCTTCCTTTCATTTCTCCAATTGCTTCAAGTCCAATCCTGCAGCCAAAGCATTAACATTAGCACATTCAGTTAACATTCATATATGTTAGAGTGATGGAAACTGCGCCCAAACAGTTAATAGTTACCAATGGTTTGATTACCCCCTCACATAATCCTTGTTAAATTTTTATCCTTCATGGCCACCTGATATAAAAATCAATGACATTATCCCATTACAACGCCCTTTTTCTTTTTTGTCTTATTTGCCACTTGAAAGACACAAAGCTCAGCTCAAAATTTCAGTAAGAATATCTCTAGTATCGTAGCCCAATTTTCTTGGTAGAAACTTTGAAATAACGATATTGAAAGTACTTGTGTTGTTATGCTGAAATATATTGGGAAAGGAACAAAGAACAAAATCTTTCTTTTTGGTACTTGAAATGGTAGTTAGTAACTCATATTGGCAACTTTTCTTTGTTCTCTAAGGGGCTTATTTGATTTAGTAGCAATAGGAGCATCAAAGGTGACAGAGGGGAAAGAGACCTTCAATGACAAAATCAATGTTTAGCCAATGCTATGAGACATTTGAGCTTGCCATGTCAGAATACATATCCATCTCTTGTAGACCACCAAAATAATAGAGATAATGATCTCTAGTTTTAAACCTAAAGAGTATAACAAACCTTAGAAGTGATTTTTGAAAGCATATTGTTCTGCTGTAAAACAAGTTATCTCTCCATAACGCAAGATTACCCTGCAACAACAGTAGCCTAGGTTTCAGTACACAAACATTTGACTTCCGGGCCAATTTTCTCTACCACTTCAAACCAGACTATTTCCTCATCCACGAGAAGCTCATCACCCACTTCCACATCTATTGGAAGAGCAAGAAAAGGGTTACATTCAATCTACGATTTCACACTTTTTTTGGAAACCAGAATGAAACCATCACAGCTCACTAATAATATGAATAAAGTTGCATGCAACAATGGCAGTCGGCACAAGGGAAGATTTAGATGTGTGCCAACCTCCAACAAAATCATTAAAATCAAACCAAACCTTGCAAGGCCAACGAGCAAACAACAACAATTACATTTACTGATTGCATGCAAATATATTTAATAAATTAATATGAATCAAGTTTCAATCGCATTCAAATATATTCTAAAAATACATTTTTATTTTATTTTATTTGATAAGAAAAAAGATATGTCATATAAATATGATCAAATAAGTTATGTAGTACAATGAAATATTATGGGGATTTATATGTCCTACTCTTTTTTTTTACATATCACATAATACTTATTCCCTCTATCCCATTATTATTGACAAAATGACTTTTTGGTCAATCTTATATACATTTTTATTTAAAGTACCATGATTTTAACACATTTAAAATTGTGATCAAAATACTTCTTTTTAACTTTGTAACATATCATTAGCACATATTTTTTCTTATATTTTAGGACTTTAGAGAAATTAGTCATCAAGGATATTCTTGAAGCTTGCATAGTGAAATATACCTTGCCAATCCATAATGGCATCATCCAACAGTTTTTTTTTTTTTTTTTTGAGCCTTCAAAAACTTAACATTATCCTCGTGCCATTAGATTTTACTCCTATCTTGTAATTTCTTCATAACAAAGAACCAGAAAGTACAAATAAAAAGTGTTAAATATAAAGCATCAGTTCAAACCATAAAATATCAAATCAGGTATTACTAATCTTTACTAATTAGCATGAACTATACTCTTACTCTTAACTCAACTGGAGTGCATACAGTCTACATTAACAGAAATAGTAAACAGTGTATGATTAATTGCTCAAAGAAAAAGCATAGACTAATCAATAACTAACCTTAGAGAATTCGAATAGGCAATTGTGCCATCTTCTGGTTCAATAGGAGTAATATTTATAGAAAGCTTATTTAGATCCACATGATTTATAGCTGAGATATCTTGAACTAATACCCTGCCATTAACTGGAACTTGCCAGACCAACAAAGAAACAAGAAATAGTTACTAAGCAACATCATAAGCATGCATAGTCACCAATTTATTACGAAATTAAAAACATGCATAACAGGATATAGCGGTGTTGCCTTGAAATCTTGTATTTGAGAGGAATTAGTTGTCTTTGAGTAACATAAACCTAATAGGCAAGAAGGATAATACTCACCATCTACAGAAACATCTGAATCATTCTTATATTATAGCAAGATAGAGGGAAATTGTACACGATACCGGTAAGAATAGCAAATCGAAATCAAAAGAGCAATAACTCGAAAATCAGAACAATAAAATTTCGAAATCAATTCGCATCAAATTGATTCTACTTATGTAGAAACCCTAATTTCAATTTCTACCAAAATTGCAATGAAACATTTCTAACCTCTTAAATTGATAAACTGACAAGTTCTTTAAATGTTGGATCTACAATAGTAGACTTGATGGTCGAAGTTAATTATGTTGCATGTAACGGAGAAGCTTCTCCATGCCTGATGAGTGAAAGATAAGGAGAGTGAATGGCAGAACGACGAAGAGGAAGATAACAGAGTGTATTGACAATTCTGAACATTCGAGCTTTACAAAGGAAAAAAAACATAATATTAGCCCATAACGACATCATGGAGGGCAAAACTGGAAGTTAACATTTGTGACATTTACAGCCTTAGCTGCTTTTATAGGGAAGTTAGATATAGTTTTTACTTGTTGGTTAGGGATAGGAGGATTTAATAGAACATTGTTTATTTACTCTGTGTTGTGTACTTGTGCTAATTAGGGCTGGTTAATAGGTCAGGTCGTGTCGTGTTCGTGTTCGTGTCGAACATAAACGTGTTGAAAATCACCCAACCTGAACCTAATCCGTTTATTAAACATGTCGAAAGTTAAAACCTTTTACTGTTTAAATATTAAACGGGTTAACCTGATTTTAACCCATTTACCCGTTTAAGTAAACGAGTCAAAATCAGGTTGCCCGTTTATGTGTGAACTGCTAACCTATTTATGCAAAAAATAAAATAATAGATCTAGGTATATCGAAATGAAACTAACATGTCTTAATTGACAAATTGCACCAACAGTGAAAGAGGGATAGATTGTAGAGATAATTTACTGCATAGACCAAGGCTAATGAGGTAGATGAAGACATTGATGGAGAAGAAGGTATTTATAGGGAGGAATTTGTTTTGAAAGTTAGAACTATAAAGCTATGAAAAGGAAGGAGTTGATCTTCTTTCCTTTCTTCTGGATTGCAAATGGCAAAGTACGTAGAAAATAGAGTGTTTAATGGATGTTTTGATCCTTTGTGTTGACCAGTGATTAGTTCTTCCCACTGATATATTGATTCATTTGCAAAATAATGAGTGGATTGAGTTCCAACCTTTTGCAATTTCTTGCCTTAAACAATATAACAAATTACATGAATTATGACATGCGTAGATTTTTTTAGTTTTGACCTAACTAATTAGTAAATGGGTTAATTGGGTTAACAAGTTAGTCGGTAAACGGGTTGACCTATTTACCCGTTTATTAAACAGATTAAGTAGGTGTTTTTTCGTGTCAAAAATCATGACCTGAACCTAACCTGTTTAATTAAATGGGTTTATCGTGTCAACCCATTTAATTAAACGAGTTGAAAATTTCTATCTAAACCCGTTTAATATCGTATTAGGTTCAGATCAGTAATCGCGTCGGGTCAGCTTTTCCCAACTCTAGTGCTAACTATTGAGGTGAACAAATATTGTTGGGAATGTACTACTTTCCTATTATTAACTACTAATATGCATATTGCCTACCTTCACTATGAAATGTGAATTTAATGACATGGTAGACAAAGGGATCATAATCAGGACTCGAGAAGATAGGCAGAGACATAGTTGTCGTTCTTATTCCAAGCCATATCACATCACTTATCAAAGTCATGCTCTCGTTCTCGGTCAGCGTCACGTTCGCATTGTTATTTAAAAGGTACTAATCATGTCACTAGAGCAACAGTAAATTTTGCTTTGCATTGAAAATACATTGTGTACTAATCATAGTTATTAAAATCCCGATCCAGATCAACGATTCTACGAGTTTACGATCCAAAAATCCTCCATCGATCCAACTCTTACTAGGATCTTAAAGTAGTTAGGATCGTACGATCCTGATTTTTCCTAAACATTATACGTTACAATTGCAATACGATTCTACGATCATGCGATTCGATCTATGATCTTACTTGAATTTGATAATGTTTGCTCACATTATCATCGTTAAAATTTTGTTATAACAATATAAAATTTGTATTGAAGTTATCAAGTGATATACAATTTAAAGTATTGCTTCATTACTAGTAAATAAAATATTAAGATAACTATCATCGAACTTTATTTGATATTTACTAATTTTATTAGAATCTTACGATCCTCGATCCGATTCAACGATTTTGATCCTAACTATCCTAGCTAGGATCCGGATTCTAACAACCTTGGTACTAATGTTAGACTGATTTCTATTCGCTTATTTCTGGTCATAAAAACTTGAACATCCTTTGTTACCTTCTGTGTAGTAATTCAAGTGTATTATTGAACTAAGCTGCTATCTCCATCTAGATTTTCAATATGTGATAGCAGTTTTTCTTAACTTTTTTGCCATTCGTGTTGGCCTACCTGGACGTTCGTTAGATTTAGGTAGCATTTCAATCAATGTGGTGAATTTTATGCATTTTTGTTTAATGGGTATTGGATGTTATGACCCATTGAGGTGCAAAGGTAGGTATTTGTTTATTCCGTTGTTATTCTTTTTTTTTTTTTAAAAAAAAAAGTTAGCCGTTTGTTGCATTAGTTGGCTCAAGTCATGCTTGTTTCTGATGTATTTACATGTATTGATTGTGACAGATCAAGTCATGAAGGGACGAGACATTGGTACTATCAAGACCGTGAAGAAAGGTGAAAAAGTCATTTTCAGTCATTTACTCATTTCTTAAGTATATCTTTCTAATTTGTTACTTGCATTTTCGATGCAACAAGTCTACACTGAATCGATGGGTATAAATTTCAAGAAGGGATATTTTAGGCTATTAGTTTTAGATTTCTAAATGTTTATCTCCACTTATGTTTCCCATCTGCAATTGCTCCCTTTCAAGCTTGGTATGTTTGCACTTGAGTATAGCCGAGGTCATGGGTTCTGACTTAGTGTATATGCACAACACTCAACGGTCGACCCATCATATTTACCTGGTAAACCATCCTGCTTCGAACAAGACGTGCACTTAGGTAGGGTGATATTTTTCTACATTAACAATAGCGAGAAGGTGATCATCACATGTTTGCAGAGAAAGAGTTTGGGATAAGGACCTAAGATAAGGTGATATTTTTTCTTAGGTAGCCAATATTTCATAATGTTTATTTTATTTAAACTCCATATGTGGTTTATTATTCACCCTCCAAATTAGTTACCTTAAATAGTAAACCCCTATAAAAAAAAACACGACTTCATCATATGATCATATCTTGCATAAGACCATTGTAGAAAAGAATTGGGATAAAGTGACATCTTGTTAATTATATTTATTTTTTGTTTTATCTCCATGAGTTTATATCCTAAATTTGTGCCAAGGTTTTAGACAAAAAGGTAATAAAATCTTTATCTGAATATGGCACTTTGACCAACTTTTAAGATGCTTTGGTTCTAATGATCGAATGCTATTATTGGTACATTTAGCGTGCATTTTAATTCTAAGATTAGGGTTTTATTAGGGGTTTAGTTGTCCTCCATTATGTCATTGATTTTTTTCCCTTTCTCATTGTTGTACAGGTTGATCATTTCATTTCGTGCATCAAATCTAAAATTCTTTCCCTTTCATTTTCTGTCTCTTTCCCCTATGCTTTAGTTTATTTTATTAAATTTGATCTCTGTTTCTTTAAGCATTTGGTCGTAGTTGTTGGTTACCTTCTATGTGCAATTGGAAGCTTTGAACATTTATGAGGGGGTAAGAAAACAAAAATATACCAATGGACTTGGACAAGATTGCATAGCATTCTACGCTTGGACATCATTTCCAACAGCAGTGAGGGACGGAGGTGTGTTCGGGTAATCGATCAAGATGAGAAAATCACTGAGATCGAATCGTTTCGCGCAAGGTTGCCGAAACAAACCGTGTTTTAGACGAGGATGTTGCCGAGGGGGTTTACACAGATGATGGAACGTTTAAATGATGCTCAAAAGGCATCGGTTGCTGACATGGGATTCAAATTGTATAATCCCTCTTGATACAGGGCAAAGGACATTCACCCATTACACCTCAAGGACATTCACGTCAGTCATGGAGTTTTGAAGTGAAAGACAAATAGAGACACCAAATCAGGGAAGTCTTCAATTGAAGCAAGTAGCTCGTTCTCCTATCTAATTTTCTAACCAGACTAACTCATTATATGATCTATATTTTAGGCAATAATCAGCGAAAAAAATGGAAGGAAGCACAAGAATATATCTCGCAGAAGACAACTCAAAAAGGAAAGAAATCTCGCATTATGGAAAGAGGAGCAAATCGAAGCAAAGAAGAATCAATTCTAATAGATACAAACCATGGCAGACTCGCATAAATAGAAGACCTCAACATTGAAGAAGACCAACGATTCCACGGAAGAAATCGTGTGCTCAAAACAAGAAATTGTGTTCTGTGTTTTGTTGAATTCTTTCTTCGAGTAGAAAGAAAAGAGATTGAGTGGGAAGTGTGTTTGAGTGTATTCAAATCCTTAACGGAATTAGGCTTTGCTTATGCTTGTGTAATCGATTCCTTAAAGGACTTGGGATCGATTGAGAGTTTTACACCAAAATTGTGGTTGGTGGTTGTTTTCCAGAAAACTTGAAAGCGTCCTCTGCAAGGCGCTTGTTTCTCTTGTAAAACCTAAGGACATTCACCTTGGGTTGTTCAAATTGGCATTATGTTATGTGATAATAAAGGAGGTTATTCAGTTTACATTTACTGTCCTTTATCTTAAATTTTATTCTTGAATTATCTCAAGTTGAATCTTAATCTGAATAGATTAAGAGCCTAACGTCCTTTACTAGTGATCATTTGTGCAGAAATTTTTATAACCCTATATTCACCCTCCCTCTAGGGTTCTTTTAAGTGGTATCAGAGCTTGGTCCACTGAAAATTCAAAGACTAATTGCTCTGTGGCAAAGATCATGGGAGATCACAACATGGGTGACTTAAGTCAAGGACGTTCATGGAACAGATCACCTTTGCTGACAGGTGATAACTAGAGAGTTTGGAAACACCAAATGGAGATCTTCTTGAGAAATCAAGATGATGACATTTGGGACATAGCCAACAAAGGAAATTATCCTACCCCTCAAAAGACTGCCGATGATGGGACGAAAAGCGACAAACCAAGATCTGAGTATAAACCTGATGAAAAAGAGAAAGCAAAGAAAAATAGTCATGCACATTATCTTTTAATTTGCAGTCTTAACTCTAACAAATTTGAAAGAGTGTCTACTCTTGATACAGCTAAAGAGATATGGGACTACTTGGTCACGATTTATGAAGGAACAAATCAAGTGAAAAAGACCAAGATCAACATACTTGTTCAGAAGTATGAAGGTTCAAGATGGAAGAGAATGAATCTATTGAGTCAATGGTCAAAAGATTCAGTGCAATAATCAATCACCTTAAGTCTATTGGAAAAACCTATACCAATGAGGAACAAGTAAACAAGGTCCTACAGTGTCTGCCCAGACACAAGTGGTGACCAAAGGTGACTGCCACAGAAGAAGCCCAAGACCTAGAGACTTTAAAGCTTGAAGAGTTGATAGGCAAGCTCCTTGCACATGAGATACGATTATATGAAGGAAGTCAGAAGAGGGAGATTGCACTCAAAAGCTCAAAAGAACTAGAAGAAGAATCAAAGGATGATGATGAAGAAACCATGGCCATGCTAGCCAGAGGCTTCAAACGCTTAAATAGAAGAAATCCCAGATTTCGAGGCTACTTAAAAGAATCATCCTCCAAAAGGCCATCACCCAAAGGTAAAACACCGATTAAAGATGAAAATGAAAATAGATAGTTTGCTTGTGGTGCCACAGATCACATGATGAGAGAATGTCTTCACGTAAAGAAAGCCAAGGAGTAGAATGAATCAAGAGGAAAGAGATTCAACAGAAAGGCTATGGTTGCCACTTGGAGTGATAGCGGTTACAGTGAAAGCGGAAGTGATTATGAGGAAATTGCGAATCTATGTCTCATGGAAAAAGACCTTGATGAAGAGGAAACAAGTAAAGATGATGAGGTATTCACTAACCTCTTTCTTAAATGCAATGAAAAAACTCAAAAACAAAGATTGCTTACTCTGCTTGATTACATTGCAACCCTTACCGACAAAATTCGCTATCTCACTAGAATTGCTGAAACCAATACCAAAACCATAGCAACTCAGCATGAGATAATCCAGAACCTTACCACAGACAATATCAGTCTGAGAAATGAAGTGCATCAAAACCGAAAAGAACTAAACCTTATTCTTAACCAAGAAATAAACCAAGTTCACTCTATTCTTCATTTTGAAAAGAACTAACCAAGTTCAACCAAGACCACTGCCATTTCATAAACCCACCAATGCACCCAGTGTTAAACCAAAAACCAAAACCAAGTGGGCGCCAAAAAGACCAGACAAACAACCTACCACTCAAAACTGATGTATGTGCAGACCAAAGGTAATCAGAGTGCACTGGTCTGGACTACACCAAGGACCTTCACTGTCCTGTCTTGTTCAACTTAAGCTCTTCCTAGGGATGGAATAGCATCAAGGAACGAAAAACAAATAAAGCAAAGATAGAAAACCTGTGTCTCTTACTGATACAGACCACACCACAGCAAGAAGCACAAGGGCAAAACTCAACTCATACCACTGGATACAGGCAACACCACTAATAGCATAAACCGAGCTCTACTTAACACCTTCTAAGCTTGCCAAAGCTTAGTTACAGACAAGTAGAAACAATGGAGAGTTTTAAAGGCACTCACAAACCTACAGGAGCAAGCTCGACTGGTTTCTTCTTCATTCACTCAAAGTTGTTTTGCAAAATACAATCAGAGCTGCTTATATTGCTACCTTCAGCAAGTAGCTGGCTTACCGACTGATTAAGGCTTTCCTAAGTATTAGGAAACCTCTAATCTACTGTTAAGCTAACTTAAGATACATAAGCAAGCTATCTAATACATAATTACATCAGATTAAGCAAAGAAAACAACAAAAGAAAATAAGAATGTTGCTGGCTGGAGCTGGAAATGCCAACAGCTGCTTATCGGGTGCCTTAGTCATGCTCCACTAAGCTTATTATATTCTTCATCATGGCTGCCGAGGTTGCTGGTAATATTAGCACCTAAAGGATATTCGATCACTGGAAGAGAAATGGACCAAATGACCTCCATGCTGCTGAAAATGCTAACACTGCCCGCTGCCTGTATTCATGAACCAACTTGCTGTAGAAAATGCCCAAGGACCTCAGGCACATGCACTCCTCGAATAGTAGTAGTGAATGACCTTAGGAACACAGGGCAACCATCAAATGCCATTGCCTCATATTCTGCAGCTTGTAATAGACCTTTAATGAGACATGAACCCTGATTTCACAGGTTGGGGTTCTGCCAAGGTCCAATTGCACCAACTGGACTTACGTTCTAAGGTCAAGGCTGCCTCCTTCACAAGATCCTGGGGTGATCACCTTACTGCCTTTAAATGCTTCAAAATTACCCAAGGACTTGTTGACCCAAAATACTTCATGCTTGCTCCAAGAAGGACCTGATCCCTCCTGAATTCCCAGCTAGGTCCCAATGATTAAAGGACCTGCTAAGGACCTAAGGATGCAAACTCCTCTCTTCTGTCCTTGTTGTCTCGGCTAACATTGCTGTTGTAGATGGACCTCCATCATCCTCCTCTGGTTCAGAAAAGTTTGACCTCAAACTTGGTAATCCTTCCTCTGCCGGATAATAAGGTCTAAGATCAGCAATGTTGAAAGTTGCACTTCCACCAAAGTCTTCAGATAAAGCCAACTTATAAGCATTCTCATTGACTTGCTCAAGCACCTCGAAGGGACCATCAGCCCTGGAAACAAGCTTCCCTTTCCTCCTGCTAGGAAACCTGTCTTTCCTGAGGTGTACCCATACCAAGTCACCTGGAGTAAACACAACTCTTCTTCTCTTTTGATTTACAGCAGCAGCTACCTTCTCATTGTGCTTCTCAATTTGCTGTTGTATTTGTTGATGGAACTCTTTAATTTGCTTGGCCCTTAAATCTGCTTCATAGCTAAATTTGATTGAAGTAGCTTGAGGTACCAAATCCAAAGGGGTGATTGGATTCAGACCATAAACCACTTGAAAAGGTGAGCAACCAGTAGTTTTGCTGGGGGCTCTATTGAAAGCAAATTTTGCCTGAGGTACCATAGTATCCCAACTTCCTTTGTTTCTTGCTACAAGGCTTCTCAAGAGTGCACCTAAGGTTCTGTTAGTAACCTCAGTTTGACCATCTGTCTGAGGATGACAGGTAGTACTAAACTTGAGTTGAGTTCCCATCTTCTTCCATAATGTAATCCAGAAATGGCTAAGAAACTTAGTATCCCTGTTTGAAACCATAGATTTAGGAATACCATGTAACTTGACTACCTCTTGAAAATATAAATCAGCAACTTTAACAGCATCATAGGTAGTATTACAAGTAACAAAATGAGCCATTTTTTAGAATCTACAAACAACAACCATAATGGAGTCTTTACCTCGCTGAGTCCTTGGAAGTCCCATAATGAAATCAAGACTAACATCTTCTCAGGGACCCTTAGGAACTGGCAGGGGGGTATAAAGTCCTTGAGGTAGACTTTGACTCTTGGATAATTGGCATATACTGCATCTCTTGACCAAATGCTCTACATCTCTTCCCATCTTTGGCCAGAAATAATGTTCTTTGAGCATAAGCAATGTCTTCTCTATGCCAAAGTGTCCTGCTAATCCTCCTCCATGCACTTCTGAGATTAATAATTCCCTTATGCTGCTTCTCGGAATACATAATCTGCTGCCTTTAAATAAAAATCCATGATCTGTATGGTATAGACCCTGAGGATGCTGTTGACAAGCCTGAAACTTGTCCTTGAAATCGTCATCTGTAGCATAAAGGACCTTCAGCTGTTCAAATCCTAGGATTCTGGAATCCAGGATGTGCAATAAAAAAAAACCTTCTGGAAAGTGCATCAGCTCCTTTGTTCATATTGCCTAACTTATGGTGGATCATGAAATGAAAAGACTGCATAAACTCGACCCATTTAGCATGTCTGGGATTAAGTTTGTGCTGTCCTTGAATATATTTCAGAGCTTCATGATCACTATGCAGAATAAATTCTCCTCCAACCAAATAATGCCTCCAATGCTCAAGAGCTCGAATAATTGCATAAAATTCCTTATCATAAGTGTTGTACTTCTTCTTTGCTTCATTCAGTTTCTCACTGAAGTAAGCTTGCCTTCTTGAGATAAGACACCTCCTATGCCAACTCCTGAGGCATCACACTCGACTTCAAAGATCTTAGAAAAGCTAGGTAAAGCAAGAACTGGTGCTGTTGTCAGCTTCTCTTTGATCTGTTCAAAGGACCTTTGTGCTACTGGAGTCCAATGAAAAGACTTCCCTTTGATAACTTCAGTCATGGGTGCCATAATAGTACTGAAATTTTTCTCAAATCTTCTGTAAAATGAAGCTAACCCATTGAAGCTTCTTACTTGCTGAATAGAACTGGGGGTAGGCCACTCTTGGAAGGCCTTGATCTTCTCCTGATCAACTTGAATGCCATCAACAGATACAATATAACCAAGAAAAATAACTTGGTCTGTAAAAAACTAACATTTCTTCAAATTCCCATAAAGCTTCTCCTTAGACAGAATATCCGTCACTTGTTTCAAATGCTGTTGATGCTCTGCCTCTGTCTTACTATAAACCAAAATATCATCAAAATAAACAACTACACAACTTCCAATCAAACGCTTCAGTACCTGGTTCATAAGCCTCATGAATGTAGAAGGAGCATTTGTGAGACCAAAGGGCATTACAAGCCACTCAAACAGACCTCCCTTTGTTTTGAATGCTGTCTTCCATTCATCACCTTTATAGATTCTGATTTGATAATAACCACTTCTCAAATCTATCTTGGAAAACACCTGAGACCCATGGAGTTCATCAAGAAGATCTTCAAGTCCAGGTATTGGAAACCTGTACTTGATTGTGATTTTATTTATAGCTCTGCAATCCATACACATTCTTTGACTACCATCTTTCTTAGGAACCAACAGAGCAGGTACTGTACATTGACTTAGGCTCTCCCTGATCATTCCCTTGCTAAGAAGATCATCCACTTGCCTTTGAATCTCTGCAGTTTCTGCTGGAGCCATCCTATATGCAGGTTTGTTTGGCAAGACTGATCCTAGGACTAGATCAATCTTGTGTTGGATATCTCTTTTAGGGGGTAATCTTGGGGGCATCTCATCTGGAAATAAAAATGCATACTCTTCCAAGAGTGGAACAAGTAGGGGATGGTCATTTTGTGGGGTTTGTGGTTCATCAGAGGATAAAAGAATGAGATCCTTACAAGCACTGAACTCATGATGCTCAACAGCTATCAAAAGATCAAGGGTAGGCTCAAAGTAAAGGTTCTTTGTGGGCTGGGTATGTTTGAGTGGGGTTAAGGTTATTCTCTTGTGGTTCACCACCAAGGTATAAGTATTAGCTCTACCATCATGTTGCACAGACCTATCAAACATCCAAGGCCTTCCCAACAACAAATGACATGCATCCATAGGCAAGACATCACACCAAATAGAATCATGATATGATTTGCCTACTGAAAAACTCACCAAACACCTTTCTATAATAGGGATACCTCTGCTAGACTTCAGCCACTGAATAGGATAGGGTGCTGGATGTGATGAAGTCTCCAGCTGCAACTTCTCCACCATTTCCTATGAACCTGCATTTGTACAGCTGCCACCATCCACAATGATCGAGTAGACTTTTCCTTTCACAGTGCATCTTGCATGAAATAAGGCTTCTCTTTGTTCTTGTCCTGTCTCCACAGAAGAACTGTTAAGGGCTCTCCTTATCACTGATAGCTCTCCTTCATCAGGACCTTCCTCGACCTCATCATACACTGGATCAGGTAACTCTCCTTCTGGATGTACTTCCTCTTCCTCCTCAACTTCAGGCTCAGTAAACCATGAAGCTTGATAATCAGCCAAGGTCACCACTCTTTTATTAGGACATTCTAAAGCTATGTGCCCTAGTCCTTGACATCTAAAACACCTCCTATTATCAGTAGTAATGGGGTTTGGGGTTCTTTGAGGAGCTGGAGGTTGTTTTGGTGAAGGGGTAGGTTGTTTTGTGGGATATCTTGGGGTAAAGGGGGTTCTTTGGGCTGTGGGTTAGGTTCTGGGATAGGTAAAGGATTTGGGTTGAGGTTTATAGGGGGTTTTCACAGCAAACTCCTTTCCTCTGGACCTCCTTTGCAATTCTACCTTGTAAGCCAGAGAACTAAGCTCATCCAAACTAGTATAGGGATGCAGTTCAACCACATTCCTAATGCCTTCATTCAATCCTGCTAGAAATCTCACCAGCACTTGAGTTTCGTTCTCCTTGAGATCACATCTCCACAAAAGATGCTCAAACTCCTTTGTGTATTCCTCCACAGACTTACTGCCTTGCACCAGATGTTGCATTTTCTCATAATTCTCCTTAAGGTAGTTCACAGGCAAGAACGTAGATTTCAGCTTTTCCCTCATATGTTCCCAAGTCTTAACTTTCTCTTTTCCCTTCTCTACTCTTCTCTTCTGCAAATTAGACAACCAGATAGAAGCATGTTTCTTCAGTTTCAAAGCAATAAGCTTGACCTTCTTCTCTTCAGAAACCTGCTTTAGATAAAAAATCCTTTCCACAGTCTGCAGCCAGTCTAAGAACACCTCAGTATCCAACTAACCTTTAAATTCAGGAATTTCCACATTGAAATCTAGCTTGTCATCCATTCCAGCCTTCCTTTGCCTAGTTCTGACTTTCTTACTCTCACCGGGACCCTTTTCTTCACCAAAAGGATTACTAGAGTAAGTACTCCCTTCTTCTTCATATTCAGAGTCTTCCTTAAAATCCTGCTTCTTCAAATACAAATAGTTCTTCAGCTGATCTCTCAAATATTGCACCTGTTTCTCCAACTCAGCCTTCTCCTTAAGAGCTTGTTCAGCCACTTCCTCGGCAGTTCTACTAGAAGACATCATGTAACCAGCAAGAAGCTCACCAAGAAAGTCACACAGCTCTGATACCAAAGCTGATGTATGTGCAGACCAAAGATAATCAGAGTGCACTGGTCTGGACTACACCAAGGACCTTCACTGTCCTGTCATGTTCAACTTAAGCTCTTCCTAGGGATGGAATAGCATCAAGGAACGAAAAAAAAATAAAGGAAAGATAGAAAACCTGTGTCTCTTACTGATACAGACCGCACCACAGCAAGAAGCACAAGGGCAAAACTCAACTCATACCACTGGATACAGGCAACACCACCAATAGCATAAACCGAGCTCTACTTAACACCTTCTAAGCTTGTCAAAGCTTAGTTACAGACAAGTAGAAACAATGGAGAGTTTTAGAGGCACTCACAAACCTATAGGAGCAAGCTCGATTGGTTTCTTCTTTATTCACTCAAAGTTGTTTTGCAAATAACAATCAGAGCTGCTTATATTGCTACCTTCAGCAAGTAGCTGGCTTACCGACTGATTAAGGCTTTCCTAAGTATTAGGAAACCTCTAATCTACTGCTAAGCTAACTTAAGATACATATGCAAGCTATCTAATACATAATTACATCAGATTAAGCAAAGAAAACAACAAAAGAAAATAAGAATGTTGCTGGCTGGAGCTGGAAATGCCAGCAGCTGCTTATCGGGTGCCTTAGTCATGCTCCACTAAGCTTATTATATTCTTCATCATGGCTGCCGAGGTTGCTGGTAATATTAGCACCTAAAGGATATTCGATCACTGGAAGAGAAATGGACCAAATGACCTCCATGCTGCTGAAAATGCTAACACTGCCTGCTGCCTGTATTCATGAACCAACTTGCTGTAGAAAATGCCCAAGGACCTCAGGCACCTACACTCCTCGAACAGTAGTAGCGAATGACCTTAGGAATACAGGCAACCATCAAATGCCATTGCCTCATATTCTGCAGCTTGTAATAGACCTTGAATGAGACATGACCCTGATTTCACAGGTTGGGGTTCTGCCAAGGTCCAATTGCACCAACTGGACTTATGTTCTAAGGTGAAGGCTGCCTCCTTCACAAGATCCTGGGGTGATCACCTTACTGCCTTTAAATGCTTCAAAATTACCCAAGGACCCGTTGACCCAAAATACTTCATGCTTGCTGTAGGAAGGACTTGATCCCTCCTGAATTCCCAGCTAGGTCCTAATGATTGAAGGACCTGCTAAGGACCTCAGGATGGAAAGTCCTCTCTTCTGTCCTTGCTGTCTCGGCTAACATTGCTATTGTAGATGGACCTCCATCAAAAACCCAGAACCTTTATGTAAAAGGCCTAGTCCAAAGAAAGGTATAGTGTCCTTCAGTGCAGGTGTGTCTCAGGGTTCACAACGACCTCTGGTATTTGGACAGCGGATGCTCAAGGCATATGATTGGAGATCTAACCAAATTCAGAGAACTCAAGGACAACAAGAGTGGAAAGGTAATGTTTGGAGACAAAAGCTAAGGGAGGATCCTTGGAGTCGGCAAGGTCGGTAAGAACTCAACAAATTGTATAAATGATGTATATTTTGTAGAAGGTTTAGAATACAATCTTTTAAGCATTTCTCAATTTTGTGATAAAGGATACAAAGTCTGGTTTAATAAAAGTTCATGTGTAGTTGAAAAAGAGTCACATGAAGTGGTCTTTCAGGACATCGGATGAACAATGTGTATGTTATTGACCTTAGTGACTCTGCGACCAATGACCTTACATGTTTTAGAGCTGCATCAGAAGAGTCCTGGCTTTGGCATCGTAGATTAGGACATGTCAACATGAAAACCCTTCAGAAACTAAAACTCCTAGGGCTGGTTAGAGGTCTACCATCACACAACTTCATTCGCGACAAATTATATGAAGCATGCACTAAACGAAAACAGACCAGAACCTCCTTCAAACCTCTGACCTAAGTCACTACCTCTAGATGTCTAGAAATATTGCACATGGATCTTTGTGGATCAATACCATACAAGAGTCTAGGAGGTCGGTCATACATACTGGTAATTGTAGATGATTTTTCAAGATTTACCAGCTAGTTTTTATTTTTGAAGGATAAGACAGAAGCATGTCCTGAATTTGAAAAGCTATACAAGCAGCTCAAGGTCCTTGCAGGTCTAACCTTAGTATCAATAAGGACAAACCATGATATAGAATTTGACAATCAAGATCAATTTGGAAGATTCTGTGATCAAGAAGGGGTTACTCACAACTTCTCTGCCCCAAGGACACCTAAACAAAATGGTGTAGTCGAAAGGAAGAACCGCACACTTGAGAATATGGCAAGAACAATCATCTGTGAGAATGATCTACCTGTTGGGAATGTCCCGACAATGTTCGATATACACGGAGATTAAACCAAAGTAATATAGTAATTATATGCCTTGCTAGAGACCACTATAATTAGTGATTGAATATGTTTAATTAAAAATATATTATTTGGTCCTACTGGGTCACACAAGTCAGTGCCCTGGAACAATGTATGTAACCTAAGTGATATTGTATCACGTTTAGAAAAGTTGGAAATTGATTTCTGTGAGAAATCAGCCCAACACGGACCTAATTGGGTTCAACACGGACCCTGTTGACCCAACACGGTCCGTGGTGTCCATGGGCCGAGTTAATGGACTTTCTGGAGACCAACACGGACCGTGTTGATTCAACACAGACCGTGTTGGGCCTGAGAAATCCGCCATTGCGTTAAGTCGGCCCTTTAGGGTTTTGAACCCTTTCCCTAGGTTTTCTAAACACTATATAAAGGGGTCTCTGGAGAGATTATTCTACACCAACTGCCTGAGACTCTTAGAGAGATACCAGGGTGATTTCCTAAGTTCCTCTCTCTTTTAGTTTGCAGTTATTGTTTTAGGAAACATTCTTTGTCTCCCGAGACATTCACATATACCAAATACATACATCTTAGACTGAGATTCGTCTCGATCGGGTCGATCTAGTAATCGGGTTCCCGGAGTGCTGCACAGACTTTTCAATAGAGGATTTCAACGTTGGAATCTGGAAGGTCAACCTCTTCATCAGCATGAATTAGCGATCAAATATAATTACTAAAGCCTCTACAATTGTTATGATTAATTGTTTTATAATAGTTATGAATATTTCGCCAATTAATTTGTATCTGTTTAGGAAATAGATAACCTAAAACCTAACAGTGGTATCAGAGCCACCAACTGCATGCTAAAGTATTGTACTTGTATTTATAAGTAATTTTGTCAATAGTTGAATTATATTATGAATATGCTAGAGTAGATTTATGCCTAAAATTTTGAATCTTTATGAAAGTTTTAATCTTTAATGTTCATGATAGTAAGTCTGAAATTTTATTGTAGAATTTCATGCTTTGTTATTATCTATTTCTTATTGCCTTTAATAAATCAATTTTATGTTTGTTTGATCGTTAAATATAGCATAAACTTGATTTATTTTTGAATGTTTTAGAAACAATCTTGTTTAATATTGTTAAACAGTTGGAAACACATGAAATAGGTCAAAATTCGCAAAATAAGGTTTTGTAGAATTATTTTCTGATTTAGTTTATTTACGGTAAATATGAAAAATCGAAATAAAATATCAAACGAATTCGAAAATTTCTGAAATTTTTACTGTAGGTGTCTGGAAGTGTTCTGAACTTTTCATAATTTTTTGTATATTTTTCCCAATTAAAATGGTTTCTTAATTGAGTTTTCAGATCTGAAGAGAATTAAAAATCGTTTAATTCTCTGAATTTTATAAATTTGTATAAATTTGTAAAACTTCTGAAATTTTTACAGTAGGTTACATAGTAACAATAATTTTAGGGAAAAAGTTTTCCGTTAATTTATCCAGTCAAATTATATTTTTTAATTTAGATTTTCAGATCTGAGAGAAATAAATTTGTTGCTTCTCTGAATTTTGTATATTTATAGAAATTTGTAAATTTTCTGAAAATTTTACAGTAGGTTACTGGGTAAAAATTCTTTCATGGATAAAATTTTCATGAATTTTCGAAATCGTTTACTTATTTTTCTTTAATTTTCAGATTAACAGAGAAGTCTAGTTGTTTACTTTTCTGAATTTTATTCTAATTTTTGAAATTTGATAAAAATCTGAAATTTTTACAGTAGCGTATTGGATGAACCTATTGTATGGAAAAATTATAAAAGTTGATTTTTAAATTTAGCGGACTGTTATTATTTATTTTCCTCTCAAACGGAGAATTAAAATGTTTAATTCCCTGAAATTTTACAATCTTTTGAAAATTGTTAAAATTCTGGAAAATTTCATAGTAGGTTATTAGAGAACACTATGGTATGGGAATTTTAAGTTTGGTAAGTTTTGATATTTTATTTAAGTTTTTTCATGCTCTTTTAGGGTTTGTAATTAATTTTAGAAATTAATTATTAAATCCTATTACTACTAAATCAGTTGATGGACATAAAATCTATTTATTTTGTAAAGTTTAGGAAACTTACAATATCTTTAAAAGATATAGTATCTTTAAGGTTTCTTGATTTTAGGAAAATCAAGTATTTTGTGTGTACAGGTGTAAAATCCTAAATCTGTTTAGGTAACTAAGATAAAATTTGGAATTTCGTTTATTCTATCAATCATGCAAACTTCTAGGAAATCTTATTTAGTATTTATTTCCTTATGTGTTATATTGCAATTATATATGCCTTTATAATTTGTTATTTAAGCATGTGTTATATTTGTTATAATTATTGCAATATTACATGTTTGCATGTGCTTCTAGTATGACCATAGATAGTCGGTTTTACCGGTTTGCGTACCGGGTTGGGTGAAATACGGTCTGCGTACCGTCTTTGAATTAATTTTAAATTTAAATTTCAGTTAAGTTTATTTTAATTCATGTAAGGCCTCAATTGTGAGGTCCAATTTGTAAATTTGTTGTAATTGGAGACATTAAGTTGAGTGGGAGCCCAACAGCAATGGAGTTGGTGATTCGAGTGGGAGCCCATCCAAGGAAGTCGCAAGACCCAAGAAGATTTTCTTGAAGACTATCAAGGCTTAGTTAAATTAGTTTGATTAAGTCTAGGTGGCCATATTGGGGTTTTATTTATGCTTTAAGTTTGTTATAGCATGTTGTTTTACTATGCCTTTTATGCTTTTCGAAAAAGTTCACCTAGAATTGCATGCTTAGGATAGTAAAACCTACTCTCAAAATTCAATTATTGCTCAACCTATCCAAACACCACTTAGATGGATAAATAAACAAAGCCAAAGCGAATTATTTGTCCATCATTAATGAGTAGGGTTGGAGTTAGGTCAATTCAAATTGGCTATCAAAATAGTTTTGAGCCAAGAGCAAGAGGAAGAGAAATATTGTATTCAATACAAAATTTCTTGCCAAGAGTCTTTTTGAATGATCGATCATAAGATGATCCACCAAAGATAACATGGGATCGAGTTTTGTTGGGCCAAAGTCCACTTGAGCCCATGAGTCTTGTGGGTCTTGGTAAATTAAAATACTAACTGAGAGTTGATAAAGTGTTTTGATTTGAAATTAAAATTAGTTTAATTTCTTTTTATGAATAATAACTAAAATGAACCAACTTGTCTCGTAGAATTATTTATGTCTTTTCACTCAAACATCCACCACTAATAAAATATTATTTTCTCCTTGAGAAATAGAAAAACAATTAACACCAATTCCTTAATTGGCATTGCCATCGCAAGATTCTCTTGAAGGCGATTAAAAGAAACATTTCTTTGATATAACATTGAGCTAGACATCAATATTAAGAGGTCAATCAAGCCAAATGAATACATGTAATGTCATAGTATTCATACAATTTTAACTTCAAAATGTTGTATGATTAGAGGAAGGATTTCAATATTACTACTTCAAAACCAAGTTCATCGAACTAGTTAGAGTTGATAAATATGAAACCAATAACCAAATAGTCTCGGTTGAGCTAGATAAGAGCCAATTGATGGCGCTCATGTTTTGAAATAATTTGACTATTTTAAAAACATGAGAAACCTCAGATCCCCTCCCCCCTTTTTAACCAAAAAGGTTGGCGACCAAAGATAGTCTTTTAGTGAAAGGGAAAATGAGATTTAAGAAATCTATCAAAGACAAGATGTCAAAGGAAAGGTAAGGACAAACAGTTGTACATATCCAACCAATGACAGCAACCGGTTAACAACCAAATCATGTATGACAGTGGGAGCGTGAATATAAGGAAGACTTGAGATATGATTTCAATTCTAGGAAAATGCATATATGATACACACTACCCTTATTAAACCCACTATGAGTATAAGATACCGGTTGTGAAACTCGCATTTATGCAAATGTGCAGTATCTACAGCAAAGTAGATGTGCTTTGAAGGATGAGAGTAAGCCTACAAATAGGAGCATGCAATTAGTTGTAGTTCCTTATGAAGAGTTGGTTGTTTATCCATTCCCTTAAGACTTAAAAGAGAAATTTATAGGTGATTCTATGTTCTCATTATAAGTAGAAATTTGATTTCTTGCTCTCAATTAGAGAGAGAGAGAGAGAGAGAGAGAGAGGATCTCAGATAAACACACCCAACACATCGAAATGAAGAGGTTTAAAAGGAATAACTCATGTTCAAACATAAAACTTGTAACTATCTATTAAGTCATGCAAATCAGAGCGCATTCAGAAGCGTCACAGTGATAGACTTTTGAATGATAAGACTTTGAAACATGTCATGTCTGCAAAGCATGACTATTCCTTTTACAAGAAAGGGTGAACGTGCCAACAAACACTCATGCATATGGATGTATGTAGTCCAATTGAGCACAAGTACAAGGGATGGATTACTTCAAATCTTCAAAGATGAATAAACTAACACATGGTGATTCATGTCTATGAGATTCATGTGAAGCTGGAATGTTAAAATAGTTTGAAGATTTCCAAAATGAAGTAGTCTTGGCGAAACAATGAGAGCACCTAGATACGATCGAAAGGATGCTAATGGTTGAGCCAAGAGTTTGAACAAATGACTCAAATGAAACATAATTCTTGCACTGTAAGCTTAAGTCATATTAATCCGAAATGCATTCAGAAACCTGCATAGTGCAGGATTTTGGAAAACCTAAACTTTGAAAAGTTCAATGTTTGTAAAGCATGCCTGATGGTTAAGATGACTAAAATCACCTCTTATTGGAATTGATGAACAAGCTAATGACTTATTAGGATGCAAGCATATTGATGTATGTGGGCCTATGAGCACTAGTGCTAGAAGAAGGTTTGTTGTACTTTTTCATCACTTTCAGTGACAATTTTAAAAGTTAAGTACAAAACCAACTTGGCAAGAAAATCAAAACCCTTCAACAAGGTTGAGGAGGTGAGTATTTGAGCCATGATTTCACTAACCATTCTAGAGAATGTGGAATTGTTTCATAAGTCTCTCTTCTAGGAATATGACATCTCAATGGCGTATCTAAGAGGAATCACACCTTATTAGATATGGTGCGGTCAATGATGGTTGAGTCAACATTGCCGATTGCCTTTTGGGGATACACGCATCTAACCATAACTTTAATTACTGAATAAAGATTATCTGAAGCACTAGAGAAGACACCATATATGATATGGAGAAGAGAGGTTCTTGAACCGTCTTCTGAAAGAAAGGAGTATACAAACTGTTGTAGAGGAAAGTGTTTGTGTCTCAAAATACTTTCTTCTTAGAGAATATGTTATTCTCTAAAAGGAAGAGTGGGAGAGTTTTTGAACTTACCGAAGTTCGAGAGACACAAAACATTATAATCATCACCTGAAGCTCCGCTACTTGATCCTAATTCAAATTTTCCTATTTTTCGGAAAATTAAGGTTGAGGCAGTTGAAGTTCCTCAAAACGTTGAGGAGGAGGTGTCATGAACATTACTCCAAGCAAGGTCAGGTAAACAACTCCGTCAATCACAGAGATATCGATCTTCTATGGATGAGCGTGAGATGTTACCTTTTGAAAGTAATGACTCTACCTACAACAAAGAAGCTTTAGCAAGTCAAGATTTCATAAGGTCTAAGATAGACTCCATGTATACAACCAAGTTTAGAACTTGGTTGATTTGTCTGAAGGTGTAAGCCATCAGGCATAGGAGGGTTTTAAGGCAAAACATGGGTTCATTAAGAAAGACATCAAGACTGACTTCAAAATTAGATTTTGAAGAAAGGTGTGTACTTGACACAACTGAGTGGTCTTTTGTTGGAATATTTGTAAACTTCAAGAGACCATCTGTGGTCTTAAGGAAGCTTCTAGGAGTTAGAATCATTAAACTTCTTGACCAGGATATCAAAAAAGTTTGACATACTAGAAAGTGCCAAAGATAATATTGTGTTTATAAGAAGTTCAGTGGGAGCAACGCGTTTTCTGGTATTGTATGTGATTGACATACTGCCTACTGAGAAGAATATTCCAATGTTGATTCTACTGAGGTTGACTTGGAAATAATTTTCAAAGTGAAGGATTGGTGGGGCTAAGAATTTTCTTGGAGCCTAGATCTATAATGATAGATTAAAGATTTGATTGTTTGAATCAAAATAAATAGGTGTTGAATAGTTCAACTCACTTCCAGAATGGATTAATTTCCAAAAATCATGGCATATCCTTACGGAATTTGATTGTCTCAAAACAATAAGAAGTTCTAAGAAGGATGAGACATATAACTCATGCTTCAGGCGTGAGATTAATGTTTGCCATGAGATGTTCAAAGTCCAACATAACATATACATTGTATATGTATAAGCAAAACTAAGGATGTGCCCTAAGTCTAAAGTGGTTGATAAAAGCTAAGTGTGAAGAGTTGCATTGATGCTACACTCATGCAGAGAAATATGATTATCTGAAAGGTCAGAGAAAATCATACGATCTGTTTTGAGTGGTATTGAGGTGAACTGGAAAAAGTTCCTAACATGACATGCGGTTAATTCTACAAATAAGACAAGTATGGCACGACTTTAGAAGTTGTGGCAGAAACTGTTATGATTGCGAAGTTCGTTTTTAGAACTGGGTGATGTTTCTAGCCTTGCGAGAGAAATGGAGCCTTGGTTATAGGAGCCATCACTCAAGCAAAGGAACTGAAGCTCACTATGAATCCAAACATGTGTTCCGAAAATAACTTCCTGTATGAAAGGTCATTAGTGAGATGGTATATGTATGAGGTTCATTGCAAGTATTATGCACTAAACCCCTATTGTCGTTATAGCATGATAGTCATGCATGGGCAATAGGTATTAAACACATTCCGGAATATTAACAAGTCAAAGTTACATGAATTGTTCATGGATTATGACCTTGTTGATTCATCATTAAGAATAAGATTCCAAAATTTACATCAATTGTGGTTTAGAATTATGTAAATGTCCAAAAAGGTTAGTGCATTCAAAATGGGAAATCGTATGAGGTCTGATTTATGAAACCCCATTAGTGAACTTGATGACGCTAATCTTGGTCGATAGTCGACCTGTTTCCTAATTGTATTATCACATAGGGACAGTGATGATATTAACACAATTAACATGTAGGATTGAAGTGATGATCGAGTTTCATGATCATATTGACGTATTGACGTCATAAATCAATCACATGGGTATTGTTGAGAACAACTACCAAACTGACCCCCATTGAGAGCTCTTTAAGTTGGGAATTGCCATAGGAGCTCTCACCACTCAAAATTCCTGAATCATGAGTTCAGTACATAGACTGCATGATCTGCTGTGACTTTGGAGCGCGTCAAACGCCTTTCGTAACAGTAGGATATAAAGGCGGTGTCTGGGTTACAGTTAGATCATGTGAGAATGTGTGTCTGAACAAGATGGCATTGTCCTCCCGGTTAAGTCCAGTTGTCTTATTGGCCACTCGGTGAGATTGGACTGAAAATGCTTGGCCGAGCTCAGTTGAATCAATACTTGATCATCTATTTTTCAAAGTCTAAACTCGGAGATCGAGGAACATTTCGGACCTTACATAAGGATGACATCAGCTTACCTTATCCGAACATGAGACAGTAAGTGACAAGGGAATTGAAGGAATCGAACACTTGTGGGACAAGTGGGAGATTGTTGGGAATGTCCTGACAATGTTCGATATACATGGAGATTAAACTAAAGTAATATAGTAATTATATGTCTTGCTAGAGACCGCTATAATTAGTGATTGAATATGTTTAATTACAACTATATTATTTGGTCCTACTGGGTCACACAAGTCAGTGCCCTGGAACAATGTATGTAACCTAAGTGATATTGTATCACGTTTAGAAAAGTTGGAAATTGATTTCTGTGAGAAATCAGCCCAATACGGACCAAATTGGGTTCAACACGGACCGTGTTGAGACACCACGGTCCGTGGTATCCATGGGCCGAGTTAATGGACTTTCTGGAGACTAACACGGACCGTGTTGGGCCTGAGAAATCCGTCGTTGCGTTAAGTCAACCCTTTAGGGTTTTGAACCATTTCCCTAGGTTTTCTAAACACGGGGTCTCTAGGAGAGATTATTCTACACCAACTGCCTGAGACTCTTAGAGAGATACCAGGATGATTTCCTGAGTTCCTCTCTCTTTTAGTTTGCAGTTATTGTTTCAGGAAACATTCTCTGTTTCCCGAGACATTCACATATACCAAATACATACATCTTAGATTGAGATTCGTCTCGATCGGGTCGATCTAGCAATCGGGTTCCCGGAGTGCTGCGTGGACTTTTCAGTAGAGGATTCCAGCGTTGAAATTTGGAAGGTAAACCTCTTCATCAACAGGAATTAGCGATCAGGTGTAATTACTAAAGCCTCTGCAATTATTATGATTAATTGTTTTATAATAGTTATGAATATTTCGCCAATTAATCTATATCTGTTTAGGAAATAGATAACCTAAAACCTAACACTACCTCTATTCCTTTGGGCTTAAATTATAAATGCATCAAACTATATTCTCAACAGATGTACCATAAGATCCTTCATGAAGAAAACACCATACGAGCTATTCAAAGGCAAAACGCCTAATATAGCTCACCTCAAGGCCATTGGATGCAAATGTTTCATACATAACAATGGCAAGAAGACTCTAAGCAAGTTTGAACCGAGAAGTGAAGAGGGTATTTTGATAGGATACTCCCTATCTAGTAAAGCATACAGAGTCTATGTGAAAGCATCCAAGAGGGTGGAAGAGTCCATTCATGTCATCTTCAATGAGTCTCCCACCTCACCTACAAATATGTCCTCAACAAAGTTTCAAATACATCAAGAAGATGAAGAAGAGGACTCTACTCGCATATTTCAGCAACGTCCTCCACCACAAAATGAAGAACTTCCTCCAAGAAATGAACCAGAAACCTCTACACAACCAGGTTCAGAACAGGAGGAAGAAGTTAATAACTACCAAGGACCTTCCCAAGAAGAAAATCCTCAAAATTCTGATGGCTCAACGCCACCTAATCTTGAGGATCCCCCAAGGTCCTTCAGGTTCAAGCCTGCCCATCCGGCCAGCTTACAACCTTCTATCAAGACTAGACACAGGTATTAGAACTCGCTCTTCTCTTAGAAACTTTTGTGCCTTTCATGCATTTGTTTCACAGGTTGAGCCAAATGGACCTGAAGAGGCACTGAAAGCCAGCAACTAGATACTTGCTATGCAAGAAGAGCTCAACCAGTTTGAGAGAAATAAAGTCTGGAAGCTTGTCCCAAGTCCAAAACACCATCCTGTGATCAGTGTAAAATGGGTCTTTCGCAACAAATTGGATGAGCATGGCACAATTACAAGAAAAAAAGCCATACTAGTGGCAAAAGGATACAATCAAGAGGAGGGCATTGACTATGAAGAAACCTTTGCTCCAGTTGCCAAACTAGAGGCCATTCGGATACTGCTAGCCTTTACATCATCAACTCACATGAAGCTATACCAAATGGATGTCAAAAGTGCCTTCCTAAATGGACACTTAAAAGAAGAGGTCTATGTAGAACAACCTCAAGGGTTCGAATAAGAAAATCCAAACACTCATGTCTACAAACTCCAGAAGGCCCTTTATGGACTCAAACAAGCTCCTAGAGCTTGGTATGAAAGACTTAGCTCCTTTCTTCTGGAAAATGGTTTCAAAAGAGGACTCATAGACAAAACGCTTTTCATTAAAACCTCAGGTCAAGATTCTATTATAACTCAAATCTATGTAGATGACATTATATTTGGTGCTACTAATGAAAATCTAGTGAAGCACTTTTCTGACCTTATGAGCAAGGAGTTTGAGATGAGTGTAGTGGGGGAACCGAGCTTCTTCTTAGGCTTGCAAATCAAACAAAACAATGAAGGCATCTTTCTTTGCCAAAGTAAGTATGTCAAAGAACTCTTGAAGAAATATGATCTTGAAAATGCCAAGAACTACAGTACCCCAATGTCCTCCACACTGAAACTTGATCAGGATGAAACAGGTAAGGCCATTCCTAACAAACAATATCGAGGTATGATAGGATCTCTACTTTACTTAACTGCGAGTCATCCAGACATAATGTTTAGGGTTTGTTTATGTGCTCGATTTCAAAGCGCTCTCAAAGAATCTCACTTTATTGCTGTCAAAAGGATATTGAGATATCTTGCAGGTACCAAGGACCTTGGTCTATGGTATCCCCGAAACAACTACTTGAACCTCATTGGATACACAGATGCTGATTTTGCTGGGTCAAGAACAGATCGAAAAAGCACATCTCAAGGGTGCAAAATGCTAGGCTTTTCCCTGATATCTTGGCAATCAAAGAAACAAAATGTTGTTGCCCTTTCCACTGCTGAGGCTGAATACATAGCAGCTGGGGCTTGGTGTGCTCAATCCTTGTGGATCAAACAACACATGAAGGACCTTGGAGTTGAACGCTCAAATATTCCTATCAAATGTGACAACAAGAGTGCCATTCAAATTACAAAAAATCCGGTTCAACACTCCCGTACCAAACACATTGAAGTACGACATCACTTCATAAGAAATCATCTATACAACGGCCATATCACACTGGACTTTGTCCCCACTCATCAACAACTGGTGGATATTTTCACCAAGGCCCTTCCTACTGAACAATTCATCATTAATAGAAGGGAGTTGGGCATGTTGCAACTTGAAGTACGACATCACTTCATAAGAGATCATGTAGACAAAGGCCATATCACACTGTACTTTTTCCCCACTCATCAACAACTGGTGGATATTTTCACCAAGGCCCTTCCTACTGAACAATTCATCATTAATAGAAGGGAGCTGGGCATGTTGCAACTTGAAGACCAGTTGAGGGGGAGCTAGCATTCCCTTATCCAGGGGAGCTAAGGACCTCCACCACAAGGTACATTCCAAATCCTACGGGCTCATAAAGGTCCTTGACACTATTGTCCTGGAACCACGTTGAGTCTCTCTCAAAATCAAAACCTTGGCATATGGTTATACTGTCACTTCATTCATAACTGCTCAGTCTGACCGTTTTTGTGTTTTGAAATATCCTTTCCCCTTTTCTCGTAATCTCCTTTTCAAAATTTCCCCTCCTCTTCCGTACAATCTCACGCTTTCCTATTTTTCAGAAAGACAAAAATGTTTTCAAAACCTTTTCTCTCTCTCCCACCTTCCATATTTACCGTCACATCACATTTAATTCCCCTCCAAATCGTCAATCATTCTTTCCTCTTTCCAACACCACCTCCCTCGTTCCTCTCTCCTTCCTTAATTACTTCCCCCACCTTCCTAACTCTAACTCTCACCAGCCTCTATTTAACCCTCTACCTTTTACCCTTTTTACCACACATCCTCCATCACTATCCTCAATGTCCCCATCACCACTTACCCCACCATCTCTCTCCTTCAGTCCCTATCCTCTCTCTGTCTAACTTCACCATGAAAAAACGACCAACCCAGAAAAGTGTCGCCCCATCCCCACCTGCAGGAGTCGCCAAACGACTTCGTTCCCGCAAGTCATCTCCAAACCCTCCAGATTCCACCCAATCTCACTCATCATCATCCACTGCCCTTGCCATTCAGTCTCAACCTCCTGCCATTCAATCACTAACCCACGAGCAACGTCTAGATAACCTTGCGAATCGTCTGATACTGTGTTGTGAAAATGTCGACACCGACTCTCTTCTCAAGGTCTTTCCATGCTTTTCAACACTCAAAGACATGGGCTGCTTCACCTTTTTTGACTGCGAATCGGTAATTTACTCATTCCAAATTCCAAGTGCCCCTTAGTGAAAACCATAGTTGCTGGAGTTGAAATTCTGCTCACCCCCTCTCAAATAGAACGCATCCTACATCTTCATCCCAACCCAACCCAACCACCTTTATCTCTCCCATCCGATCCTAAGCTAGAGCTTCGCCGGCAATTTGGCCGACTATCCGAACAAAAATCCACTCAATGTACCGGTTTGACATCTGAAGCCCGCTTTCTCTATTATACCCTTGTCCGTAACATCCTTCCAAGGGGTACAAACAAGGAGACCATTAACAAAGCTTGTGCCACCTTTCTCCTCAATGTCCTCAATGACCGTCACCTTGACATTGGAGAAATGGTCATTCAGCACTTCCTCAAAGCTGTCGCCTCAACCTTTGGCCCTCTACCCTATGGGAACCTATTAACCAAGATCTTTCGCCATTGTAATGTTCCCCTAGACGGTGCCGCTCAGTCCTCTTTCAACTTGCCCACTATTGGCACCTCCCTCCACGTCACCCTTGGGTACCAGCTGCAACCAAACAGTTCCTAGCTTCATCTTGATGAAGTCAAAGCAGTTGAGGCCTCTAGTTCTGCTGCTGCTGCAAAAGATGCCACGAACACCCTTCAAGGTCAGATTTCCAGCATTTTGTCTGCTGTCGAGGCCCTTCACCAGGAGATTCGAGTTCTTCAACAGGAGATGAAGGCCCTCCGCGAGGCAAGGTCTGAACTAATAGAGGCAGCTTCTCTTTTGAAGAACGATGTTCCAGCAAGCACACAAGCTACTCCGGGCTCCCCCAAACCAAGCTCTCCTACCTTCGCTGTTGACAAACTCCCCACGGATCCCCAGACTTAAAATTGGTTTTCTATAATCGTTTTAAAAACAATCTTTTTCCAAACATTTTCCTCATGTGTCCTTTTTGCATGAAAGTCAAAAAGGGGAGATGATTTATGCATAGTATGATAGTTATCAGGGTCTATAAGATAACTTAAACTGCCTTTTGCTACATCCCTGTATGAATAAACTCTATCTACTATATTATCTGACATGCATATATGAATGCCCTTTATTATCTGTCATGCATACTATGCTTGTATTTGGTTTTGTCTTCCACTCAAAAAGGGGGAGATTGTAGAATCCCTCCTGATACAGGGCAAAAGACATTCACCCATTACACCTCAAGGACATTCACATCAGTCATGGAGTTTTGAAGTGAAAGACAAACAGAGACACCAAATTAGGGAAGTCTTCAATTGAAGTAAGTATCTCGTTCTCCTATCTAATTTTCTAATCAGACTAACTCATTATATGATCTATATTGTAAGCAATAATCAATGAAGAAAAATGGAAGGAAGCACAAGATTATATCTCGCAGAAGACAACTCAAAAAAGAAAGAAATCTCGCATCATGGATAGAGGAGCAAATCGAAGTAGAGAAGAATCAATTCTAACGGATACAAACCATGGCAGACTCGCATAAATAGAAGACCTCAACATTAAAGAAGACCAACGATTCCACGGAAGAAATCATGCGCTCAAAACAAGAAATTGTGTTCTGTGTTTTGTTGAATTTTTTCTTCGAGTAGAAGGGAAAGAGATTGAGTGAGAAGTCTGTTTGAGTGTATTCAAATCCTTAATGGAATTAGGATTTGTGTTATCCTTGTGTAATCGACTCCTTAAAGGACTTAGGATCGATTGAGAGTTTTACACCAAAATTGTGGTTGGTGGTTGTTTTCCAGAAAACTTGAAAGCGTCCTCTGCATGGCGCTTATTTCTCTTGTTAAACCTAAGGACATTCACCTTGGGTTGTTCAAATTGGCATTCTGTTCTATGATAATAAAGGAGGTTATTCAGTTTACATTTACTACCCTTTATCTTAAATTTTATTCTTGAATTATCTCAAGTGGAATCTTAATCTGAATAGATGAAGAGCCTAACGTCCTTTACTAGTGATTATTTGTGCAGAAATTTTCATAACCCTATTCACCCCCCTCTACAGTTCTTTCACAAATGTTTCTTAGATTTTCGTTTGAAGCAGATCCCCGAGGATGTCCCTAGCGACGTTATTTCCTTCTATTATATTTGGTTGGACATTGAAATATTGTATTCACTATCTTTTGTTTGGAACAATTTGGGATAATGTAATGAACATCATTTTCAGTTGGGGTAATGTAATGAATAGTTTGGGGTAATAATACTTATACGAACATCAAGGTTTTGTGTAATGGATCATCAAATTATAATGAAGATCAACATCAAGACATACTGCGATGAACATCACTTTTAGTTGACAGTGATAGGTGAAATTAACAACAAAATGATGTTCATTGCACAACACCTTGATGTTCATTGCATAACACCTTGATGTTCATTGCACACGTCAAGTTATATTGAAATGAACATCAAGTTATGTTGAAATGAGCATCAAGTTATATTATTGAAATGAACATCAAACTATATTTATATATGGTTCTGTATCACATCATATCGGTTTTGTATCACGTGTCACTTCATCGATTGAAACTAAAAATAACATCAAGTGTTAGTTGTATGAGCATCAAGTTACTGTGAAATGAACATCAAGTTATAAGGACATGAACATCAAGTGTTAGTTGTATGGTCATTTCGATATTGTGAAAAGAACATCAAGTTATAATGAAATAAATGTGAAATTATATTTATATCAGGTGGTCATGAAATGAACATCTAGTGTTGGGTGTATAAACATCAAGTTATACTGCAATGAACATCAAATGATAATGAAAAGTGGATATCATATTGAGATGAACATACATAAACTTGTTGAAATGAATATCAAGTTATAGTTGAATGAACATCATATTTAGTTTTCTATCCCTTTGATTTTCATTCCACCTTCAATTAATGCTCATTACATAAACTAGATGAAATGAACATCAAGTTATACTGGAATAAACATCAACTGTTGACATAAAATGAACATCATATTCAGTTTTGTATCCCTTTGAGTTACTGTTAAATGAAAATCAAGTTATAACGAAATGAACATCAAGTGTTAGTTGTATTGTTGATAAGTGTTTTTTATGACTATATTTTTAGGGGATTTCGATATTGAATTAGAGAATGCTTTAATTGTAAATCTTGATATATATCCCAATTTCCCTATTACGCTTGGTGTTGTTGTTTTTGATGCAAATTTGTAAGTTTTGAGGCCAAAACACCAACATTTCCTCAATATTTGGCAAGAATGAGTACACCACGGGCCCTCTTGCTGAAGATCAGACCGTGGTATCATTTTCGGAGGAAACGGAGCAAAGGAGAAACGACCAATGGCCACCATGGTCAGCCCGTAGTGAGCTCCACAGTCCGTGGTATGTACTGTACGGACTGGTCAGGTCGACCTGTTTTCGCCTATAGAAAAAGAGAGGAGGCAAGCGGTTACTCGGGGATCTATCATTCTCCGTTCGTTCTAAGGCCATCAAGAGAGAAAAGTGAGCCAAAATTCCTCCTAATCCTCTTCTACCCAATCAAGATTCAAGATCAAATTGATTCAAGAGAGGCGAAGATCAAGATTCGAGAAGAAAGTAGCAGCGTTCGCGAAGAAAGATCCACCCCAGGAACGAAAGACTCAATCAGGGACATATTCTTCGTAGTTTATTCTTTCTTTTCGTATTCCTTCTTTGTTTTGAGAATTGATTATGACGATTGGAACTTGTTTTGTGCTTTCTTTGAATATGAGTGAGTAGATTCCTTGAATTCTAGGGTTTTGCCACCCGAAACAATGTTGTTTGATTGAATGTTTCTAGTTTGTGCATGAATTCTTGTTTTGAATCAATAGAAGGTTGTGTTCTTCATGTTCATGTGTGTTCTTAGGCCCGGAAAACTTGTGATTTGAGATTAACCTTAGTACTAAAAGGACAATTAGGATAATCTGACTACCAACCTTTCTACCTAGTTTTATAAAGTTTGAGAAAAGTATAGCAAACTAGGGAACCTCTTTGATAACCGGATAATTAGAGACCTTCAACTTTGATTAACTTGAAAAGAATACGAAAGTTGTAATTTAGGTTAATTGAGGTAATTCTGTTAGCATCGAAAGAGCAGTAGAATTCATATGGTTATCGGTTCTTGATTCGTCTTGAATGTATAATTATACAATCTTGGTTCTAAGTGTCAAATTCGTTGCTAGGTTAGCAATTCCCTAGAAATCTTTCTCCCTTGATTTGAACCCTTGATTGATTTTCTGCTTTATTAGTCTTGATTAGTTTCTGTGACCCTTCCAAAATCTAAAACCTGGTTAGCTTAACAATCAAATAGAGAGCTAGTTTACTGCGTTGCTAATTGAGTCCCTATGGGATCGACCTTGACGTGCTACACCGTACACCGTGCGCTTGCGGCCCAATCAATTGTCACTTAGATATTATAAAAAAAATCAAGTTATAATGAAATAGACATGAAATTATGTTTTATATCAGGTGGGCATGAAATAAACATCAAGTGTTGGGTGTATGAACATCAAGCTATTGTGAAATGAACATCAAGTTGTACTGGAATGAACATCAAATGAAAATGAAAAGTGAACATCATATTGAGATGAACGTACGTAAACTTGATGAAATGAATATCAAGTTATATTGGAATGAACATCATGTTCAGTTTTGTATCCCTTTGATTTTCATTCCACCTTCAACTGATGCTCATTGCATAAACTTAATGAAATGAACATCAAGTTATATTGGAATGAACATCAACTGCTGACATGAAATGAACATCATGTTATATTAGAATGAACATCAAATTCAGTTTTGTATCCCTTTGATTTTCATTCCACCTTCAATTGATGCTCATTTTATAACTTGATGAAATGAACATCAAATTATATTGGAATGAGCATCATCTAGCAATGAAAGTGGACATCACGTTGAGATAAAAATGAACATCGTGTTACACTGGAATGAACATCATATTCAGTTTTGTATCCCTTTTATTTTCATTTCACCTTGAATTGATGATGCTCATTTCATAAATTGATATTAACATTGGGTAACGTGATAAAAATCATTTTCTGATTACAGTGATCGATTAAAAATGAAGTAAACATCTATATTAAATTTACATGAACATCAAGTGTTGGTTGTAAGAACATCAAGGTATTGTGAGCTGAACATCAAGTTATAATTGAATTGAACATCACACTGCGTGGAACATATATGTAATATACAAAAAGACATCACCCGATCATAAAATGAACATCAAGTTATAGTGGAATGAACATCAACTGGCAACGAAAGTGGACATCATATTGAGATGAAAATACATCAACCCATATTGAGATGAACATATATATGTATTGAAAAGCACATCAGGTAGGCATTTTATGCTCATCAATTAGGAATGGTTTTTGTAATGGAATGAACATCATTTATATGTAAACGATCTTCAAGGGTACCCAAAATGAACATCACATGTAATTAATATGAACACCAGCCGAACATCTAGTCATTTGTTCCGATAAGTATTTATATATATTGAAAATCAGTTTCACATGTTCATTCATGGAAAGCACTTCAACCGAATTTGACCAAAATTCATAAACTCAAACCTAAAGCAAAATGAATGTTTTTATTTAAAAAAAAAACAAACAGAAACTCCAATCGTTCAATCATGAATCCAAAAGCATATTCAACTGATGTTTAAAACAACTTGAATAGATCACCCATAACGGTCGATCTGGACAATTCCTGCTGTCGTGTGTTGCTATTTGGTCGCAACACTTGCACCTTCTTGCACTTGCTTTCTTCTCGGTGGCAACCTCCACTGGTGTCTTTGTCCTCTTGCCTCTTCCCTTTGTGAGCGAAGCTGGGGGTGGATGAATGGTAACATCTACAGGGACAGAAGTTCCAAAATACGTTTCAAAGTCCGAAGACACACTCCTCGACAGTTCTCCAATGCTTAATGCCTCGAGTTTTGGAATAAGAGCATTTATCTGTTCAATAATCAAGCCTAGTTGTGCTTCATCCCCATCAGTAACGTCCATGCACTTATATAATGCTCTCCACCCACGTAGTGAGTGTCTTGATCATCAAATCTCAATGAACACCAACTAGTTATGAGATGAACATCAAACATTCTGATATGAACATCAAATCACAATTACAATGAATGACAAAATATTAATGACATAAGTAACAAGGTGTTATGGGATGAACATCATGCACTCTGGGATAACAAAACATCGATGATGAACATCAAGTATTCTGTCATGAACATCTACAAATGAAAAGAAATAAAACATGAAATAAAAATGTCATAAACATCAAGTATTTTGTAATGAACATCAAATCACAATTACAATGAATAACAAATAAAAAGCAATTGCGAAATTGAACATCAAGCATTTGGGTGATGATCACCACCCACATAGTGGGTGTGTCGTGACTATAAATCACAATGAACACCAAATATTTATGGGATGAAAATCCACAACTAAAAATATGTGTATTACCAACCACTTTTTTCAACCAATTCAAAATGGTTGGAAAAATCAACTATTTTAGCAACCATTTCATATTCCAACTATTTTTCAAAAATTTTAGAGGGAAAAAGGGTAGGAAAACGCTGTTGAAAGAGTTCAATGCCTCGAAGCTGGTGCTTCTTCCTAAACTACCGAACCCCGCTATTCTAGTCAACCTAGTAACTTTCGTCCCATTACCTGCCATAACACTTTCTATTAGTGCGTGTCAAAGTCCTCGCAAGAAGAATCAAGGATCCTCACTTATATTTTTGATCTAAGGAGCTTTTACCCTTGTGAGAGAACTACTTCATAGGGTGATCTTATGATAGGAACTCGCCAATGGCTACAACTAGGGACCAATATCTCCTTAACGCATGATGAAAATCAATCTTTGCAAAGCTTTTGACTATGTATATTGGGATTTCATTGAAAAGGCTCTCACAACCCTTAGATTCTCTTCCTGGATCATTGGATGCATTATGACCAATATTACCATATCTACTTTCTCAGTTTGCAAGATTGGACTCAATTCCGAGCGATTTCAAGGAGCTTGAGTTCTCGGCTAGGGCAAGCCCATCTCTCATTTACTCTTTGTTATTACTATGGAATATCTTTCTCGAAAAATTTCCTTTCGCACTTTACAAAAGTAAAAATACTATCCAAATTGCTGAAAACTGAAGCTAACCCATCTTTTTGTTCGTTGATGATTTGATTATGTTCACCTTGACGAACAAGAAGCCCATTGAATGACTCATGTTCGCTTTCAATCACTTCTTCACAGTCCCAAGGTTGGTGGCAAACAAGAGAAAATCTAATGTGGTTTTCGGGGGCATTTTTGCTGATGACTCTGTTCATCTGGTTAGAGAAACAAGTTTTGAGCTTGGTACCTTACCCTTTAAATATCTCAAGACTCCTATCTCTTCGATGCAACCTTATCATGAATGATTGTAGCCTCTTTCTGAACAAAATTCTGGCCATGATCCGAATATGGCCCACAAGAAATATTTCCTATGCGGGGAGGGTGTTACTCATTAACAAAATGCTTATGGGGGTCTTTAGTTTTTGGGTTCGTATCTTCTTGATTCTTTAATCTGTTCCAGACACATCAACAAGTACCATAAGACTTTTCTCTAGGGTTCTCAGTCCAACTACACATAGCCTCCTTTGGTCTCTGCGTGCAGATTGAAAGCATTTTGGTAACTCGGGCTTAGGCACCTAGGTGCTTAAAACAAAGCTAATATCTTGCTAAAATTGTTTAAGATATCCCCAAGAACAAGGAAGTCCTTTGGATCAAATGAGCGCACTTTATATGCATTAAGGGAAACTCCTTGTGGGAGTACTCCCTTTATATGATACTTGTACCTACTTTAAATATCTCTTCGATAGCTAAGCACTTGTCCAAATGGGGTTGTAGTCCGAGGAGAAAATAGTGTTGGCATACAACTAATGATGGGAATTTAAGGTTGCATAGGATAAAAATGACATCTCAACTATACCAAATTTATGGACAAGGCTGATATACCCAGAGCAGCCTCACAATCTAGTGACATGACTTTGTTGCATGGGTTCTTCTATAAGGGAAACCTCTCGTAAGAGCAAGAACCAGTTGTTGGAATGACTCTATTGCTACTCCCTGCACCCTTTGCGAGAAGGATGCTGGAATGACTCGCGTGTTTTTTTTTACTAGTAATACTTAAACTTGTGAATCATACATATTGACATAAATCCCCACACATGACTACTTAAAACACATGCTTAGCTTATTAACAACTTTATAAAGCCAAATATTCAATATAAATAACTATGATAAGCTTAACCAAACAATTTTCATGTTTTATATTTAACAAGACAACTCATATATGAACACCCCATGCATATATGAACTTAATCATGGAGGACATATCATTAGACTCATAAACTCACTTGTACTCTTAAATGATAATAGAATATTTCGGAATCGAATGAGTCAAGGTTTGATAGAAATTAATTAAAGTTTCTATAAGTTATGCATCTTTGCCCGTTTCAACATCTAAATTACATTAGAAAATGTACAATCCCTTGCAGATGATTGAACCCCTTCAATTTCCCCCTTCCAACCAACAACACCAACTCATCATCAATTAGGGAGTTTCCTATTGAGAAAGACAATTTGACTTGGATTGGATTGTCCATGAATTTGCTAAGTTATGTTTACTTGGTACTCCCTTATAACCTTGGATGACAATTAATTGTTAAAGGGAGGAAGTATCTATTACTTTAAGCATCTATCGTCACAATATGAGCTCCATGAACAATAATGTAGTTAAAACATTCAGTTGCATCTGTTTAATCATCAAGTTTAGTGATCGTATAGTCTAGCTAGTGAAAAGTTTTGAATTTTCGTATTAAACAAATCTAGCTTGAAACTGAGCAAGTAAAGGATAAAGTTAACAGTTATTGTAGATTGTTGCTTATGTGAGGGACAAATTTGAAAATGAGTCAAGTTGAGTAGTTGGTGAAACTTGGGCTTTGCTTTATGCTAGCTCGTTGAATCTACAAAGTTTAAGTTGGGCTTAGACCCAAAATCATATGATAAGCTTAGGCTTAGGCTTGCATACGACTCGATTTGATTTTTTTTTTCATTCTTTATGAAATATTCCATATTCAAATCTAATATCTAAGCTAATTCTATATTTTTACATTGAATTCAAGAAGTAGAGATAGTAATACCCATTTTGTTATTATAGGTATATAACCAAGAAG
The DNA here is from genome assembly GCA_029582165.1 of Portulaca oleracea. NCBI lineage: Eukaryota > Viridiplantae > Streptophyta > Magnoliopsida > Caryophyllales > Portulacaceae > Portulaca > Portulaca oleracea. The sequence continues at coordinate 33,588,068 of CM055880.1, read as the reverse complement.
AGCTCAAACTTTAGAAGCAAAGTTTTTATTTTATAACTAAGATTTTGATGCAACTTAGATTGAAAGTTAAATAAAAATATCAAAATTTATTCTTTAATATTAAATGTTTGACATGTAATGTAATATAGAGTTTACGCGAATTCATAGAAGATGACATATTTCTACATAAAATATTTCATTCAATTTTTCTTACAATTCTACCAATTAACTAAATATCTAATTCATTTAAATGAGCTTAATGAGCCGAGTCTGAGCCAAGTCTCCAAGCTCAGGCTTTACTGAATAGACATTGGAGCTGAGCTTAAGAGCTTGTTGACCCTCTTTTAGAGCCCTAATAAGGCTAATTTTATAGTTTAGCAAATTACATAGTTGCTACATACTTAAACTTCTTAAGGTATTGTTGATAGGCTCTCCAGTTATTGATTTTGTTTCAAGTGTTTTAAATGGTTAAATTGTTGCATAATAAAATAGAAAAATTGCGTATTGTTGCAATGTGGTACATTTGTTTTCATGTGAAATAAACTGCAGTGAGCTATATCATATCAATTTCGTAGTTTACGAAATAAACTTATCTACGAGATGTCTTTTTATTTTTAATTTGGTAACGGAATAGTATTTACATGTCCAGAAGGAGAACATCAACGTACAAAAGCACTCTATATACATAATTTGGGATTTTATAATATATTCTAAACGATGGGGTAATGTAGGGTAGCTAGAGGCTTACACAATTTCAAGGTCAGTACTAGCTATGCTGACACCACCACCATCGGGTGGACTAATCGTAATCCAAAGTAAGGCGACCGTGATGGAAATCAAGCCAGACCAAACCCATACAATTGTAGGCACCCTTCCTCTTCTTCCCATAAGACCCTTTGCAAATGGGTACATGTGTGTCAACACCCAGAAGCTAAAGAACAGCCCTCCTAGTAGCCTATTCCACTGTGGGATCACACTGTATATTGTTCTTGCGCACCCTATAACCACGGCCACCATATTCACCACTATGATTGTCAAAGGCATCACGAACAGACTTGTCCACTTCACCACGTACAAATCGGCATATATATCCTCTTCATCTTCCGCGGCTGATTTGGAGGTTAAAGTGAAGGATATCTCGATGCCGGCTATGACTTTGAGAAGCCCTTGTAGGACAGCAGCAAGATGTGCACTGGTACCTCCAACCACCCAAAACTGCTCGTTACGCCACCATTCTTCAAGCCCGATTCCAGACCATTTCACCTCAAGAAGGGAGAGGAGAACCATGCATATTGTTATAAATAGGAGGTAACTAAGGAAAACAACACTTAACCCTGACACGATGAACTGCCCAGAGAAGAGGCACAATGCTGGAAGAAAGCAATACACGCATAAATATATAGAGGTGAATGGGTATATGCCCACGTTCAGATAGGCCAGTCGTTGTAGGAACTTGAGACGCCTGGTTGCTAGGAAAGCATTGTTTCGAGAGAAAAAAATCTCCACGGAGCCAGTGGCCCACCGAAGGACTTGATGCAGTCGATCAGTGAGGTTAATAGGAGCTGTTCCACGAAAAGCATCTCTC